>CM038672.1:677525231-678125231 GCA_021605145.1 Aegilops bicornis
GGATATACCTAAGACGGCTTTTACAACCAGGTACGGGTTGTATGAGTATACCGTTATGTCATTTGGTCTAACTAACGCACCTGCCTATTTCATGAACATGATGAACAAGGTGTTTATGGAATTTTTGGATAAGTTCGTCGTGGTGTTCATTGATGATATTTTGGTCTACTCAAAGAATGAAGAAGAACATAAGGATCATTTGCGTTTGGTACTCGAGAAGCTCAGAGAACATCAGTTATATGCCAAGTTCAGCAAATGTGAGTTTTGGTTGAAGGAAGTTGGATTTCTCGGACATGTTATATCCGGAGAAGGTATAGCAGTGGACCCCAATAAAGTTGCCACTGTGACAAACTGGGAAGCACCAACGATAGTTGAAGACATTCGGAGTTTTCTTTGACTGGCAGGATACTACCGGAGATTCATTGAGAATTTCTCGAAGATTGCGAAGCCTATGACGGAGTTGTTGAAGAAGGACACTAAGTTCAATTGGACTGAGGAATGTGAGGCTAGTTTCCAAGAGTTGAAGAAACGCTTTGGTTACCTCACCGGTGTTAATTCTGCCAGATCAAAGCAAGGATTACGGGTGTATTATGACGCTTCACGCCGAGGACTTGGAACAAAGGTGCTTATGCAGGAGGGAAGAGTTGTTTCGTATGCTTCACGACAGCTTAAGCCTCATGAGTTAGATTATGCAACTCATGATTTGGAGTTAGCGACCGTGAGTGCACGCACTGAAGACTTGGAGACATTTTCTTATTGGAAACCACTGTGAGGTGTACACGGATCACAAGAGTTTGAAGTACATCTTCACGCAGAAGGAGTTAAATCTGAGGCAAAGGGGATGGTTGGAGCTCATTAAGGATTACGATATGAGATTGCATTACCATCCCGGAAAGGCTAACGTAGTAGCAGATGCGTTGAGCCGCAAGAGCCATGTCAACACTCTAATGATCGGAGGTTTACCAAAAGAATTAGCCGAGGAATTTCGGGAGCTATGTTTGGAGATAGTTCCGAGAGGCTATGTAGCAGCATTGGAAATACAGTCTACTTTGATGGATAAGATCAGAGAAGCTCAGAAGACGCATAAGGAGATTGCCTCTATCAAGGAGAAAATGAGCAAGGGAAAAGCTAAGGGATTTCGTGAGGATGAGCACGATACCTTATGGTTTGAGGACCGCGTTTATGTGCCTAGTGATCTGGAGATTAGGAAGTTGATTCTGCAAGAGGCCCATGATTAGCCGTATTCGATTCACCCAGGAAATACCAAGATGTATTTGGATTTGAAGGATACTTTACGGTGGATCGGAATGAAGAAGGATATTGCGGAGTATGTAGCAGTTTGTGGTGTATGTCAGAGAGTGAAGGCAGAACATCAGAAGCCAGCAGGATTGTTACAGCCATTGCCAATACCCGAATTGAAGTGGGAAAAGTTAGGCATGGATTTCATCACGGGATTGCCCAGGACTCGTTCAGGCTATGACTCGATTTGGGTTGTAGTCGATCGTTTGACGAAGATAACTCATTTCATTCCAGTGAAGACTACCTACAGCAGTGCCAAATTGGCTAAGATATACATGACCAGAATCGTGTGACTGCATGGAGTTCTGAGGAGTATCGTATCAGATAGAGGAACCCAATTCACCTCAAAGTTTTGGAATCAGTTGCACGAAACTTTGGGAACCAGGCTAGAGTTTAGTACAGCTTTTCATCCACAGACAGATGAACAAACCGAGAGAGTCAACCAGATTTTGGAGGATATGCTGAGAGCATGTGCATTGGATTATGGATCAAGTTGGGATGACAACTTTCCATATGCGGAGTTTTCTTATAACAACGGCTATCAAACCAGTTTGGAGATGGGCCCTTTTGAAGCCTTGTACGGAAGGAGGTGTAGAACCCCGCTGTTGTGGGATGAAGTTGGAGACCGCCAGTTGTTTGGACCAGATTTGATTAAAGAGTCTGAACAGAAAGTGAAGTTGATTCGCGATAGGCTCAAGGTAGCCCAGTCTAGGCAGAAGAGCTATGCGGATTCAAAACGCAAGGAGACAGTATACGAAGTCGGAGATAGAGTTTATCTTCAAGTATCCCCGCTTCAAGGAGTTAAGCGCTTTGGAGTTAAAGGAAAGTTAGCGCCATGTTTTGTGGGACCGTACAAAGTTTTGGAGCGCATGGGAGAAGTTGCGTATAAGTTGGAATTGCCCGAGGGATTGTCAGGAGTTCACGACATGTTCCACGTTTCTCAGTTGAAGAAGTGCCACGCAGAGATGGCTGATATACCACTGAAAGATATTGTGCCGCTTGAAGCGATTCAGATGGGTAATGATTTGACTTATGAGGAGAAATCAGTCAAAATTCACGAGTACGCCAGCCGAGTCACCCGCAGCAAGGTTATCAAGTTTTGCAAAGTTCAGTGGACCCACCACACCGAGGATGAAGCCACCTGGGAGCGAGAGGAAGATCTGCTTAAGGCCCACCCTCACCCATTTTCTAGCCAACCCGAGTCTCGAGGGCGAGATTCATCTTAAGGGGGGGTAGGTTTGTAACATCCCAAATTTTCAATTTGGAATGTTATACATAGAGCATCACTTGCATATCATATTTTGTTGCATTTTGGCTCGATCCTAGAAATTTCACGCAACTCAAGGACCCACGGAGAGAGTTTGAGATTTCGTTATTTTCATATTAGAGTTTTCTCAAATTTTGAAAATAGGATCATTTGATTTTATTTATTTTATCTTCAATTATTTCTACTGTCAAAATATGAGAGAGGGAATAAAATGACTTTCCCAAAATAAAGAAATAATGAAGATTTAATAAAAAAATCAAATAAGATTTTTTATTTGGAGTTTTTCGCCATTTTATTTGGATTTAGGAAAAAATGTGCGCTTTTTAAAATTGCATTTAGGCCCCAAATAAATGTTCTTCTTATCCGGCTTGATTTTAGAAGCCAGGGAAAATTTATTTCGGGATTTTTGGAATCCGTTTAGTATTTCTTTCGTTAGATTTTCTGCGCGGAATTATTTTAAAAAACGCGAACCGCCTGGTCAGAATCGGCCAGACTTCGCTGGCCGGGGCTTTATATAAGCCGGGCCGACCCCAGCCAAGCCGCCGCCACCCAGCCGCCACCACGGCCCCACCTAACCTAACCCTAGCCCGACCTCGCCGCCGATCCGCCGTCGCCCGCGCCTCGCGGCTTGCGCCGCCGCCTCGCCGCCGGATCCGCCACGGACCCACCGCCCGCCGTCGCCGCCCGGCCGCGCCGTCGCCGCCGACCACCGCCGCCCTCGCCGGAGTCGCCGCCTCGCCGGACCTGCACCCCGAGGTTGACCTCACCGCCACCGTTTTTTTAAGAAAAACCGTCCGGTTTTTCTGTCGGTTTTTTTTTAGTTTCGTTTTTTATTAAATCGGTTTTTAGGTTTAGGTTAAATAGCGAGTGTTCGCTCGTTCGTTCATTTTAACAAACGCGCTCATTGTTTAGATCTAGGTAACGAATGTTCGTCGTTTTTCTTTTTCGCGGATTTATTCCGCGATTTTTCTGATCGTGATTCCTGATCCGATTTTCGATCTAATATAACTTTTCGCTCGTTTATTTGAATCAGGCGATTCAAGCGCCTGGAATTTCGTCTCGAAACCCTCTTTCCGAGTAATCAACTCAAACAAGTTTTTGCTTCTATAAAATTTGACTTAGGTCCAGATTAGTAAAACAAAGCCTGTTTCTTTCGCCGTTTGTTTCTCTTTGCTTCGTTCGAGTTGTTTCTTTTTGCAAACCAGAGTTCTTAAGTTGAACTTTCTGGTTAGATATTTTATTTGAGTTTTACCTGTGAATTAGTTAAGTACTTATTGTGTATTTGTTTGTTTGCGATAGAGTACTCGGAGTGCGCCGCTTGCTACTTTGAATCTCTAGGTTTCACGGATCATCAGCAAGGCAAGTAACACTTTGATCATACCTTTTCATACCCAGTTTTTATGCATTAGATCAATCCTCAAACATTGCATGATTTGGATCTAATTAAACTGTGGGTTTTGGGAAAGTAGTTGAGGTAGTAACTATTACCTATTTTATTATCAAACCCTTGGGAGTTACTTCTATGTTTGCTTATTATGCCATGCTATGCTAGTAGACGTGGATTGGGTGAGTGTATCCATGACAGATGTGAGATTTTAATTAATGGTTTACTTAAGGTGGCAACTTAAACACACATTTGGGTGGATTGAGGTACCTGGGTATTCCAGGATTGCCTGTTTCTTTTTGGACCGCCACCCAGGCTCAAAGGGATCATGAGATTATTCATGCTAGAAACTTCTGTGTGCAGCCACAAGCTACTATGGGCTCTAGCATAGGTTACTAAGTCGTGCGAAATCTTACAGTGGTAGACTAGCTGATGTAGGGGATGTAGGTTGGTACGGTCTACCCGTTCGTAAGGTGCTAGCGCTTCTGAAAGACTATGTCTCGGTCATCCGTTTCTCAAACACCATGTAGTGTGAGAGTCCCAACGGAGGAGATCGAGTCTTGTGGGGAAAAGTGCACAAACCTCTGCAGAGTGTATCAAACTAATCATGGTTAGCCGTGTCCACGGTTATGGACATCTTGAGTATCTAGTACTTGGATTATCATGTGAATCTCATCATGTTACTTTAATTAATATTGTTGGGTTTTAATGATGATGTTTAATTGGGATTGAGAATGTTGTCAACCATTCTCAATGTTTAACAACCACCATGATAGTTAAATAAAATTTATTCCTTTGATGTAGGGAAAAATTGGTTTTTTTCAAAACTGTAACCATAGAGCTTTCCACCAGCCATATATGCATGTAGTATAGCATTACTCTTTCATATTACTCTCTATGTGTTACATTGCCAGCATATTCCATGTGCTGACCCGTTTTCGGGCTGCAACATTCATGTTGCAGACTTTTGAACGACGAGTAAGGTGCCTTAGGTCATGGTTCTATACTTTCGGTGATGCCGTTGGAGTTGATGGACTCGCTTATCTTCCAAGCCTTCCATGTAATCGTTATTAGATGGCCTTAAGCCATATTTATTGTAATAAGTTCTCCTTTGGAGACATTCGATGTAATAAGTGTGTGATTGCTACTCTGTTATAAATTCTTGAGTAATCGCATGCGTGTCAAGATTCTTGATCCAGGGATGACACTGATGCACAGAGATCAGACTGTTTGAGGTCTGGTCGCTACACTAAGCTTCGGGATGCCCCGGAAGGCATCCCCTCTTTTATTTCCAACATTATCGGTAACCTCACTTGGAGCTATGTTTTTATTTGCCACATGATATGTGTTTTTCTTGGAGCGTCATTTTCTTCTATTAGGATTTGATTGTTGTTATTTAAAATAATTTTTTGTATCTTTTATTTCAATAAAATTGACAAGTATAGCCTCTACCATGTTCAGTTTGCAAGTATATGAGTTGTTTGAAAACAAAAGGTTTCCTATTATTGTATGAATTCTTCAGAAAAGTCAGAATGTGTTAAAATCTTGAAATTTTACACACTAAGATCTAACAATTTATCTACAATGTGGTAATTTTTCAGAATTTTTGAAGTTAAAGAAGTATGAATCTTTCCTCATCCTTTACAGACTATTCTGTTTAGATAGATTGCTGTTATGTTTGCACTGTTTGCATATGTTTGCTTGTTTAATGATTCTATCTAAGAATAGGAGTATAAAATATGCAGAGGCATTTAGTATGCAATGTTAAATTATAATTTTTTTGATTCGTCACAGTAGAGAATGATAAGGTTTTGCATTATACAAACTTATCTCACGAATTCTTGTTGAGTTTTGTGTGGATGAAGTTTTTGAGATTTAGGGAAACCGTGATATGAGAGGAATTAAGGAGACACAAAAGCTCAAGCTTGGCGATGCCCAAGGCATCCCAAGTTCATATTCCCGGAAGTCTCAAGCATCTAAGCCCTGTAATGCCCCGGTAGGCATCCCACCTTTCTTCATCAACAATTATCGGTTAGTATAGGTTGAGCCTAAGTTTTTGCTTCTTCGCATGAGATATGCTATTCTTGGAATGTCATTTCGTTTTGTTTACTGTTTGAATAAAATATTTAGATCTAAAAATTTGAAATGAGTGAGAGTCCTCACATAGCTACTTAATTGTTTGACTGCTCATTGATCTTCACTTATATCTTTTGGAGTAGTTTGTCATTTACTCTTGTGCTTCACTTATATCCTCAAAGTAAATTGTTAAATGAATTGAATATCATAAAAAATTGTATGTTCTTTATATACTTGTATCATGCCTAGTAGTAGTTTCACATTGGGTTTATATAGTAAAATTTATTGAAAGTTGACAATCACAATATTGGTCATACAAGCAATTCATGAATGATTAGTATATGAAAGAGAAATTTCACATACAAATATATTATCTTGGAAATCTTTTATGATTGTGAACCCATTAATTATTTTCAAACTTGAGAAAATTAGTAGAAGTTGGACAATGAAGACAATGTAATAAGTTATGGTTGGGTATATTTGCATCAAAGTTATATTGTTATGGATGCTCCAACATGTGGTGCTTGTTTAGAATGTTTTGTTAGCCAAAAATTTTGTACTAAGCGGGAATACTGCTTATGCATCCAAAATCCTTGAGCCAAGTTTTTCCCATGAGTGTCCACCATATCTACCTATATACGGTATTACCCTACCATTTCAAGTATATTTGCATGTGTGTCGGTGGAAAACGACACCTATGGGATCACAAAAATCCCTACTACGGTTGCGGGGCGCGGGGTCGTGAGAAGAGCGGGATCAGCAGTCAGCACCAACACACGCGGGTCGTTTACCCAGGTTCGGGCCGCAAGGATGCGTAACACCCTAGTCCTACTTTGGTGTGTATATATGTGTTCTTGGAGTTCTTGAGCTAGCTACAATGAGCGTAACTTGTCCCCGGGTCCGAATCCTTCTCCTGGATGCCTTGGGCCTCCTTTTATAATCAAGGGGATCGCCACAGTGGCACACAGGAGGTGGCATCAGTGTACTGTGGCTAAGCTTATCGTTTAGCCATTACGGGACAAGACGCATTTAATGTGCCATCTGATGTGTCCCCTTGCTTTATCGCCGCCTCTCCCTACTTCGACACGCGCCCAGTACAGTGAGGCGGTCATCGCCATGTAGGCTGGCAGGCTGCTGAGGTGGCGCGGTGGTAGGGCCTTCACAAAGATTTGCATGCCACCATGTAGGCATGCGCTGAGTTGGCAAGGAAACCTCACATCGACACGCAGGTGCCTGCCTAGTTGGTGGGTTGGGCAGCTGCATGGGAGCGGTGGCAGAAACTTGGCGGGTACGGGCCTGGCTGTGGCCTCGCGGATGTCCTCGGCAAGGGTCTTGCCGGGGTCCCGGCAAGGGTCTTGCCATGGCGTCGTGGTCGTCCCCGGCAAGGATCTTGCCGGGGGTCTCGTGGGTTTCCTTGGCGAGGATCTCGCCGAGGTTCGTCGTCTTCTAATTCTCATCTGATTTGGAGTGTTTCTTGTATTCACAAAGATCTGCATGCCATCAAGGAGGCGCCTCCCGAGCCTTGGTCTCAACGTGGTTGGTGGCGTCGGAAAACCTAGGGCTCAAGGGTGGCGCGCCCCGCTGGTGTTTGGTAAGATGCCCCAGCAAGGTCCTTGCCGGGGTCGTGGAGGTCACCCTGGCAAGGGCCTTGCCGGGGAAATCCACCTCGCCTTCTAGCTTTTATGCCTCATTCTTGGCGTTGCTTTGACTATCTTGCAGCTTTGGCTCCTCCCTCTGCCCTACTAGGCGTGGCCATAGGCACGGCTCCGACTGCCTGTGCACAAGTATGGGGTACAAAGGAGCGCCCCTACTTTAGTACACCGATAGGAGCCCTCGGGCCTGGGCCACACATGAGCGCAACGCGTTGTTGGGCTAGGCCCAAAACGGTGCGCGGTCAGGCGGGCCATTTTAATTGAGGTGATTTTTCCGCTCGCCGCGCTCTCCCATGATCCGCGTCGCACGCGTGACGTGGGGGTTGCGTGCGCGCGTGATCGAAGCATGCTTGCATCATCCTGTGGTGAACAGTAAAGAGGCGGCTTGTGTGTCACTTCGAGACTACGGGGCGGCTCCTCATTTACTCTCCTTACCTGGGAACCGTCGCTCCACGTGTCCCACTACGCCCATCCCTTGCGCCACGTACGCCGCATGCACGACACAGGGCGAATGACAGGCGCGCGGAATACGAGAAGACGTGTGCGCGTGGGTCGATGCCCATGCGCCTTCAATTGGGCGGGGAGGGCGGTCGACGGCCACGCCCACTGTCACCTTAATGAGCCGGATTGGCTGAGAGGGGCGGCCGAGCCCTGCCCCCGTCCCTTTATAAGGAGGGGAGTGGGAGGGATGGCACCTCTCAGTCCTTCGCCATCCGCCTCTCCCCATCCCTGCTCCTTCCTCCCTTCTGTCATGGCGAGAGGGCGCACTGATGCTTCGGCGGTGGCGACGAGGGTCTCTGCTCAACAACGCATCATTCCTCCCCAAGAGCCCGTGGCGGCGGAGCCAGCCGCGAGGGGAAGAGGGAGGGGCGAGGCCGAGGCCGCCGTGGTTCTCGGGGAAGAGGAGGACGGGGCGGTGCATCGGCCTCGCCTCCGCCAGCGGTCCTTCCCCCAATGGAGGGCCACGTCGGGGACAACCCTCGCGAGTTCTTCATCAGGCTACACCGGCCGGTGTGTCGTCGTCTTCGTCTCCTGACCCCATTCGCTTGGGAGATGGAGCTTGACCCGTCGCAGGTGCTGAGGTTGCACATGAGGGGCTGCGGGAACAGCGGCACATGGGCCGATGTTGATTTCCCAGCCCCTCACGTCATGTATCTTCGCCGCGGATGGAAGACCTTCACTCGCATCCATAGCCTGACGGCGGGGCTCATTCTCTACTTCAAGTTAATGGAGAATGGCCTCCTCTCCGTCAAGGTCTTCGGTGATTTCGGAACTCGCCAGAAGTGCTGCGTGGAGAGCTCCTCAGATGACGTAGACTCGTCCTCAAGCAAGAGCGACGAGGAGGACAGCGGCAGCGACGACGAGGGTAGCAGGCAAGAGGATGACGGGTCCGACTAGGTGTCGGACCCGCCGCTCCGGGGCGGTGCCGGAAGCAGCATCATCTGCACTGGGCTCCTTCTCCCGATGGAGCCGGCTCCTTGAACTTCTCGGGGTCGCCTCCCTGGGTGGCTGGCATGGGAAGGCCGGAGAAGGTGAAGAAGGAGGGTGGCAGGCCGTCAAGTCGGAGTACGATGGCACTGACGCCTTCGTAGCATATTGACGGACCACTGCCTCATCTTCCAACTCTTCCTCCGGCACCACCACCACCAGCCCTCTCCTAGGCGACCGCCGACATGTTCTCTTGGCGCCTTCTGCTGCTTGTACCTCGCTTAGGCGCTCCTTCTGCCCTTTTTCCTTCTTGTTCCATTTCACGAGGAGAGGGACAAGAAAGGAATCTGAGCACCTTATCTTTTTTTCAGCTTGTAAGCCCTACGGGCCTTAGTTAGATTTAAAACTTGTAACCTCCCTGTTCATGTTTACATTTCGTACGAACTGTACCTGTATGGAACGTATTAATGAAAAAAGGGTGCTTGTCGGGTTTTGTGTGTGTGAGCAAAGCCCATACCAAGGAATAAATCCTTGTTATTTTCAATATAAACACCGTTGCCCGGCAGTAGGCCTTGCCGCTCCCCTACTCCGTTCAACCATACTCACGCCTTTGGCGGAGGCAGGGGAAAAGTAGGGGTGGGCCCTACGCTTGCTTCCTTGCCACCGTGGCTATAACCAGATCCCGAACCGAGGATAAGTCCTCGGGCGGTAGGAATGAAGGGAGCACGGCGGTCTTGGAATAAAACGAGGATTCATACGTCCCAATCTTTATACGGAAATGCATAACAGGGGATAAGAAAACTTATCTGGATCTGCAGCCCCCCTCCCCTGGCAACCCTAGCTTGCCGTGGGTGGGCCTTTGTGCCTTCAGCCCCCCGGCAAGCTTGGCTTTCCGAGTCTGGAGCGTCGGCTTGTTCTCTCCCTTCCACTTAGCTTGGTGAAAACATTTAGGTACCTTGCGTGAGGATGGATAGGAACAAAGAGACGCAAACTCGACCTCTATGCTAGGGGTTAGTCGCCGCTAAGCACTATCAACCCTAACCGAGGGAGAGACTCAATCTGGTATGCATGCTATAACTTAGGGCGCCAGCGCTTCGTTTATTTATGCTCAGGGTCTGCGCCTGGCTTTGTACAGAGGGTTACATGCCTAGTCAGCAAAGCTTGTACAAAAGGTGGCTTGCCGGGGGGCTCGACAGCCGTGCCTTACGGGTAAAACTGGCAAATATGCTCGATGTTCCAAGAGTTGCTCACTGGAACGGCATCTTTGGTCTCCAGGCGGACTGCGCCAGGCCTGGTGACTCGTGTTACCAGGTAAGGGCCTTCCCACTTCGGCGTCAACTTGTTGGAATTCTTGGCAGACTGAACGCGCTGAAGAACAAGGTCACCTTCATCAAGGCTTCAGGCATGAACCTTGCGGCTATGGTAGCGGCGCAAGGCTTGCTGGTAGCGTGCTGCTCTCACAGCCACCCGAAGACGATCTTCCTCGAGGAGCGTCGCGTCATCTTGCCGCAAGCTCATCATAAGAGAGCACTCGAGGTGACCCGTATATGAGTTCTGTGGGGAGAACTGCTTCTGCCCCGTATACCAGGGCAGAGGGTGTCTGACTGGTGGCTCGATTTGGCGTCGTTCTGATCGACCAAAGAACCGCCAGCAACTCATCAATCCAGCGCCTTCCGCTCTTGTGCAGCCTATCAAAAGTCTTCGTCCTCAGGCCATGCAGCACTTCAGCATTTGCCCTCTCCGCTTGGTCCTTGCTTCGTGGGTGTGCCATGGAAGCAAAACAGACCTTGCTGCTAAGGTCTTCAATATACTGCATGAAGGTGCGGCTTGTGAACTGCGTGCCGTTGTCAGTGATGACTCTGTTCGGCACACCAAAGCGGCAAACTAGCCCCTTAAAGAACTTGACGGCTGACTGCGCGGTCACCTTCCTCACTGCCTCCACCTCTGACCATTTTGTGAACCTGTCGATTGCAACGTACAAGTACTCAAAGCCCCCGACGGCGCGGGAAAAAGGGCCTAGTATGTCGAGCCCCTAGGCCGAGAATGGCCAGGAGAAAGGGATGGTCTGCAAGGCTTGAGCTGGTTGATGAAGCTTCTTCGAATGGAACTGGCACGCTTCACACTTGGTTACTAGTGCCGTCGCATCCCGGAGGGCAGTGGGCCAGAAGAAGCCTTGCCGGAAAGGGCCATTGACCCTATGTGGGAGCCACATATGCCTCTGTGTATTTCTGCCAACAGCTCCAGTCCTTCATCCGTTCGGTCTTTTTCTGTACAGAACGTTGTCAATGAATTGGTACAGAGCAGACTGGCGAGCTACTCTCTCTCTCTGCTTCTTCCGGCTCCTCAGGAAGCTCCCATGTCTAGAGGAATCGGACGGTTTGCTGCGCCCATGCTGGAGCATGTGGCTCGACGGCAAGGACCAAAGGCATTTCCTCTGCCACGAGAACGGTTACCTCCACGGCAAGGGCTTGGAGCCCCGCCGGAGTCGGTTGTCCCACGGCAGGCTCGGCGTTCATGGCAACACCTTCGCCGACGGCTCCAGGGAGCTCGGTGGGGAAGTACTTGTCGGGGCCGGACTTCCTTCGCTTATTCTGCTCTATTGATGGTTCAACGGATGGTTGAGTTAATCGAAGCACAAAAGTACCTGGTTCCACAGGTAGTTTGAGGGCAGCGCGCTTTGACAGGTAGTCGGGGATGTCGTTCTCCACTCAGGGGACATGCTCTGCCTGTATACCGTCAAAGCGCTCCTCCAGTTTCCTTACTTCATCCACATAAACTTCCGTCAATGGGCTCTGATAGTCATTGTTCATCTGCCTGACGAAAAGCTGCAAATCGCCCCTGACAATGAGCTTCTTGACTCCGAGGTCTGTCGCGATCCTGAGACCGGCAAGCAACCCCTCGTACTCAGTAGTGTTGTTCGTCGACATCTCCCTGGGAAAGTGCATTTGGACCACGTACTTGAGGTGCTCTCCGGTGGGTGCGACGAGCAGCACACCAGCACCGGCGCCTTGTAGCGAAAATCCCCATCAAAGTACATAATACAGTTGCGACTCGTTTCCTTGCCGGGGACAGTGGTCTCCTGGATCTCTTCATCGGGCGTCGAAGTCCATTCAGCAATGAACCCCGCCAAGACTCTGCTCTAAATCATCGAGGTGCTTTCGAACTTCAAACCAAAACTTGACAGCTCCAAGGCCCATTCCACAATCCTTCCCGTTGCATCTAGGTTATGCAGTATCCGTTGCAACGGGAGGCGGGTAACGACGGTGATCTCGTGCGCTTGGAAGTAATGACGCAGCTTCCTCGAGGCCATAAGAAGGCCAAAGAGCAATTTTTGCACACCGGAGTACCTCGACCTAGCCCCCTGCAAGAGGGAGCTGACGAAGTAAACTGGGTGCTGCACCATCTTCTTATTTTGCATCACTTCACCCAGTTGCATGGGTCCTGTCGTACTGGTGTCAACTCTTGCCCGGGGCCCAGTTTTCTCGGGACCAGGCCCTGTCGAGGAGGGTTCTAGCTCGCCATCCGTCAACTCTGCTGTTGCTGTTACCTCTTCGTCGACCCCCCTTTGCGCCACCAGTGCGGCGCTAACCACTTGATTTGTTGCCGCTAGGTACAGCAGCAACGGTTCTTGTGGTTTAGGCACAACCAGCACTAGGGTAGAGGAAAGGTATTTCTTCAAATCTTGCAGCACTGCCTCGGCCTTCGGGGTCTGAGGGAGTCCCGGACTAGGGGGTGTCCGGATAGCTGGACTATCATCACGGCCGGACTCCAAGACTATGAAGATACAAGATTGAAGACTTCGTCCCGTGTCCGGATGGGACTTTCCTTGGCGTGGAAGGCAAGCTTGGGATATGGATATGTAGATCTCTTACCATTGTAACCGACTCTGTGTAACCCTAACCTATCCGGTGTCTATATAAACCGGAGGGTTTTAGTCCAGAGGATCTAACAACAATCATACCATAGGCTGGCTTCTAGGGTTTAGCCTCCTTGATCTCATGGTAGATCTACTCTTGTACTACCCATATCATCAATATTAATCAAGGTGAGTAGGGTATTACCTCCATCGAGAGGGCCCGAACCTGGGTAAAAACATCGTGTCCCTTGTCTCCTGTTACCATCCGCCTAGACGCACAGTTCGGGACCCCTACCCGAGATCCGCCGGTTTTGACACCGACATTGGTGCTTTCATTGAGAGTTCCTCTGTGTCGTCACCGATAGGCCCGATGGCTCCTTCGATCACCAACAACGACGCGGTCCAGGGTGAGACTTTTCTCCCCGGACAGATCTTTGTATTCGGCGGCTTTGCACTGCGGGCCAATTCGCTTGGCCATCTGGAGCAGATCGAAAGCTACGCCCCTGGCCATCAGGTCAGATTTGGAGGTTTGAACTATACGGCCGATATCCGCGGAGACTTGATCTTCGACGGATTCGAGCCGCAGCCAAGCGCGCCAAGACTGCTTCGATGGGCATGATCTAGCTCGAAATTAACAAAGGCTCGAGGCCGCATCAAAGATCCGCTCCGACCCTCAATCCGGATCCGGATTCCCCGATCGAGGACGAGTGGTTGGACACCGCCTCGGGGGCAACAATCTCTACGGCGATTGAGCCGAACTCCATCCATGTCCTTTGCAAAGACCTCGACTCCTCTCCGGACTCCGAACCCTCCGCGCCCTTGCCAATCGAATCCGATTGGGCGCCCGTTATGGAGTTCACGGCCGCGGACATCTTTCAGCACTCGCCCTTTGGCGACATTCTGAATTCCCTAAAGTCTCTCTCTTTATCCGGAGAGCCCTGGCCGGACTGCGGACAGGAAGGTTGGGATATGGACGACGAAATTCAATGCCCACCCACCGCCCACTTTGTAGCCACTGTCGATGATTTAACCGACATGCTCGACTTCGACTCCGAAGACGTCGACGGTATGGACGACGACGCCGGAGACGACCAAGACCCGGCGCCTACAGGGCACTGGAAGGCCACCTCGTCATATGACATATACATGGTGGACATCCCAAAAGATGGGAACGCGATGGAACAACGGAGGATGACCCCTCCAAGAAACAGCCGGTTGCCGACGGCGTGGCGCCGCTCTAAATCCCGCCACAATAAAAGCGGTGATTCCGCACGGAGATAATAACACCGGACGGTTGAAGAGAACCCCTCCAGCAGGACTCGGGCAGAGGAGGAGGAGAAGTAAGTCCGCACGACGGTCTGCGTAAAGAGAGGTTGAGGATGATAATTATGCGCCTCCCTCCGAAGATGAGGCAAGCCTCGACGACGACGAATTTGTCGTGCCTGAGGATCCCGCCGAACAGGAGCGTTTCAAACACAGGCTTATAGCCACGGCAAGCAGCCTCAAGAAAAAGCAGCAACAGCTTAGAGCTGATCAAGACCTGCTAGCTGACAGATGGACTAAAGTCCTCGCAGCCGAATAGTATGAACTCGAACGCCCCTCCAAAAGCTACCCCAAACGCAGGCTGTTGCCTCGACTAGAGGAGGAAGCACCCAAGTCACCAG
Organism: Aegilops bicornis; assembly: GCA_021605145.1. Classification (NCBI taxonomy): domain Eukaryota; kingdom Viridiplantae; phylum Streptophyta; class Magnoliopsida; order Poales; family Poaceae; genus Aegilops; species Aegilops bicornis. The sequence continues at coordinate 677,539,858 of CM038672.1, forward strand.
CGCACGACATGGCAGACCGGCCACCCCGTGGCCGCGACAGAGAAGCCTCTCGTCCCTCCGCTCAAGCCACACCCCGACGCCGCTCAAAAAGTACCAAGGCACGGGAAAACGCGCCGGACTTGCGAGATATATTGGAGGATAAGGCAAAACATACAAGATCGATCTCCGGATCACGTGGGCGCCCCACGACGGGATGATTACCGTCGTGCGGATACAGACAAACCCGCCGGGCGAACACGATGAGACAAAGATCATATGAGCTACGTCGGGATATAGCCCAATATGTAGGCGCCAAGACACCCACTATGCTTCACAGATGAAGTAATGGATCATCAAATCCCTCGTGGCTTCAAACCCGTAAACATCGAATCATACGATGGTACCATAGATCCTGCGATGCGGATCGAGGACTATCTCCTCCATATCCACATGGCCCGCGGTGATGATCTACATGCCATCAAATACCTCCCACTCAAGCTTAAAGGACCAGCTCGGCATTGGCTCAACAGCTTGCCGCCAGAATCAATTGGTTGTTGGGAGGACACGGAAGACGCATTCCTTGATAACTTCCAGGGCACATATGTGCGACCACCAGACGCCGATGACCTTAGCCGATAATCCAGCAGCGTAAGAATCGGCCGAGCAATGCGGACACGGTTCCTCACAAAGAAAAATCAAATCGTTGATCGTCCGGATGCAGAGGCCCTTGCAGCCTTCAAACATAACATCCATGACGATTTAATGGCTTGCCCGACACATAGGACAGGAAAAGCCGAAATCTATGGCAGCCCTCACAACCCTCATGACTCGCTTTTGTGCGGGAGAGGACAGCTGGCTAGCTCGAAGCAACAACTTGGCCAAACATCCTGATAGTCCGGATACCAAGGACAGCAATGGCAGGTCGCGTCGCAACAAGAACAAGCGCCGCATTAACGGTGATAATACTGAAGATACGGCCGTCAATGCCGGATTCAGAGGCTCTAAACCCGGTCAGCGGAAGAAGCCATTCAAAAAAATACCCAGGGCCCGTCCAACTTGGACCGAATACTCGATCGCTTGTGCCAGATACATGGCACCCCCGAAAAACCAGCCAATCACACCAACAGGGACTGTTGGATGTTCAAGCAAGCAGGCAAGTTAAGTGCCGAACTCAATGACAAGGGGCTGCATAGCGATCACGAGGAAGAGCCCCGCCCGAACAATAGAGGATGAAGGGTTTTCCCACGCAAGTGCGGACGGTGAACATGATATACGCAACCCATATACCCAAAAGGGAGCAGAAGCATGCACTAAGGGACGTAAATGCGATGGAGCCAGTCGCCCCGAAGTTCAACCCATGGTCTTCCTGCCCGATCACCTTCGATCGAAGGGACCACCCCACTAGCATCCGTCACGGCGGTTTCGCCGCACTGGTTCTTGACCCAATTATCGACGGATTTCACCTCACCAGAGTCCTGGTGGACGGCGGTAGCAGCCTGAACCTGCTTTATCAGGATACAGTGCGCAGAATGGGCATAGACCCCTCAAGGATCAAACCTACAAAGACGACCTTTAAAGGCGTCATACCGGGTGTAGAGGCCAGTTATGCGGGCTCGATTACACTCGAAGTGGTCTTCGGATCCCGGATAACTTCCGAAGCGAAGAGTTAATCTTCGACATCGTTCCATTCCGTAGCGGCTATCATGCACTGCTCGGACGAACCGCATTTGCAAAGTTCAATGCGGTGCCGCACTACGCATACCTCAAGGCCCTCGAGGAGTAATCACAGTCAATGGAAACACCGAACGCTCTCTCCAAACAGAGGAGCACACGGCGGCCCTCGCGGCGGAGGTACAAAGCAGCCTCTCACAGCAACTCTCGAGTCCGGCCATTAAGCGTCCGGACACTGTCAAGCGCGCCCGGAGTAACCTACAACAAGACCGCCTGGCACGATTCAAGCATCGCCAGAGTAATCCGCCCCAACCCCCGCCCTCACAAAATTGCGAAGCTAGTATTACGCGTACATAATTACGTTTTGGAGATACCATGGGCATATGGGGAGGGGCAAGACCACGGCAAGCCAACAATGCGGCTCGACTGCACCAGGTGCTCCCGATTGTGTCACTCTTTTTCTTTTTTTCCTTTTTCTTCCTTTTTCTTACTTTCAGGACTCCGCCTTTCAGAAGTCATGTCCGGCACTAGAATCGCCGAACTCACGATGCAACAGCTGTGGAAGCGAAAGCCACGTCAAGTGTTCAGTGGTCTCTATTACGAGCATTATACCTGTTTTACATACCATCCCGCAGCTTACCCCTCGAGGGGACATGTTAGATAGTCCCATCCCTTGCTTATCGCACTATTTGTATCGCTCGCTTCCATTGCAGTACCTTTTTGAATAAACAATACATAGCTCTTGCTTATTATTGTTGTACTTCTTTTATATATACATATGTTCATTTCACGACATGTTGCAACCGTACACGTTGGTACGGCCAATACACCAGGGGCTTACGTATCCCAAAATTATGGTGTGATAAGTCCGAAAACTTTCACAAGTGCGGCACCTCGAACTTATAGCATTATATGAATCAGCTCAGAATCATGTCTTGGGTCAATAGTTGGGTTTTCCCGGCTCCTGTGTTTTGGTACCTTACGCTCATTATATCGGCTAAGGTAGCACCGAGAGAACCACTGCGATTGTGCCCCAGTTGAGCTGGGTCGAGCACCTCAGTGGAGAAAGCTAAAACTGACCGTCATGATAGGGCGAGAGCCGGTTGCTGTTCGAGAGGTTTTTTCGGGTCCCTAAAGACTTATGCCGCTTAGAGCGAGGAACCGGAATTGTCCGGCCAAGGCGTGGATAGCGCCCCGAACTCGGTCTTCCGAACACTAGGGGCTTCGCCAAAATCTAAAATTATAGCATTCTATGGCTAAGTGAGAGTGTTCAAGCATTATAAGTCTGGTTGCCTTGTTCGTTGTGTTGAGCGCCTCCCTAGATGGACCCAAGAATGGGAACAAGAGTGCTCAAGTTTATCCCGAACACCCCAGCACTCGTGGCATGGGGGCTGAAGCCAACGACTTGCCATCTCTCAAATTCGATAAATGGCCGCACAGAAGGTAATATTTTAAATGAATAAGCATTGCTTAGCGCATATGAACAAGTTTTTAGCGTACTGGATAACAAATGCGAGTTTATTCAAAAATTACATCTTTGGAGCACTCATCCGCTATTCGGCGGGCACCCTTCAGGAGGCCCTCATAGTACATTTCGGGCGTGCGATGCTCATGGCCCTTCGGTGGCCCGTCCGTCACAAGCTTCTCCGCATCCAGCTTGCCCCAGTGCACTTTAGCACGGGCAAGGGCCCGACAGACCCCTTCAATGCAGACAGAGCGCTTGATGACTTCAAGCCGCGGACAGGCATCCACCACCCGCTGCACCAAGTCAAGTAGCTCGAGCATGGCTTCCAATGGCCACAACCCGGCGCTTATAAGGCCCTTCATGGCCTGTTCGGCGACCTTGTGGAGCTCGACCAGCTGCTTCAGCTGGTCGCTCAGGCACTGAATGTTCGGCCTCAAAGATCTTGAGACCAGAACACATTTTCTGTCGAGCTCCCCTCCTTGGCGCGGTAGAATGCGGCGGCATCAGACACACTAGGGGGAAAATCTGCGAATGCTCCTGGAGAGCTCCGAATCCGGGTAAGTAATAGGTAATTCACTTTCACATGCTTGCTTTGCATAAAGAATGCCTTACCCGCCGCTATCTTCTTTAAAGACTCAATTTCTTGGAGGGCTTTTTGGGCCTCGGCCTTAGCAGCTTTGGCACTCTCAAGAGCCGAGGTGAGCTCGGACTCTAGATTCTTCGAGTCACGCTCCAAACTCTTGTGTTTTTCCACGAGATCTTGGAGCTCTTGCCGTACCTTGGCCAGCTGCGTCTCCCCCTTCTCTCGCTCGATGCGTTCCGCAGCCGCTTTATTTTCGGCCACGGACACCGCTTCCTTCTGTGGTCGCCACCTGCTCGTGGCCCCTGCAGCACTCCAAGTTATTCCTGTTATTTTTGCAACCAAAACCTTTTCTATAAGGTATTTCTTTAGTAAGGTATTACTTACCTTCCTTGTCCTCGAGCTGCTTCTTGGCTTGTCCGAGCTCGTTCTCGGACCGCCGAGGTTCTGCTTTAATGCATTGACCTGCTGCACAAGGTCGGCAGAGGTCGCCAGCAGCCTGTATTCCCATATTGACATACTTATGTTAGACTCCTGCGTATATATTTTTAGATCCTTAGTCCGGCTTTTCTTTCGAACACGAACTAAGCATCAGAACTACTGTCTATGCGGTTATATTTTTACATATTCTAAAACTTACCTCAAAGCCTGTTAGAAGGCTGGTATAGGCTTCGGTCAGTCCGCTCTTGGCGGACTGAACTGTCCGGATCACCGCACTCATAACAGTGCGGTGCTCCTCCTCGATGGAAGCGCCGTTAAGCGCCTCTAGTAAGCTATCCGGTGCCTCCGGTTGGACGGAAGACACCGCGTCCTACCCTTCTTCCGAAGGGTCCGCTTGCCGGACTCCGGAACCACTGAAGGTTCCGGCATGGAGACCGGACAAGGGTCGGGCCTAGAGCCCCTGGGGGTCTTCCCAGCGCCGAGTCCGGGAGGTTGCCTTGTGGCACCTCCTGCGCTACCTCCTCTTGACCAAGCCCCTCTTGGGGCCCGCCACAAGGCCGTCTGCATGGCGTGAGGCGAGGAGGCGGTCGGAAGCGAGGTACTCTCCATTTCCGACGAGCCCAGGGACCCGCTCGATGAATCGGCGAACTCGCCTTTAGGCGGGCTGCATGGTTGTTTGACATTATGGAACACTCTGCAATAATAAAAAGCCATGGGTATCCGGACACTTACGATCTCGCCAGGGGCTTGGCCCTTGTAGGCCAATCCTCCTCGTCGTCGTCGACGTTGGTGGAGAAGTCCGGAGGAAGGGTTCTTCCCTTCTTGGACCCTCCGGCCTCCCCAGTTGGGGCGGCCTTCCTTTTCTTCTCCTCCCCCGCTGGGGGAGGAGCTTCTTCTTCTTCCTCGTCTTCGTGGAGAAGATTCCGCTCAGAATCGACAAAGACCGCGTCAGGAGCTCCTTCGAGTTCCCGTGGCCTCCTTCTTGGTTTTCTTCTCCGGCACCACATGGTGCCGGAGCCAGCAGCCCTGGCTAATCGGGCGTCGCTGGTCTTTCCGGGCAAAGGAGCCGGACAGTTAATCTATCCGGACGTCTTCAGCCAGTCCTGTCAAAGAATAGGGAGTTTTTAGATCCCACATAGAGTCAATCTATGAAAAAAGAGTCCCGTAAAGGGTAAAATAACTTACCTCGATGGCTTGACGCCGCGAGCTGTATCCGCGATCTTTGTTAGCGGATGCTGGGGCTTCGGCACCCTTGAATAGCACCTTCCAGGCATCTTCGTACGTAGTGTCGAAGAGCCGGCTCAAGGTTCGGTGTTGTGCCGGATCGAACTCCCACAAATTGAAAGCCCGTTGTTGGCAGGGGAGAATCCGGCGGATGAGCATCACCTGGATTACGTCGACAAGCCTGAGATTCTTGTCCATCAGGTTTCAGACGCATGTTTGGAGTCCGGATAGCTCTTCCGAATTCCCCCACGTCAGGCCCATCTCTTTCCATGACGAGAGCCGTGTGGGGAAGGCAGATCTAAATTCAGGGGCCGCCACCCATTCTGGGTCGCGTGGCTCGGTGATGTAGAACCACTCCGATTGCCACCCCTTTATTGTCTCCACGAAGGCGCCCTCGATCCATGGGACTTTGGCCATCTTGCCAACCATGGCACCTCCGCACTCCGCTTGACGGCCGCCCACTACCTTCGGCCGGACGTTGAAGATCTTCAGCCATAGGCTGAAGTGGGGCTGGATGCAGAGGAAGGCCTCGCACACGATGATAAACGCCGAGATGTTGAGGATGAAATTCAGGCCAGGTCATGGAAGTCCAGGCCGTAATAGAACATGAGCCCCCGGACAAATGGGTGAAGTGGAAAACCTAGTCCACGGAGGAAGTGGGGGAGAAACACCACCCTCTCATGGGGCCCGGGGGTTGGAATGAGCTGCCCCGCATCGGGCAGCCTGTGCGCGATGTCGCTGGACAAGTATCCGGCCTCTCGCAGTCTTGTGATGTGCCCCTCCGTGATGGAGGAGGCCATCCACCTGCCTCCCGCTCCTGACATGGTTGGAGAAGGTTGAGGTGGGATGTGCGGACTTGGGCGCTGGAGCTCGAGTGCGCGGAAATGGATGAGCAAAGGAGGAAGAAGGCGTAGGTGAAAAGGTGGATCCTTATCCCCTTATATGGACGGACGGTTGTGCGCCCCCACCAGCCTGGTAAAACTCGCTTATCTCCCAAGCGCCGTAATCAATGGCGCGGATGGGTTACCCACATCCGTATTGATGAGAATCCCGGAATAAGGGGCACGATCTATGCTTTGATAAGACGTGCCAAGAAACCGCCTCGCTAAACGCTACCGAGGTGGAACAGTAAAAACGATTCATATAAAGGCATGGCCGTGGTGTGATGTCACGCCGCGGGATACGTCAGCAGATCTGTGCAAAAATTATTCTCTCTACGGTGTTATGTGGAACTTGTTTTGCAGAGCCGGACACTATCCTTGTGTTCAAAACCTTCTATGAAGTATTCGGAGGAGGAACCCGCCTTGCAATGCCGAAGACAATATGCGCGCCGGACTAAATGCGTCATTGAAGCCTGGTTCAGGGGCTACCGAGGAGTCCCGGACTAGGGGTGTCCGGATAGCGGACTATCGTCCACGGCCGGACTCCAAGACTATGAAGATACAAGATTGAAGACTTTGTCCCGTGTCCGGATGGGACTTTCCTTGGCGTGGAAGGCAAGCTTGGCGATACGGATATGTAGATCTCTTGCCATTGTAACCGACTGTGTAACCCTAACCTATCTGGTGTCTATATAAACCGGAGGGTTTTAGTCCGTAGGGGCGAACAACAATCATACCATAGGCTAGCTTCTAGGGTTTAGCCTCCTTGATCTCGTGGTAGATCTACTCTTGTACTGCCCATATCATCAATATTAATCAAGCGGAGTAGGGTATTACCTCCATCGAGAGGGCCCGAACCTGGGTAAAAACATCGTGTCCCTTGTCTCCTGTTACCATCCGCCTAGACGCACAGTTCGGGACCCCCTACCCGAGATCCACCGGTTTTGACACCGACAGGGTCCACTCCATTGGGCCCGCCTTCTTCAAGATCTTGAAAAAGGGAAGGGCACACTTAGCGGAGTTGGAGATGAATCTGCTCATGGCGGCAACGCAGCCAGTGAGCCGACGCACGTCCTTGATCCGCTTAGGTGCTTCAATCTGCTTGATGGCCTTGATCTTCTCTGGGTTTGCCTCAATCCCACGCTGCGACCCAAAGAACCCGAGAAGCTTGCTGGACGGGACACCGAAGACACACTTCTCAGGGTTCAGCTTGAGGTTGATCTTGCGCAGGTTTTCAAGCGTTTCCTCCAGATCTTGCACAAGTGTTGCCCTGTCCTTGGTTTTGACCACTATGTCATCCATATAAGCTTCCATATTTCTATGTAGCTGGGGCTCAAAACCAATTTGGACTGCTCTTGCAAAAGTCGAGCCAGCACTCTTCAACCCAAAAGGCATCCGTAAAAAGCAATACGTACCACATGGGGTGATGAATGTTGTCTTCTCCTCATCTTCTCTTGGCATGAAGATCTGGTGGTACCCTGAGTAGGCGTCGAGGAATGATACCAGGTCACACCCGGCCGTGGAGTCAACAATCTGATCGATGTGCGGTAACGGGAAAGGATCTTTTTGACAAGCTTTATTGATGTCTGTGTAATCAATACACAGCCTCCACTTCCCGTTTGCCTTGCGCACCACTATATTGGCCAGCCACGTCGGATGGAGCACCCCTCTCACCAAGCCTGCCGCTTTTAGCTTTCTGATCTCCTCTGTGATGAACTCTTGTCTCTCCAGAGCTTGCTTCCTGACCTTCTGCTTGACGGGCCGCGCATGAGGACAGACAGCAAGATGGTGCTCAATCACTTCCCTGGGAACGCTGGGGATGTCGGATGCTTGCCATGCAAACACATCAACATTCGCCCGCAGGAAAGTGACAAGCTCGCTTTCCTATTTGCCATCCAGGGTGGAGCTTATGGTGAAGGCTCCTCCCGTGATGTCCTCCTTGACGGACACCTTCTTGGTCTCCGGTGGTGTAGCTCTGGACTTCTTGCTCTTGCCGGTGGAGCTCTCTGGCATGTACTCAACAGGAGCGCAACACCCCGAAGAGGTGCGCTTGCCGGAGTGGGTGCGAGAGGTCTTGCCGGTCTTCTTCCCTCCTGGGGCTGCATCGGCAGGAGCAAGTGCCTTGGCGGCAGTTGCTGCAACTGCTTCCCGGTAGAGTTGGTCAGTGCAAATCAGCGCATCTTTCTTGTCGGAGGGGATGGTGATGATGTTCATCGGCCCGGGCATCTTCAGCATGGTGTAGGCGTAATGGGAAGCCACCGTGAATTTGGCCAGTGCCGGGCGGCCGAGGATCCCGTTGTAGGGCAAGGGGATCTCGGCCACATCGAAGACAATCCTCTCCGTTCTGTAGTTCAAATCGCCTCCAAACGTCACAGGCAACATGACCTTTCCCTTTGGCTGGCTCCTCCCCGGGTTCACCCCTTGAAATGTACCCGTCTCCTCGAGGTCTCCATCAGGGATCTGCAGCCTCTTGATCATAACAGGCGAGATCAAGTTCAGACTGGCCCCGCCGTCAACTAGCATCTTTGTCACCTTGAGGTTGCGGATCGTTGGTGAAACCAACAACGGCAAGCACCCGACCGCAGTAGTGCGATCAGGGTGGTCTTCAGTGTCGAAGATGATAGACGTCCTGGCCCACTTCAGTGGCTTCCGTGCGTCGAGTGATGGCTCCACCGCTATGATCTCACTCGCCCACTGCTTGAGCTGGCGGTGAGATGTGTGCAGCGAGGCGCCACCATCGACGCACATGGCTTCTGTAGCCTTCTGAAACTCGTTGTCGCCGGACTCATCGTCCTCGTCATGATCACCGTCTTCCTGCTTCTTGTCGCGGCCCCGGGCGGGCCTCTCTTGTTGGTTATCTTTGTCGCTGCAGCCTCCTTGGCCGCCACGCTTCTTGCCGGATCCTTCAGCACCGTTTGGGCCCTTTTCCTTGTCCCGCCTTTCATATTCAGCTTTCTACTTCTCAGCAAGTAGCTCAACTTGTCAGCAGTTCTGGAGGTCATGGCCTTTGGTGCGGTGGATCTTGCAATACTGCTTGTCGGAGCCCCTGGCTTGTCGGCAGCCGCCAAGGCCCAACAAGCGGCACACCCGGCAACCTCCTTGTCGGGGTCGCCCGCCTTGGCCTTCTTGGCGGTGCCGGTGTTGTCGGACCCCTCGATAGCAAGTACAGTCTTGCCCTTGCGCTTCCTATTACGGCTCCGACCCTTCTTTGCCGGGGCAACAGCGTCGTCGCCCGTGGAGTCGGTTTCCGCGTCGGCGTCCTCACCGGGGTACTTCCTCCCCTCTTCAGCCCGAGCGCACCAATCGGCCAGAACATAAAGCTCGGCCACGTCCTTGACCTTGTTCATCGCTAGCTCCTCACGCATCTTGCGGTTGCGCACATTCTGGTGGAATGCACTAATCACGGTGGCGGGATGAACGTCTGGGATGTTGTATTGCACTCGGCTGAACCTTTGGATGTACTTGCGCAGATTTTCTCCTTCCTTCTGGGGGATGATGTGCAAATTGCTTGCCTGGCCATGAGCTTGATGGCCTCCAGTGAAGGCGCCAATGAACTCATGACACAGATCCGGCCAAGAAGAAATGGAGTCCATCGGCAAGTGCATCAACCAAGACATGACATCGGGCTTGAGCGCCAATGGAAGGTAATTGGCAAGCACCTTATCGTCGCGGGCTCCAGCAGCTTGCATCGCAATGGTGTAGATGCTGAGGAACTCTGACGGGTGGGTCTTGTCGTTGTACTTTTCGCCAACATCGGGCTTGAACGTGCGGTGGGAGGGCCACTGGAATTGCCGCAGCTCACGGGTGAAAGCCGGACAACCCACCTCGTAAGGCAGGCCACCGTAGCCTCCCGGTGCCGGGTGGTCCTAGTGGGCCCTGCCCGCCTGTCGGACTGATGGCGTGCATCACGCCGGCACTCGATGGTGGTTCGAGCGTCTTCAAGGGCTCGCTCCCAAAGAACGTGATGCTGGTCGCGGTGGGTCCGCGGATCGGACGATGCTATGGTAATATCATCACGAGCGTCATCGCGATGGATCGACACCCGCAGTGGCTGGCGTGGGGAGGAGAATGCACCATGGCTGCATCGCCCCCGGCCCTTCCAGCGCTGGCATGCGGTGGCTCGATGGAGCGACGGCCTACGGGCCCCGTCGGTTGCGGCTCATCCTTGTTGGCGATGTCGACGAGGCTCCGGACAGTGGCTCTCCATTCGTCGAGCCTCTCCGCGGCAGGAAGAAAGTCGAGGAGCGGCTGCGCGCGCGCCAGAGCTTCTGCTGGTGTGGGCGGCAGCGAAAGCTGCATGGACCGTGACGCGCTTTGACTTCTAACTACATTAGAAGGAGCTCTACCACAGCCCTGCGGCTGTCCGCCGTTTCCACCAGCGCCTTGGCGTGCATGCTGGCCTTCCTCGTCCCGTGAAGGATGCGCGGGACACTTCCCAGGGCGGCGCCCAGGGTCACCGGCGGCGCGGTGCTGCTCATCGCGCACAACTTGGGAAGAGCGCGCCGTGGGCGCCGGCGTTGGTGTCTTGGAGGTCGCCGCGCCACCGTAGGGTGGCATGGCGACACCTCTGGAGGGCCCCGCGCCGCCTGCGGGGGGCCCAACTCCATCTCTAGAGTTTGCGGCGTGTGTCCCGTCGCCTGGTGCACGAACGACGCCGCTCGCCAGGTCTGGACTGCCAGGATGATGTGGGTGTTCGCGGGTCGCGCCACGGGTTCTTTCCGCGACCGGCCCGCTACTGGTCCGCATCGGTACGGGCAGCCCGGTTCTGGATGAACCGATCGCCGTGTGTTGACCCACAAGTATAGGGGATCTATCGTAGTCCTTTTGATAAGTAAGAGTGTAGAACCCAACGAGGAGCAGAAGGAAATGACAAGCGGTTTTCAGTATGGTATTCTCTGCAAGCACTGAAATTGTAGGTAACGGATAGTTTTGTGATAAGATAATTTGTAATGGGTAACAAGCAATGAAAGTAAATAAGGTGCAGCAAGGTGGTCCAATCCTTTTTTTAGCAAAGGACAAGCCTGGACAATTTCTTATAATGAGAAAAGTGCTCCCGAGGACACATGGGAATTATCGTCAAGCTAGTTTTCACCACGCTCATATGATTCGTGTTCGGTACTTTGATAACTTGATATGTGGGTGGACTGGTGCTTGGGTACTGCCCTTTCTTGGACAAGCATCCCACTTATGATTAACCCCTATTGCCATCATCCGCAACTACAAAAGAAGTATTAAGGTAAACCTAACCATAGCATGAAACTAGTGGATCCAAATCAGCCCCTTACGAAGCAACGCATAAACTAGGGTTTAAGCTTCTGTCACTCTAGCAGCCCATCATCTACTTATTACTTCCCAATGCCTTCCTCTAGGCCCAAATAATGGTGAAGTGTCATGTAGTCGATGTTTACATAACGCCACTAGAGGAGAGACAACATACATCTCATCAAAATATCGAACGAACACCAAATTCACATGACTACTAATAGCAAGACTTCACCCATGTCCTCAGGAACAAACATAACTACTCACAAAGCATATTCATGTTCATGATCATAGGAGTATTAATATGCATTAAGGATCTGAACATATGATCTTCCACCAAGTAAACCAATTCGTATCAACTACAAGGAGTAATCAACACTACTAGCAACCCACAGGTACCAATTTGTGGTTTTGATACAAGATTGGATACAAGAGATGAACTAGGGTTTTGAGAGGAGATGGTGCTGGTGAAGATGTTGATGGAGATTGACCCCCTCCCGATGATAGGATCATTGGTGATGACGATGGTGATGATTTCCCCCTCTCGGAGGGAAGTTTCCCTGGCATAACAGCTCCGCTGGAGCCCTAGATTGGTTCCGCCAAGGTTCCGCCTCGTGGCGGCGGAGTTTTGTCCTATAAGCTTGCTTATGGTTTTTTCAGGGTAAAAGCCTTCATATAGCAGAAGATGGGCACCGGAGGGCCACCAGGGGGCCAGAGACAGGGGCGCGCCAAGAGGGGGGCACCCTCCTGGCCAGGGTGTGGGCCCCCTCTGGTATTTTCTTCGCTCAATAATTCTTATTAATTCCAAAAGTGACTTCCGTGGAGTTTCAGGATTTTTGGAGTTGTGCAGAATAGGTTTCCAATATTTGCTCCTTTTCCAGCCAGAATCCCAGCTGCCGGCATTCTCCCTCTTCATGATAAACCTTGTAAAATAAGAGAGAATAGCCATAAATATTGTGACATAATGTGTAATAATAGCCCATAATGCAATAAATATTGATATAAAAGCATGATGCAAAATGGACGTATCACCGTGGTCGTCTTCTTCTTGGGAGCCATGGTGACGAAGAACTGTTCGGACTAGCTACTAAACCAGATTATCACTACTGTGCCCCCTACCTGGCGCGCCAAAGATGTCGGTGGAAAACGACACCTATGGGATCACAAGAATCCCTACTACGGTTGCGGGGCGTGGGGTTGTGAGAAGAGCAGGATCAGCAGTCAGCACCAACACACGCGGGTCGTTACCCAGGTTCGGGCCGTAAGGATGCGTAACACCCTAGTCCTGCTTTGGTGTGTATATCTATGTTCTTGGAGTTCTTGAGCTAGCTACAACGAGCGTAACTTATCCTCGGGTCTGAATCCTCCTCCTGGATGCCTTGGGCCTCCTTTTATAATCAAGGGGATCGCCACAGTGGCACATAGGAGGTGGCATCGGTGTACTGTGGCTAAGCTTATCGCTTAGCCATTACAGGACAAGACGCATTTAATGTGCCATATGATGTGTCCCCTTGCTTTATCGCCGCCTCGCCCTGCTTCGACACGCGCCCGGTCCAGCGAGGCGGTCAGCGCCATGTACGCTAGAAGGCTGCTGAGGTGGCGCGATGGTAGGGCCTTCACGAAGATTTGCATGCCACCATGTAGGCATGCGCTGAGTTGGCAAGGAAACCTCACGTCGACACGCAGGTGCCTGCCTAGCTGGTGGACTGGCAGCTGCATGGGAGCGGTCGCAGAAACTTGGTGGGTGCGGGCCTAGCTGTGGCTTCGTGGATGTCCTCGGCAAGGTTCTTGTCGGGGTCCCGGCAAGGGTCTTGCCGTGGCGTCGTGGTCGTCCCCGGCAAGGATCTTGTCGGCGGTCTCGTGGGTTTCCTTGGCGAGGATCTCGCCGAGGTTCGTCGTCTTCTAATTCTCATCTGATTTGGAGTGTTTCTTGTCTTCACAAAGATTTGCATGCCATCAAGGAGGCACCTCCCGAGCCTTGGTCTCAATGTGGTTGGTGACATTGGAAAACCTGGTGCTCAAGGGTGGCGCGCCCCGCTGGCGTTGGGTAAGCTGCCCCGGCAAGGTCCTTGCCGGGGTCGTGGAGGTTGCCCCGGCAAGGGCCTTGCTGGGGGAATCCACCTTGCCTTCTTGCTCTTTATGCCTCTGTCTTGGCGTTGCTTTGACTATCTTGCAGCTTTGGCTCCTCCCTCTGCCCGGCTAGGCGTGGCCGTAGGCGCGGCTCCGACTGCCCGTGCACAAGTATGGGGTACAAAGGATTGCCCCTACTTTAGTACACCGACAATGTGCCATCTCTAAATCTTCAAATAAACATATGCTTTGTGTGTCTGTACCGCTCATGGTGTGACACGGGATGGTCAGTATCTTCCCTGCTAAACGGATTATTCTCATGATGAGTGTTTATTGCATGAGAGACGTTGGTAATTGGGATGCTCAGTCATGTAATCAAATTGAAAATAAAAATATAATGAAACAAACTCCGCCAGAAAGTTGATTGTATGGAGGGCACCCAAAGATTCGGCTAGCCATGCCTTATGTTTGAATGGATGAGGGCGAGTAAACTTTACCTTTATGCTTGGGAACCGCTGATAATATGTTTAGCATGGAAGATATTGAGAATTCTCAGCCGTGACGTTGACAGGAAAGGCACACCACTCAAAATGTATTCATCTGTGTTTTAAGCAATGAGCTCTGACACCTCTGCAAATCCATACTTCCCTCTGTGAAGGGATTATGTTTTACTTATTCTGTTAACTTTATTTTTGTTGAGTCAATTTCTTATTCCAACATATTCTTTAGTTGGCAAGCATCATGTGGTGGTGAAAGATCCCGTCACATATTGTCATTCAAATATATTTGATCATGAATTATTATTGTTGACAATTATCTCTATGGTAAATGAGTTGGGAGGCGAAACATTAAGCCCCTATCTTTCTTTGTGTTTGATGGATGCTATTTGTTCTAAAAATATGTTTTGATTACTAGTAAGCATAGAAGACTATATGATAATTGAGTATGTGGAGCTCTTGCTTACACTTTGTTGAAAAAAGTTAAATTGAGATTGTTTGGTGACTAAGAACATAGGTTGTTAAGTTTCAAGAGGATGCATTGTTTGAACCACATGTGAATTGATTGCTACTTGATCATGAAAAGTTTTATGAAATGAGCTACTGTTTGTGATATATAATGATGCTAGAAAAAGTGTTTGGACCTATCATTGATCAAACTTATGCACTATGCTTGCATTCACACTTCATAAATTATTTCTTTTCTCATTTACCTACTCGAGGACGAGCAAGAATTAATCTTGGGGATGTTGATACGTCTCCAACGTATCTATAATTTATGAAGTATTCATGCCATGTTCACAATAATTTTATACGGTTTTGGTTCACTTGTATATGACTTTTATATGATTTTCATGGACTAACATAATGACCAAGTGCCCAGTGCCATTTGTTGTTTCTTGCTTGCATTTGGTTTTCCAAAAAATCAATACCAAATGAAGTCCAAATGCAGCAAAACTTTTTAACAATTTTTTCTAGAAGGAAAGGGACCCAGGAGGCTTCGGGGGAGTACCCGAAGACTCACAATGGCCCCATAAGGCACTAGGGCCCCCTATGGCCCTTCTTTGTGTGATTCCAATTCTAAAAATTCCTATAAGAAAAACCCCCGAAAGTTAACCTAGAACATCCGCTCCGTCATCGCAAGCCTCTGTTCCGAAGAGATCCCATCTAGAGCCCTGTTCCGGCACCCTACCGGACGGGGAAATCATCACCGGAGGCCATCTTCATCATCGCGACGGCTACCACATGACGAGGAGGGAGTAGTTCACCCTCGGGGCGGAGGGTATGTAGTAGTAGCTATGTGTTTGATCTCTCTCTCTCTCTCTCTCTCTCGTGTTCTTGATTTAGCACAATCTTGATGTACCACAAGCTTTCTCAATATAGTTGGCTCATATGGTCTTGTTTCTCCCTCTCTATCTTGTTGTGACAAATTGATTCTTTCCCTTTGAGGTTCCACTATTATCGGATTGAATATTTTGTATTTGAGAACACTTGATGTATGTCTTGCATGTGGATACCCGTGGTGACAATGGGGTGTTCTATTGATTCACTTGATATATGTTTTGGCAATGAACTTGCGGATTCCTGTGGTGACATTAGGGTAATCTAGGTATATAGGTTGATGCACGTTTTCATCCTACTTTCTCCGGTAGAAACCTTGGGGAACTCTTTGAAGTTCCTTGTGTTGGATTAAATATTATGAATTTGAAGTTGTTTGATGCATATCGCATAATCAACTCACGGATACTTCTGGTGATATTGGAGTATCTATGTGACATTAGAGATGGTTGATCCGTATCATATGATGTTATTTTAGTACGAACTCTAGGGCTGTTTGTGACACTTATAGGGATGGCTCAATTGATTGATCGGAAAAGATAACTTTGAGGTGGTTTCATACCATACAACAGTTTCATCTTATATTCTCCGCTAGATAAGAACTTTGGAGTGACTCTTTGTCGCATGTTGAGGGATTGTTATACGATTCAGTTATGTTAGCACTGTTGAGAGATTGCACTAGTGAAAGTATGAACCCTAGTCCTTATTTTCAAGCATTGTCATACCATTTGTGCTCCATTTTATCACTTGATGCCCATCTGTTTTTATATTTTCCGATTATAAAAACCTATATCTACCATCCATACTACACTTGTATCACGATCTTTTCACCAAACTAGTGCACCTATACAATTTGCCATTGTATTGGGTGTGTGGGGGACACCAGAGATTTCTCGTATTTGGTTGCAGGGTTGCTTGAGAGAGACCATCTTCATCCTATGCCTCCCACGGATTGATAAATCTTAGGTCATCCAATTGAGGGAAAATTGCTATTGTCCTACAAAACTCCGTGTTTAGAGGCCCAACACGAGTCTACAAGAATAAGTTGTGTAGTAACATCATGTGATGGTGTGGATGGAAGTCCTACTCGACTTCGGTTGGAGCTGGCGACGACGCCGCCCGTTGGTGTTGTTTCCCTCCTTGGAGGCATCGCCAAGGTGCATCGACATCTCTTCTTCTTGATCAGGTTGTGTTCTCCGAGCGAAAGCCTTGGTCCATCGTAGGACCGAAGATGGCAGTGTCTTGGCATCGTCAGTTTGTTGAGAGCATCGTGGGTGGAGACCTGACTTGAGGTCCTATGGTGTGGCTCTCCGGTGCTTGCCGCTGGCGCGAGTTGATCTTCGTGGACATTATGTACGTAGCTGCTGGTGCCCCAAGTCGATGCCTTTCTCGGGACCGACCAAGTCCCGCTACCCACTCATTGTCTCCTCTTAGGCACTCAAGAGTGGTAGAACATTGGCAAAGAAAGTTCAGTTGTAGTTGTTGCTCTTGTGGTAATCTTCCTTTGTTGTGACGTGGCTAGATGGTTTGGTTTAGGGCTGGACCTTTTCCGTTGTGTTTGTATTTATCGTGGTGGCTAATATGTCGATTAGCTCGGGTGTGTTGTTCTTGATACACTTGTTGTTCCCGCAAGTTATAGTGTCTTGTATTTCAACTTATACCTTCTATAAAAATATGTTATGCGGTGTACTCTCGAAAAAAAGTAAAGGCAGCGTATGTGCTGCCGGCGGGTCGTGTGCTTCATAAAACCTAATGATATTTTGAGTATTTGACAAAAAAATCACAACTGGGGTCGTGGTCTCACTGAACTACAATTTTCAAAATTTGACAAAAAAAACCTTTTTCTAATTTTGTGCCTAAGAACTACAAAAACGATTGATGACTGTTTTAGAGATTTTAAACGCATTTCCGACATATGAGACCCACTTGTTAGGGCCAACATGGCGGCATAACTAAATCCGTTTATTTTGACCGTTATATTTGTTGTTATGAAAGGTGTGGACCGCATCTACTTCTCCTCCTTTCTTTATTTAGCATTTTCTCTAACACATCGTGTGCATGGGAAGCAAGGGAGTTCCGGGATATCTCGCTCGACCAGAGTGGCGCGGCCGGAGCAGGAAGCAGTACAGTAGGCGGCTCTCGCTCATTGAGCTACAAGCTGAGCTGCAGGTCAAGCCCCAGCAACGCGCGGTGACCATGGGCTCCGGGCCTCCGGCGCCATCACCATGCTGGGGTATCTCGGGAAGCTCGCGGTGTGGAGCCTCCGTCCGTGGTGGTCGACCACGTCGTCCTGCACGATATAGGGCGCCGCGGCCTGCACGGCAGAGGAGGCCGTAGGCGCGTAGGAGAACATGGCCGTGGCATCGCCTAGGGTAGGCGACACGGGCGGCAGCCCCCAACCGCGCCGCCGCCGGGCCCCCCTTCTCCAGGCAATCCCCTCGCCGCCGCCGGAGGCCATCACCGGGCGAAGCCCGCGTCGTGGCGGCGGCGGCGGCCCTCCCCAGGTAGCGGCTCTCCACTCCCTGGGGCCCCGCTGGCGGCCCGCCTGCGGCTCGGATCAATGGCGGTGGCCATGGCTGGGGGCACGCGGCGCAGCTTAGCGGCGGGCGGCGCCGGCATGGACAGGTGGGCCACTTCCCTGGCCATGTGGATGGCGGGGAGGTGGTGGGCTTCGGCTGCGGTGCCAGTTCCTCACTGGATGTTGGTGGCCATGGTGATGTTCGTCCTCGACCCCGATCTACTCCGATATGCAGCGGATCCGGCCCTTGGTGGCTTCGGTCACCGTTCTTGGTTGCTGGCCTTGCAGATCCGGTGGCTGGAAGGGTTCCGGGGGAATCTCTTGGCCGACGTGGCGGCCACTCCGATGGCAGTGCCTTTGGGTGTTGCTTCCCTCGTTGGAGGCTTCGGCGAGGACCTCCTTCCTTCCACCCCTCCCAGGAGCTCAGGTGAAAACCTCAGAACCCCCTGTTCCAAGCGATGACGACACCACGATGACGTGCTCCTTCCTGAAGCTGTTGCTCGGGGGCTGCTCAAGTGGCGGTGGAAGTGGCGGCGGTTCGGTGTCGACACATGCATTCTGGTCAGCTTCATCTTGGAGGTTGTGGCGACGTAGGCGACGCTCGTCTGGTGGAGCTACCGCCGATGGTCTAGGCATCGTCGGTAGTCTGTGCCATCAGGTTCGGGGTGCTCAGGGGGAAACCCCAGATATGGGTCTTCCGGATCGGATGATGATGGCGTTCTATCGCTTTCCATTCTGGGGGCATCGTCTTGGAGCAAGTGCTGGCTGGAGGGATGGTGGAGCGGTGTTTCATCTCACACTTTGATGGCGGCGGAGATCGATGGCATGGTGTTGTGGAGACTCGGCGTCCGATGCGCGGAGATGGGCTCGCGCAGGAGGAGGTTGCTGTCTGGGGTTATGGTGACGTTGATGGCAGAGTGGCTAGACAAGGTAGAAGCCTCAATATGATCTGAAAACCTGTGGAAGATGGCGGCGGCGACACACCAGTGCGTCTGACCGGATTGTGCCCCAGACCCGGTATGTGGCTCGGCTGGGGCTTCCGAATGAATTTCGGCTTCTGGCTTTTGATGTTAGGCTTAGGTGAGTGGTTTGGGTAGTGGCCCAGCTAGCACCCCTTCATCATTTTGGATAGGAGTAGCGGCATATGTTGCCAAGATGGTGGATTCAGGCACATTGTTGTAATAATTTGCAAGGTCCTCGAGAATAATCAATAAAGTGGCTGTATGCATCTCCCAGATGCATAGGCCGGGGGTCATCCTCCTTTTCTAAAAAAAAGGAGAACACGGCTGACGAGGCGGAGGTTATCATCGCCGTCTTCCCTTCCGGCCGTCGAACCGTTCTGGCATCGGGTCAAGTGGCGCGAGGTTGTCATCGCCGCCGCTTGAGCTCCACCGCGAGGGAGGTGTCCAACGCTGCAGCTCTTCCCCTCCTCGTCCGCGCTTAGAACGACGGTCGCACCGCCATCTCTGGCCCGTGTCAGCCGCACCCCTCGGGACTAGGCCATCTCGCCCATCCCCAGCGGCTAGACAGGTTCATGTGGCGGAGCTGCAGGGGATTGTCACGCCCTCCACTCCGCTCCAGACTGAAGCAGAGGCGGACAGAGAGGCACAAGTGCAGCAACAGGAACATGGAGGAGAAGAAGAACTGGACCCACAGGAGGAGCCAGTAGAATAGTCGTCACTAGGAGGGTGAGTATGACGTGTGGGCCTGAGCCAGGCTGGGCGTTAAAGATGTAGCCGTGATGGCAGTGTAGGCATGTTGTCATTGAGATAATTCAGATTTCTTCTCATCCTGAACTCTCTTCTCACCTACCCGTTCTCCTATCTCTGGGTCTCATCCCCTTCTTCTTGATCTCCTGCCCCTTCCTGTTCGATCTCTCACGGGGTCGTAACAACGTGGTATTCAGAGCTTTGCCGGTCCACCGCTGCACCACAATCCCGCGATTGAGCCGTAACATCCACCGCAAAGGGTGTCCAGTTGCTCCGGTGACCAGACGCGAAATCCCTAGCGGGGTAGGCTCGATTTAGGGCGGTTGCAACGATGCCGTCGGCGACTTCGTCGGCTCAGACTAAATTTGTGTTGCAAGCCATGGAGGGTGTGCAGAAAACTTTGGAGGAATTACTGCAAAAAAATTTCTTCTCTATCCACGGAGGTCAAGCAGCTTGGCACCCAGGTGGCCGATTTCGGCGAGGGTCTGGACGCCGTCAAGCGTCAACAGGTTAACCACGACGCAGCAGCGCGTGCAGCGTCGCCTTCATCGACCGCCCGCGGCAGCCGTACTTGTCAACCGGGGGGCCCGCTTCTCCATCGCCCGATCCAGCAACCACCTGTGGTGGATCGCCAGGCCGGTCACCAGGACCGCCAACTTTCCCCACCGCCCCGCGAGCACTACCACCATAAGCCGCCCAAACAGAATTTTCCGCGATTTGGTGGCGAGGCGCCATGGCTTTGGTTTGACCTCTGCCACACTTATTTCGAGCTCTACCAGGCGCCTCCAGAGCAGTGGGTCGCCACGGCGGTGCTATACATGGAAGGGCATGCGGCTCTGTGGTGTGAAGCACACAAGTGCCTCCACGGCATCGGCGATTGGTACACATTCACTCAGCAGCGCAAGCGGGGTTTGGTCAGGATGAGTTTGGCACTCTTATGCATCGTCTTCATCATCTCAAACAGACAAGCACAGTTGCAGAATACCGTCTCTCCTTCGAGGCAATCATGTACCATCTGATCGCAATGGATCCCTCCCTCAACCATAAGTCCTTTGTGTCGCAATTCATCATTGGACTGCGAGACGAGGTGCGTACCGGGGTGTACCCACAAGTATGTCCAGAGCGGCAGCGCTGGCCAGGATTCAGGAAGAGGAAACAGACAACAACAGACCAAGGGGTCGTCTGCTGGTATATGCGCGTGCAATCCCACCAGCACATGTGTCTGCGCTCGCTCCACCACCAGCCCAACCATGCATTGATGGCACCAAGCGCGGCCCCGATGACTTCGGTCGGGAACGGCAGCTCCAGGAATTCAGGCGAGCTAATGGCATGTGCTTCAAATGTGGCTGCAAGTACACGCGAGAACACAAGTGTAACAGAGTTGGGCAGTTGCTCACGATCGAGGTGGGTACTCATGGTGAGCACCTGTCGGACGAAGCAATCCGTGCTCTCGAGCTGCTTGACAATCGTCTAGAGGATGCTGTCGCATGCTATCATATCTCGGTTCACGCGGTAGCCGGCACGGAGTCAGCAGAAACCATACGACTACGAGCTTTAGTGGGAAATCAGGTGATGCTTCTATTGGTGGACTCGGGTAGCACCCACACTTTTGTGAACTCGGAATTTGCGCAGGGCTGGCTATCAGGTGCAAGATGCAGAACCAGTGACAGTTCGAGTAGCTAATGGCGATACACTACATTCCAATCAACAAGTAGCTCAACTACAATGGTGGTGCCAGGGAAACACATTTGCTACAGACATGCGTTTGTTGGATCTGGGTGCTTATGATGCAGTGCTAGGGGTTGATTGGTTGGCGCAATTCAGTCCTATGAATTGTCATTGGGGCTTGAAAACATTGGAGTTTCGTCATGGCAGTACTAACATTTGTAGGGGAACGTTGCAGAAAATTAAAATTTTTTCCTACGGTTTCACCAAGATCCATCTATGAGTTCATCTAAGCAACGAGTCATGGGAGTGAGTTTGCATCTACATACCACTTGTAGATCGCGTACGGACGCGTTCGAGGGAGCGGTGCTGATGGAGTCGTACTCGGATCACCGATGACCAAAGCGCTGAGCGGACAGCACCTCCGCGTTCAATACACGACGGGTACGGGCAACGTCTCCTCCGTCTTGATCCATCAAGGAGGAAGGAGAGGTTGAGGAAGATGGCTCCAACAGCAGCACGACGGCGTGATGATGAAGGAGTGACAGTTCTCCGGCAGGGCTTCGCCAAGCGCACGCGGAGAAGGAGAGGTGTTGGGGAGGGGAGGGGCTGCGCCTTCAATTGTGTATGCAGCCCTCCCCTCACCCCTCTATTTATAGGGGAAGGGAGGAGGGGCGCCCCTCTAGATGCATCTAGAGGGGGCGGCGGCCAAGGGAGGGCTTGCCCCCAAGCAAGGGGGGCGCCCCCCTTAGGGTTCCCCCCTCAACCCTAGGCGCATGGGCCCAAGGGGAGGGGTGCGCCCAGCCCACTAGGGGCTGGCTGCCTCCCACGCAGCCCAACCCGAGAGGGGTGGCCCCTCTCGGTGGTCCTCCGGAACCTTTCCGGTGGCCCCTCCATAATACCGATATGACCCGAAACTTTTCCGGTGTCCGTTTGACAACTTCCCATATATAAATCTTTACCTCCGGACCCTTCCGGAACTTCTCGTGATGTCCGGGATCTCGTCCGGGACTCCGAACAACATTCGGTAATCACATACTAGTCTTCCTAATAACCCTAGCGTCACCGAACCTTAAGTGGGTAGACCCTACGGGTTCGGGAGACACGCAGACATGACCGAGACGGCTCTCAGGTCAATAACCAACAGCGGGATCTGGATACCCATGTTGGCTCTACATGCTCCTCGATGATGTCATCGAATGAACCACGATGTCGAGGATTCAAGCAACCCCGTATACTATTCCCTTTGTCGACGGTATGTTACTTGCGAGACTTCGATCGTTGGTATCCCAATACCTCGTTCAGTCTCGTTACGGCAAGTCACTTTACCGTGCCGTAATGCATGATCCCGTGATCAGACACTTGATCACTATGAGCTCATTATGATGATGCACTACCGAGTGGGCCAGTGATACCTCTCCGTCATACGGAGTGACAAATCCTGTCTCGATCCGTGTCAACCCAATGCAGACACTTTCGGAGATACCTGTAGTGCACCTTTATAGTCACCCGATTACGTTGTGACGTTTGGTACACCCAAAGCACTCCCTACGGTATCCGGGAGTTACACGATCTCACGGTCTAAGGAAGAGATACTTGACATTGGAAAAGCTCTAGCAAAGCGAACTACACGATCTTTGTGCTATGCTTAGGATTGGGTCTTGTCCATCACGTCATTCTCCTAATGACGTGGTCCCGTTGTCAATGACATCGATGTCCATAGTCAGGAAACCATGACTATCTGTTGACCAACGAGCTAGTCTACTAGAGGCTTACTAG
Source organism: Aegilops bicornis (assembly GCA_021605145.1). Classification (NCBI taxonomy): domain Eukaryota; kingdom Viridiplantae; phylum Streptophyta; class Magnoliopsida; order Poales; family Poaceae; genus Aegilops; species Aegilops bicornis. The sequence goes on from CM038672.1 coordinate 677,562,937, forward strand.
GGACGTATTGTAGTCTATGTATTCACACGTGTATTACGATTTCCGGATAATACAGTTATAGCATGAATAAAAGACAATTATCATGAACAAGGAAATATAATAATAATGCTTTTATTATTGCCTCTAGGGCATATTTCCAACAGTCTCCCACTTGCACTAGAGTCAATAATCTAGTTACATTGTGATGAATCGAACACCCATAGAGTTACGGTGTTGATCATGTTTTGCGCATGGAAGAGGTTTAGTCAGCGGATCTGCGACATTCAGATCTGTATGCACTTTGCAAATTTCTATGTCTCCATCTTGAACATTTTCACGAATGGAGTTGAAGCGACGCTTGATGTGCCTTGTCTTCTTGTGAAACCTGGGATCCTTGGCAAGTGCAATAGCTCCGGTGTTGTCACAGAAGAGTTTGATTGGCCCTGACGCATTGGGTATGACTCCTAGGTCGGTGATGAACTCCTTCAACCAAATTGCTTCATGTGCTGCCTCCGAGGCTGCCATGTACTCCGCTTCACATGTAGATCCCGCCATGACGCTCTGCTTGCAGCTGCACCAGCCATCGCTTCCACCATTCAACATATACACGTATCCGGTTTGTGACTTAGAGTCATCCAGATCTGTGTCGAAGCTAGCGTCGACGTAACCCTTTACGACGAGCTCTTCGTCACCTCCATAAACAAGAAACATGTCCTTTGTCCTTTTCAGGTACTTCAGGATATTCTTGACCGCTGTCCAGTGTTCCTTGACGGGATTACTTTGGTACCTTCTTACCAAACTTACGGCAAGGTTTACATCAGGTCTGGTACACAGCATGGCATACATAATAGATCCTATGGCTGAAGCATAGGGGATGAGACTCATCTCTTCTTTATCTTTTGTCGTGGTCGGGCATTGAGCTGAGCTCAATCTCACACCTTGCAATACAGGCAAGAACCCTTTCTTGGACTGACCCATTTTGAACTTCTTCAAAATCTTATCAAGGTATGTGCTTTGTGAAAGACCTATGAGGCATCTCGATCTATCTCTATAGATGTTGATGCCTAATATATAAGCAGCTTCTCCAAGGTCCTTCATTGAAAAACACTTATTCAAGTAGGCCTTAATGCTGTCCAAGAATTCTATATCATTTCCCATCAAAAGTATGTCATCTACATATAATATGAGAAATGCTCTGAGCTCCCACTCACTTTCTTGTAAACGCAGGCTTCTCCATAAGTGCGCATAAACCCAAACGCTTTGATCATCTCATCGAAACGAATGTTCCAACTCCGAGATGCTTGCACCAGCCCATAAATGGATCATTTGGAGCTTGCATACTTTGTTAGCATTCTTAGGATCGACAAAACCCTCCGGCTGCATCATATATAGCTCTTCCTTAAGATAACCGTTAAGGAACGCTGTTTTGACGTCCATCTGCCATATCTCATAATCATAGTATGCGGCAATTGCTAACATGATTCGGACGGACTTAAGCTTCGCTACGGGAGAGAAAGTCTCATTGTAGTCAATCCCTTGAACTTGCCGATAACCCTTAGCGACAAGTCGAGCTTTATAGATGGTGACATTACCATCCGCATCCGTCTTCTTCTTAAAGATCCATTTGTTTTCTATCGCTTGCCGATCATCGGGCAAGTCAGTCAAAGTCCACACTTTGTTTTCATACATGGATTCTATCTCGGATTTCATGGCTTCTAGCCATTTGTTGGAATCTGGGCCCGCCATCGCTTCTTCATAGTTCGAAGGTTCATCGTTGTCTAACAACATGATTTCCAGGACAGGGTTGCCGTACCACTCTGGTGCGGAACGTGTCCTTAATGGACCTCACGGGTTCAAGAGCAACTTGATCCGAAGTACCTTGATCATCATCATTAATTTCCTCTTCAGTTGGTGTAGGCATCACCGGAACATTTTCCTGAGCTGCACTACTATCCTGTTCAAGAGGTAGTACTTCATCGAGTTCTACTTTCCTCCCACTTAATACTTTCGGGAGAAACTCTTTTCCGTAAAGGATCCGTTCTGGCAACAAAGATCTTGCCCTCGGATCTTAAGTAGAAGGTATACCCTATGGTTTCCTTAGGGTATCCTATGAAGACGCATTTTTCCGACTTGGGTTCGAGCTTTTCAGGTTGAAGTTTCTTGACATAAGCATCGCATCCCCAAACTTTTAGAAACGACAGCTTAGGTTTCTTCCCAAACCATAATTCATACGGTGTCGTCTCAACGGATTTAGGCGATTGCCCTATTTAAAGTGAATGTAGCTGTCTCTAGAGCGTATCCCCAAAATGATAGCGGTAAATCGGTAAGAGACATCATAGATCGCACCATATCCAATAGAGTGCGACACGACGTTCGGACACACCGTTCTGTTGAGGTGTTCCAGCGGCGTGAGTTGTGAAACGATTCCACATTTTCTTAAGTGTGTACCAAATTCGTGACTTAAATATTCTCCTCCACGATCCGATCGTAAGAATTTTATCTTTCGGTCACGTTGATTCTCTACTTCATTCTGAAATTCCTTGAACCTTTAAAAGGTCTCAGACTTGTGTTTCATCAAGTAGACATACCCATATCTACTCAAGTCATCTGTGAGAGTGAGAACATAACGATATCCTCCATGAGCCTCAACGCTCATTGGACCGCACACATCGGTATGTATGATTTCCAACAAGTTGGTTGCTTTCGCTCCATTGTTCCGGAGAAGCGGAGTCTTGGTCATCTTGCCCATGAGGCATGGTTCGCATGTGTCAAATGATTCATAATCAAGAGACTCTAAAAGTCCATCAGCATGGAGCTTCTTCATGCGCTTGACACCAATGTGACCAAGGCGGCAGTGCCACAAGTATGTGGGACTATCGTTATCAACTTTACATATTTTGGTATTCACGCTATGAACATGTGTAATACTACGCTCGAGATTCATTAAGAATAAACCATTGACCATCGGAGCATGACCATAAAACATATCTCTCATATAAATAGAACAACCATTATTCTTGGATTTAAATGAGTAGCCATCTCGCATTAAACGAGATCCAGATACAATATTCATGCTCAAACTTGGCACCAAATAACAATTATTAAGGTTCATAACTAATCCCGTAGGGTAAATGAAGAGGTAGCGTGCGACGTGGCGATCACATCGACTCTGGAACCATTCCCGGCGTGCATCGTCACCTCGCCCTTCGCCGATCTCCGCTTATTCCGCAGCTCCTGCTGTGAGTTACAAATATGAGCAACGGCACGGTATCAAATACCCAGGAGTTACTACGAGTCCTGGTAAGGTACACATCAATTAAATGTATATCAAATATACCTTTGGGGGTGCCGGCCTTCGTATCCGCGAGGTATTTGGGGCAGGTCCGCTTCCGGTGACCCTTCCCTTGCAATAAAAACACTGGGCCTCGGGCTTGGGTCCATGCTAAGACTTCTTCCCGGCAACTTGCTTACCCGGCGCGGCAACCTCCATGCCGTCCTTCTTCAAGTTCATCTTACCCTAGCCCTTCTAGAACTTAGTCGTCTTATTGACCATCAACACTGGATCTTCTTTCTTGATTTCAACCTCGGTGACTTCAGCATAGAGAATACTTCAGGAATGGTCTTTACCATCCCACGCATATTGTAGTTCATCACAAAGCTCTTGTAGCTTGGTGGCAGCAATCGGAGGATTCTGTCAATGACCGCCTCATCGGGGAGGTTAATATTCAAATTTGGGTCATACGGTTGTGCAACCCGGACATCTTGAGAATGTGCTCACCGACGTAACTATTTTCCTCCATCTTACAACTATAGAACTTGTCGGAGATGTCATATCTCTCGACCGGCGTGAGCTTGGAAAACCAGTTTCAGCTCCTCGAACATCTCATATGCTCCGTGATGCTCAAAACGCTTTTGGAGCCCCGGTTCTAAGTCATAAAGCATGCCGCACCGAACGAGGGAGTAATCATCGACGAGACTGCCAAGCATTCATAATGTCTTGGTTCTTCGGGACGGAGGCGTCACCTAGCGGTCCTTCTAGGACATATTGTTTCTGGCAGCTATGAGGATGATCCTCAAGTTCCGGACCCGATCCATTATAGTTGCTGCCGTCATCTTTCAGCTTGGTTTTCTCTAGGAACGCGTTGAAGTTCAAGTTGACATGAGCGTTGGCCATTTGATCTACAAGACATATTATGCAAAAGTTTTAGACTAAGTTCATGATAATTAAGTTCATATAATCAAATTATTTAAATGAACTCCCACTCAGATTAGACATCCCTCTAGTCATCTAAGTGATACACGATCCGAGTCGACTAGGCCGTGTCCGATCATCACGTGACACGGACTAGTCATCGTCGGTGAACATTCTCATGTTGATCGTATCTTCCATACGACTCGTGTTCGACCTTTTCGGTCTCCGTGTTCCGAGGCCATGTCTGTACATGCTAGGCTCATCAAGTTAACCCTAAGTGTTTTGCGTGTGTAAATCTGTCTTACACCCGTTGTATGTGAACGTAAGAATCCATCACACCCGATCATCACGTGGTGCTTAGAAGCGACGAACTTTAGCAACGGTGCACAGTTAGGGGAGAACACTTCTTGAAATTGTTGTAAGGGATCATCTTATTTACTACCGTCGTTCTAAGTAAACAAGATGTATAAACATAATAAACATCACATGCAATTATATAGTAGTGACATGATATGGCCAATATCATCAAGCTCCATTGATCTCCATCTTCGGGGCTCCATGATCATCTTGTCACCGTCATGACACCATGATCTCCATCATCATGATCTCCATCATTGTGCCTCCATGAAGTTGTCACGCCAACGACTACTTCTACTTCTATGGCTAACGCGTTTAGCAATAAAGTAAAGTAATTTACATGGCGTTCTTCAATGACACGCAGGTCATACAAAAATAAAGACAACTCCTATGGCTCCTGCCGGTTGTCATACTCATCAACATGCAAGTCGTGATTCCTATTACAAGAACATGATCTCATACATCACAATATGTCATTCATCATTCATCACAACTTGGCCATATCACATCACATGACAATTGCTGCAAAAACAAGTTAGACGTCCTCTAATTGTTGTTGCATCTTTTACGTGGCTGCAATTAGGTTCTAGCAAGAACGTTTTCTTACCTCTGAATAACCACAACGTGATCTTGTCAACTTCTATTTACCCTTCATAAGGACCCTTTTCATCGAATCCGCTCCAACTAAAGTGGGAGAGCGGACACCCGCTAGCCACCTTATGCAACTAGTGCATGTTAGTCGGTGGAACCGGTCTCACGTAAGCGTCACGTGTAAGGTTGGTCCGGCCGCTTCATCCCACAATACCGCGGAAGCAAGATAAGATTAGTAGCGGCAAGTAAGTTGACAAGATCCACGCCCACAACTAAATTGTGTTCTACTCGTGCAATAGAGAACTACGCATAGACCTAGCTCATGATGCCACTGTAGGGGAACGTTGCAGAAAATTAAAATTTTTTCCTACGGTTTCACCAAGATCCATCTATGAGTTCATCTAAACAACGAGTCATGGGAGTGAGTTTGCATCTACATACCACTTGTAGATCGCGTGCGGAAGCTTTCGAGGGGATGGTGATGATGGAGTCGTACTCGGATCACCAATGACCAAAGCGCTGAACGGACAGCACCTCCGCGTTCAACACACGTACGGTACGGGCAACGTCCCCTCCGTCTTGATCCAGCAAGGAGGAAGGAGAGGTTGAGGAAGATGGCTCCAACAGCAGCACGACGGCGTGATGATGAAGGAGTGACAGTTCTCCGGCAGGGCTTCGCCAAGCGCACGCGGAGAAGGAGAGGTGTTGGGGAGGGGAGGGGCTGCGCCTTCAATTGTGTATGCAGCCCTCCCCTCACCCCTCTATTTATAGGGGAAGGGAGGAGGGGGGCCGGCCCCCTCTAGATGCATCTAGAGGGGGGGCGGCCAAGGGAGGTCTTGCCCCCAAGCAAGGCGCCCCCTTAGGGTTCCCCCTTCAACCCTAGGCGCATGGGCCCAAGGGGAGGGGGTGCGCCCAGCCCACTAGGGGCTGGCTGCCTCCCACGCAGCCCAAGTGGCCCCCGAGAGGGGTGGCCCCTCCCGGTGGTCCTCCGGAACCTTTCCGGTGGCCCCTCCATAATACCGATATGAACCGAAACTTTTCCGGTGTCCGTTTGACAACTTCCCATATATAAATCTTTACCTCCGGACCCTTCCGAACTCCTCGTGACGTCCGGGATCTCATCCGGGACTCCGAACAACATTCGGTAATCACATACAAGTCTTCCTAATAACCCTAGTGTCACCGAACCTTAAGTGCAGAGACCCTACGGGTTGGGAGACATGCGACATGACCGAGACGCTCTCAGGTCAATAACCAACAGCGGGATCTGGATACCCATGTTGGCTCCCACATGCTCCTCGATGATGTCATCGGATGAACCACGATGTCGAGGATTCAAGCAACCCGTATACTATTCCCTTTGTCGACGGTATGTTACTTGCGAGACTTCGATCGTTGGTATCCCAATACCTCGTTCAGTCTCGTTACCGGCAAGTCACTTTACTCGTGCCGTAATGCATGATCCCGTGATCAGACACTTGATCACTTTGAGCTCATTATGATGATGCACTACCGAGTGGGCCCGGTGATACCTCTCCGTCATACGGAGTGACAAATCCTGTCTCGATCCGTGTCAACCCAATGACACTTCCGGAGATACCTGTAGTGCACCTTTATAGTCACCCGATTACGTTGTGACGTTTGGTACACCCAAAGCACTCCTACGGTATCCGGGAGTTACACGATCTCACGGTCTAAGGAAGAGATACTTGACATTGGAAAAGCTCTAGCAAAGCGAACTACACGATCTTTGTGCTATGCTTAGGATTGGGTCTTGTCCATCACGTCATTCTCCTAATGGCGTGATCACTTGTCAATGACATCGATGTCCATAGTCAGGAAACCATGACTATCTGTTGACCAACGAGCTAGTCTACTAGAGGCTTACTAGGGACGTATTGTAGTCTATGTATTCACACGTGTATTACGATTTCCGGATAATACAGTTATAGCATGAATAAAAGACAATTATCATGAACAAGGAAATATATTAATAATGCTTTTATTATTGCCTCTAGGGCATATTTCCAACAACATTAAGCTACAAGGAGTGCGCGCACCGACAGAGCCAGCACTGACAGAAATCAGAGTAGAGCAACTGTCCAAATGGATACAGGGCAATGAGGTTTGGGCTCTAGCAGTGATTCACACAACTAAATCGGCATCAGAAACCAAGGAGCCCGTGCCATCACAAGCGCAAGTGCTGCTTGATGAGTTTGTTGATGTGTTTCAGGAGCCAATGACTCTGCCCCCTCACCGCACTTTTGATCATGCAATTCATTTGGAACCCGGAGCTACTCCACATAATGTCCGACCGTACCGCTATTCGCCATTGCAGAAGGATGAGATAGAGCGCCATGTTGCAGAAATGCTTCAGGCCGGTTTGATCACCACCAGTATAAGCCCCTTCGCAGCTCCAGTTTTGCTGGTCCAAAAGAAAGACGATACATGGCGTTTCTGTGTTGATTACCATCGTCTAAATGACATCACCATCAAGAATAAGTTTCCCTTGCCCATTATCGATGAATTGCTTGACAAGTTGGCCGGTGCTCGCTTCTTTTCCAAACTCGATCTGCGCTCTGGTTACCACCAAATAAGGATGTGCCCTGACGATGAGGATAAAACAGCCTTCAAGACCCACCACGGCCATTTTTAGTTTAGCGTGATGCCATTTGGAGTGACGAATGGTCCTTCCACCTTCCAGTGCCTGATAAATCCAATTTTTGCCCCAGCAACGCGCAAGTATGTCATTGTGTTCCTGGATGACATTTTGACTTACAGTCCTTCCTTCGATGAACATTTACAGCATCTTCGTCAGGTTTTCACCACTATGCGTCAGAATCAATTATACGCCAAGCTATCAAAGTGTTCATTTGCGCAGCCATCCCTCAATTATCTTGGGCATGTCATTTCTGCGGAGGGGGTGGCAACAGAAACAGAGAAGACTGATGTAATTCAAAAGTGGCCACAACCATCCTCACCAACAGAACTAAGGGCTTTCTTAGGACTAACGGGATACTACCGCAAATTCGTCAGAAAATACAACATCATAGCAAAACCATTGAATCTGTTGCTCACAAAAAAGGGATTTCTCTGGTCAGTGGCAGCCTCAGAAGCATTTGAGCAACTCAAGCAGGCCATGATGACCATGCCTGTGTTGGCATTGCCAGATTTTACACTGCCTTTCACTATTGAAACTGACACATGTGACACCGGCATTGGCGCTGTCTTGATGCAACAGGGACATCCAATCGCGTTTCTCAGTCGCGCGTTGGGACTCAACAACAGCAAGTTATCTGTGTATGAGAAGGAGTTCTTGGCAGTAGTGATGGCGATCGATCATTGGCATCCATATTTGCAGCAAGGAGAATTCACGATACTGACGGACCACAAAAGTTTATGCACATTGGGAGAACAACATCTGGGTTCAGAGTTGCAAGGCAAGGCAATGGCCAAGCTCGGTGGTCTTTAGTTTAAATTCAAGTACAGGCGTGGCGCCGAGAACACAGTCGCGGACTCGCTCTCTCGAGTAGGCCATTTGTTGACCATTACGGCTACCTCCACTTGCCAGCCATCATGGATTCAAGAAGTGCGCAACTTGTACGCCACGGACGCCAAGACCATAGAGTTGCTCCAGGATCTAGCAGTGCACAGTTCGGATGATCAAGGACATGAACTGGACAGAGGAATGATTAAGTATAAAGTTTGCTTGTGGATTGGGAACAATGCAGCCTTACAGACCAAGTTAATCACAGAACTACATGCAGCAGCAGTTGGGGGTCACTCCGGCATACGTCCTACATATCTAAGACTGAAAATTTTGTTCTATTGGCCCGGTATGAAGCTGCAAGTAGAAGAATTTGTCAAGCAATGCCAGACATGTCAACAAACCAAGCATGAGCACACACACACACGGCCGGTACCCTGCAGCCATTGCCAATTCCAGAGCGCGCCTGGAGCGAGGTGACAATGGATTTTATCGAGGGGTTGCCACGCTCCGACGGCGCCGATGGCATTCTAGTGGTAGTCGACCGTCTCTCCAAGTACGTGCATTTCATTCCTCTCCATCACCCATTCACTGCAACTCAGGTGGCCCGCGCTTTCCTCGACAATATTGTCAAGCTTCATGGGGTCCCTCTCTTGATCATCTCTGATCGCGACAAGATCTTCACAAGCGCATTCTGGCGTGAGCTTTTTGCACTGGTGGGCACGAAACTGCTCTACACCACAGTGTACCATCCTCAGACGAACGGACAGAGTGAAAGGGTGAATCAGTGCCTTGAGCACTATTTGCGTTGTGCCGTCCACGACACTCCTCACCGCTGGAAGCGCTGGCTGCCAATGGCAGAGTTTTGGTATAATTCAAGCCATCATAGTGCCATCAACTGTTCGCCATCAAGGCTCTGTATGGAGTGGAACCAAATTTTGGTGCTCTTCCCAACCTATTCAACACCAAGACACCAGAATCGTTGCATCAGCTGGCGGCAGAGCACCAACAGTTCACCGAGATGCTGAAAACTCATCTGCTGCATGCACAACATCGAATGAAACATCAAGCGGACCGCAAGCGCACCAACAGGGAATTTCAAGTAGGAGATCAGGTCTTGCTCAAGCTGCAACAGAGCCCCTGCTCCGAGGTCCATCGTCGGAAAATGTTGCTGGAGGACATTAAAATTTGAGGTGGGGCAGACACTAAGGCGTAAATTAAATTATGATATGTTGCCATTCACAATATGAAAATACCACTAAGATCACTGAATTGTACATTGTCAACCTATTTTACCACACATATCACAAATTTAGAAATCTATTTTTTCCATAAATTTGCACCTTTACTCTTACCTTTGTTCTACCCTTTCTTTTCTTACCCATCTGCTAGATTTCTATGTTTCCCATTCACTGGGAAAAAACACCGACGGTAGCCGCACAAATTACAGTAATAAGCACCTCTCTCGCACACATAAAAAATAGCTAATCAGTAGAAATCCCAATCCCAGCCTAAGCCTCTCTCATCACTCATCTCTCACAATTTGTCCCCTCCCAATCTCTCTCTTAGTCACTGACCACAATAGCAGCACACAGCCTGGCTTCTCACCAAGGCGTGCATAGAGGGCAATCGGGGCGGTGATGAGAAATCAGGCCAGCGGATGAGAGGGAATCGGGAAACTGTTGTCTTTTTTAAGGGTAAAAGAATGCACCAATTGGATGGGAAACTGCAGCAATCAGGGCGCTGCTGGCCCTAGTCGCACTGAGGGCCCAAATAACGATGCCTGTGTTCGCTCGAAGGCCCATTCCCTTTTCTCCATTTTTTTTACCTAGCGAGGCAACCAGGAGCCAGCCAGCCAGCGATCCAGCGATGCGTATACCTGTACAAATTGCATCGTACAAAATCAAGGTAGGGCGGGCGCCCAACCTCGCCCTACCGGGTCCTCCGCCTGTGCCCTCCACTCCAGTCACGCCCCAGGCTGAAGCAGAGGCGGACAGAGAGGCACAAGTGCAGCAACAGGAACTTGAAGGAGAAGAAGGGAGATCCTGATGGTGGCACAAGAATGCATATGGTGCAGGTGAATGCCAGTTCTTTAAGTAAGAAAAAATGCACATATGCAGATATTGTAACTGGTGTATTGCAGGTGTCTGAAGTGACCGGAGAGGTGGACCCAGAGCTGAAGGTACCAGATGACTACCTGGTACATCTACCATCCCCTGATTGTGATGATGAGATCATCCCCACCCCTCCTCTGATTCAAGAGGTTCACCTGAGGTTCAGTCTTCGTTGTGCTCAGGGAGGACAGGGGGATATGATGGCAAGGGCTATGGATGTGGCCAAAAAGAAAAATCTGGAAGGTAACTCCACAAACCCTAGAAAAAACTCATTTGCTGCTTTGGGGGGTGCTGAATTAATGTGTAGAGCTAATAAGATGGGGGTTATCATTCCAGATGACAATTTTACATGCATTAATATTCTACACGAATTAGCTGAGGTTAGGGAAAATTTGTTGAACAAACAAACAAAGATTGATAGGGGAAATGAAAAAGAAGAAGATATGATAGTCACGAATGGGTTAGGAAAAAAAGCTCCACTTAGTCTGTCATGGCTGGAGCAAGAAGAATACTGTAGTGAAGATTTCTGCTCATCTAGACTTGGTAGTAGAAAGAAAAAACACAGGTCCGCTGTCAAGCTTTCTAGGCCTGTGACTAGAAGCCAAAATAAAAAGACAGTAGACACTAGCCTTATTGGTAACTCTGCCCTGGCTCCTGGCAGGGTTACCAGGTCGAAAAAGCAATCAAAACGTTCCAAATGAGAGGTCTCATTTGGAATTGCAGAGGGGTGGGCAAGAGAGGAATGGCCACCTGCCTCTCTGATTTAATAAGTGATCATTCCCTTGATTTTCTGGGTCTCCAGGAAACCATGAAGAAAAAAATTTCCTCTAAATGTATGAGGAAACTTGATCCTTTTAGCACCTTTGAGTGGGTCTGGATCCCCTCATGTGGTAAGTCAGGTGGTATTATTGTGGGAGCTAGAAGAGACGGTTTGGACATTAAGTCTCACAAAAAAGGTAAATACATGATCCAGTTAGATCTTTGTGATAGGAAGAGGAAAACTGACTGGAGCCTCCTGGTAGTGTATGGCCCAGCCCATGAAGATATGAAGGAGGATGTTTTGTTAGAATTGGAGGGCTTCTGTTCTAATATGGACCAACCTTATATTGTTGGAGGAGATTTCAACATTATGAGGAATAGTGGGGATAAGAATAAAAAGCTACATGGCCATAAATCTATGGACTTGTTCAACTCTGTCATTGATTCCCTTGGCCCGAGAGAGATATTCTGCAGTGGGGGTAAATATACCTGGACTAACAATCAGACCCACCCCACTCTAGATAAACTTGACAGGATTTTGATGTCCAGTGACTGGGAAGATTTGTTTCCTTTAGTTACTGTTAGGAAGTTGGTTAGAGAACTATCTGACCATAATCCCCTGCTTATCTCTTCTGGAGACATGGATAAAGAGCCACCCAAACCCAGCGAGTTCAGGTTTGATTTGTCTTGGCTTAAGAATGAGGATTTCCTGCCCCTGGTAGAGAAAATTTGGACCAAAGCTGTTAAAGCTGAGGATCCTATTGATATTCTAAATATCAAATTGAAAAGGTTCAAAACCTTTTTCAAAGGATGGGGATCACACAAGTATGCCCATGAAAGAAAAAGAAAAGAGGAACTCAGGATGGAACTTTCCATGTTTGAGGAGCTCGAGGAAGAAGGTCCGTTGTCTCCCGAAATGTATAATAGGAAAGTAGATATTAATTTCGAGTTGCATGAGATTCTGATCAACGAAGAGATTTTCTGGCTACAACAATCCTATGAGCGCTGGCTGCTCAAAGGGGACTTGAATACAGATTATTTTCATAAGATTGCAAACGGGCGCAAGAGGAAAAACACCATCCACTCTCTTAAAAGTGGTGATGTGGAGATAGAGGGCACCGATAACTTAATTTCACATGCTACAGAATTCTATAAGAATCTGTTCGGCCCAGCCCCAGGCAACATTTTTCATATGGATCCTGAGTCGTGGGGGGAGCGGAGAAATTAAATAAAGAGGATAATGAGGACTTGACTAGGGTTTTCTCAGAGGAGGAGGTAAAAGATGCTTTGTTTGCAATGCAGGCTAATAGAGCACCTGGTCCTGATAACATACCTGCAGAATTTTACCAACACTGCTGGGGTATCGTCAGAAAGGATATCATGCGTATCTTCGATCACTTCCATGCCGGGACGCTTGATGTGCAGCGCCTGAACTATGGAGTGATTACCTTGCTGCCTAAAGTATCTAGCGATGAACGCATTCAGCAGTTCCGACCCATTTGCCTTCTCAGATGTCCCTACAAACTGATAACCAAAACTATGGACTGGAGAGTGGAAAGATACGTTGGAAAGCTGATCAGTTTGTCGCAAAATGCATTTGTCAAGGGTAGGAACATTATGGACGGGATCATGACTCTTCATGAGCTCCTTAACTACACTCATATCAAGAAGAGAGTGGGGGTTGTGCTTAAACTCGACTTCGAGAAAGCATATGACAAAGTGAACTGGGAGTTCCTGTTAGACTGTCACAGAATGAGGGGTTTCAATGAAATCTGGTGTGGATGGGTGAAGAAAATCCTGTACAATGGTACAGTTGGCATAAAGTTAAACAATGTAGTGGGGCCGTATTTCCAAAGCGCAAAAGGAGTACGTCAAGGGGATCCTCACTCGCCTTTTCTTTTTAACTTGGCTGCGGATTGTCTTTCTAAGATGATTAACAAGGCCCAGCAGAATGGGCTCCTGACTGGGCTTGCGTCTGATCTTGTACCAAACGGGGTAGCGGTCTTGCAGTACGCAGACGATACGATCATCTGCCTTGAGCATGATGTGGAAAAAGCCATGAACCTGAAAATCCTTTTGTATATTTTTGAGCTGATGTCCGGTCTTAAAGTGAACTTCCAAAAAAGTGAGGTCCTCACGATTGGGGGGATGCTGATATCGACAGCAAATATCCGAGATATTCAACTGTGAGATTGGACACTTCCCAATCAAATACCTCGGTATGCTGTGAGCTTTTCTCGCACTAAAAGATTCGGTGTGGGAGTTCATTGTTGAGAAATATTTGAAGAGCTTTGGGACCTGGATTGGTAATGCTGCATCAATTGGAGGCAGACTTACATTACTCACCTCGGTGCTATCTCAACTTTCTCTTTATCACATGTCTATGTGGCTTATGAGTAAAACCTTTGTAGAAAAGTTAGACAAACACCGTAGGAAATTCTTCTGGCAAGGTTGTAATAAGAATAATAGATACTATCTGGTTAAGTGGAGGAGAGTATGTAGATCCAAATACAAAGGAGGATTGGGGGTAAAAGACCTCAGAAAGCAGAATATCAGTCTCATGGTGAAGTGGTGGTGGAAGCTAGAAACTCAAACTGGGATTTGGCAAGATCTGGTGAGAGCGAGATATCTATCTAACAAGTCGGTGTCGACTGTGACACCTAGACAATCAGATTCCCCATGTTGGAAAGCTCTTCTGAAGATCAGAGAGTTGTACATGGTGGGGAGGAGAATCAAACTGGGTCGTGGTGACTTAACTAGGGTGTGGAAAGATTCTATAAATGGGCTTCCGCCACTGAATTTGAAGTTCCCTCAGCTGTTTGAGATCTGTACAGATCAAGACTGTGTGGTGGGAAAAGTTGGTAGGGTAAATGTTTCGACCTTCTTTCATCGACGCCTATGCCCTAACCTGAGTAGTCAATGGGATGACATGCGCAGTCATGTTATGGGGTTAAAAACCACAGCTGAGAAGGATGTGGTATATTGGGGTTTGAGTAAGAATGCATGTTACTCTACTAAGTCGATGTACAAGTGGCTGGAAAAGCCTCTTCATGGGTGCAATTACAGGTGGATCTGGGAGGCGAAATTACCTCTCAAGATCCAGATATTCCTATGGCAAATGGCGCAAGATGCAGTCCTTACGAGGGATGTGATGCGGAGAAAAAAGTGGCCCGGAAATCTGGTGTGCTCATACGTAATAATGTGGAAACAAGATCTCATCTGTTCTTTTCTTGCCCTGTGGCAAGAGTGGCACAGAGGGCTATTGGAGTAGTCCTGGGACTGAACTCTGCCCAAACAATGCACAGCAATTTTACGTATGGTGCAATATGTTCCTGCTGATGGTGCCAGATTTTATCTTTGTCGGGTTGGCTCTTTGTAACTGGGCTATTTGGTTGGCTCGGAACAAAGCTACTTTTGAGAAAAAATTGATCAAATCTCCTTTTGAGATTGTGTTTTCGGCGTGTTCTTTTCTTCTGTACTGTGCAGGTCTGCAGCCGGAGGAAGAAGCGATGAGGCTGAGGCAGGGGACCGAGATGATCAGGTCGAGCACGACCAAGCTGGTGAAGATGTGCGAGAAGGCCAGGCAGACGACAAAAGATGCGGGAGAGGTGCTCCCCTAGTGACTGTGGTCAAGGCTAAAGCGTTGCTTCTGGCGACTCCTTGATGGATGGACGTACCGTGCCTCGGTCAAGCCTTCACCAGGTTGTGCCGTCAAGGTGTGATTGTGTGTGGAGAATTTTGTTTTGTGGGTCTCACCCCAGTGTTCCTATACCTGATTATCTGGCTTGTAATAGGATAGACTTGAACTTAGTAGGTGTTGTCAGGTTTTCGCCCCATGATGCTCGTTTCGATGGCGGGCGAGCACAGTGGGTTTCCTGGCAGTGCGTTGAACTCGCTACCTTCTTTCCCTCTTCCTGGTTGTATTCGGATATTGCTGTATTTCCGTTGCTTGCTAATGGAAAGGGGTACGCCCGGTTCAAAAAAAAAAGAACTGGACCCACAGGAGGAGCCAGTGGAATAGTCGTCACTAGGAGGGTGAGTATGACATGTGGGCCTGAGCCAGGCTGTGGCGTTAAAGGTGTAGCCGTGATGGCAGTGTAGGCATTGTTGTCATTGAGATAATTCAGATTCCTTCTTATCCTGAACTCTCTTTTCACCTGCCCCTTCTCCTACCTCTGGATCTCATCCCCTTCTCCTTGATCTCCTCCCCCTTCCTGTTCGATCTCTCACGGGGTCGTAACAGGGATAGAGTTGGCCACATCCCGCTCGCCACGCCCGGCCGTTCCTACGAGGCCGAGCTCCCGGCTGCTCCTGCTTGCCTGCACCCCGGCTTGCACTTGCGAGGCCAAGCACCAGCATGCTGACGGATGACGACGGCAGGGCTGGCCGCCTTTGCAACCCGCACAGCTCGTCCAGCCCGAGCTCCGGCAGGCATGCAAGGTGCTTGAGTAAATTTCCCAGAGAGAAAGCATTTTCAGGGAGAAGTGGGTTGATGATGACATGTGGGCCTCACTTGTCATAACGGTCAACTTAACGGTCAAACCTAACATAGTACGCCATTGTTCGCATCGGAGACGGGATTCTTGTAATTAACACTTTTTCTTCTATAAAAAATATGGTATGTCATTGGCGTACTCTTGAAAAAAACTAACATAGTTGACTTTCATGCCACGTCAGCCCTGACGGGTGTGTCTTGCTCATCGTAGACATGTTTAAATCATCCAAAATGGTCCTCAATCGTTTTTGGTAGTTTTTAGACACAAAATATAAAAAATGATAGTTTTTGGTCTAAATTTTGAAAGTTGTAGTTCAGTGAGACGACGACCCCAATTCTGATAGGATTTTTTGTCTAATACTACCTCCATCCGAATTTATTGGTCATGTTCGTATTTTGTGTCTAATTTTAACCGTAGATCAAAATATAAGTTGTACTACGTCCCATAATGTAAGACACACTTTTGCAAGACATAGTTTGCAAAAACGTCTTACATTATGGGAGGGAGAGAGTATGTAACAAAATTTACATTTTTGGATTCATAATCGAGAGAGGTTTCTAATAATATTATTTTTATGGCATATGACTTATAGTTTACCGGTTAAATCAAGTGTCAAAATTTGGCATAAAATACAAGGAGACTAATAAACCGGGACAGAGGTAGTACACCATGATATCAGAAGCTTTCAAGTGGCAGTTGCTCAATAAAACCCCCGCTTATCTAAAAAACAGTACAGTACATTTATGTCTGTGGTTACGTTGATATGCTAGTAGTAGTATGTTTTACGTTTCAGTAGGACAGGCCCAGTTTTTTCTGGGTTTCCTCCCGCTAGCGCTAGACCTAGCTCTGCTTGCTCGCTTTGCGCACTCGGCCTAAGTCACGGCCAAAATTTCTAGCACGCTCAGGGAAGATTATAACGAGCACGGTCGCTCTGTCTGTATTTGCGCCCAAAATAAAACAGTCCCGTTGCAAAAAACGAGACACCAGGGGAATCACTCCTTTCTCCTTTTCTTGGAACCAACAACATATTTCACTTCCTCTTTATATCACACAAGAACTCCCCATCACATATATGCAAATTCTTTTTTACAACAACCCAGCGTAACACATCAGGCTTCAAGAACAGAATGGCTTCACTTCACCTCAGACGCTCCTATTATCCTTCCCAGATTACCGGTGCACCACGTTACAAGTTATCCTTCGGTTAGCTTTAACCTTGGAACGACGTTCATCGCTGTCAGTTCCTGGAAAAGATAGCCAGACAATACGTAACTTGAATAAAACTGAGGATATCCAAGCAACCAAAACTAGGCACACAATTCAGCTTCAGGCCCTGGATTAGGAGAGCATACGAAATATCTCAAGAAAACAATTAATCTGTGTCACTTAACATTGTCATTTTCACTCCCTCCCTTCTGCAGTACCTGAAACAATAGCTTGCAAGCATAGGGCATCATCAGTTGCTGCATATTTTCTCCACTTTTGCAAAATGAACAGAAGGAGGTCTTGAGTCTGTGGTTGTAGTAGCCTAACAAACCACATTTTCTGCAAACCTGGAGAACATGAACAACCATATATGCCTAACATTAGGTTGCCTAAAACTCGTGTTATCTCATTTCCTATACTTGCATCCTGCATACAAAATGTTGCATTTTTTGCAACTAAGCAGTTCGAAATCGCCTAAACATCTAAATAAGCATATGCACGCATTTACTCAGAGGATAAAATGTTGCAGCGATTTTGTAACACATGTAGAAAAAACTTAATGCTAGAACCATTATATGGTCACACATCCCCACATAACAAGTCAGGTTGTACCAGACAAACGGCAACCCATCTTTATATCATTTCCAAAGACTCCAACCATGGAATAGGTTAAAATTATTTAAATATATTCTTTTGTATAAACTTTAAACCTCCATAGCCATCCCGCCCCACCCAGAAGGAAAAACAGCAGCCAAAATTCAGTGAAATATATTTAAAAGAGCAGCAGAACAGATAACACTGACAATCTTTCAGAGTTGACGGATACAAAAATTATTTGATTTGAATGCTAGATTAACCAATGCTACAACAACAAAAACAACATGCACATTTATGCTTCTTGCATGATACCATCTGTCCAGCCTACTGGAAGTATCAGAATCTACTTCAAAGATTACCTGCGCTTGATATGGGTCACTCGACAGTAATAGACGTTCAAGTATCACCATACTGGCACCATGCGCAATTAAACAATCACGCTCCATCTCACCAAGACGCAGGCCTGTGCAAAAAAAAACATTTTTAAGGCGAACAACAGGATTGTTAACAGGAAAAGATATAAAGCTTCAGTCATTTAAGCGCAGCATATGTAAAGGGAGATGAAAAACCTCCATTGCTGTTTCGCCCTCCAGTAGGTTGCCTGGTCAATGCAACTCGTGGTCCAGAAGCTCGAGCATGCATCTTATCAAGAACCTGAAGAATTCATATATATGAAGCTAGATAATAAATTAGAAATAAAATATCAAGCAAGCTGAAAGGGATCAATAAAAACAATCACATCAAATTCAAGATATTACAACCTATTCCAACCCGGACAAGTTGAAGGTATCTTCGTTCTGTGCCAAATCAGAGCATCTTGCAACACATCTCTAAGAACTAAAATCTATATTTTCATTATCAACCCTTAAAATATTACTGTACACCAAGGCATAGTGGACAAATAGTAGCAGTAGAAAACATAACATATTTTAAGGACAAGCAAAATAGATCATAACCAGAAAACAAAGACTATGCCTACCATGTGCTTCAATTTCTGGTAGTAGATTGGCCCCATGAAGATATATGCCTGAAGAGGGTGGCCTAAAGTGCCTGAAAACGGTGAAACAGTCAGCTCTCAAGAACCCTGACGGGACCAGGCAGATGTTGCACACGAACCATGCAGAAAGAACATCTGACAGATCTATTTTTTTCCTTCGGGAAGGAGGATAAGCCCTGGCCTCTGCATCCACCATGTGGTGAAGACCAGCCTTGCGGGCAATTAAAGGGTTTAATAGTTCAGGCTGGAGTTGACACGCCCCCGCAGTTCAGGGGATCATCTCGACTCTTTTCCATACAGTGGGATCATCTCAACAGTTTCCCATTCATTGTATGAACTTAGCATACACTTTTTCACCAAAAACTCATTCAACATGTGGTCAATGCCCAGCAATTGGTAGAAATGGCAAAAATGTAGAACAAGAAAGATGATAAACCATTTTGTAATTCAAGGAGGGTTTCGGAATCTATTTTCAGCACAAGGAGCTCCATAGTCAGTTTGTCGTAACACATAACAGGAAAACCAGACAGTTTTCAACCAATTTTTATTTCAAGAAAATTTTGGAATTTCAATCTTTCAAGATTTGAAGCTTTAGATGCATCTAAGAAGCACCAGTACATCATGGCTACATATTCGAGGCCAAAAACCAATCACTGCCCAGGAAACCGGCAGGTGAACAGTTTGACCAAAAACCAGTAAAAACTGTAGTATACAAGTTGTTTAACCATAGGAGCCCCATATTTTGCGATCTAAGTTCACAAAGTAGATATTTTCATAATGCACATACAAGATTAATCATAGAAATTTTCCATCAACTCAAGGTAAAGGAAACAAATCAAGTTCTCATATTCTTCTTCTACTACAAATGAAACACAGCATGTTTGAGAAAAAAAATAAGTTCTCATATGGCTTACTTTATTTGCATATTAGCGTCAGCATCATGGTTTCGAGTTCAGTCGAATCTATTCAACACAGGCTAGGAATAACATGAAAATATAAAGATCATCAGAACTTCTTAGGAAACACACCTGAGTACAATAAATCTTTTCCATGATAGTTGAAGCCATGCTTGACAAGAGTATAGCTAATACCAATGAAAGCAATGTTGAAGAATAATTGAGAACATTCCAAGATGAAATAATATCATGAAAGAATAATATTACCTCATGTCTTCAACTTTATTAGCATTACCACTTCGTTCACCAAATGCACTGCCATAATAAAATTGCTCACATGATGCACCAGCCTTTCCGCCAAGAAGTTCAAGCATTTGTCCTACCGTCATACCACTAGTGAACAAAAGGAGAGTCAGCATGTCGTGAAAATACTTTCACAGTAACCAGCAACACAATATAACTAATAGACAGTATCAGGCAAACAGAATTTAATCATGTAAGCGATATTAAGCATGCACATAGCCAGTATATATGAACTGGAAGACTGGGTGGTCCTTCTAGACATGTCTAGCTCTTGTACCTCAAGTGTCAGAATCACAACCAACAGCATGAAATAATTATGCAAATTGATTTATTTCTAGGTGTCACATTAAGTTCAATAACTCACAAGTCTAATATCACAATCCCGTAGGGCGAGTATCTTCAACTTTCTTCTCAAATAATCCCTCCGTCCAGAATTAACTGTCGCTGAAATGAGTGTAACTAGAGGCGTTTTAGTGTGTAGATTCACTCATTTCAGTCACAGTGGACGGAGGTATATACTAAATGTGTGTAGTATTGAGTTAGAAGAAGAGAAAAAGAGCATGATGTCTACACACACATTTGGATACCAAAATGGGTATACTCCGGCAAAATAAGGAGTCCCAATCTTTCATATTAAATTGAAGATGAGCTAAATAACAGAAAACAACCAACTGAATGGTTGTGGCTCCAGAGACAAACTCAACTAACAGATAGACATAGAAGAAATCAGCAAAAAAGGAAAAGCGTACAATATAACCAAAGCCAATATAAAACCTTGGAAATCCATGGGGATTCATAACTAAATCAGGGCATATTCCTCTCTCAGAGAAGGAGAAGTCTTCCTGCTGAAGAATGGTACCACAAACACCTTTCTGTCCATGTCTGCTACTAAATTTGTCACCGACCTGCATCACAAACAGGAACACAAATATTTACCTTCATTATTCTGTACATCAAACTTAAGGGATTCAGCGAATAGACCATACCTCTGGCCTCCTAGTGTGACGGATAATACACTTGATGGTCAAGTTGTCATTACTATCTGAGGAAAGTATTACACGATCAACTACAGTTGTCTCATCATCATCACCTTTGTAAATAGCTGGGGAGTCTTCATAGTCCCTGGATGGGCAATGTTTCAAGCGACTGAGAACATATAACGTTATTGAACAGCAAAACTTTGGAGCCAAAATAATAGAAGATGGAACATAATAACCAAAAAAACACAAGAATAGTCACCTGTCGGTTGATGTAACACCAGGACTTTTTGCAGTATTCTTGGGAGTTTTCTTGTTCACATAGATATCACCATCGCGGATTATTAGACCTGGCTCGGCATATCCATCTTTATCCAAAACCTATCAAAAGTTCCCTGACTTAGGAGTATACAGAAAAATGTAATACCAATTCCCAATACCGAGTAGACAAATTAAGAAGATGTGAATAACTTCAGCCAAATTGGGACTGGCAAGCCCATTTCAATAATACCACCCATTATAAATGATATACAAATAATAAAAGTCAGACAAAAACTGCTGGAAAAAAACTCATAATAAAATACTTAAAACTGGCTACTATGCCAATCGAGTGAGAAAAATGAAGGGTCTTGTAGTGTCAGAAGTCAGAACAGTCACTGGTCGGTGCTTTTCCTACCTGCATATTCTGCTTCTTCAAAATATCATCTTTATCTCTCTCTGGTTTAACATTCTTTTCTGACCTATTATTCCCATTCTTCTGCATTGCCACCGTGTACCTTTAGAACAAGAACCAAAGATACACTATAAGAACCAAAGCAGAATAAAAGGAAGAGCATCTTTATTTGAATTATTAAGCATAGCATTACCTTTTCATTCTTATGCAACGACCAAAACCTCGATCAAGGGATGATTTATTGAATACAATTGCATCTTTAATATCATATCCACTATCACTCATGACAGCAACAGTTGCATTCTGCCCAGCCCCAAGCTTATCATATCCCACCTGAAAAGATATGTAGTAAACTATGTAACATCAAATTTCAAATGAGGAGGGGAGAGGAGGGGGCAAGTGACGAACCAACTCGATTGTTTTTGTTGTAACCAGGGGACGTTGCGCGTACACTAATAAATATTGTAGAGAATCTGCCCGGGACAACTGAACACATTCCAAAGAAACATTATTTCACGTCAGTAAGGAAACAAGCTTAGAACAAGGGCCAGAGTATAACAACATTGTAAAGTGAAATCAAATGTCATACGAATGTGATTTTGATACTTTTCAACAGTCAAATGTGTAGGTTGCAGTTGCAACCAACCAGGCCAACTCGTGCTGCATTGATGTGAGTGCAACGAAACAAAAACACATGCATAATTAAATGGTCAGAAACAACTCAAGCTGCTTCTTACCTGATTATACGCAATATTTCCCATTGCTTGCTTACCCATTGCGCACTGCAGATGAAAAAAATGTAAACGAGAGATGCAATGAATCATTATGTGCAACAATAACCCAAATCCTTACCTGGTAAGTGTTACGTGTAGATTGGTTATGGTGTGGATAAGGAATAAGCCCAGCCACAACCCCTAATATAGTCAAGGGCTCTATTTCAATGTGTGTGATGCTGCTTCTCTGAACATCATCTTGATCCTCATGCTCATACAATGCAATCTGTTTGGATGATCTTAAACACATTATAAGAAATTAAATAAACCATAAAGGGAAAGTCAGAAGAATCATGTTATACCAATGCATTGTTCTCTTCATTGACATCAAGATATTCAATCAACCCAAAACGCAGAAAATCGTCAAATGAGAGGTGACCAGCCTAGAACAGAAAAAAGCAGTTCTGAACTAGATAACAAAAAACAACCAATAGATAAAACAGCATGTGATGCACTAACCCTCAGTTCCTGCATATGATGGTCTTGGACCCTTGATATTCCCAAATCAGCGATTAAAAGTGGACGACAAACGCGACCGCCATCAGAGGCAATGTGAATGCAACGCTAGAAATGTCGACAAGTTATTAGATCCAAATCATCCTTTTGAGAACAAAAAGAGATAAATACCCCAGCAACCAATCAACCAACAAACAAGATAGTACTCCCTCCATTCCATAATTCTTCTAGTGGTTTTAGTTCGAATTTTAACTAAAACCACGACAAGAATTATGGAACGGAGGGAGTTGTGTGCTATTTTTCGCAATTTCAGGTACATCCACAGAAATAGCATGGTACTCATTGACCAAGACACCTAATTATGAAACTGAACATATAGCCACGGTTTGCTTCATGTGAGCAACCTAAATCTTAAGATCCCGGTTATATCTTCAGTTTTGTACAGTTAAAAGGCTGGTACAACTTCTGGAGGAAAAAGAATAAACTCGGCAACAAGGGTCACATACAATTATATGGCCCCTCCTAGATAACATGGAACAGTAGTAACAGTAATATCATATCACTGCAAACGATGATAACATGGACACAAACGACACTACTGATATTTTCAAAATATTTGTGTCACATGCCACAATCACTGTATCCATCAAATTGATTCCAGAAGGCAAGGAGCTATTTCCCCAGGCCTGGAGATAAATTAGCTGTTAGAATTCTTTTTCCTCACATACACAAGTATGTCGCCAGATGATTTTATTATGTGCTGCAAAACTGTTACAGCTTATACTTCCAATTTTATTATGATGCAGTATTCATAGTAAGCTAGCTAGTAGAAATCAAGAAAAAAATACCTGCTTCTGATTTACAAAAATGCTTACAAAGTCCCAAGATGAGCTTAACCGACGCAGTTTTCTCATATTATCAGCAAATCTCTGAAAAGAATCACGGGTGGCTTAATGAAAAATTAAGAAAGGAAGAAGAAAAGGCAAAGGTAATGCTTATAAGAAACTAGACCTGAGGTTGCCTATGTTTCCCCAGTATTGATCCATTGAACATGATCAGAAATGAGTCTGATGCGTGAGCTTCTTCTGCGGATAAAATTGATAAATCTTCCACACCTAAAGTATAACACTGGTACATAATGAACAAAAGTGGAATATATAAGATTGCTCATAACTTGTCGCACTTCTTTATACAATGGATGTAAAGAACTAAAAAAATGCAGCAGGTTAGACCACAATCAAATTGCATATAGGGTGCATACTGACTATTTAGGTGATTAATGACCACATGTGACCGCTGAGTTGTGCTCTGCCTCTGCTAGTATGTAAAATCTAGTTTTTTTCAAAGTATGTACAATCTATTTAATTATAGGAACTACCAGTAAATTGTGTTGTTGCAGCTCAGATTATTTCGAGTAATTATTATAAACAGTATGCATGCAATCATGCAGAAAACATGCAGACATAGGCACATGCACACAAAAAACTATGGTGGCTAGTAATAAATCTACAACTTCACGTACAACCTACATGATTTCCCACTGAGCACACTCTGTGTGTAAAGGTGCCCAATCATAGTGGGTGCAGTCGTATTCCCAAAACAACACGAATCAAGCAATGGTTGGATATGAGCTCATCAATACCTCAATACACACAAGAACATGCCCACACAGGCAGTCGGGCACAAAGCATTAAAGACAACAAAAATAAAAATAACTGAATTAGGAGAAAACAAACCAGCTTCGTCAGTGGGCCATCATCCTCTTGATCTGTTGTAATGTGAGTTAACAAAGCTAAATTTTTTGTCAATCCACAAAGTTCTCCTTCGGGAGTATCGCATGGGCAAAGCATACCCCACTGCCACAAAAATAGTTCACAAGGAGCAAATAGAAACAGTTCTGAGGTTTCAGATCTTCACGTATATTGTTGTTTCTTTACGAAGTAGAAATATAGCTACCATTCTATCCTCACCTGACTAGGGTGCAATGCACGGGGCCCATTTGTTTTCCGGGTCTTCTCTAATTCTTGTGATATGCGTGTCATGTAGCCTAAAGATGCCATATAGGATAGCCTAGAAAGCGTCTATATAGAAGCAAAAGAAAAACTTAAATCCCAAAATATCTATAGATTAGAGAAGGGGGGTCGGAACTCAGATACCTGTGATACACCTTTTCTACTCATACCAAATTGCCCTGTGTTCCAATTTCCTGTGTTAATGGCCAACTCCATACCAGAGGTTATGGTAGAAACCCTCTCTATTATCTGCAAAATAAGGAAGTTATACATGTAAGATAGCTGTCTGAGCATCCCAATGATAAACCAATTCCAATATAATGCGCAGAGCAAGAATAAAAAGGTAATGCATTTCTCCGGTGCATTGCACATTAGGCTGTCAAGTCAATAGTCAGGCAATATGTTACATAGCAGTGGCATTTCCAGGAATGAAACTTTACTTCATCATAAACACGAAGACAATTAAGCTATTATATTATCGAAGGACTAAATAACAGCAGCACATAATAAGTACTGATTTGCGGCTTTCAAAAAGGCCAACTAGCTGTAGGCTCTAAGTTTTGTTGCAAGATCAACCATGAACTGTAATACACACTGACCCCTCTGGCGCATGTCATTGTTTTTGACGGTGCAAGTGCAACTAGCAGCCTGGTTAAGGTTATTGACACGGTTGAAATGGACAGCATCGAGCAGTGGAGCAGGGACTCCATGGTTCAAAAAAATTGCTCTCTGTCTTCACCCAAGATGATAAATACTCTATGGATCTGATTAATAAACTTTGTAGTTATAAAGCCATTTTCACATGTGGAGTTTATGAGCTTAGCATAAAACAGCAACAGAAAGATACTTCTTCACTTAGTAAGATCATCAAGGTATAACACAAGCTACAATAATTGAAATGCAAAAGGAGGGCAGAAATTAGCATCCATAAATATGTACCTGCTTAAAATTCAGGACTCCGTCACGATCTTCACTTGTATTGTTGCTCATAGTTTTGCCCATAATATCCATAGCCAACAAATTCATTCTTTTGAACAGATCCTTCACAAAGAAAAACACTGTAGGAGATAAAACCACATAACGCAACCATCTAATGAAATGATTAGAGAAACTAATCACCTCGAAGAGCAGGGATACTAGTTCACCAGACAGTTGCAGCCTCTTATTTCCTAAATAATCCTGCAAGATATTCAACAAAAGGTCACTTGACAACAGGTCATAAACGTGCAAATTTCTGAAGAGAGTTTTGCGTGCGCTTGAGGAAGTTAGTATATTTTCATTCTTTCTATGTAAAAGTGGTTGATTTCTTATACGCAATTTTCCTATTATTCCACCCTAATAAACAAAAGATTATATATGTTTTAGTTAGTTTAATTCTCTGAAGTTGATACAGTTACCTTCCCGAATGAACGACTTTTAACGCTGCAACTTTGACACCTATTCGCACACCTAAGCATGTTACATAGGAGCCAATATACTGTAGAAGCTTCCCTAGAATTTTATAACATTACCCCGATTACATTTCAGGGGTATATTTACTCTAGATTAAACGCAAACGCTTTGAGTCTCGATGCACTGATTAGGTGCCGCCGGAGTTGGGGTGGACAGTCGATCGGATCCAAGAAAGCACATTGTGCCACAGGGAGCGCGAGAAGGAGCAGCCAGTCAAGATGTGGCACATGGTCTCCCCGCTTGGTCGCAAAGCACACAGCACAGGGAGTGCGGCAGGCCCCTCCTGGCGAGCCTTGCTGCTGTCCAGCAGCAGTCCTGGCATGCCAGCAAGATGAACTTCACCCCCGGGGGAGCCCAAGACCTCCAATTCAATTTCAAGAGACCGATGCCACCGACCCTTGAAAGTGGATGTTATAGTAAGTCTTGAAACAGGTTAAGGGCCCCATGAATGTCAGAGGTCCATCGTCTATCCACGACGGTACGGCGCTTCCGATTGCGCCCCAAGACTAAAAGGACGGAGTAGCTTGGGCGCGATCTCAGAGATGGAATTGCCACCAATATGGCAATATCCAGTAGTCTTCCCAAACGAGAGAAGACATTCCATCACCATCTTGGTGGATGCTCAAAACAGCACTGCTCATCTCTCCTGAATTGCATGCCAGCCCATGCCAAGGGCGTTGGGGGTCCGTATACATCCTCCATAACCGGCGAACCCAGAGGCTGATCGCGAACCTGGGGAGGCCGTGGATTCCTAACCTGCCGAGCCCTAAGGGGCAGCAGACCTTAGCCTAGCTAACATGTCAGTGCCCGCCTAAAGTGGCTGCTCTGCCTGTCCAAAGGAACTCCCCGGAGAATCGATCTGCCTGAGAACTCACTTTCTTGACGCACAACACCACGAACTGGTGGAGACGGATGACTATAAGGCCCGACTTGACCAGTGTCGAGAGGGGAGGGGTTCACATAACACTTCGTCAAGTTAGTGTACAGATCCGAAGTTAGGATATATTTGCAATCTTGTTCATGCAGACTAAGAATAGAAGCTAACACAAAACAAAGTGATTGTGGCGATGGTGGGTAGAGTAGAGACCAGGCAAAACAGAGTTAACATGCAGAGCGTTGTACCAGATCATGATTTATGACCATCAAAATGTTCAAAATGATAAAGTTTCAATAGAGATTCCAATACCAAGCAAGATCACTCTGCAGTCAGGTTTTATAAGAATCAGTTAGCCACTATGCGTGTTAAGCTATAATTAGAGAGTTGCAATATAAGGATTTCATTTCTTACGAAACAATATCGAAGGCAAGAAAAGCTGGCTTTTGCTAGATGACTTCTTTTAAGACTCATTCACTTAAGTGATACAGGGAGTAGCTTTGAACTTGCCTTGTCATCAAAAGTGTCAGCATTCAAGACTGCGTCCATCATGCGCCTTAATATTACACCAGTGTATATGCTCTTTGCTCGCAAGTTCCCATCCTTGACCTGAAGGTGCGATTGACATGAGAAGGAAAGAAGACCGGCTACAAAGCCAAGGTAGTAGAGTTCCCATTATTTATCTCACCGGCACATGCGCAAGGAAATGATTATGTAGGACCTGAAAGTGGCAAATAGAAGGAAATGAAGTAACTTAATCTGAACAAGAACACAAGTTTGCAGCTCTGTTTGCTAGTCTCTACCAATTAGTTTAAGACAGAAATCTGGAAACTTATAGTTAACAGTACATTTCCTGAACCATACATAAAAATTAAGAGAAAATATGAACTTTCAGTTAATACCTTCATACTTGTTTGATGCGGATACTTCATCTACAAAAATAGCCAAATTCAGTACATGAAGCCACATTTACATGCAACTAAAACATATAAAACTTAGTAATGATAAAAGGTAAAAGAAATACATGCCTCCCTCATCTGGCCATGAAAAATAGGATAAGTGCAACTGCTTCTTACCAACCAAGTAAAATGTAATTCTTCTAGAAAGATAGGAAGTGCCTCTAGAAATGAGAACATAGCAGAAATTGCCAAGGCTGCTAAATGAAAAGTAAAATTCCTACCACTCCCTCGGGGGATATTACAGAGAATGCATGACTCAGTAATGAAGGGATATACTCTTGCAAAGCTTATGATGCACTTCATGCACTATTTATTGATCTGCAAATTGCTTGGTATAATTCAAACTACAACAAAAGGTTTCTTTAAGGATGATAGTAAGGCACACTTATCGGTTCAAGTTTCACCTTGCCATCCATGTACTGAAGAGCTTGTTGTGGTGTATATATTCCCTCAGAGGCACATTCCTAAGAAAGTAAAACCCATTTAAATAGCCTTAAGTAAAAAAAACATAAGCTCTAGAAGAAAAGAACAAGAAAAAAGGACAAGAGAAAGGTTTAACACTTTTCACAAGATTAAAAGACCAAATAATTATGTAGTCCTTCTGAGGTCTCAACTAACTCAGAAAACAACTACCTGAATAGATAAAAATAGTAAGTCCCCATATCTTGGATCTCGTCCAAGAATTTGTACAACCTCTTGGTCACTTTCCATTCCCATTGCTTTCAAAACAACAATTATAGGAATCTGCGGAATTCAAAGCTTGGAAATTAAGATATGAATGTCAATTACTCCTTGCACATCAATACAGGAATCAAAGGCCTTATGCACATTTGTTAAGAAGTTACCAGGTCTGTAGTCAAGGAAAAATAGAAGGCTACTCCCTACTCAGAGTCTGTCCTATTCAAGGATGTGACTGCTTAAATTTGGGAACACTAGCACAGTGTTGTCGCGCTCCAAAATTTGGGAACATTAGCTTAGATTCAGAAAGATGTATCAATTGGAAAATAACATCCCGATGTTACTTTTCAATTAGCACGGTCTTGCCGCGCTCCTAAATTTGTGTCAGCATGGATTCTACCGTGATTGGCTTAATCATAAATGATTGTTTGGCCTCATTTCTAGATCTCAGCACTATTGGTCAAGTTCAAGAGGTATTGAACCCTCATAAAAAGCTGTCCATCTAGCTTTCTCCTTCCATAACCTATTGCATTCCCGTCCACCATTATAATCTAGCAAAACCCAATGGACCGGGCACCAGCAAACAAGTTACTACTGTAAAGTATTCAAAATAATTGACACAGAACTGAGTCATTAAGTACAACATTAATTTTTCTGTCATCCTATACTACCAAGGGTTACAAATAGAAAAGATTCATATTATTATTAAATGGAAGAAATGGTTAAAAGACCAACGGGATAGCAAATGCATACCAGCTTAGTGAATTGATTCAAATCTAGATAGATCTTTTTGTTGTCCATGACAACTAGAGTCTTGCTTTTTATTCCATCTGCACTGCTCATAACCGACGCAGTCACCCTGATGAGAAAAAAAAGGCCACCTCGTTATATGAGCCAAAGCAGAATGCCGTTCCTCCTTTTCCATAGGTTCTCTCTTTTTATCTTCACACCAAAGATTTTATTAGTGTCCAGCATTTCTATTTATAACAGCTGTCTATCCATCAAAATATTTCACTTAAGTAAACTACCCAACCAAGTAGTCAGGAATAGTCAGACACATGTAACTGACAAAATTGATGTCATGTTTTCAAACCCTTAAAACAACAAAGGATATACTGGATGCTGGTACAAAATTCAAAATAGTCGACAAAGGACACAAAAAATTAGAATAAGGAAGGAGTATGAGTGTATGACCTTCCTTTACGATCGGTCTCAATAATAATATGATTCTTTGGTAATTCTTCTTGTATAAGAATGACCTGCACATGAAAAAATAAGACCCAGTTGGCACTGTTACTATTGTCATCCTATTAGCAGTTAATGATTTAACTACCTTCTCATTTCCTTTCACAATGAAGTAGCCGCCAGGATCAAGAGGGCACTCGCCTACATGCCCAATAGATAAACTTTCAAAACAAAACAAAAAATGATAACATGGTATTCTATTTAAGAAGAATCGTTTTTCCCCATAAACAGTCACAAGACCAGAAATAGGCTGACCATATCTTGCTAGTTCATCTTCATCCTTCCCATTCAGAACACAAGAACAGCTTCTGAGCATAATAGGCATGTACCCAATGGTGGCACTTTCCTGGAGTAAATAAACAAGACACAACAGGGATTAAGTTTCTTTGCGACTAAGGTTGTAAGAGGTACTTAAGATTACATTTGACATATGCATGGAAAATGAGTACTATTATGTGTGGGGGTGAAAATTTTGAACCAGACATTAGATGGGTTACCTCCCGTAGCGTCAGCGTTTTATCCCGTAAATAGGCAGTGTATTCAACATCAACCCTTATGGGAGCAGCATAACTGAAGGAAGAAAAGAAAATCTTGGTAACGGGGAACTTATAATGATGGTAGCAAAATGCACAAATTAACAATATCAACAAGATTCTCAAACTTACGTGCGATCATTAAGACGGCAGAATTGCGGTGTCAAAATATCAGTGCTATAGTATGGACACGCAAATGGAATTTCGAGATGCACTGCAGTGTATCTGCATCAAAGCAAACTAAGACAAGACTGGAAACACACAAAAACAAAATAGTGACTGTAAACAAGTGGATAGCTGCATGCCTAAGATAGATGGACGGGTCTTGGGGTGCTACGATGCGGTTATTTGCCATCACAATCTTCTGCATTTTTTTGGTGACGAAATAGTTGAAGGAACGAATTTGCTCCTTCACGAGGCCTCTTGTCTAGCATTTCATCAAACAAATATGTGCGTCAAAATAAGCGAATCAACTGTACCACAACAAAGGGAAATACACGTAACTCACAGATTAGCACCAAGTCAGAACAAGGCAAAGGGCGTGCTCCAGGCAGCGTGCAGTATTGTCTTGATTCAAATTAAATTGAAGGTCCCAGTAACATAATAAGATGATCGATGCGGTTTCGGCATTACCGAATCGAACAATCGAGAATAACCGAGGCTTGCTCCAGTTCACGGAATAGCTGGGCGCGCCGTCATTTCAGCGAGGGGGGAGGCGTGATCGGGTTCGGGTAGGGTACCTCGAGGGAGGCGGCGACGAGGGGGAACTTGTTGAGGCGGTTGGCGACGGGCGCGGCGTCCATGGCGGGGCCGCTAGGGTTCGCTGATACCGTGCTCGCCGACGACAGCGGAGGGGAAGAGGAAGGAAGTGAAAGAAAGAGGAGCGAAGTGGGAGAGAGAGCAGGCGTATGCGGGAAGGCAGCTCTAGTCGCCGCGCAAGAGAGAGGGTGCGACGCACAAAGCGAAGCCCGAGTGGGCCGGCCCATCGGCAGGCACTGTAGTAGAAGCGCGTGGGTACTATTACTTGAAAACACTGAACATGTTTTGAAAACACAATAAAACTCAAGTCTGTGAACAGGTTGCTGTGGAAACGCGGCCACTTTTTGAAATTTCTAACATATTTTAAAAAAAAACAATTTTTGAAATTCCGAACATTTATTGAAAATGTGAACAGTTTTCGAAATTTCTGAACATTTTTTAAAAATGTGAAGATTTTTTGAAATTGGAAAGATTTTTTAGACCACGAAAATTCTTTAAATTTCAAACTTTTTTTGAATTTGTAAACAATTTTGAAACAGCAAACATCTTTGAAATTCTGAGCGATATTTTAAAATTTTCAAATATTTTTTCAAAAAAATAAGTAAAACTTGAAAAAAAAACCAATAAAAGAACCAACGGGAGAGAAAAAACTAAACCGAACTGAAACATTCTAGAAGGTTCCTAAAACAGGGAACATATGTAGCACAAATTAGGCTGGCCACAACAATCTGCCGCAAAATAAGCAGCGAATAGGAATTGTTCCCGCGTTACGCTAAAAAGAAAAGGAATTGTTCCCGCGTAACGCATTTAGGGGATGTTTGGTTGCTTGCATTAGGCTCAGTCAGACCCGCTGGATGCAATTTTGGCCCGCCCGGTTGACTTTGTTGTATCAGAATCTTGGTCCTACACGAACCTAGCCATGTCCACTAGGAATGGTCTACTCGATCGTTTCCTCTCGGCCAGGCTCTTCGTGTGTGCTTCCTCTCAACTAGGAAAGTGTTGGGCGTCTAGGTGTAAGGGTTTGTAGCAAACATCAATTTCCTTTAAGTGCCCTAGAACCAACATGAGTTTAGTAAGGCGGGAAGTGACCAACACATGCACATGTAGAGACAAAACTGCCTTGACCCCCAACAAAATTGTCGAGGTTGTCAGTCTTACTAGTTTTGCTAGCTACAAGGATTAAAAACACGAGTACATGAAAGATTTAATGCAATGGAAATGCAAAAAGCATAAAATTGAAAAGAGCGTTTGACCGAGGTTGAATAAGAAGATGGACTGGGATCTGTAGTTCACTAGTGGTTTCTCTCCAAACAAAAAGCATGCTGTGGTGAAGAAATTACGATTGTGCATTGATTAAATTACAGTTTTTACAACTATGATTATCCATGGAATAATCAACATATGAGCATCACGTATCAATATCTATAGACTGTTATTCAACTGCATCTATAGCTAATAATACACCCAAAACCGCTATCCTAGAAGCATATTAAAGTACTAAGTAAAATGAAATAAGTACGATGAAATGAAGTAGATGATAATATTGTCTTCTCCCTACATTCAAAGAACAACTATGAAACCATCCTTTTATCCTTAGTGGCAACAACACAATACAAGCCCTTTCCACTTTGTGTCACTATGGTAGATTACTTACAAGATTGAACTCAACTTCAGACACAGCTACCTCTTGTAGATCACCCCTCAAACTTGGGCAAGGAAAGAAAGAAAGATCGAAGAGCATACATGAATAAGAATTATACAACAAACAAATCAAAAAGGTCTCAAAAAGATTCATGTATAAATCTGATCATAAAGTGATAATTCACCATATCACAACAAACACACCAACATATTATATTACATGGATCACAATCATGTAGGGCAGTTCATGTGATCTTTGATTGAGAAACATGGAAGAATAAACCAATTGCCTACTGCCATGGATCCATAGTGAAGGAAATATGCCCTAGAAGCAATAATAAAGTTGTTATTTTATATTTCCTTATATCATGATAAATGTTTATTATTCATGCTAGAATTGTATTAACCGGAAACTTGATACATGTGTGGATACATAGACAAAACACAGTGTCCCTAGTGAGCCTCTGCTTGACTAGCTCATTGATCAAAGATGGTTAAGGTTTCCTAACCATGGACATGAGTTGTCATTTGATAACGGGATCACATCATTAGGAGAATGATGTGATGGACAAGACCCATTCGTTAGCTTATCATATTGATCGTTCAGTTTTATTGATATTGCTTTCTTCATGTCAAATACTATTCCTTCGATTATGAAATTATACAACTCCCGGATACCGGAGGAATATCTTGTGTGCTATCAAACGTCACAACGTCACTACTAGGAAAACCCTTACCAGTAGCGCTGTTTTTTTTTGCTATTAGTAGCGGCAGGCGGCGCTATCGCTCTGACGCTTCTGACTATTTTTTAGCGATGGCGCTTGTTTGGCCAGCGCTACTGGTATCTAAAGCTAGCTGTAGCACGCTTCCACCCAGCGCTACTGATAATTATCTACAGCGCGTGGAACTAGCCAGCGCTACTGTTACTTGAGTGCTACTGGTAATCTTTACCCCCACGCCACTGCTAACTTCTGTTTTTTTTGCGTGTTGGCTCTGTACAAAATTAAACAGATCCACCGATTATATAATAACATGCATATTCATTGAAAAGCAAGTGAGTCATCGATGAGCCAAAGTTATTAGAAGTCTCGACATGTCTCAAGTATCTCATCATCATCAATCATGGTCGAACACATGTCTCGAAATAGCGTTACAAGTCATTACAAGTTCTCAATACATGCAACTACATGGTCACATACTCATGTTTCATCATCTATGTAGACTATGATATCACTGCATAGAAGATAATAGCGATCACCATGATCAAAAGCGGTATTATGTAGTAGTTTGCGGCGGCGCTGGTTCTGAACCCCTGTTGTGCTATGAATCTCAAGTAACTAGATTCGGCTTCCGCTCTGCTATCAAACCCTTTCTGGCTTTCGCCGGAGAAGCCAGAGACTTGGGCCTGACACTCTGGCCACTCATCATACACATCCGGAACATGCCCTACATACACGGCATACCACTTCCTCGCCATCGTTGATCTATATACATCGAGAGATGCACATATATATATCATGAAGCGAATTGAACGAAACAGTTATGAAATAGAAGCAACATATATAGTAAACATAGTTAACAAATTTCATCGTACCGAAAGTAATTAACTAGAGCGCGGCACCATACATCTAATAGTTTCGTCGTACTGAGACGTTCGAAGTTTCATCATACAGAAAGTAACAAGTAACTAAACAGACACATTGTTTATAAGCAATGCACTCTTCCCATCTGTCCATATTCGGGAGGACGGACCCAAGCTTAGTGAAAGGCGTCATGTCCTGACGTTGTAGGGCAATGCGGGTTTGGACGTCAACTCACGATATTTGGCCACCGTAGAACATCCCATTCTCTTTCAGGACATCTTTCATGATGATGGACGCAATTTCCTGCTGGATCCGGTAGAAATCATTTCAAAGTCGATTATCCGGCACTGCTCCAAAGGCTTCGACCCATCTCTGGATATGGGTATCGGATGAAGATTCATGCAAAGTGATTGCACATCCCTTCTGTACTCCATCATTAGATGGATGACGTAGAATCCATCGTTCTCACTTCTTGTCGGTTGCTGAATGCAACAGAAGTCAGTCTTGGCTGAAACAGAACCCGACCTTATTTGTTTTTTTGCTTTGGATGTAGCCACCCCGCATGCTGAAGCCCAGCATAGCTCTGTCCAGAACATACTTTATGTGTGTGTAATCTTTCTTTTGTATGTTCTTCGACGGGTCCAAATATAGAGCATGGGAGTAACGAGGGTAAAGAACGATGAGAACGGCACGACACCCCCAGCTGCGCAAAATACACGATCAAGTTAGCCTCCATGCGTACAAAGTAATTATTGAAATGCACGAAAGGATTTATGTGTTATAGTGCTATCGCGGATGACTTACCCGGGATGATAAGGTAGGAGAATGGTTTCTTTGTCCTTATTGCTGACCAAGAATTCTTTGATGTACTGACTCGCATATTGACGGTTGGCATCGTTGATTGACAAGAAGCCCTCATGCATGTAGTATGGGTCCATGACCGCAAGACCGGTGACTTGATCTCTCCTGACGATGTGGTTCATGTGCAGCGCATACAGGCGGACGAACATAAAATCGAGTGTCCTCATTTGAAACATCTGGAAGATGTAATCAAACCTCAGGAAGAAGAGGTCCGCGGGGCATGTGTGGACGTACATCTTGCAACTGCTCGGCACATGAACCGTATAAAGTGGATATCCTGGATCATCCGAGGCGAGGAGGCTTCTCTCTGTCGAAAGAACATGGTCATGGAGTCTCCTGAGATCCCCTGTTATGACAGCTAGTGCATTCGCTGGTACCATTGGCTCTCCCACGACATGGATTAATGGCGCATGTTTCATCGGTACACTGTCAACCTTGGTTGAAGGCAGCTGGCTGCTAGAACCAGCATTGCCAGCTTTATTGGATTTTCTCGCCGTCGGTCTCTTCCTCTGCTTCTTCTTGGTGGACTGAGGTGCTGGTGGGTCTGTCAGACCCTCCCTAAGAACCACCCCTACTGTTGCGGGGCTCAGCATTGGATGACTCTGGCTAATTAGTTGAGCTTGGGTGGAACCGACATCTGGAGGCGTGTCCTGTGAGGATTGCATGAACAAAGACTTCTTGCACTCCCGAGGACGTTCCGGCTCTGGTACATGCATCTCATATTCATATGGTTGACTCAGTGTTACTTCGTTGTCATAGCCGGTATTGATATACTGGAGAGGGTCCCGACCTCCTCCATGTCATCATCCATATCCTCTTCCACAGGCGGATGGCATCATCTGCCGGAGCAGTTGGCCCTCCTTCCTCGTGTCTCTCGATCTCAGCAAGCAGCCTGCAGACGATGGTTGTACTTGTGTAGGAGGGGTTGTGGTCATACCTTCCTGAGGTCCCGTTGGTGTGCTCCCGGCCACCTCGACACGAAGAAGATTTTTCGGCCACAGGATCGACCAATTTTTGCATTGGCCAAGTGATACGTCTCCAACGTATCTATAATTTTTTATTGTTCCATGCTATTATATTACCCGTTTTGGATGTTTTGGGCTTTACTTTACACTTTTATATCATTTTTGGGACTAACCTACTAACCGGAGGCCCAAATTAATTGCTGTTTTTTTTTCCTATTTCGGTGTTCAAGAAAAGGAATATCAAACGAGTCCAAACGGAATGAAACCTTCGGGAGCGATCTTTTTGGAACAAACGTGATCCAGAGGACTTGGAGTGGAAGTCAAGAAACAAGCGAGGCGGCCACGAGGGTGCCCGGCGCGCCCCCTACAGGTGGACGCGCCCCCACCCTCGTGGGCCCCTCGGGCGTCCACCGACCTACTTCTGCCTCCTACATATACCCATGTACCCCGAAAACATCAGAAGCGACCACAAAAACCTATTTCCATCGCCGTAACCTTCTGTATCCGCGAGATCCCATCTTGGAGCCTTCACCAGCACTCCGTCGGAGAGGGAATCAATCACGGAGGGCCTCTACATCATCTCCAAGGCCTCTCCGATGAGTTGTGAGTAGTTTACCATAGACCTTCAGGTCCATAGTTATTAGCTAGATGGCTTCTTCTCTCTCTTTGATTCTTAATACAAAGTTCTCCTCGATCTTCTTGGAGATCTATTCGATGTAACTCTTTTTGCGGTGTGTTTGTCGAGATCCGATGAATTGTGGGTTTATGATCAAGTTTATCTATGAGAAATATTTGAATCTCCTCTGAATTCGTTTATGTGTGATTAAGTTATCTTTGCTAGTCTCTTCGAATTATAAGTTTGGTTTGGCATACTAGATTGATCTTTCTTGCAATGGGAGAAGTGCTTAGCTTTGGGTTCAATCTTGCGGTGTCCTTTCCCAGTGACTGCAGGGGCAACAAGGCACGTATTGTATTGTTGCCATCAAGGATAAAAAGATGGGGTTTATATCATATTGCATGAGTTTATCCCTCTACATCATGTCATCTTTCTTAATGTGTTACTCTGTTTTTTATGAACTTAATACTCTAGATGCATGTTGGATAGCGGTCGATGTGTGGAGTAATAGTAGTAGATGTCGGCAGGATCGGTCTACTTGTCACGGACGTGATGCCTATATACATGATCATGCCTAGATAATCTCATAATTATTCGCTTTTCTATCAATTGCTCGACAGTAATTTGTTCACCCACCCTAATACTTATGATGTCTTGAGAGAAGCCACTAGTGAAACCTATGGCCCCCGGGTCTATCTTTTATCGTATAAAGCTTTCAATCTACTTTTATTTGCATCTTTGCTTTTCCAATCTATATCATAAAATACCAAAAATATATTTATCTTAGCATATTATCTCTATCAGATCTCACTTCATGAAGTGGCCATGAAGGGATTGACAACCCCTTTATTGTGTTGGTTGCGGATTCTTGTTTGTTTGTGTAGGTGCGTGGGACTTTTGAGGAGCCTCCTACTGGATTGATACCTTGGTTCTCAAAAACTGAGGGAAATACTTATGCTACTATTGCTGCATCACCCTTTCCTCTTCAAGGAAAACCAACACAAGCTTAAGACGTAGCAAGAAGGATTTCTGGCGCCGTTGCCGGGGAGGTCTTCGCTCAAGTCAAGACATACCAAGTACCCATCACAAACTCATCTCCCTCGCACTTACATTATTTGCCATTTGCCTCTCGTTTTCCTCTCCCCCACTTCACCCTTGCCGTTTTATTCGCCCTCTCTTTCCCAGTCTTCTCTTTTTCACCTGTCTTTTGTTTGCTCGTCGTCATGGCTAGTCCTCCTATCCTCGTTATTACTCCCGAACATGAAATTCTTAATTTTAAGCAAAGGGAGGGAGAAAATCTAAAAGATGCTTGGCATAGAATTTGCAATGCTCAAAATAGATCTACTAGGAAGCTTTCTACTCCCGTCCTTCTTCGCAATTTTTATGTAGGCATTACTCCGTGGAATAGATGCATTCTTGATACCATTACCGGAGGGAATTTTTTGGATAGCCATACCTTTGATGCTTATAATGCTATGTTAGATTTGTTTGGTCCTCCTCCTCTCTTGGTAAATGGGACTATTTTGACTCTAGAACATGTGATGCAAAGGCTTGAAACTATTGAAAATAAAGTTGCCATTGTTGAGTTAATTGAAAATCTAGATAAAAAGATTCATAACCAAATTACCCAATATGGATCTAGGGTTGGAGTTACTTTGAAAAATTTTAAAGAGAAGAACCTATAGTTAATGAAAGAATAGATCTAGATTCTACGAGAATCGGTAAACTTGAGGATATTATTACCAACTTTTCATCGTGAAAAACACTCCAAATCCTCCTACCAAAACTGCCAAATTTATTTATGTTCCTAAAAATAAGGGTGAATCTTCTAATAAGGGAAATGCGGATCTCAAATCAATAAGTGTTCATCCCAATTGTCTCTCTATCATTAAGGAACCTTTTGCTACAAATGAATTTCTTGAATTCTTGCCTAAGAGCTTAATCATTGCTAAAAAGGGAGAAACCCCTAAAGATTATAAGTGCTCTATTGAGGAATTAGATGCCAAAGATGGCACTACTTATATCTATCCTTGCTTTTATGCCTATCTAGGGGCGTTAAACGATAGCACTAGTTGGGAGGCAACCCAATTTTATTTTTTGTTTTTTGTTTTTGCTTCTGTTTAGTAATAAATTTTGCATCTAGCTTCTGTTTAGTAATAAATTTTGCATCTAGCTTCTGTTTAGATGTGTTTTTATGTTTTAATTAGTGTTTGTGCCATGTAGAACCTATAGGATAACCTATGGTGATAGTTAATTTGATTCTGCTGAAAAACAGAAACTTTGCGTGCACAAAAATAATATTAGTAATTCACAGAGACGTGCTTTTGCATTGATTCTTTTTGATGTAGATCAATAGACAAATTTCCCAGGACTCCTATGTTGGTAGGATTTTTAGAGTTCCAGAAGTATTCAAGAGTTACAGATTGCTACAGACTGTTCTGTTTTTGACAGATTCTGTTTTTCGTGTGTTGTTTGCTTATTTTGATGCATCTATGGCTAGTATGTAGGGTATGAACCATACAGAAGTTGGAATACAGTAGGTTTAACACCAATATAAATAAAGAATGAGTTCATTACAGTACCTTATGTGGTGGTTTTTCTTTCTTGCACTAACGGAGCTTATGAGATTTCCTGTTGAGTTTTGTGTTGTGAAGTTTTCAAATTTTGGGTAAAGATTTAATGGACTATGGAATAAGGAGTGGCAAGAGCCTAAGCTTGGGGATGCCCATGGCACCCCAAGATATTCAAGGATAACAAAAGCCTAAGCTTGGGGATGCCCCGGAAGGCATCCCCTCTTTAAATCTTTGTCTATCGGTAACTTTACTTGGAGCTATATTTTTATTCGCCACATGATATGTGTTTTGCTTGGAGCGTCTTGTATGATATTAGTCTTTGCTTTTTAGTTTACCACAATCATCCTTGTTGGACACACCTTTTGGGAAGAAACCCACTTGATTGGAATTTATTAGAATACTCTAAGTGCCGCACTTAGATCTTTTAGAGCACGGCGGTGGCTTAATTTTGTAGAAATTGTTAATCTCTCATGGTTCACTTATATTATTTTGAGAGTCTCTTAGAATAGCATGGTATTTGCTATGGTTATAAAATTGGCACTAGAATGATGGGCATCCAAGTTGGGTATAATAAAAACTATCATAGAAAGTGAATTGGAAGCTATGATCAATTTGGTACTTGATAATTGTTTTGAGATATAGAGGTGGTAATATTAAAGTCATGCTAGTTGGGTGATTATGAATTTAAAGAATACTTGTGTTGAAGTTTGTGATTCCCGTAGCATGCACTTATGGTGAACTGCTTTGTGATGAAGTTGGAGCACAATTTTATTTATTGAATTGTCTTCCTTATGAGTGGCGGTCGGGGACGAGCGATGGTCTTTTCCTACCAATCTATCCCCCTAGGAGCATGCGCAAAGTACTTTGTTTTCAATGACTTGTAGATTTTTGCAATAAGTATATGAGTTCTTTATGACTAATGTTGAGTCCATGGATTATACGCACTCTCACCCTTCCACCATTGCTAGCCTTTCTTGTGCCGCGCAACTTTCGCCGGTACCATACACCCACCATATACCTTCCTCAAAACAGCCACCATACCTACCTATTATGGTATTTCCATAGCCATTCCGAGATATATTGCCATGCAACTTTCCACCGTTTCGTTTATATGACACGCATCATCATTGTCATATTGCTCTTTGCATGATCATGTAGTTGACATCGTATTTGTGGCAAGGCCACCTTCATAATTTTTTCATACATGCCACTCTTAATTCATTGCATATCCCGGTACACTGCCGGAGGCATTCATATAGAGTCATATCTTGTTCTAAGTATTGAGTTGTAATCTTGAGTTGTAAGTAAATAAAAGTGTGATGATCTTCATTATTAGAGCATTGTCCCAAGTGAGGAAAGAATGATGGAGACTATGATTCCCCCACAAGTCGGGATAAGACTTCGGACTTTACAACAACAACAAAAAGGCCAAAGAGCCCACCAAAGAAAAAAAAAGAGAAAAAAAAAGAAGAAAGGCCAAAAGAAAAAAAGGGGAAAGGCCCAATAAAAAGAGGGAAAAAGAAAAAAATATGATAGAAAAAGAGAGAAGGGACAATGCTACTATCCTTTTTACCACACTTGTGCTTCAAAGTAGCACCATGATCTTCATGATAGAGAGTCTCCTATAGTTCGCAAAAAAAAGAGTCTCCTATGTTGTCACTTTAATATAATAGTGGGAAATTTTCATTAGAGAACTTGGCTTGTATATTCCAATGATGGGCTTCCTCAAAATGCCCTAGGTCTTCGTGAGCAAGCAAGTTGGATGCACACCCACTTAGTTTCTTTTGTTGAGCTTTCATACATTTATAGCTCTAGTGCATCCGTTGCATGGAAATCCCTACTCACTCACATTGATATCTATTAATGGGCATCTCCATAGCCCATTGATACGCCTAGTTGATGTGAGACTATCTTCTCCTTTTTTGTCTTCTCCACAACCACCATTCTATTCCACATATAGTGCTATGTTCATGGCTCGCGCTCATGTATTGCGTGAAACTTGAAAAGGTTTGAGATTACTAAAGTATGAAACAATTGCTTGGCTTGTCATCGGGGTTGTGCATGATTAAATACTTTGTGTGATGAAGATAGAGCAACAGCCAAACTATATGATTTTGTAGGGATAACTTTCTTTAGCCATGTTATTTTGAGAAGACATGATTGTTTTATTAGTATGCTTG
This sequence comes from Aegilops bicornis, assembly GCA_021605145.1. Classification (NCBI taxonomy): domain Eukaryota; kingdom Viridiplantae; phylum Streptophyta; class Magnoliopsida; order Poales; family Poaceae; genus Aegilops; species Aegilops bicornis. The sequence continues at coordinate 677,604,721 of CM038672.1, forward strand.
AAGTATTACTATTTCTTATGTCAATATGAACTTTTATTTTGAATCATTTGGATCTGAACATTCATGCCACAATAAAGAAAATTATATTGAGAATTATGCTAGGTAGCATTCCACATCAAAAATTCTGTTTTTATCATTTACCTACTCGAGGGGCGAGTAGGAATTAAGCTGGGGATGCTTGATACGTCTCCAACGTATCTATAATTTTGATTTTTCAATGCTATTATATTACCCGTTTTGTATTTTTTTGGGATTTAATTTACACTTTTATATCTTTTTGGGACTAACCTACTAACCGGAGGCCCAGCCCGAATTGCTGTTTTTTTGCCTATTTCAGTGTTTCGAAGAAAAGGAATATCAAACGGAGTCCAAACGGAATGAAACCTTCGGGAGCGATCTTTTTGGAACATATGATCCAGAGGACTTGGAGTGGAAGTCAAGAAACAAGCGAGGCGGCCAAGAGGGTGCCTGGCGCGCCCCCTACAAGTGGGCGCCCCCCCACCCTCGTGGGCCCCTTGGGCGTTCACCGACCTACTTCTTCCTCCTACATATACCCATGTACTCCGGAAACATCAGAAGCGACCATGAAAACATATTTCCATTGTCGTAACCTTCTGTATCCACGAGATCCCATCTTGGAGCCTTCGTTGGTGCTTCGCCGGAGCGGGAATCGATCACGGAGGGCCTCTACATCATCTCCAAGGCCTCTCCGATGAGTTGTGAGTAGTTTACCACAGACCTTCGGGTCCATAGTTATTAGCTAGATGGCTTCTTCTCTCTCTCTTTGATTCTCAATACAAAGTTCTCCTCGATCTTCTTGGAGATCTATTCGATGTAACTCTTTTTGCGGTGTGTTTGTCGAGATCCGATGAATTGTGGGTTTATGATCAAGTTTATCTATGAGAAATATTTGAATCTCCTCTGAATTCTTTTAGTGTGATTAAGTTATCTTTGCAAGTCTCTTGAATTATCAGTTTGGTGTGGCCTACTAGATTGATCTTTCTTGCAATGGGAGAAGTGCTTAGCTTTGGGTTCAATCTTGCGGTGTCCTTTCCAAAGGATGTGAGGGCAGCAAGGCACGTATTGTATTGTTGCCATCAAGGATAAAAGATGGGGTTTATATCATATTGCATGAGTTTATCCCTCTACATCATGTCATCTTTCTTAATGTGTTACTCTGTTCTTTTTGAACTTAATACTCTAGATGCATGCTGGATAGCGGTCGATGTGTGGAGTAATAGTAGTAGATGCAGGCAGAAGTTGGTCTACTTGTCACGGACGTGATGCCTATATACATGAGCATGCCAAGATAATCTCATAATTATTCGCTTTTCTATCAATTGCTCGACAGTAATTTGTTCACCCACCGTAATACTTATGCTATCTTGAGAGAATCCACTAATGAAACCTACGGTCCCCGAGTCTATCTTTTATCGTATAAAGCTTTCAATCTACTTTTATTTGCATCTTTGCTTTTCCAATCTATATCATAAAATACCAAAAATATATTTATCTTAGCATATTATCTCTATCAGATCTCACTTTCGCAAGTGGCCGTGAAGGGATTGACAACCCCTTTATTGCATTGGTTGCGAGTTCTTGTTTGTTTGTGTAGGTGCATGGGACTTTTGAGGAGCCTCCTACTGGATTTATACCTTGGTTCTCAAAAACTGAGGGAAATACTTATGCTACTATTGCTGCATCACCCTTTCCTCTTCAAGGAAAACCAACGCAAGCTCAAGACGTAACACCAAGCTGCGTGGGGGTCTCGTCATCCTCTCCATCAGTTTGTATCGGACGAGGGAAACCCTTGTAGCCCGCTTTCACACTCGCCACGGAGACCCTTAAGGCGTTATCAGGCATCTGCCAGCGGTGGAATAATCGATCGTTGGGCTTCACTATAGTACCCTTCCCCACATCCACCAACCCACCCTTCATGTGGTAAAGGAGGGTGCACGGAGTGGAGTCGGCCTACAAAGACATATATGTGCGGCGTCAGAGATCCAAAAAGAACGGCAACTGAAGATTAGTTAATTAGTTGAGTTGATGAAGGTGTGACACGTATTTACCGTGAGGGCTTCGAGCTCAGCCAATGTCGACGGCTCGGTGTTCAAGCCAGAGATGGAGCTAGGGCTGCTTGTGACACACAGGTGCGAGGCAGTCTTTGGAGGAGGTGCGGGTGTGGGTGCGGTTGCCATACTAGGTACGGGTATGGGTGCGGTGTTCATTGAGTTGCTCCCGATGAAGCTGGGCATGGGAAAATCACTTGGTGGCGCGTTTGGATTTTGTTGTGCCCATGTGACCACAGTTAGAATCAAGCTTGAAAAGGCAGCCACCATATCATGTGACCACATTTGCCTTCCTTTTTTCCGTCTGGCAGGCCGCGTACTGCCAAGCCTAACTATTTTATTCGACCGGCGGCATCTAAACCCTACCATCCATCCACATTTGCCTCCTCCTGTATGTTGGGGAACATAGTAATTTCAAAAAAAATCCTACGCACACGCAAGATCATGGTGATGCATAGCAACGAGAGGGGAGAGTGTTGTCCACGTACCCTCGTAGACCGAAAGCGGAAGCGTTAGCACAATGCGGTTGATGTAGTCGTACGTCTTCACGATCCGACCTATCCAAGTACCGAATGTACGGCACCTCCGAGTTCAGCACACGTTCAGCTCGATGATGTCCCGCAAACTCCGATCCAGCAGAGCTTCGCGGGAGAGTTTCGTCAGCACGACGGCGTGATGACGGTGATGATGTTGCTACCGACGCAGGGCTTCGCCTAAGCACCGCTATGATATGACCGAGGTCGAATATGGTGGAGGGGGGCACCGCATACGGCTGGGAAAGATCAACAGATCAACTTGTGTGTCCATGGGATGCCCCCCTCCCCCGTTTATAAAGGAGTGGAGGAGGGGGAGGGCCGGCCCTCAACTATGGCCCGCCCTGGGGAGTCCTACTCCCACCGGGAGTAGGATTTCCCCCTTCCATGTAGTAGGAGTAGGAGTCAAGGAAAGGGAAAAGAGAAGAGAAGGAAGGAGGGGGCGCAGCCCCTCCCCCTAGTCCAATTCGGACTAGGCATTGGGAGGGGGGGTATTCCTAGTGAGCGCCTTCGGCGCCGACTAGGAGTTCTGGCGCCCATGCTGCCGCGCTTATGGGCCAGCCCAAAACAAGGCGCAACCAAAATGAAACAAAACAGAGAAATGGCGCGCGGGATAAGTATGGAAGCAGCGACCTCCTGTCACAGGGTTCAACGTGCTAACCAGTCCGCCACTTAGGCACATTTGATTACATCGTTTTCTTGTTTCACTTTTCCTTTTTCCTTTTTCCTTTTTCTATTTTTTGTTTATCTCTTTTCCTTTTTCTTCCTTATATGATGAATTCTTTTCAAATACGTGAACTCTTATCAAACCGATGGATTTTTTTTATTTTGTCGATGAACTTTTATGAAATTCGATGAAATTTGAAAAAGTTCATAAATCTGAAAAAAGTTCATCGGATTTGAAAAAAGTTCATAAATTTGAGAAAAAGTTAATCAGACTTGAAAAAAGTCCATTGGATTTTAAAAAAAGTTCATAACATTTGAAAAAAGTTCATCGATTTTGAAAAAAGTTCACCAAACTTGAAAAAGTTCAACGAATTTGAAAAAAGGTTCATCAAATTTGTAGAAAAGTTCATCAAAAAATAAAAATAGTTCATGAAATTTGAAAAAAAATCATCAATTTAGAAAAAAGTTCATAAATTGGAAAAAGTCGAAAATGACAACGAATCGGGAAAAAGCCGGTTTGAGAAGCTTCTAGAAGCTTCAAAAAACTGGAGGATTCCTACTACTGTAGAGAACAATAATAGCAAAAAAAGTTACATATCAGCTGTTCCTCGATGGCTCAGTGGTTGTGTCATTCGACATTCAGGAAGAGATCGGGACTTTGACTCCTTGTTTCGCCAAGTTTTTGAACGTTTTTACATAATAAAAACAACATGCATGGGCCGGCCCAGCTCGCCAGCAGGAGGGATGAGCTTCAGGTGCCCGTTTGCGAACGGGCGCATAAGCGCCAAATAGGAAACGCCTTGGGGGGGCGCGCGGCCTGCCTCTCTCTCTCTTTCCCTTAAAGTCCAATAAGGCCCATATACTTCTCGGCGAATTCCCGTAACTCTCCGGTACTGATAAATACCCGAATCACTTGGAACCTTTCCGATGTCCGAATATAGTCGTCCAATATATCGATCTTTACGTCTCGACCATTTCGAGACTCCTCGTCATGTCCCCGATCTCATCCGGGACTCCGAACTACCTTCAATACATCAAAACACATAACTCATAATATAAGTCGTCACCGAACATTAAGCATGCGGACCCTACGGGTTCGAGAACTATGTAGACATGACCGAGACACGTCTCCGAACAATAACCAATAGCGGAACCTGGATGCTCATATTGGCTCTCACATATTCTACGAAGATCTTTATTTGTCAAACCGCATAACAACATACGTTGTTCCCTTTGTCATCGGTATATTACTTGCCCAGATTCGATCGTCGGTATCTCAATACCTAGTTCAATCTCGTTACCGGCAAGTCACTTTACTCGTTATGTAATGCATCATCCCGCAACTAACTCATTAGTCATATTGCTTGCAAGGCTTATAGTGATGTGCATTACCGAGAGGGCCCAGAGATACCTCTCTGACATTCGGAGTGACAAATCCTAATCTCAAAATACGCCAACTCAACAAGTACCTTCGGAGATACCCGTAGAGCACCTTTATAATCACCCAGTTATGTTGTGACGTTTAGCACACAAAGTGTTCCTTCGGTAAACGGGAGTTGCATAATCTCATAGTCATAGGAACATGTATAAGTCATGAAGAAAGCAATAGCAACATACTAAACGATCAAGTGCTAAGCTAACGAAATGGTCAAGTCAATCACATCATTCTCTAATGATGTGATCCCGTTAATCAAATGAAAAATCATGTCTATGATTAGGAAACACAACCATCTTTGATCCAACGAGCTAGTCAAGTAGAGGCATACTAGTGACATTATGTTTGTCTATGTATTCACACATGTACTAAGTTTCCGGTTAATACAATTCTAGCATGAATAATAAACATTTATCATGAAATAAGGAAATAAATAATAACTTTATTATTGACTTTAGGGCATATTTCCTTCAGTCTCCCACTTGCGCTAGAGTCAATAATCTAGTTCACATCATCATGTGATTTAACACCAATATTCACATCTGTATGTGACTAACATCCATAGTTCACATCGTCATGTGACCAACACCCAAAGTGTTTACTAGAGTCAATAATCTAGTTCACATCGCTATGTGATTAACACCCAAAGAGTACTAAGGTATGATCATGTTTTGCTCGTGAGAGAAGTTTAGTCAACGGGTCTGTCACATTCAGAGCCGTATGTATTTTGCAAATATTCTATGTCTACAATGCTCTGCACGGAGCTACTCTAGCTAAATTGCTCCCACTTTCAATATGTATCCAGATTGAGACTTAGAGTCATCTGGATCGGTGTAAAAGCTTGCACTGATGTAACTCTTTATGATGAACTCTTTTATCACCTCCATAATCGAGAAATATCTCCTTAGTACTCACTAAGGATATTCTTGACCGCTGTCCAGTGATCTACTCCTAGATCAAAATTGTACCCCCTTGCCAAACTCAGAGCAAGGTATACAATAGGTTTGGTACACAACATAGCATACTTTATAGAACCTATGACTGAGGCATAGGGAATGGCTTTTTATTCTCTTTCTATTTTCTACCATGGTCGGGTTTTGAGTCTTACTCAACTTCACACCTTGCAACACAGGCAAGAACTCCTTCTTTGACTGTTCCATTTTGAACTATTTCAAAAACTTGTCAAGGTATGTACTCATTAAAAAAAATTATCAAGCGTCTTGATCTATCTCTATAGATCTTGATGCTCAATATGTAAGCAGCTTTACCGATGTCTTTCTTTGAAAAACTCCTTTCAAACACTCCTTTATGCTTTCCAGAAAATTCTACATTATTTCTGATCAATAATATGTCATTCACATATACTTATCAGAAAGGCTGTAGTGCTCCCACTCACTTTCCTATAAATACAGGCTTCACTGCAAGTCTGTATAAAACTATATGCTTTGATCAACTTATCAAAGCGTATATTCCAACTCCGAGATGCTTGCACCAGTCCATAGATGGACCACTGGAACTTGCACAATTTGTTAGCTCCTTTAGGGTTGACAAAAACCTTCTGGTTGCATCATATACAACTCTTCTTTAATAAATCCATTAAGGAATGCAGTTTTGACATCCATTTGCTAGATTTCATAAAATATGGCAATTGCTAACATGATTCGGACAGACTTAAGCATCGATACGAGTGAGAAAATCTCATCGTATTCAACACCTTGAACTTGTCGAGAACCTTTTTTGCGACAATTCGAGCTTTGTAGATAGTAACACTACTATCAGCGTCCGTCTTCCTCTTGAAGATCCATTTATATTCTAAGGCTTGCCGATCATCGGGCAAGTCAACCAAAGTCCACACTTTGTTAGCATACATGGATCCCATCTCAGATTTCATGGCCTCAAGCCATTTTGCGGAATCTGGGCTCATCATCGCTTCCTCATAGTTCGTAGGTTCATCATGGTCTAGTAACATGACTTTCAGAATAGGATTACCGTACCACTCTGGTGCGGATTGTACTCTGGAAGACCTACGAGTTTCGGTAGTAACTTGATCTGAAGTTTCATGATAATCATCATTAGCTTCCTCGCTAATCGGTGTAGGCAACACTGGAACTGATTTCTGTGATGAACCACTTTCCAATTCGGGAGAAGGTACAATTACCTTATCAAGTTCTAATTTCCTCCCACTCACTTCTTTCGAGAGAAACTCCTTCTCTAGAGAGGATCCATCTTAGCAACGAATATCTTGCCTTCGAATCTGTGATAGAAGGTGTACCCAACAGTTTCCTTTGGGTACTCTATGAAGACGCACTTCTCCGATTTAGGTTCGAGCTTATCAGGTTGAAACGTTTTCACATAAGCATCGCAACCCCAAACTTTAAGAAACGACAACTTGGGTTTCTTGCCAAACCACAGCTCATAAGGCGTCGTCTCAACGGATTTTGATGGTGCCCTATTTAAAGTGAACGCAGCTGTCTTTAATGCATAACCCCAAAATGATAGTGGTAAATCGGTAAGATACATCATACTCCCTCCGTCCCATAATGTAAGACGTTTTTCAATACTAGTATAGTGTCAAAAAACGTCTTACATTATGGGACGGAGGGAGTAGATCGCACCATATCTAATAAAGTGCGGTTACGACGTTCGGACACACCATTACGCTGTGGTGTTCCATGTGGCGTGAGCTGTGAAACTATTCCACATTGTTATAAATGAAGGCCAAACTCGTAACTAAGATATTCTCCTCTACGATCAGATTGTAGAAACTTTATTTTCTTGTTAGGATGATTCTCCACTTCACTTTGAAATTCTTTAAACTTTTCAAATGTTTCAAACTTGTGCTTCATTAAGTTGATATACTCATATCTGCTCAAATCATTTGTGAAGGTCAGAAAATAACGATACCCGCCACGAGCATCAACACTCATTGGACCGCATACATCGGTATGTATTATTTCCAACAAGTTAGTAGCTCGTTCCATTGTTCTGGAGAACAGAGTTTTAGTCATCTTGCCCAAAAGGCACAGTTTGCAAGCATCAAATGATTCATAACCAAATGATTCCAAAAATCCATCTTTATGGAGTTTCTTCATGCGCTTTACACCGATATGACCCAAACGGCAGTGCCACAAATAAGTTGCACTATCATTATCAATTTTGCATCTTTTGGCATCAATATTATGAATATGTGTATCACTACGATCGAGATCCAACAAACTATTTTCATTGGGTATATGACCATCGAAAGCTTTATTCATGTAAACAGAACAACAATTATTCTCTGGCTTTAAATGAATAACCGTATTGCAATAAACATGATCAAATCATATTCATGCTCAACGCAAAGGCCAAATAACATTTATTTAGGTTTAACACTAATCCCGAAAGTATAGGGAGTGTGCGATGATGATCATATCAATCTTGGAACCACTTCCAACATACATCGTCACTTCACCCTCAACTAGTCTCTGTTTATTCTGTAACTCCTGTTTCGAGTTACTAATTTTTTTAGCAACCGAACAAGTATCAAATACCCAGGGCTACTATAAACACTAGTAAGGTACACATCAATAACCTGTATATCAAATATACCCTTGTTCACTTTGCCATCCTTCTTATCCACCAAATATTCAGGGCATTTCCACTTCCAATGACCATTTCCTTTGCAGTAGAAGCACTCAGTTCCAGGCTTTAGTCTAGCTTTGGGCTTCTTCACGGAAGTGACAACTTGCTTGCCATTCTACATGAAGTTCCCTTTCTATCCCTTTGCCATTTTCTTGAAACTAGTGGTCTTGTTAATCATCAACACTTGATGCTCTTTCTTGATTTCTACCTTCATCGATTTTATCATCATGAAAAGCTCAGGAATTGTTTTCGCCATCCTTTGCATACTATAGTTCATCACAAAGTTCTTCTAACTTGGTGATGGTGACTAGAGAACTCTGTCAATCACTATTTTATCTGGAAGATTAACTCCCACTTGATTCAAGCGATTGTAGTACCCAGACAATCTGAGCACATGCTCACTGCTTGAGCTATTCTCCTCCATCTTTTAGCTATAGAACTTGTTGGAGACTTCATATCTCACAACTCGAGTATTTGCTTGAAATATTAACTTGAACTTCTGGAACATCTCATATGGTCCATGACGTTCAAAAACGTCTTTGAAGTCCCGATTCTAAGCCGTTAAGCATGGTGCACTAAACTATCAAGTAGTCATCATATTGAGCTAGCCAAACGTTCATAACGCTTTGCATCCGCTCCTGCAATAGATCCATCACCTAGCGGTGCATCAAGGACATAATTCTTACGTGCAGCAATGAGGATAAACCTCGGATCGGGGACCCGATCCGCATCATTGCTACTATCATCTTTCAACTTAGTTTTCTCTAGGAACACATATAAAACATAGGGAAGCCACAACGCGAGCTATTGATCTACAACATAATTTGCAAAATACTATCAGGACTAAGTTCATGATAAATTAAAGTTCAATTAATCATATTACTTAAGAACTCTCACTTAGATAGACATCCCTCTAATCATCTAAGCGATCACGTGATCCAAATCAACTAAACCATGTCCGATCATCCCGTGAGATGGAGTAGTTTTCAGTGGTGAACATCACTATGTTGATCATATCTACTATATGATTCACGCTCGACCTTTCGGTCTCAGTGTTCCGAGGCCATATCTGCATATGCTAGGCTCGTCAAGTTTAACCTGAGTATTCTGCGTGTGCAAAACTGTCTTACACCCGTTGTATTTGAACTAGAGCTTATCACACCCGATCATCACGTGGTGTCTCGGCATGAAGAACTTTCGCAACGGTACATACTCAGGGATAACACTTATACCTTGAAATTTAGTGAGAGATCATCTTATAAAGCTACCGCCGAACTAAGCAAAATAAGATGTATAAAAGATAAACACCACATGCAATCAAAATATGTGACAGGATATGGCCATCATCATCTTGTGCCTTTGATCTCCATCTCGAAAGCATCGTCATGATCTCCATCATCACCGGCATGACACCATGATCTCCATCATCTTGATCTATATCAATGTGTCGTCACATGGCCGTCTTGCCAACTATTGCTCTTGCAACTATTGCTATCGCATAGCGATAAAACAAAGCAATTATTTGGCGCTTGCATCTTATGCAATAAAGAGACAACCATAAGGCTACAGCCAGTTGTCGATAACTTTAACAAAACATGATCATCTCATACAACAACTTATATCTCATCACGTCTTGACCATATCACATCACAACAAGCCCTGCAAAAACAAGTTAGACGTCCTCTACTTTGTTGTTGCAAGTTTTACGTGGCTGCTATGGGATGAGCAAGAACCGTTCTTACCTACGCATCAAAACCACAACGATATTTTGTCAAGTTAGTGTTGTTTTAACCTTCGCAAGGACCGGGCGTAGCCACACTCGGTTCAACTAAAGTTGGAGAAACTGACACCCGCTAGCCACCGTGTGCAAAAACGCGTCGGTAGAACCGATGTCGGCGTAAAGCGTCGCGCATAATGTCGGTCCGGGCCGCTTCATCCAACAATACCGCTGAACCAAAGTATGACATGCTGGTAAACAATATGACTTGTATCGCCCACAACTCACTTGTGTTCTACTCGTGCATATAACATCTACGCATAAACCTGGCTCTGATGCCCTTTGTTGGGGAAACGTAGTAATTTCAAAAAAAATCCTACGCACACGCAAGATCATGGTGATGCATAGCAACGAGAGTGGAGAGTGTTGTCCACGTACCCTCGTAGACCGAAAGCGGAAGCGTTAGCACAACGCAGTCGATATAGTCGTACGTCTTCACAATCTGACCGATCCAAGTACCGAACGTACGGCACCTCCGAGTTCAGCACACGTTCAACTCGATGATGTCCCGCAAACTCCGATCCAGCAGAGCTTCACGGGAGAGTTTCGTCAGCACGACACCGTGATGACGGTGATGATGTTGCTACCGACGTAGGGCTACGCCTAAGCACCACTACGATATGACCGAGGTGGAATATGGTGGAGGGGGCACCGCACACGGCTGAGAGAGATCAACAGATCACCTTGTGTGTCCATGGGGTGCCCCCTCCCCCGTATATAAAGGAGTGGATGAGGGGGAGGGCCGGCCCTCAACTATGGCGCGCCCTAGGGAGTCCTACTCCCATCGGGAGTAGGATTCCCCCCCTTCCATGTAGTAGGAGTAGGAGTCAAGGAAAGGGAAAAGAGAAGAGAAGGAACGAGGGGGCGCAGCCCCTCCCCTAGTCCAATTCGGACTAGGCATTGGGGGGCGCGCGGCCTGCCTCTCTCTCTTTCCCTTAAAGCCCAATAAAGCCCATATACTCCCCGGCGAATTCTCGTAACTCTCCGGTACTGCGATAAATACCTGAATCACTCGGAACCTTTCCGATGTCCGAATATAGCCGTCCAATATATCGATCTTTACGTCTCGACCATTTCGAGACTCCTCGTCATGTCCCCGATCTCATCCGGGACTCCGAACTACCTTCGGTACATCAAAACACATAACTCATAATATAAATCGTCACCGAACGTTAAGCGTGCAGACTCTATGGGTTCAAGAACTATGTAGACATGACCGAGACACATCTCCGGTCAATAACCAATAGCGGAACCTGGATGCTCATATTGGCTCCCATATATTCTACGAAGATCTTTATCGGTCAAACCGCATAACAACATACGTTGTTCCCTTTGTCGGTATGTTACTTGCCCGAGATTCAATCGTCGGTATCTCAATACCTAGTTCAATCTCGTTACCGGCAAGTCTCTTTACTCGTTATGCAATGCATCATACCGCAACTAACTCATTAGTCACATTGCTTGCAAGGCTTATAGTGATGTGCATTACCGAGAGGGCCCAGAGATACCTCTCCGACAATCGGAGAGACAAATCCTAGTCTCGAAATACGCCAACTCAACAAGTACATGCGGAGACACCTGTAGAGCACCTTTATAATCACCCAGTTACGTTGTGACGTTTGGTAGCACACAAAGTGTTCCTCCGGTAAACGGGAGTTGCATAATCTCATAGTCATAGGAACATGTGTAAGTCATGAAGAAAGCAATAGCAACATACTAAATGATCAAGTGCTAAGCTAACGGAATGGGTCAAGTCAATCACATCATTCTCTAATGATGTGATCTCGTTAATCAAATAACAACTCATGTCTGTGGTTAGGAAACACAACCATCTTTGATTCAACGAGCTAGTCAAGTAGAGGCATACTAGTGACATTATGTTTGTTTATGTATTCACACATGTACTAAGTTTTTGGTTAATACAATTCTAGCATGAATAATAAACAATTATCATGAAATAAGGAAATAAATAATAACTTTATTATTGCCTCTAGTGCATATTTCCTTCACTGTACGCCACCACCGCCACTTTCCACGCCACATATCCACCTAGTAGCCATGCTCCAACGCCGTCGGGAGAGGAGTGAGCCATTTCTGACGCCGGAGCGCCGATCCGAGATAGGCGCGAAGCCCGGAACGCTGCAGGGATACCTCCGGATGGAGTGGATCCGGAGGAGCAGGAATTTGAGGAGGAGGAGAAGGAGCCGGAGGAGGAGGATGTGGGGGACGCCGGTGATGTGGATCTGCAGGCGGAGCAGCAGGCCATCATCAATTCCCTTCGGTCGAAGTCTGCTGTGGAGGCCAGACGCCATTGCCAGCAGGAGATGGAGGCACAACATGCCGCAGAGGAGGCGGAGATTTTCGCCTACATGGATGAGGTCGAGCAGGAGGAGGATGAGCCGAAGCCCTTCGGTCTAGCTGGCACCCGGCACCGTCATCGTGGACATCTCCGACGACGATGACTAGCTAGGGTAGTACGTAGTACGTAGGGTTTCTTCTGCATGCTTTGTATGGATTTAGGGGATGAAATATGAGGAAGAAGGATGTAGAGTGGCTAATCTGAGACATGACCGGTCACTGTCCGCAGACATGTCCGATCGTGGCCGCGAGCGTTTGAGGGGTTGACATGTCCGCGGGCGTTTGAGGGGTTGGATTTGCATTGTCCGGCTGTAGATGCTCTAAGGTATCCGATGCAATGACAAGGTAGAGAAGCTACAATGTTCACTATTTGTTTACTTGTTTGTTGGTTTATCCCCACCCCACTCGTCTTTTCATTTATCCAGTCTATGGCAAAAAGTGTAGCTCACATAATTCTTTTCCAACAAGAATTGTGCCGGTTCAAAGTCCAATGATGTCAATAATACTTAATAGATAAACAAAATTGCCCAAGATATCTCACATATATTTTTGTTGTTGCGGAAGTTGGTCCACCAACAAGAGAATGTTCTGAATACCATCACGAAGGGGCTTGCTGACTAAACGAAGCCTAGTGCCTTCGGTTTATATGATGGTGCCAGTTTATATGACGGTGCCGGGAGCTCCAGCTAGAATTTTTTTGTTTTGATAAAATTAAGTATATTTCTTGTTGTCACAATAACTTTTGTGTGTGTTTTTTTGTGTGTGTGTTCAGTTCGCATTTTCTGAAACTGGGAGGTCCGACATACCTGCCTATGTTATGAAAATCAAGTGTTTTCATGTCACTTTGTGGTGGCATCTCTTCTGGGCTAACATTTGCTGCAAACCAAGTGTTTTTATGACCAATTCATATGTTAAACTTCTTCAGATAATACATCTACAAACTTATAGAAAATAAACAGTACTGCCATGGATGAACAGACATCTAAGAGAATAACATCGTAAGTTACTAAATTTCTATGCAAATCCAACCAGCTAAGAGAATAACATCATCATTGGTACTCCCTTCGACCCATAATGTAAGACCTTTTTGACACTACTGTGGTGTAAAAAAGAACTCCTTACATTATAGGACGGATGGAGTAGTAAATTTCTGTGCAAATGCAGCCAGCTAAGAGAATAACATCATCATCTGTAACAAATTGCATACAACAAATCATCACACGTACACACATGCATTCCTATACAATCTCAGATCTAATCATGAATGTGAAAGATTAGTAGAGAACGGGAAGCATGAAGGACCATACATCGGGTTCGAAGGACCAGAGGACGGAGTGGAGGATCAAGGACCGGGGGGCATGGAGGGCCTTTTTGGTTTCCAGCCACATATTACCACACTTTACCACACCTCACTTTAGACAAGTTTGACCAAGTTAGGTGGGTGTTTGGTTCTAGCCACACCTAAGGCAAAAATTTTTTTATGAGCAGCGAACTCCACATGTCATAGACACAAAAAGTGTGGCAAGATTCGCTTAGGCAAGCCAAAGTGTCACCAGGGACGGGCCGACCTAGCCAGCCGCCGCCTCTAAAAAGCCAGCGATCCCTGCCTCCCACCGGCGCCGGCGCCGGTCTGTCCCATCTCCGGTGGCCTTAGGGCCATGGAGGCGGGGTGGATCTCGGCCCTTGCCGGTGGGAGGGCTCCGTTTTTAGATCTTTTTTCGAGCTTTGCTAGGGTTTGTGTTCTCTTCAAGAAGGCGAGACGATGGCGGCTCCCTGAAGATGGAATAAAGGTCTCCCCGCCTAGCCACCATTCTGTTGATGCGTCTAGCATCATCGGTGGGCGTGTGGAGGTGTGTCTCCGGCAGATCTTTCTTTGGTGGATTTGCTCAGATCTGTTCGTCGTTCGTCTTCGTTTGTATATTTTCAGGTTGGATCCTTTTGATCTATACTCTTCATCTGCAGCGATTGCTGTTCTGGTGCATTCGTTCTATGAGACCTTAGCACGACGACTTCCCGACTGTCTACTACAATAAGGTTTGCCCGGCTCCGGCGAGGGAGGGGCCATGACAGCGGCGCGTTTTTGGCTCGCTTCAGTGCTTGTAGTCATCGCTAGGTGGTCTACGGATCTGGATGTAATTTTTATTATTTCTAGTGTTCGTTGTACGACCATAATTGAAGATGAATAGATTAGAAGTTTTTCTCAAAAAAAGTGTGGCTAACAATTTGAACAACTCAAGTTAGGCAAGTGTGGCAAAAATAATGTGGCAAGATAAGGCAAACATAGTCACAATCCAAACAGCCCGGAGTCACCCTCGTCTCGGATCCGTTCTCCGGCGGCCTCCGGGGACCGTAGCCGTGTCTCCTCTCGAGGTGGGGGTTGGGAGAGGGGACCGGAGAAATCCGTGGCTGGCTATGCCAGCCTGCCGGCGGCGATGCCCATGGGCGTCGTCCCCTACCTGTAGGCGCTGGTAAAAATGCCCCCTCCCCCCCCCCCCCTCTTCCTCCCGTGTTGCTCGTGGGCCAGGTGAAAACCCAAATCCCTCGGTATTGGGCGGCTGACGCCAGGCGCCTGCCACCCTCAAGGGGGTGCCGTCTTTGGTGAGCTTTGGGGGAAGTGTGCTTGTTCCGGTTGGGGGTTGCTCTGTCTTCAGCAGCCTTGCCGTGTAGCTTGCTTCTCCTCGTGTGCGGATGTCATGTATTGCCGATGCTTTCCTTGGATGAGCTCCAAGTAGTTTGGCGATGGTGTCCTGGTGTGGTCTTCCGGTTGGCAACGGCGTCGGTCGCTCTTTAGCCCTCTGGTGGGCGTCTCCACCTTTCGACGAATCGGCGCCCTTCGTGCCAGGGCGAGGGGGCAGGGAGCCCCCTTCTGAGGTGGAGGAGGACGACATCGACGGCCAGAGCCCGTGGAGCTGACAGCGGAGCTCCTCCAACTACTGTTTGTTTTTTCCCCAAGCTTTGTTGGTGCCCTGTGTGGTGTTTTGCTCGCTGTGGAGGGCTTCTTCGACTTCTAGCTTGACTTGTGCTTTAGTTTCCATATCTTTGCTAGTAGTTTGTAGTAGCCTGATAGCTTTTACACAGCACCATGTATCGGTTTGCTGTTTGTTGTTTCCTTTGTTTGTTCGATGTAATCCTGACCGGTAGATGGCTTTGTAATTCAAAGCCGGGTTCTTTTTTATCCTTCGTTCTAAAAAAACAGCCCGGAGTCTCCGTAGACGTCTTGGCAATGGCAGAGGAGCACATGCGTGGAGGTCAACCAGTGTGCTGGGGCGGGGGACGACGGGCTGTAGAGCAAGGCGACGACGTGGACTAGGGGCGAAGGAGCAGGGCACGCGCCGGAGTAGGACGCAACTCACGACGACCAGAAGGGCCGGCGGCGGCAAACCTAGTCCGCCGCGCGACTCCTGTCGGCTGTTCGGGAGAGCTCGTTCCGGGATGAGGTTTGCGCACGAGATTGAGCTCGTTCAGTCACGCCGCCTCCATTGATTTCTCTGTCTCTGTGTGTGTGTGTGTTGCGGGTACTAGCTAGTGAATTCGTAGGCGTCAGCTAGGTGTCATCTTGCCGGTAGACAAGGTGATTTCGAGCCGTTGGATCCATCAAGTGTAGCCGCTCGATCAGTCAACGCAACATCGTGTCATTCCCCTGCTTTGTTGCCCTCTCGGCTATAGCCGCTGCCCCGCGGCAGGGGTGCACCCCTGTCTACCTTGTCGGTCGCTCGCCTTACCAATCACACCCCTGTCTCCCCTTGCAGCAGCTGTCACCCGCCACGTCTGCTGACGAGTGCTGCATCGACGCACATATAGCCTCTCTCGGTGTCGTGAGCGTTGCATTGCAGCTTCGGCAGCACCGACGAACGTTTCCCAACACCAACAAGTCATCGGCGAGCGCTACACCAAGCACCGGTGCGTATCTACAGCCTCACAAGTGTTGCATCGCGCATCTCCGGCAGCGCTGCATTAGAACACCAGTGCCTCTCAGCAGCATCGTGAGCGCTGCATTGCAACTCCGGCAGCGCCAACGAGCGCTCTATCACAACACCAACAACTGCCGGTAAGGGCTGCATCGGGCCATTGGTGCATCTCTGCAGCATCGTGAGTGCTGCATCGTAGCTCCAGCAGCACCAACGACCACTGCATCCTAGCACCGACATCAGCTAGCAAAGAGTACATAGGAGCACTGATGCATCTCTTCACGGTTGCTAGCGTTGTATCGCAGGGTGCGGCGGCCCCTGCAACACGATTGATTCTCTAAGGGAATGTAAGCGTTCATATACACGCACATACACCTCACCCCTATGAACGTACACACGCATATCCTATCTTGTGAGCACCTCTGAAAGACTGAGCCCGCATATCATCTTAAAATTTACGAAGTCATCGTAGGCACCTCGTTATCGACCGGAATATCTCCTCCCACTAAATGTGCATCGCCAGAAATCCAGAAATAAATCCAGAAATAAATGCGAGCATAAGGATTTGAACCCTGGTAGACTGGGGATACCACAGTCTCTCTAACCATCCAACCACAGATTGGTTCGCCTTGCGTTGTAGTTAAGGTGATAAGGATGGGCGGTCGGTGGGACCAATGGGACGTGACTGAAATCAGTCGGGCAAACATAATCATTTTCCTAAAACTTAACTTATATGCAACCAAGCTACCTAGCAAGTGGCTCCCGGTTCCATATCAATATCTCATATTCTCATGAACGCTACTACGCGAACGAGATTTTTTTTTTAAAACTATACGACTTAACACACAAAAATCAATACTATGACCCTGTCGGCCTTTGGATGGCCAAAGAGAAGCTTTTCGGCCTGCGGTTGGCCGAAAAGGACTCTTCGGTCACTAGTTGGCCGAAAAGAGATGCGGGTGGGCTGAAGAATGCCTTTTCAGTCTGGGGTAGCCCGAAGAGTCCCTGGACGACATTACAAATTAAAACATAGTCCAGACAACATTACAAATAGGCGAAAGAGAAGAATACTCATTTCAACACCTTGAAATCTGCTATACTCGGCAACCTTGTGTATTGTATGTTAACATAAGTGCCGGAATTCCTCCTTCAGTATGTCCAGGAGACGGACAACATTATCGTATGAGTCAAAAAACGTCCCAAACCTTTCCTCCATAGCCTTTTGCTTAGCCCTTCAAGCCTTTCCATAAGGAATGTTATAATTCCATCTGACCTTCATTGTTGTCTGGATGTGTTTTGCCTTCCATATCTTTCTTCTTCACTATCTCAGTATACATGAGTTGCGCAATGAGAGTTGAAGTCAGGTTTGGATGATTCACCAGAAGGTTTTTCCTCACACAATTATCTGGGACGACATCAGTGACAACCCAGTGGATGTCATACTTCGGCACGTGCCCGTGGACCTTTCCAGGACAACCTGTTTTAACCTCCCCTTCCTCATCCCCATCAGCAAAACTAGAACCAGTTAATATTATCAACTGGTTACTTGCCCAGTATTCTGACCACAAACATTGTGTGACACGTAGTCTGACTCTTTCTCGGGTTGGCTAGCATCCACATCCGGAGGCTGTGACCTGGATAAATCAATCTCGTTAGCCACTTGACTGCCCTGGCCGGGTTCATACCCCACGTGCAATTGTACGGTATTCTGCTCCTTCGGCACAGGTTGCACTAGAGCATATGGGTGGATTCTTCGGTCCTGGCAACGACTTAATAGATTCAACCAATGCTGGCTCTTATCTATCGACATCAACTCCCGCTTGACATTTTTACAGGATTTGATCCACAAAGCATTAATACTGACGAAACATACTTCAGGATCCAGCCCAAAACTAGTAGTCAACCACTACTTCAACTGTCTAATGTCCAGTCTGTCTGGATCTGAAAGTGTCACGACGCCACTTTTAAACTCGCTAAGATCAACCCCCAACTCAATATATCGAGCATTACCAGGGCCGTAGTAAACAATCAAATTTACTGATTTAGACATTTTTCGCATGTCAGACATTGCCACCTTCTCATTAATCTCAATGGACAAAATTATTAACCGCTACACTAACTATCCGCTAAAATGCCACCATAGACAAATTAACACTAGAAGAATGCAATATGACTTATCTACGCTAACTAAACTGTACAACTCAGAGAAAATTTGTGACAACACGGTTATACCTTTGGCGCGTGTATCCCCAGCTTCTTGCTCCTCTCTTCAACTCAGCGGCACTGGCCATCTCGCGGAGTACTTGCACCACCGTACAACAACACCGCTGCCCCCACGACGACCGGAGGTTCAACTCCGAAAACCACCCCAGCCGTACCTCCTTCTCACCACCTCCTCCTCCCCAGCCGCACCTCCTCCTCACCACCTCCCAAGCCGCACCTCCTCTAGCCCACCATGGTTTCTCCTCACATGTACGCACAAAAACCTATCCCATTGAAAAAAAATGACCGTAGGCCGTCGGGAATTGTGACGATCTACTGTTTTTGTGGCTTGGATCTGAAAATGGATGCAAACCGAAGGAGATCGGCGTGGGGTGGAGACAGGGCAGCCAGAGGAAGAAGACGGCTGCGTCGGCCTTATCCGGACCTCTTCGGTCGCGGGTAGGCCGAACATCTTTTCGGCCGCTGGTAGGCCGAAGACGGGTTCTTCGGTCGTCGGTAGGCCGAAGCCCACCTCTTCGGTCGCCAGGCCGCTGACAACTCCTTTTCGGCCCAGCTGGGCACACTTCGGCCAATGGGAGGCTGAAGAGCCCACTTCGGGCAACCGCAGACCGAAGAGCCCCTCTTCGGCCAACTGGAGGCTGACGGGTGATATTTTTGGTTTTTCTGCGTTAGGGCGTATAGATTTCAAATTTGCTATAAAAATCATCACAGTTTCAAAAAAAAAAAACTGCGAGCGATATAACTCCGGCCGATTAACGGCCGACACGCTGTGGCCACCACTGATGCAGTTGGCCAGCAAACTTCTATACCGTTATTGGACTATCGTTTGGAAATTGACCACGAAACGTCATGTGCACAGCAGTTTCGTATTCTCATATGCCCTACGTATGTATACTTTCAACCCGATGCATGTGCGAGCTGTCAAGACATCAATCGATCGACGTAAGTCTCAGTCGCCAGCAGAGTTCTTGAAGGAGTTTCCCGTGATTAATGAGAGAGTTTCTCAAGATGAATGATGAATATACGTACAAGAGATTCCTCAAAATGATGTATTACACGCAAGAAGCGACATTCTACAACGAGTGTTGGACATAGAATTAAAATAAAACAGTCGACTAGCGGTTGTAATTGCCAAACAAATAACTCAAGAATGCGAGTAAAGTTTATTGGACAACCATGTATATCTGAAATACAAGGGAGTTGGTATAGAAATAAACACAACTGAACAAGGATATCGCTCATGAGTAGTCTCGAATTCACAAGGATGCATTAGTAACAAGAAGTTCCATAATTGATAAGAGTGCAGCTACACACAACCAACAAATAGTCTCACTGATGCCAAGCAAACTTTGAATATACATCATCTAAACTATCAACGTACACGTCGCTTTCTGGGAACAAACCAAACGGTATAGGGTACCAAGTTGGTATAAAATAACGATGTCTTGGTTCAGGCCAACTGTCATTCGCGCTACAAAATAAAAAGAAAAAAGAATTAGTGTTAACATCATATAACTGAATCAGATTCATCAATGAGAGGGGTCTCTGTCTCAGCACCACGAAATGGTTCAAGTTTTCAACTGTAGGCCTTATCAGAACCAACTTTTATCGTTATATCAGAGGAAATTTTCAAATTGTTGGAATAAGCTCTGAAATTTCAGATATTGTTCCTTCATTTCCTTGGAGCATTCAAAGCAACATTACTCTCCCTCGGTCCCTACTCTACTTTAAGGTGCATCAGTAAGGCCTTTGGGCTACTATATAGTCTCTACTGTTGGCCTCTACTCCCTCCGTAAAGAAATATAAGAGCGCTTAGATCACTACTTTAGTGATCTAAATGCTCTTATATTTCTTTACAGAGGGAGTAGCTAACAAGCCATAGATTGGAGCCCAAATGAGGAGAAGTGATCAGCATCATGTCAACTGTGTGGGCCCTTTTTCATGTCCAAACAAGATATGCCTAAGTAACGTTGGGATGGTAAGGAGGTGAAAATTTTAAACACTGTGGACGTTGTTGGAACACAAAAGCCATGTACAACTACATGTAAATCTCAGGCATCAAAAAGAGCTTACGCAAACCTGAACATTACACCATGACAAAAAATATTGGGCATACCGTTCTTCATCGAAACGTCTCATGACTTCCTGAATTTTTTCCCTCGGTAGGTACGGGGTTTCTTCATCATGGAAGAAATTCATACCAACAAAATTCCCTCGAGCATCAATAAGAGGCCCTCCAATTCCGGCCTGGATAAAGAAAAACTTAAGTGACTAGAAAAAGGGGGTGCAAAAAAAATATGATATGTGTAATTAATTACAGATTAAATTCAATATATTCAATGATGAGTTGATCATATTTCTAACACAAATAATTATTTTGCCTCATGTGAAACATATGTGTTGGCAAAATATACATATACCTTGGTGATTTTACAAGTGGAAATCCTAAGCTCTTCACAAGCAAGTTTGCCTTTTCTGTCAATTAACACCCCTCTTGAGGCCATTAGTTTCCGATGTTCAATGAGACGCCCTACAGCTAAAACCTCGATATTAGGGGTGAAAGAAATATGCCTCCTCAATCCCACTGCTGTAGAACCGCAGGAACCCATGATCTCTACAACCGCAACATTATAGCATAGATCATAATGTCTCAATGTCCCCGTGACTTGTCCTGTATTATTAAGGTACACTTCAATCTGCAATGATAAGGTTATAAACTGGTTCATAAACAGACAAACAAAAGGCACAAACAATGCTATGCACTACTAGTGCCAACCTGCAAGTTATCATCAATCTTGTTTTCATCGCCAGAAATTTTAACCAAACTTGCCGAAGTAAGAATTCTCACGGGAGTACAGTCTATAATTAGGCCTGTGCAAGCAAAACACTTTGACTTTCCTGCGCACATCATAATTTTTTCTTTAATAAGCGGTGAAATAAGAGAAATAAAAATGAGAATATCGCAACACAATCACCATTGAATGAAGCAAGTGAGACAACACATCCAGCCATAGTGCTTGCAACATCTTCACTGAGTGTGCTCCAGATATTGTCCTCGAATTCCTCTTCAAAAGAGTTAATCTCATGCATACCATCTGTTTAAAGAAACATGATATGTCAGTTGGCACTCCTCAAATAAAGCTGTTGCAGCATTGAAGGGGTACTCAGAAAAATTAACAGCAGCAGCTGACCACCACATAACATAGCAGGTGGGGGACAACCATCACGTATTAGAGGTTCACTATAACGTTGCATGAAATATGTACAACAAGGTGAGTCAATTAGCAGATGCATCTTATCTAAGATGCAGGGCGTGCCTGGCGCAGTGGTAGAGTCTTCCCACTTGTGGCCTGGAGGTCCTGGTTTAGAACCAGCCTCCTTGCAGAATTGTTGTGCAAGGGTAAGACTTTCTAGAAATTCCATTCCCCAATACCCACCTTGTATGGGAGCTTTCAGCACTGGATACGCCTTTTTTTAATATTGTGTCACAAGATGTTGAAGTACTAAAAAAAGAAAGAAACTAACCTTTAGGCGTGCCAGCATTTTTTGTCTTGGTTGTGCTTGCTTCTTTTATACCAACAAGCACTTGATTACTTCCAACCCTGCACTTTGTACAAAAACACATCATGACAAATCCACTGAAGAACAAGAAGTCAGAGATTATAGCAAATTCATTTATCAAACAGGGCCACAAAGGAGAAAGTAGGTTACAGTCTTACAGATGATTCACCACAAAACAGAATTGAGCAAACAACGCATCAATCTCCAGGGATGTCATGAATGTAAGTTCTAGTATCCATACTGTAGTTTTAAACAAAGTTTATTTGCACTTTTAATTAGCAAAATGTATTAGCACAGTCTAGTGTCTAGTCTCCAAAGCAGGGCGACATGCCAGATGGTAATGGCACAAATGTCCAGGTTCACAAAATGCAAAGCAACTAGAACAGCTGAAGGATGGAAATGTACCAAAGAAAAACCTACTATGCATACCACAAATACTGTTTGGCACCCAAAACAGTAGATTCAAATCAAATCAGACAGGAACGCAGGACAGCACAACGGGAGGACACACATGGTAAAGCCAAACAGAGAGACTACAGCTTGTAAATACTGTAAGTCTAGAAATACCAACCCAAGGTACCGAAGGCATTCAAGAATTTTGTTCACTGGTGCGAACGTAGTCCTTTCGCCACTTTGGAGGTTCATTCCAACAAAGTTCCCATCGAAATCAACAAGGGGGCACCCAATCCAAGCCTAGCACAAAATTGGAAGTGGTAATGAAGAAAGTTGCATAGGAAAAATGGGATCGATAATATCTCAACTGATAGTTCAGTGGTATGCGATAGATTTAAGCTATATACATATAATTATTTCCACCATGCAGAGAACTAAGAAAAAACAGCATCTCACCGTGTTCATTTCATATGTGGAGAGAATAAGCTCACAGACTCCATCACTTGCACTGCCAATTACTGTCGCATTTGTGGACTTTAACATGCCTGAGTCGAAACAACACCCAACAGCTACTAACTTACTATTCGGCTCAAATTGCATGCCATGGCTACGACTGAGATGTGCTTCCTGAAAACCACGTGCGCATCTGATGTTCACAACAGCAAGATTATACTTGAAATCACAATGGTGCAACCAGCCAATGACAACTAGATTACTGGGAAGACGCACTTTAATCTGCATCGATAAACCAAGAATAGGTGAACAGGATGTTACTATTATTCATAGGCAAAGAAAAGTAGAGAGAAGTTTGCAGTACCAACCGTCAAGTTATCAGTGATCTCAGAATCTGAAGACCCAACTATATTAGTTGAAGTCAGAATACTTGTGAAATCAGTACATAAATTCTCAATAAATATTCCCGTGCATTCAAATAGCACTGTACTCCCTACAGATTATATTAGTTTCGACATTGATTACTGAAATACAGATATGGAAAATAATGGGCATGTAACAATATAATTACCAACGAATGAAGCAAGGGAGACAACACTTTCTGACAGTTCCGACTCAATCTGTTTGATGAGTTCACTCGAGGAACTTTCCGAGGATTTAAGCAAGTTACCAAATCCATCTTCAAAGGTAGTAGTATCTGGATGGATAGGTCCTAGTTAATTGAGAAAACATGGTGCTGGTAAGCAATTGTGAGTGCTACAACAGTTTTGCCGTGTAAAAATATTGCAGGGAAATAAGAGGACGAAGAATCAGTGACTAACGTTGCATAAGTATTGTTTTGCTAGCACTTTTATTTTCATTAAGGCATCCTATGTTGTTGCTTCTTCGCTTGCGCTTGGTTTTCTGCATCTTCTCAACCCTGGAGTCAATGAAACAATCCAAATGCCCTTTTGAACAAGCAAAATATGGTTGTAAAAACTATTATGCTGGACACTAGCTGGTATCTGAAAATACAAGTAATTTTACAACAAAAGCCCAAATGTGATGAATCGATTTACTATGATGAAAGCTGTGTACAGAAAAAGAAACGCCTCAACTAACTTGAACATAAAATGCAAAACTAGCTGAAATGACCTTAATTACCTTGAACAGAAAATGCAAAACTAGCTGAGATGACAGATAATTGCTAGAGGTAATTAAGGTCATTTGGATATTGCAAGTATATAAGGGGCTGCTCGGATCCTTTGCCAAGACAGAAATTGCCCAACTAGCCTTGCTGGCAAAAGCAAGGAACTGCCTGAGGCTAGGCGATCACGCACCGCAGGCCTGCAGCAGTGAAGTGGGTGGGTTAAAAGCCAGCAGTGACCCTAGCAGCTTTGATACTCCTTTTATACAGTAAAACATCAGCTCTAATGACTGATTTTGCTATTGACCTCTTGCTGTCTGTCCTGTTTTAACCTCCTCATTTTTATAATCTCATCTTCCCTTGTAAGTACGGTGCATATTTTGATCAAAGACTTCTACGTCTGTTAAAATTCACTGCAGCTAGCCAAATCACTTATTAGCGTATTTGTTAATAAACTGAATTTGCTGTTGACCTGTTGTTGCCTGACATTTTTTTCTCTCTCTGTTTTTTCAAGCCCCTCTTCTCTTGGAAGTACTGCACATACCTTGTTCAAAGACTTCTAAAAAATTCAATGCAGCTAGTCAATGCACTTCACGTATACATTAAGTTTCAATAAAAAAAAAGCACTTCAACTACAATATGTCGATCCCGAAGATTTTTACTCAAATTAGTGGAGATGAGTAGGTACTACCTCGTAATTTAAGAGATCGAAACGAACAACCCTTTGCTTTGAACGACCGGGTGCAAGGGGACCAAACAACAAGCCTTGGAGGAACAACGCACCTTGGCCGCTGTGGCAGAGGAGCGGCGGTGCGCTGGGCCCGGGCGTCAACGTCCCGGTGATGAAGAAAACGGATTCGGCGAGGAGAGGAAGGAGGGGGCGCCGCCGGGTTCCCTGGCACCGTCGAGGCGGCGGCGCCGGGAGAGACGGCAGTTTGTGTGGGGTTGGTATAGGGCAATAAGATGTAGTTTGGGTGGCAGGATCTTTATCTAACGGTCTAAAAGATAACTCACACAGATATGATCTGAGGAGATTTATTAAGAGAATTATAAGCACGATAGAATGCCCGTTATTTCAAAAAAATTGAAAAAGATGTCTCCAAGTTTTAGAATAAAATCAACTTTTTTTGCGAAAACGTATACATGCTCACTACGGATCTGTAAAATTTCATTCTAAAAATTACCGTGATTTGTAAGCTACACACGAAAAAAATTGCCGACCCAAGGACAAAAGAACTCGGCCTGTGTTTCCGTGAACATATTTGTCTTTTTCGGTCCGAGTATGAAATATTATTATAAAAATTGCACCGTTTGCGTCTTTCATCCGGATCTCCAATAACTTTGATATGCTGCCTTCAACCTTTGTTTGTTTCATTTTGCATACTCGTTTTGTCTTGAATCAAACTTTGTAAGTTTGATCATATTATTTTAATAAGTAGCAACATCTATAATAGAAAATAATACAATGTGATAAATATATTTCATGATGGATCTATTAATATTGATTTTCTATTGTGAAGGTTGACCTTTTTCTTCTACTTCCCATGTTCCAGTATATAAATTTCTGTCAAAGTCAAACATACGCATGTTTGGCCGAGATTTTAAAATAAATATCAAGATCAAAATCCAGAATCAATAAATAATGAAAATATTTTGCATGATGGATCTGTGATACAGGTTTTTTTTTTCTAAAAACTTGGTCAAGCATGCACAATTTTTTCTGTGGGGTAAACATGCCCAAATTTGACTTCCGAAAATACTAATACAGATTATATTCTGAAACAGGGGGGATATAAACTTGGTCAAACTTCAAAAAACATGGACAAAACTAATATACAAAGTAAAAAAAACAAATGCAGCTGTTGTGCAGTATACTTAAGACTAGACAAAACCTCCTGCATCAGGTAGCTAGGTTTCATGCATCACTAAACATCTTTATAAAATATTAAGAATGAACTTCTTTTCTCCTCAAAACAATGATAAGTTGAACATATCAGATTTTGTGGAATTGATCCGATGAAAAAGCAAGTGTATATTTGCATCCATATCACTAAAAATGCCTTTGTAAAAAATTTAGGCATGCACAAAAAAGTAAATTACCGTCCAAAAGGAAGTTTTAGTGCCAATATGTGTTCTTCACACAAACTAATTAGTTTTTCAGTATGTTATGAATTATTTAGGAGCAAACAATTTTTCTAGTTTATCATTTTTATACATCATTAAAAATGATTTTCTATGTTAGCTTTTGAACCAAACTGCCGAGGAAACCATTTTTCTATGTTTTGTTAGGGGATGCATGGATTGGTATTTTTGAAGCATCTTTGTGTGACAAAAAGTTAGTTTGTAATACAAACATGTTTTCCTCTCAATCTTCCTTGCAGAAGTCGGTGTTTGCGGATGTCTATTACCTTCACTGTTGATTCAGTTCAATTTTCAATTTCCGGTGGGCGACGTACAATCGAAAGAACAAAAAGCTAGTATAGCTTTTATTTTATTTCTACTGATCGTTTTAAATCTGGTTGTCTTTTCATTGTACTGGCTATTGTTTTCTTTGTTAATTATCAGACCTAAAGGTGACATTTGGGTGTCTTTTCTAAAAACAGGGTAGTGTTTCTTTATGAACAAGTCGGAGGTTGAACATTTGTGATGCATTACCTGATGTTTCTCTATATATCATCAAAACTGCATTTTACTTATTGTATTGAAAGGCAAATATGAACATAAAGTGAAGTAAGAATAGTAGTGCAGTTCTGGAATACTGTTTCCGAGGAGCACAACGGTTTCAAGATGCTTAGCTCTAGAAATACACAATTATATTTTTCACTTTTTAATTCAAATGTCTACCAACTCAAATGATGCCACAACGGGCTAAAAGTACAAGGCAAGGGACATTCAAGCCGCACACATAAAAATTGTACATGTTGAGCAGTGGCTTGAGAACAAGTGTGATGTGGATGGTATTAGGCAATTTGGAAAATCATTGAAGTGCGGCTACAACATAAATGTGCATATTAGCATATCAATGCAAAATTGTCGCCCCTTCGCCAACTCGTCTAGATCAAATCCATTGTTCCCCATCACCATCTCATCGATGTGAAGTGTGTCGAAAGGCAAGTCTAAAAATAATGTAAGATAAGAAGGTCGCCAATTCAAGATGCTTATTTCAAGAGATATGAGCAACCATATGTTCGAGTGTATATTAAAAAAACTACATTTCAATGCAATGCAAACGACTAGTTAAAAGTACCAGACAAGCATGTCAGGCACGACGCACTCATCCCCACGCACACGACAAATCTACATGTTGAGTTCTCATTTCTACATAAAGTGGCCGCAACAATAATGTGCATATTAGTGAAACAAAATAATTAAGGTAAGGCTTGCATTTCACAACGGACTCATTTGCACGCCTACGTAACACACCATTGGGGTTTTCGTGACGTCACCAGGTTTAGTTAGCACAAGGATGAATTTCAAAACTTGGAAGTGGTTGAGCACCAAATTGGCTGATCTCTCGTGGTACTTGGCAAGAAAGATGAAAAGAAAAGAAAATGATCAATCAAGCAACTGAAACTGAATCTGAAACTAGCTTTGCCTCGCTTGTGTCGATCTGAAACTGAAACTACTCGTAGATCTCAGCGGAAGACGCATCTTGTTGCGTTCACTGATCATCCTTTGACCTTGGGGACTTGGAGCCGATCTCAGGCTCGTTGCCCGGTGGGCCGTGGTCGCCGCATCATACTCGCCGGCGGCTGCCCGTACCTTGTTGCTGATCACGCTTCCCCATCGCATGGCGCTGCCTCCGTCCCCGTCCGCTCCTGCCTTGACCATGGAGCCCATCTTGGGCTCGCCGAACATGGAGTCATGGAGATGCCCTGGCTGGTCACGGCCGCCGCGCACTCGTCGGCAGCGGGGGCCTTGCCCTTGAGCACCGCCGGCGCGTCCTTGAGCCGCTGGAGCGGGGCGGCGTCGACCTTGGCGCTCTCCGTAACGGACGTCGCCGCCTTTTTCTCGTCCTTTTTTCCCGTCGCCCTATCGAGGCACAGACGACATGTTATCATGCCCTCCCAGAACGTCGCACCCGGCGCCTCCATAGCCCGCAAGAGCGCCGCCCCTTCCTCCAAAGCCGCTGGATCAAATCCATTATTTTTCTCCATCACCATTATCACCACGCTACGCTGGTCGAAATCGGAAATTAATTTGTTGCTATAAGGCCTCGTGTACACATATTTATACACCTTTTTGTTCATACACGTATTTATACAAACTCGGGAGATCGAGGAGGGATCTGCGGTCTGGACTTGGAGCAAGGACAAGAAAGAAGGAGATGAAAAAAAACAGAGCCAAGTGAAACTTTGGATAATTACGTAGAAAAAACCATTTGTTTTTTCTTTTGACATCAAAACCATTTTCTTTTGGTTTAACAACACCGTCGTTATGTTTTCGATATTTTAATATGAACTATTATATACGGACTGAGATGGAAAAAAAATCATTTGCTTTCGGTTTAACAGCACCATCGTTATGTTTTAAATATTTTTATATGAATTACATACAAAGATTGAAATGAGTGAACAAATACACTAAAACATGTCTATATAGATCTGATTCAAAAAAAAGTTAAAACATCTTATATTTGTGAACGAAGGAGTACTATCAAAGACTTAGAATTAACAATCATGCTGGCATGTCCCATCCTTCCATCCACTAGTAGAATGCCCGTGCGTTACCATGGGTTCTTCAAATTTATAATCAGTATGTTCCATTTATCATCCCCTCACCCTGGGGTGCTCTAATTAGAAACACAACAATCAAGTATTAAGAAATTTCACCGAACCAACAATAATCAATAATATGATATCTATCCTACTAATAGAGGGAGGCCATATTTTTGATCCATCATGAACTTCTGCAGAAAAGCCCGTGCGTTGCTATGGGCAAAATACAGGAACATAAATCAAACTGATGATTAAGTGATATGAGTAAAGTTCTTCAAATATATATATATATATATATATATATATATATATATATATATATATATAGATACTAGTACATGGCACGTGCCATGCACGTGTAGATTTAAGGATCATTGTGAAATGTTGTGTGGTGTGAGGGGTTGTAGCCTTTTTTTTATACAATATACAACCAGATTGTTGAAATTCTTTTAATTCTTTTTTGAAATAAAGTCCATACACGCGCATGCATACAGTGATTACTTTGTCTGATGAGTAGAAGTCTACGCAACAAAAGCATTGGGAAAATAAAGGAAAAACTGGGCCATAATATTTGTAAAATGAATTTATAAGAGAAAGTAAAAAACAGCTTTTTTGATTCTCGGGCACCCTGGGGAGCAATTTGTTTTTTCAAATATGCTAGTAATATTCCCCTAAAGGTAAATACGCTACTAATACAAAAAATTCATCGAAAAAATCATGCATGCAAATAGAGGCGTTATTTAGCATAAAATAAGTTTTCAAAAAAAAATACTGCGATTTGCATGTAGTACAAAAATGACAAGCATGAGGGGGTCAAAAAAGCTTATTTAAATCCATATAAACATGAACAGTCTTCTTATTTTTGCAAAGGCTGTATTCTTCATAATTATTTTATAAAAAATATCAGTTCGGCAAACATGTAGATCACAGTACATGTATGAATTTTCAACAAACCAAAAAAATGAGAAAATGTTTTTGGCATGCCTGAGAACCTATGTGAGTTTAGGAAGTATCTATACGTAGCTATTTAGTCACAACACATACTAAGCTGGTCTACTTGTCATTTCTAATCTGTCCGTTCCGAGGCTGCATCCTGCATGCTGCATGCGTTATTTTCTTCTCCCTCGTCACGTCGCATAGTAGTAGTACTCCTACTTGCCTGGTATAGTAGCTTGCAAGTAGTAATTCACTGTAGGGCAGCACTTGTTTACTCATGAGCCTGCCAGAGTTTTCTAGGGAGCGGTACACAGTATGGAAGAATCGCGAGCCTGCATGCACGGTGTCAGGTTGGCAGCACAAGGAAGGTCACCCACGGCGAATCCCTGCATGGTGGACCGTTGGATTAGCCCATCATACGGTCTGTATGCAGCCACATAGTCCTCTATCCAAAGCAATCGAATGTGAACCGTTGGATTACAAAGATCCAATGGTCCATATACCTTGATATTCGTATACTATATAGGAGTATAGATATATATCGCTTTTAATCAATTTCTTTAGATGCACCAATCGCTTTTTCGTGGAAAATTTCTATTATCGTCGTCTTCTTCCTCCTCTTCGTCTTACTCCTTTCGGCATGGCCCATCTTCCAACACTGTCGCAACCAGTGCCGATGTAGTGAGTCACCCTGCCCGAGCTACCTTCTCCGTAGGTCCACTGTTGCCCCTGACCATCCCTCTATCCCCTTCACTCTTCTAAATTCCATGCTTGTTGATATACTCCCACGATCCATATTACTTGTCGCAGCCTTAGCAGCAATTTGCACGTGGTAAGGGAGAATTTTTTTCCTTATCAAAAAGGAAATCATTTCTAGCCTTCCAACAAAGACACCATCAAAAGTTGAAAATATTTAAAATAGAGGCATGCAGATGATACATGTTGAGGAGAGCAAGAATAATGGCATGCATATTAGTAGGACGCCGATAACGCCCACACGTGTGGGCGTTAAGGGGTCTGCCCACATAGTTTATGTGGTGTTTAAGAGGATCAGCCCACACGCCTATGTGTGGGCAAAACAAGTAGTGCCCACACGCCTTTTTTTCCTCGCGGTCCCTCTCACATACCTGCGTGTGGGCAAAATAGATAATGCCAACACGCCCGTACGTCAGGCCTCCTACCTTATGGTCCCGCACACCCCGCGTGATAGTGACCAGCGCCCCCGCAGTTGCCATGATCTGGACCCTCTTCCATTGTGACGCCCGGGTAGTTAAGCTACAGTAAACCCTTGCTAACCATGCCAGGTCATCATAATTAAACTTTTGCTAAACCTCACTTGTTTCAAACCGAGATCAAATTCAAATTCAAATAACAAGTCAAATCATTATTTCTTTAAACTATCAAATAAAAATGTTCGATGAGTGGCAAATATTCACTAAGTAATGAACATGTTGGAACCAACCTCATTTGGTTTCCCAAATTGCCCCGTCCCCATCGCCAATCCCGCCGCTCGTCACCTCGCCACCTCATTGGAGCCGCCACCGTCGCCCTCCGCCTCGACTACCCCCCCTCCTCGTCGGACCGCTTCTACCTCGAATCATCCTCGCCCACGGCACCGTCGCCGGAGCTATCTCGCCGGACGCCATCGCCGGCCTGCCTCCTCCTCCCCACCGGCCTGCTACCCCTACGCACGTCGTCTCCGTCTCCCTCCACGCGCACTGCTGCCACGGTCCCTACTCCCCGCCGTGAGGATCCCTCCTCTCTCCCTTTCCCTCTGTCGCTGTGGCCGTTCGCGATGCCTCGGCCTTCTCTATCATACGCGACGCTCCACGCCGTCGGGCAGCGCCACGCGCGCCTCTCTGTCCGGTCATGCCCGTCGCCCCTCGCGCCGACCACACCCCCTGGCCGTGCCCCTGCGTCGCCCGAGCGTGCATCCACCGTGGCTCGGCCGTCACCCGAGCGCGCTCCGACCGCTGCGTACGCCCGTGCTCACCCCGCCCCTGTGGCTGCTCCCCGTCGCCTCGGGCTCCAGCGCCCTGCCACTCAGCCGCAACCACCTCGCGGCCTTTCGCCGACCCGCCTACTGCGGTGGTAAGCCGACGCTCCACGGCTCGGTAGCGCTTTCGCCTCGCCTCTCATGGCGTAGGTGCGAGCACCCGCACCGATTCGCCGTCGCCCGCCGTCCCGAGCTCCGCCGATTATGCCCGGGCGCCCGCTAACGGCCGCCCCGTTTGGTCCCTGTGTTATTGAACGCCGGGGCCCACACCCCAGAACGGTTTAATAATAAAAAAGAATAAAAATAAAAATAAAAATATAATAAAATTAATATATTAATTAATTAATTAATTAATTAGTTAATTATATTTAATTAACCTAATTAACTAGTGTTAAATTAATTAAACAATAACTAGATTAGTTAAACCCTAATTAGAATAATCAGAGTATGACATGCGGGTCCCACATGTTAGGTTGACCAGGTCAACTGTATGGTTGACTGCTGGCGTCATACATACGTCATGCTGATGTCATCCTACACTGTTTTGGATAATGTTGAATTAAAATATTTAAATTAATCCTAAAAATGATTTAAAAACTTCAAAAATTAATATAAAATAAATCGTAGCTCAGATGGAAAAACTTTCTACATGAAAATTGCTCAGAACGACGAGACGAATCCAGATACGCAGCCCGTTCGTCCGCCACGCGTCCCTAGCATAGTGGACTTGCAACTTTTCCCCTCCGGCTCATCTGCCCGAAAACACGGAACACCGGGGATGCTTTCCCGGATGTTTCCCCCCTTCACCGGTATCACCTCATACCGTGTTAGAACACGTCTAGCTCTGCTTGTTGTCCTGTTATGCACTTGCTTGCTATGTATTTATTGTTTCTTCCCCCTCTTCTTCCTCTAGACACCGAGACCGACGCCGCTGCTACCCAGTACGACTACGGAGTTGACGACCCCTCTCTCTTGCCAGAGCAACCAGGCAAGCGCCCCCCCCCTTGATCATCAGATATCGCCTATCCCTTCTCTATACTGCTTGCATTAGAGTAGTGTAGCATGTTACTGCTTTTGGTTAATCCTATCTTTCTTTGCATAGCCTTTGTCCTTGCTACTCTTGTTGTTACCTTTACCTTTATCCTACTGCTTAGTATAGGATGCTAGTGTTCCATCAGTGGCCCTACACTCTTGTCTGTCTGCCATGCTATACTACTGGGCTGTGATCAATTCGGGAGGTGATCACGGGCATATACTATATACTTTACACTATTACATTACCTGTGATACTGTTCGGAGATGGGGGCTAAAAGTGAAGGAAATATGCCCTAGAGGCAATAATAAAGTTATTATTTATTTCCTCATATCATGATAAAAGTTTATTATTCATGCTAGAATTGTATTAACCGGAAACATAATACATGTGTGAATACATAGACAAACATATAGTCACTAGTATGCCTCTACTTGACTAGCTCATTAATCAAAGATGGTTATGTTTCCTAACCATAGACATGTGTTGTTATTTGATTAATGGGATCACATCATTAGGAGAATGATGTGATTTACATGACCCATTCCGTTAGCCTAGCACTTGATCG
The DNA here is from genome assembly GCA_021605145.1 of Aegilops bicornis. NCBI lineage: Eukaryota > Viridiplantae > Streptophyta > Magnoliopsida > Poales > Poaceae > Aegilops > Aegilops bicornis. Next base: position 677,638,098 of record CM038672.1, read on the forward strand.
TTTAGTATATTGCTATTGCTTTCTTCATGACTTATACATGTTCCTGTAACTATGAGATTATGCAACTCCCGTTTACCGGAGGAACACTTTGGGTGCTACCAAACGTCACAACGTAATCGGGTGATTATAAAGGAGTACTACAGGTGTCTCCAAAGGTACATGTTGGGTTGGCGTATTTTGAGATTAGGTTTTGTCACTCCGATTGTCGGAGAGGTATCTCTAGGCCTTCTCGGTAATACACATCACATAGGCCTTGCAAGCATTGCAACTAATAAGTTAGTTGTGAGATGATGTATTACGGAACGAGTAAAGAGACTTGCCGTAACGAGATTGAACTAGGTATTGGATACCGACGATCGAATCTCGGGCAAGTAACATACCGATGAAAAGGGAACAACGTATGTCGTTATGCGGTTTGACCGATAAAGATCTTCGTAGAATATGTAGGAACCAATATGGGCATCCAGGTTCCGCTATTGGTTATCAATGAGAATAGTTCTAGGTCATGTCTACATAGTTCTCGAACCCGTAGGGCCCGCACGCTAACGTTACGATTACAGTTTATTATGAGTTTATAAGTTTTGATGTACCGAAGTTTGTTCGGTCCCGGATGTGATCACGGACATGACGAGGAGTCTCGAAATGGTCGAGACATAAAGATTGATATATTGGAAGCCTATATTTGGATATCGGAATGGTTCCGGGTGAAATCGGGATTTTACCGGAACACCGAGGGGTTACCGGAACCCTCCCAGGAGATGTTGGGCCTTAGTGGGCCATGAGGGAGAAGAGGAGGGCCGGCCAGGGCAGGCCGCGCGCCCCTCCCCCCCCCTAGTCCGAATAGGACAAGGAGAGGGGGGGCGGCGCCCCGCTTCCTCTTTCCCCTCCCCCCTTTGCTTCTCCAACAAGGCAAGAGGGGGGAGTCCTACTCCCGATGGGAGTAAGACTCCTCCAGGCGCACCCTATGAGGGCCGGCCGCACCTCCTCCTCCCTCCTTTATATACGGGGGCAAGGGGGCACCCCATGACACACAAGTTGATCTACGGATCGTTCCTTAGCCGTGTGCGGTGCCCCCCTCCACCATATTCCACTTCGGTCATATCGTCGCGGAGCTTAGGCGAAGCCCTGCGCCGGTGGAGCATCATCATCGCCACCACGCCGTCGCGTCGACGGAACTCATCTCCGACGCTTTGCTGGATCGGAGCCCGGGGATCGTCATCGAGCTGAACGTGTGCTGAACTCGGAGGTGACGTACATTCGGTACTTGGATCGGTCGGATCGTGAAGACGTACGACTACATCATCCGTGTTTTCATAATGCTTCCGCTTACGGTCTACGAGGGTACGTGGACAATACTCTCCCCTCTCGTTGCTATGCCATCACCATGATCTTGCGTGTGCGTAGGAAATTTTTGAAATTACTACGTTCCCCAACAAAGGGCATCCGAGCCTGGTTTTATGCGTTGATGTCATATGCACGAGTAGAACACAAGTGAGTTGTGGGCGATATAAGTCATACCGCTTACCAAAGCATGTCATACTTTGGTTCAGCGGTATTGTGAGATGAAGCGGCCCGGACCGACATTACGCCAGACGCTTACGCGAGACTGGTTTCACCGCTTCGAGCACTCGTTGCTTAAAGGTGACTGGCGGGTGTCTGTCTCTCTCACTTTAGTTGAACCGAGTGTGGCTACGCCCGGTCCTTGCGACGGTTAAAACAGCACCAACTTGACAAACTATCGTTGTGGTTTTTGATGCTTAGGTAAGAACGGTTCTTGCTCAGCCCGTAGCAGCCACAAAAACTTGCAAACAACAAAGTAGAAGACGTCTAACTTGTTTTTGCAGGGCATGCTGTGATGTGATATGGTCAAGACGTGATGCTATATTTTATTGTATGAGATGATCATGTTTTGTAACCGAGTTATCGTAATCGGCGTGAGCCATATAGTTGTCGCTTTATTGTATGAAATGCAAGCGCCATGTAATTGCTTTACTTTATCACTAAGCGGTTGCGATAGTCGTAGAAGCAATAGTTGGCGAGACGACAACGATGCTACAATGGAGATCAAGGTGTCGGCCGGTGACGATGGTGATCACGATGGTGCTTCGGAGATGGAGATCACAAGCACAAGATGATGATGGCCATATCATATCACTTATATTGATTGCATGTGATGTTTATCCTTTATGCATCTTATCTTGCTTTGATTGACGGTAGCATTTTAAGATGATCTCTCACTAAAAATTATCAAGACGTGTTCTCCACGAGTATGCACGTTGCCAAAGTTCGTCGTGCCCGGACACCACGTGATGATCGGGTGTGATAAGCTCTACGTCCATCTACAACGGGTGCAAGCCAGTTTTGCACACGCAGAATACTCAGGTTAAACTTGACGAGCCTAGCATATGCAGATATGGCCTCGGAACACGGAGACCGAAAGGTCGAGCGTGAATCATATAGTAGATATGATCAACATAGTGATGTTCACCATTGAAAACTACTCCATCTCACATGATGATCGGTTATGGTTTAGTTGATTTGGATCACGTAATACTTAGATGACTAGAGAGATGTCTATCTAAGTGGGAGTTCTTAAGTAATATGATTAATTGAACTTAAATTTATCATGAAACTAGTACCTGATAGTATTTTGCTTGTCTATGTTTCTTGTAGATAGATGGCTCGTCTTTGTTGTTCCGTTGAATTTTAATGCGTTCCTTGAGAAAGCAAAGTTGAAAGATGATGGTAGCAATTACGGACTAGGTCCATAACTTGAGGATTATCCTCATTGCTTGCAGAAGAATTAAATCACGGAAGCACACTGGGTGCCGAACTCTTTGCGAGAACAACGCCGAGAAGTTGTGAGCGTCTGGCGAGCAAAGCTGATGACTACTCTATAGTTCAGTGTGCCATGCTTTACGGCTTAGAACCGGGTCTTCAACGACGTTTTGAGCGTCATGGAGCATATGAGATGTTCCAAGAGTTGAAGTTAATATTTCAAGCAAATGCCCGGATTGAGAGATATGAAGTCTCCAATAAGTTCTATAGCTGCAAGATGGAGGAGAATAGTTCTGCCAGTGAACATATACTCAAAATGTCTGGGTATAATAACCACTTGATACAACTGGGAGTTAATCTTCCGGATGATAGTGTCATTGACAGAATTCTCCAATCACTGCCACCAAGCTATAAGAGCTTCGTGATGAACTATAATATGCAAGGGATGACCAAGACAATTCCCGAGCTCTTCGCAATGCTAAAAGCTGCGGAGGTAGAAATCAAGAAAGAGCATCAAGTGTTGATGGTCAACAAGACCACTAGTTTCAAGAAAAAGGGCAAAGGGAAGAAGAAGGGGAACTTCAAAAAGAACAGCAAGAAAGTTGCTGCTCAAGAGAAGAAACCCAAGTCTGGACCTAAGCCTGAAACTGAGTGTTTCTATTGCAAGCAAACTGGTCACTGGAAGCGGAACTGCCCCAAGTATTTGGCGGATAAGAAGGATGGCAAGGTGAACAAAGGTATATGTGATATACATGTTATTGATGTGTGCCTTACTAGAGCTCGCAGTAGCACCTGGGTATTTGATACTGGTTCTGTTGCTAATATTTGCAACTCAAAACAGGGACTACGGAATAAGCGAGCACTGGCAAAGGACGAGGTGACGATGCGCGTGGGAAACGGTTCCAAAGTTGATGTGATCGCGGTCGGCACGCTACCTCTACATCTACCTTCGGGATTAGTTTTAGACCTTAATAATTGTTATTTGGTGCCAGCGTTGAGCATGAACATTATATCTGGATCTTGTTTGATGCGAGACGGTTATTCATTTAAATCGAGAGAGAATAATGGTTGTTCTATTTATATGAGTAATATCTTTTATGGTCATGCACCCTTGAAGAGTGGTCTATTTTTATTAAATCTTGATAGTAGTTATACACATATTCATAATGTCGAAGCCAAAAGATGCAGAGTTAATAATGATAGTGCAACTTATTTGTGTAATCGCCGTTTAGGTCATATCGGTGTAAAACGCATGAAGAAACTCCATACTGATGGACTTTTGGAATCACTTGATTATGAATCACTTGGTACTTGCGAACCATGCCTCATAGGCAAGATGACTAAAACACCGTTCTCCGGATCTATGGAGAGAGCAACAGATTTGTTGGAAATCATACATACAGATGTATGTGGTCCGATGAATGTTGAAGCTCGTGGCGGATATCGTTATTTTCTCACCTTCACAGATGATTTAAGCAGATATGGGTATATCTTCTTAATGAAGCATAAATCTGAAACATTTGAAAAGTTCAAAGAATTTCAGAGTGAAGTTGAAAATCATCGTAACAAGAAAATAAAATTTCTACGATCTGATCGTGGAGGAGAATATTTGAGTTACGAGTTTGGTCTACATTTGAAAAATTGCGGAATAGTTTCGCAACTAACGCCACCTGGAACACCACAGCGTAATGGTGTGTCCGAACGTCGTAATCCTACTTTACTAGATATGGTACGATCTATGATGTCTCTTACCGATTTACCGCTATCATTTTGGGGTTATGCTTTAGAGACGGCCGCATTCACGTTAAATAGGGCACCATCAAAATCCGTTAAGACGACTCCTTACTATGGTTTGGCAAGAAACCAAAGTTGTCGCTTCGAAAGTTTGGGGTTGCGATGCTTATGTGAAAAAACTTCAACCTGATAAGCTTGAACCCAAATCGGAAAAATGTGTCTTCATAGGATACCCAAAGGAAACAGTTGGGTACACCTTCTATCACAGATCCGAAGGCAAGACATTCGTTGCTAAGAATGGATCCTTTCTAGAGAACGAGTTTCTCTCGAAAGAAGTGAGTGGGAGTAAAGTAGAACTTGATGAGGTAAAAGTACCAGCTCCCTTATTGGAAAATGGTTCATCACAGAAATCGGTTCCTGTGACACCTACACCAATTAGTGAGGAAGTTAATGATGATGATCATGAAACTTCAGATCAAGTTTCTCTTGAACTTCACGAGGTCAACTAGAGTAAGATCCGCACTGAGTGGTGCGGTAATCCTATTCGGAAGTCATGTTACTTGACCATGGTGAACCTACAAACTATGAAGAAGCGATGGTGAGCCCAGATTCCGCAAAAATGGCTGGAAGCCATGAAATCTGAGATGGGATCCATGTGTGAGAACAAAGTATGGACTTTGGTTGACTTGCCCGATGATCGGCAAGCCATTGAGAATAAATGGATCTTTAAGAAGAAGACGGCTGATGGTAATGTAACTGTCTATAAAGCTCGACTTGTTGCAAAAGGTTTTCGACAAGTTCAAGGGGTTGACTACGATGAGACTTTCTCACCCGTAGCGATGCTTAAGTCTGTCTGAATCATGTTAGCAATTGCTGCATTTTATGATTATGAAATTTGGCAAATGGATGTAAAAACTGCATTCTTGAATGGATTTCTAGAAGAAGAGTTGTATATGATGCAACCAGAAGGTTTTGTTGATCCAAAAGGTGCTAACAAAGTGTGCAAGCTCCGGCGATCAATTTATGGTCTGGTGCAAGCCTCTCGGAGTTGGAATAAACGCTTTGATAGTGTGATCAAAGCATATGGTTTTATCTGAGACTTTTGGAGAAGCCTGTATTTACAAGAAAGTGAGTGGGAGCTCTGTAGCATTTCCGATATTATATGTGGGCGACATATTATTAATTGGAAATGATATAGAATTCTGGATAGCATAAAAGGATACTTGAATAAAAGTTTTTCAATGAAAGACCTCGGTGAAGCTGCTTACATATTGGGCATCAAGATCTATAGAGATAGATCAAGACGCTTAATTGGACTTTCACAAAGCACATACCTTGATAAAGTTTTGAAAAAGTTCAAAATGGATCAAGCAAAGAAAGGATTTTTACCTATATTACAAGGTGTGAAACTGAGTCAGACTCAATGCCCGACCACAATGAGAAGATAGAGAGAAAATGAAAGATGTTCCCTATGCTTCAGCCATAGGCTCTATCATGTATGCAATGCTGTGTACGGACACTGACGTATGCTTAGCAATAAGCTTGGCAGGAAGGTACCAAAGTAATCCAGAGTGGATCCTTTGGACAGCGATCAAGAACATCTGAAATACGAAAAGGACTAAGGATATGTTTCTCGTATATGGAGGTGACAAAGAGCTAGTCGTAAATGCTTACGTCGATGCAAGCTTTGACATCGATCCGGACGATTCTAAATCGCAAAACCGGATCGTGTTTTTATTAAGCGGTGGAGCTGTCGGTTGGTGCAGTTCTAAACAAAGCGTCGTGGCGGGATCTACATGTGAAGCGGAGTACATAGCTGCTTGGAAGCAGCAAATGAAGGAATCTGGATGAAAGAGTTCATTTCCGATCTAGGTGTCATACCTAGTGCATCGGGACCAATGAAGATCTTACGTGACAATACTTGGTGAAATTGCCTTGGCAAAGGAATCCAGATTTCACAAGAGGACCAAGCATATCAAGAGACGCTTCAATTCCATTCGGGACCAAGTCCAAGTGGGAGACATAGAGATTTGCAAGATACATACGGATCTGAATATTGCAGACCCGTTGACTAAGCCTCTTCCTCGAGCAAAACATGATCAGCACCAAGACTCCATGGGTGTTAGAATCATTACTGTGTAATACTAGATTATTGACTCTAGTGCAAGTGGGAGACTGAAGGAAATATGCCCTAGAGGCAATAATAAAGTTATTATTTATTTCCTCATATCATGATAAAAGTTTATTATTCATGCTAGAATTGTATTAACCGGAAACATAATACATGTGTGAATACATAGACAAACATATAGTCACTAGTATGCCTCTACTTGACTAGCTCATTAATCAAAGATGGTTATGTTTCCTAACCATAGACATGTGTTGTTATTTGATTAATGGGATCACATCATTAGGAGAATGATGTGATTGACATGACCCATTCCGTTAGCCTAGCACTTGATCGTTTAGTATATTGCTATTGCTTTCTTCATGACTTATACATGTTCCTGTAACTATGAGATTATGCAACTCCCGTTTACGGAGGAACACTTTGGGTGCTACCAAGCGTCACAACGTAGCTGGGTGATTATAAAGGAGTACTATAGGTGTCTCCAAAGGTACATGTTGGGTTGGCGTATTTCGAGATTAGGTTTTGTCACTCCGATTGCTGGGAGAGGTATCTCTAGGCCTTCTCGGTAATACACATCACATAAGCCTTGCAAGCATTGCAACTAGTAAGTTAGTTGTGAGATGATGTATTACGGAGCGAGTAAAGAGACTTGCCAGTAACGAGATTGAACTAGGTATTGGATACCGACGATCGAATCTCGGGCAAGTAACATACCGATGACAAAGGGAACAACGTATGTCGTTATGCGGTTTGACCGATAAAGATCTTCGTAGAATATGTAGGAACCAATATGGGCATCCAGGTTCCGCTTATTGGTTATTGACCGAGAATAGTTCTAGGTCATGTCTACATAGTTCTCGAACCCGTAGGGTCCGCACGCTTAACGTTACGATGACAGTTTATTATGAGTTTATAAGTTTTGATGTACCGAAGTTTGTTCAGAGTCCCGGATGTGATCACGGACATGACGAGGAGTCTCGAAATGGTCGAGACATAAAGATTGATATATTGGAAGCCTATATTTGGATATCGGAATGGTTCCGGGCGAAATCGGGATTTATCGGAACACCGGGTTACGGAACCTCCCGGGGATGTTGGGCCTTAGTGGGCCATGAGGGAGAAGAGGAGGGCCGGCCAGGGCAGGCGCGCGCCTCCCCCTAGTCCGAATAGGACAAGGAGAGGGGGGCGGCGCCCCCCTTCCTCTTTCCCCTCCCCCCTTTCTTTCTCCAACAAGGCAAGAGGGGGGGAGTCCTACTCCCGGTGGGAGTAAGACTCCTCCAGGCGCACCCTATGAGGGCCGGCCACACCTCCCCCTCCCTCCTTTATATACGGGGGCAAGGGGGCACCCATGGCACACAAGTTGATCTACGGATCGTTCCTTAGCCGTGTGCGGTGCCCCCCTCCACCATATTCCACTTCGGTCATATCGTCATGAGCTTAGGCGAAGCCTGCGCGGTGGAGCATCATCATCGTCACTGCGCCCGTCGTCTTGTGGAACTCATCTCCGATGCTTTGCTGGATCGGAGCCGGGGATCGTCATCGAGCTGAGCGTGTCTGAACTCGGAGGTGCCGTCGTTCGGTACTTGGATCGGTCGGATCGTGAAGACGTATGACTACATCAACCGCGTTGTCATAACGCTTCCGCTTACGGTCTACGAGGGTACGTGGACAATACTCTCCGCTCTCGTTGCTATGCCATCACCATGATCTTGCGTGTGCGTAGGAATTTTTTTGAAATTACTACGTTCCCCAACAGAAAGGACAGGTGGCTCCATCCCGGTAGAGGTGGGCCTGGGTTCCTGACGGCCCCCGACTGTTATTTGTGGCGGAGCGACAGGGCAGGTTGTGGCCACCTAGGAGAGAGGTGGGTCTGGCCCTGGTCGGCGTTCGCGGATACTTAACACGCTTAACGAGATCTTAGTATTTGATCTGAGTCTGGCCATTTGGTCTATACGCACTAACCAACTACGCGGGAACAGTTATGGGCATTCAACGTCGTGGTATCAGCCGAAGCACTTCGTGACGTCAGCGACTGAGCGGCGCGCACCGGATTGGACTGGAACGCCTGCTAGGCTAGGTCTGCTTCCGGCCGCCCTCGCAACGTGCAGCTGTGCTATGGGCGATGGGTTTAGACCCCTGTGCGCTTAGGTTTAGACCGGCGTGCTGACCTCTCTGTTGTGCCTAGGTGGGGTTGCGACGTGTTGATCTTCCGCGGCCGGGCATGACCCAGAAAAGTGTGTCCGGCCAAATGGGATCAAGCGTGTTGGGTTATGTGGTGCACCCCTGTAGGGAAGTTAATCTATTCGAATAGCCGTGATCTTGATAATGTGACGACTTGGAGTTGTACCTTGACCTTATGACAACTAGAACCGGATACTTAATAAAACACACCCTTCCAAGTGCGAGATATAACCCGGTGATCGCTCTCTATCGTGGCAATGAGGAGGGATCGCCGGTAGGATTATGCTATGCGATGCTACTTGGAGGACTTGATCTACTCTCTTCTACATGCAAGAAGACGGAGGCTGCGGAAGCATAGTCTTCGACAGGATTAGCTATCCCCCTCTTATTCTGGCATTCTGTAGTTCAGTCCACTGATATGGCCCTTTACACATATACCCATGCATATGTAGTGTAGCTCCTTGCTTGCGAGTACTTTGGATGAGTACTCACGGTTGCCTTGTTCCCCCTTTTCCCCCTTTCTTTACCCGATTGCTGCGACCAGACGATGGAGTCCAGGAGCCAGACGCCACCGTCGACGACGACTCCTACTACCCCGGAGGTGCCTACTACTACGTGTCGGCCGCTGACGACGACCAGGAGTAGTTTATGAGGATCCTAGGTAGGAGGCATGCGCCTCTTTCGGTCTTTATCCCAGTTTGTGCTAGCCATCTTATGGCAACTTGTTTAACTTATGTCTGTACTCAGATATTGTTGCTTTCGCTGACTCGTCTATGATCGAGCACCTGTATTCGAGCCCTCGAGGCCCTTGCTTGTATTATGATGCTTGTATGACTTATTTTATTTTTAGAGTTGTGTTGTGATATCTTCCCGTGAGTCCTCGATCTTGATCGTACTGCGTTTGCGTGTATGATTAGTGTCTGATTGAATCGGGGCGTCACAAGTTGGTATCGAGCCCATTGCTGTAGGAATCCTTTCCAACTCCTTGGCGAAGTCGAGTCTAGACATTGCAAACTTTTACTAACATGGCTGTGTGTCTTACGGGCACACGCGTTGCCGATGGGTGGTAGTAGGATCTTTTATTCCTCGACCTATACTACGGGCCTCGACATCTCTTCTATTCGGGTTAAACGATTTTACTAACTCTGACTCTAGGTTCTCGATAATACTTTCTCCCGGAGAGCCCCTTTTTACAGATGATCGTCTGCTGCACCAGAAGAATCCGAAGATACTCTACGATGTTCTCTTAAGCCTTTATTGCGTCGCTTTTGCAATTCCCTTCCATCGATAAACCCCTATGGATAACCACGTGTACTCGCCATTCATACAATGCTTCCCAGTTGATCTTGTTATTACAAGATATCCCGTAATTCTCTCTGTTGTTCCGAGAATCCTTGAGCTTACTGCCTTGCTGTTCTTTGCCACATGAATATCACTATGGATAATTTCTAGCACTCACCGGATATTTTCTCATCCCCGGTTGACTCATGTATTTCACAAAAGTATTCAAAATACTATTTGAACTTTCGAAAATCCTGAGTAGCCTATTGCTCTTGAAATTCTTACTTGCTTGCATTATGGTTAATCCCATAAGTCTATAATCTTATTGGCATCCCTTGTCATTATCATTTTGAGCCCGTTGATTCAAAATGTTGCGAATGCTCGCCATCCTCAATCAGATCCTAGAATTCATCCTCCCGGCTCAGACGTCATTTTAAACATGTTCTGGTTATCGACCAATCAAATTGCCGTCGATTGTACCCCTAAGTCTATTCAACTTATCCATCCTTGATCAGAGCATTTGCTCCTGATCCCTTGATTTGAAAATCATAATTCCTTTGCTATTTAAACGTTGAATTACTCAGATGTTCTATAAACCGATGCATTTGCATTCTTTCTTCCTCTGATTGGGTATCGATACTCACATCAGCTCCATTGTGGATCGCCATATCCACTGTTGGATTATTATCCGACAGTGTCCTTCATAATTAATCACTTTGTGAGTTCTTTCTCCGATACATAATGTCTTTGGTAAATTGTATCCTTTCCTTTTGTCAACCATGCTCTACTTTCGAGCTTGTATTATTTACCCCGAAGTTTGTGGTATATGTTCGTAAGATGTCCTGATGGGTTGAACCTATGCCTTCCTTACTATGTGTGAACTCGGAAGTTTTCACGGGTCATACTCATCTGGTATTTCACCAGGTAAAACTTTCAACACTAATGCCATTATCGAAACGAGAAGTGAATGTAAGGCTATGCTTTGGAGAAGTGGGAGTTGACCTTGAACTTTGTGTTCATGCCCATGGACCCGAGGTGGAACTTATCATGGAAGCTTCTCGTAGTAATAATAATCCCCTTGTTATAACTTCTTCTCTTATCTATGCTTGATCTTTTGCGACCGTGGTTTCGACCATATTGTTCTTCTTTGATCCCATTTCTTGGACAAGTTTAAGTGCTTGCCTTCTGCAAATGATTTCAATTGTCCAACCTCTATCCCGCTCTACCCTTGAGTATACCCTTTGGTACCGCGAGAATATCATGGAACTACATAACTTCTTATGGGTTCTTCATCAACTGTTATTTCTCACCGATTCCAATTTTCCTGGGGTCTAGGTTGTTGTCAACCGAGAACGCTGATAAATGAATCCATTCCGCACTTTGACTCAATAATTCTAAGTATTCTTCATTGCTTATGAGTTTATTAATCCTTCAAGTCATTGCTAGCCTGATCGGCTATATCATTATCATGCAACTTTTTAACTGTGCTACCTGGCCCCTCTTTCCGGAGCACAGATTTAGATGGTAAGCTAACCTTCCGTGATCTTCCTTCTCATATCGTTTGTCCTTGAACAACAAGCTTGATTTCGAGTTTGTGTCGTACCCATGGTTCCAATAACTTTTTGCTTCATCATTCAGATGACTTGATGTCATCGCCGATCAGTTACATCTTCTTGAAACCTCTCGACAAATGTGTCATGATCATCATCAGCATTCACAGATCTTCTAGGATATCAATTGAATTCATGATGAGAAATACCATCCTTGCCCTCGATGAATTCTATTATCATCGACCACTTTATTACCTTCCCACCAACACAGCTTGTTCGTGTTCGGTGTTGTACCTTGAGTTCCACGCCATCCAAAGCAATTGTTCTCCTTTACTCGGAACATTACCATCTCTTATGTCATCAATGTTGTGAGAATTACACCACCTCTTAAGAATTTGTGATACGGTGATGCTTCCCACCATCACCATTCTTTCTTGGTCCTCGTGTTGATTCCAACGGTGTACCAACAAGTGAACGGTGCTGTTTGAATTCTGCCCTTCTAGCAACCCTATTGCTTTGAAGTTAATGGTCGGCCGTTCATTCTTAGACATTTGATTATTGAATCACAATTCCGACGTTGGTTGTGCAACCCAGCCCATATTTCGGGTGCACCTTTCAACCAATGTTTAATTGTGTATGTTTTCCTCGAGCATACATCATTATACCATTTGATCTGACAAATGTTATCTCCTTGTTCACATAATTGTGGAAATCCATCTTTTGTTAATCTTGATGAATTGTCGCTGATTCCATCAGCCACCTCCTCATCCTCTCATTGGTTTACCGATGAACTCTTGTTTCGGAACTAGCTTCCATAGTTCATCTCCCGAGAATCTTCGATGTCATCTCGTCAATTTGAATCGCACCTTTTCTCCTCAAGCATCATGAGTTTGAGATATCCTCGCACCAATCAGATCTGAATCTCGGTCAGATATGATGGTGGGAACATATTTCCAAGAGTTATAACATTGGTCTTAATATGACCCGGTAAGGTGATGTCGTGCCTAGCACACCTGGTCGGAGGCCCTATTGTTATAGTTCCCCTTTCAGCGAGGTTACCCATTCTTCCATGGGGAAACTGTAAGGCTTATTCTGCAAGTTGTTCCTGATGAATCCTTCTTGTATCCAAAGTCCGATCTTTGCTTGAAGACCATGTCAATGCTATCCTAAAGCATGTCTATGGTACTCCGATTTTCAAACAGGAACATTTGCAGCCCAATGCTAAATGTTTCCTGCTCAATTATCCAAACACCGTTGTATGGGTAATGTAATGAAAATTCCTTCCCCTACCTAAAGAGTTTTCTACATTATATCTGTCATGGATATTATACTCGCTTGTCCTTGGGAAGGATATACCCTTGAATAATGTGTTTAGACACATTTTCCTTTCCATTGTTCTGTTTGATATGATAATCATATTTTCCTTTCCATTGTTTGGTTTAACCTTTCTTGTGATCCATATGATCTAAGCAACAATATTCCCACCTTATGTAAACACCTCGGTGTACAACTACGTTAGTAAGACCCTGTTACTATTGTTGATGACATTCCAGTATCCACCGATGGGCGAGAACTTTGCCTAATGGTCCGCCTCGTTCAACGAAAGGTGAAAAGGGTTCTCTTCGTCCCTCGCCCTTGGTACCGACGTTGTTGCCAACATAACTGACAGGCTACCCTCTGACAGGCCTTACTTACATGATCGTGCAAGACGTCATCACCCTTCCTACTTTTAACCCACATGGTGGGCCCATAACCCACAGTTCCACAGGATCGAAACCTGACTCTCCTGTACACCCCCCTGTTTCCAAAGTTATTCCTCGTGCGTGGGCTCGTAAGTAATTCACGGGCCTCCGTCCCAAGTGATCTATTTTGGTAACAGACGCAATACTCCATCTCGTTGCTCTGGACCCCTTTTCGCATGTTGTTTCAGCCATCGAACGATTGCCTATCCGTGTGAAACTTCTCATGGTACCTTCTTACTTTACTCTCGATATTTTCTTAAGTATCTATTCGAGAGTTACTTTCCGCCACCTTGCCTAACGTTATCTACCGGATAAGCAACCGGGCAGAGTTCCGTTCCTTCGAGTTACCCCTTATCATTTTACATAAGTACGATGGAGATCCCGGAGAAAGGATGACGAGTTGATCTTGGTGATTTGAAGCAGAGAAATGAAGACAGCAACGAAAGGGATCAACCTCTTCGAAGGGCAACCAAGACCGAGAAGACTCGTTAGGTTTCTTGCTACCAGCACCTCCCCCCACCCCTACTCCCCTGCTTAAATCTCGGGACGAGATTTCGTGTAGTGGAGGAGAATTGTGACACCCGGGTAGTTAAGCTACAGTAAACCCTTGCTAACCATGCCAGGTCATCATAATTAAACTTTTGCTAAACCTACCTTGTTTCAAACCGAGATCAAATTTAAATTCAAATAACAAGTCAAATATTTCTTTAAACTATCAAATAAAAATGTTCGATGAGTGGCAAATATTCACTAAGTAATGAACATGTTGGAACCAACCTCATTTGGTTTCCCAAATTGCCCCTGGAATTCATTTTAGTGGAACAACAAGATTAAATAAGAGCATTTTAATTCCACTATAAATTAAAACATTTCCAATTGGCCTCAAAATTTTCGCGCAACCTTATAGTGTTGGCTAGGAATTATGTGCAAAGTTTCATAATTAACAAAAATCACTTGACAGCTAAAATAATAGAAAAGTATAAATAAAAAGCAAAGAAAACACAAAACCAGAAAAGAAAAATAACAAAACAAAAAAAGAAAAGAACCCCTGCTCCGCTCAAAGAGCCATCAACCCCACTTTGGGCAACCCACCAGCCCACCAGCCACACCTTATCCCCTCACCCCGCAAACCCTAACCACCCACACCCCCACTCGCTCTCTCCCCACGATCCGATTCGATCGGATCGGGCCGACGCGCCCCCCCACGACGCCGGCGCCCCGTCCCCATCGCCAATCCCGCCGCTCGTCACCTCGCCACCTCATTGGAGCCGCCACCGTCGCCCTCCGCCTCGACTACCCCCCCTCGTCGGACCGCTTCTACCTCGAATCATCCTCGCCCACGGCACCGTCACCGGAGCTACCTCGTCGGACGCCATCGCCGGCCTGCTACCCCTACGCACGTCGTCTTCGTCTCCCTCCTCGCGCACCGCTGCCACGGTCCCTACTCCTCGCCGTGAGGATCCCTCCTCTCCCCCTTTCCCTCTGTCGCTGGCGCCATTCGTGACGCCTCGGCCTTCTCTACCGCGCGCACGCGCGCTCACATGATCGGGCGCGCCACAGCAGCGCCTCTGTCCGGTCATGCCCGTCGCCCTCGCGCCGACCGCACTGGTCGTGCCCTGCTGCGTCGCCCGGCGTGCATCCGCGTGGCTCGGCCGTCACCGGCGCTCAGGCCGCTGCGTCGCCCATACTCACTCGCCCTGTGGCTGCTCCCCGTCGCCTCGGGCTCCAGCGCCCTGCCACTCAGCCGCAACCACCTCCGCCGCTGCTCGCCGACCCGCCCTGCGGTGGTCCGGCCGCACCTCCACGGCCCCAGGCGCTCGCCTCGCCTCTCATGGCGTCGGTGCGAGCACCACCCGATTCGCCCGTTGCCCTTGACGTCTCGGCTCCGCCCGTTAGATTGCCGGCGCCCGCTAACGGCCGCCCCGTTTGGTCCCTGTGTCATTGAACGCCGGGGCCCACACCCCAGAACGGTTTAATAAATAAAAGAATTAAAAAATAAAAAAATATATAATAAAATCAATATATTAATTAATTAATTATGTTTAATTAACCTAATTAACTAGTGTTAAATTAATTAAACAATAATTAGATTAGTTAAACCCTAATTAGAATAATCAGAGTATGACATGCGGGTCCCACCTGTTAGGTTGACCAGGTCATTGTCTGCATTGATCGCTGACGTCATACATACGTCATCTTGACGTCATCCAACACTGATACGGATAATGTTGAATTAAAATATTTAAATTCATCCTAAAAATGATTTAAAAACTTCAAAAATTAATATAAAATAAACCGTAGCTCAGATGGAAAAACTTTCTACATGAAAATTGCTCAGAACGACGAGACGAATCCAGATACGCAGTCCGTTCGTCCGCCACGCATCCCTAGCATAGTGGACCTGCAACTTTTCCTCCGCTTATCTCGCCGAAAACCACGGAACACCGGGGATGCTTCCCGGATGTTTCCCCCCTTCACCGGTATCACCTCATACCGCGTTAGAACACGTCTAGCTCTGCTTGTTGTCCTGTTATGCACTTGCTTGCTATGTATTTATTGTTTCTTCCCCCTCTTCTTCCGCTAGACACCGAGACCGACGCCGCTGCTACCCAGTACGACTACGGTGTTGACGACCCCTCTCTCTTGCCGTGAAGCAACCAGGCAAACCCCCTTGATCAGAGATATCGCCAATTCCTTCTCTATCCTGCTTGCATTTGAGTAGTTTAGCATGTTCTTGCTTTTGGTTAATCCTATCTTCTTTGCATAGCTTTGTCCTTGCTACTACTGTTGTTACCTTTACCTGCTATCCCTCGCTTAGTATAGGATGCTAGTGTTCCATCGGTGGCTCTACACTCTTGTCCGTCGCCATGCTATACTCTTGGGCTGTGATCACTTCGGGAGGTGATCACGGGCATATACTATATACTTTACACTATTACATTACCTGTGATACTGCTCAAGATGGGGTGAAAGGACGGTGGCTCCATCCCGGTAGAGGTGGGCCTGTGTTCTGACGGCCCCCAGTTACTTTGTGGCGGAGCGGCAGGGCAGGTTGTGGCCACCTAGGAGAGAGGTGGGTGCGGCCTGTCGGCGTCATGGATACTTAACACGCTTAACGAGATCTTGGTATTTGATCCGAGTCCGCCATTTGGTCTATACGCACTAACCAACTACGCGGGAGCAGTTATGGGCACTTTCGGCGTCGTGGTATCGGCGAAGCACTTCGGGCGTCGGCGGCGGCGGCGTAGCGCGGATTGGACTTTGGAGCGCTGCTAAGCTAGATGCGCTTCGGCCGCCCTATAGCGTCTTGGTGTGCTATGGGCGATGGGCCTGCACCCTGTGCGCTTAGGTTTAGACCGGCGTGCTGACCTCTCTGTTGTGCCTAGGTGGGGCTGCGACGTGTAGATCTTCCGCGGCCGGGCATGACCCAGAAAAGTGTGTCCGACCAAATGGGATCAAGTGTGTTGGGTTATGTGGTGCACCCCTGCAGGGAAGTTAATCTATTCGAATAGCCGTGATCTTCGGTAATGTGACGACTTGGAGTTGTACCTTGACCTTATGACAACTAGAACCGGATACTTAATAAAACACACCCTTCCAAGTGCGGATATAACCCGGTGATCGCTCTCTATCGTGGCAATGAGGAGGATCGCCGGGTAGGATTATGCTATGCGATGCTACTTGGAGGACTTGATCTACTCTCTTCTACATGCTGCAAGGCGGAGGCTTCCGAAGCATAGTCTTCGACATGATTAGCTATCCCCTCTTATTCCGGCATTCTGCAGTTCGGTCCAATCGATATGGCCCTTTACACATATATCCATGCATATGTAGTGTAGCTCCTTGCTTGCGAGTACTTTGGATGAGTACTCACGGTTGCCTTGTTCCCCCTTTTCCCCCTTTCTTTACCCGATTACTGCGACCAGACGATGGAGCCGAGGAGCCAGACGCCACCGTCGACGACGACTCCTACTACCCCGGAGGTGCCTACTACTACGTGCCGGCCGCTGACGACGACCAGGAGTAGTTTATGAGGATCCCAGGCAGGAGGCATGCGCCTCTTTCGGTCTGTATCCCAGTTTGTGCTAGCCATCTTATGGCAACTTGTTTAACTTATGTCTGTACTCAGATATTCTTGCTTCCGCTGACTCGACTATGATCGAGCACTTGTATTCGAGCCCTCGAGGCCCCTGGCTTGTATTATGATGCTTGTATGACTTATTTTATTTTTAGAGTTGTGTTGTGATATCTTCCCGTGAGTCCCTGATCTTGATCGTACACGTTTGCGTGTATGATTAGTGTACGATTGAATCGGGGGCGTCACATCCATGTTCATTTAACTGCAGTTGCCATGTCGCTGAACTGCAGTTGCCATGATTTCAAAACTTTAGCAGTTGCCACCTACTAACACTAGGCAGTTGAGAGAGTTGCCATGTGCTCACAAGCACGGTACGACAGTTTTCCATGTAAAAGGAAGAGTTGCCATCTGCTTACGTGCACACTAGGGCAGTTGCCATGTAGCATGCAAAAACACATGGCAGCTCGGGTAAAAGAGAGTTGCCATCTGTCTGCTTACGTGCACACTAGGCACTTGTCGTGTTCCCTGCAAAAACACATGGCAACTGACATATGTTTGGGCAAAAAAAAAGAGAGTTGTCATCTGCTTACAAGCACAAGAGGGCAGTTGCCATGTACACTGCAAAACACATGGCAACTAGCAGCTTGGGTGTGGGAGAGAAGACAGGCGTGTGGGTGTGATGGCAAATGCCCACACACCAACCCTTGTGCGTGAGTGAAAACTGTCATGTGGGCGAACTGCTAAACACCCACACACCAGCCCCTCCGTGTGGTGAAACGGACGTGTGGGCAACCGGGTGAATGCCCACACACCAGCCCAGTCCTACGTGGCACCACAAACATACCAAGATTCATGCACCCACAAACGGACGCGGATCCACGCGTGTGGGCGAGATGCAAACGTCCACACGTGTGGGCGTTAGTGTTTCCGTATTAGTATGGTCCCGAAGTAAAACATGAGTTCAAATGAACCATGGCTAAGAGAACCATGCCGCTCTAGCAAAATCACACTGAATAAGGAGGTGAAGTTTATCCTCATGTCGACCGCATCTACAACAAAATTGAGAAATGTGCACAGAGAAACGTGTTGGAAATATGAGCAATTTACCGAATGATTTTTATTAATAAAAATAGTAGATAAAGCATGACTAAAATAGCAAATATAAAGCAAGTCATGCAATTTGACAGAGAGAAGGTAAACATCGTCTGCATATATGAACTTGAGGTAAACACATCTAGAACAGACACTAGATGAAGTTGCTTATACGAAACAGAACCTAACATACGTAGGGCAGAAACTAGAGACAAGAACTGTAGGAGGACTTCTAACAGAAAGGAGAAGAACACGTACGACACAGCAGCAGCAGAAGCGCTGGACTTGGGGTCGATGTCCTCGCCTGCCATGTCGTTGAGGAGGTCGTGGACGTCGGGGAAGAAGTCGTCGTCGGGGAAGTAGTCATCGGCGACGGATCGTCGCGATGAATCAGCCAGTAGTCGCGCTGGCGCCCCAAAAACCTTATCACCCTTCTCCCACAGGACTCAAAGGATGCGGTTACGGAGGCCTCTGTCCCGACCAGCGGTGCACGTTAAAGCCGGGATGAGGAAGAACGTAACAGCGCAAAGGTGCTCGAGAACTTGTGGCGAGAGGAGGAAGAGATTACGATGCGTCTCTACGGAAGGAGCGACCTCCCTTTATAGGCGCAAGAGAAGGAGGCGAGAGGTTGCTTGGGGAGCTGAAGAGAACGAGGGAGATGAAACGAACAGGCAACAGGCCAAGAGGTGCGCCGTTCGTATTCAATCTCCACTACAGCAAAACGTTTCAGCTTCCGCGTGCCCTTTCGTATACCCGTAGTGCGTGCCAAAAATTAGACATCGGCTCGGCTCATTCCCGCAGGGCGCGGCGCGGTGCGGCGGGCGGCGGAGGAGCGCGCGGATGTCCCTCTTGTTCTCATGCTTATAGAAGTGGGGAAAGAACCTCCCTTATAAGGAGGTCCAATTCCCACTCAACTAGCAATGTGGGATTAAACTTTAGTAGTATCTCTTGCATAAATGGGTTAAGTGGGCCTCTAGGATTTGTTAGGAATTTAAATTCCAGCAAAACGGCCAGCTAACCTACTTGTATACGACTTCTAATCCAGCCTGAATACGGACTGGCACTAACTCCTGCTACGTCACGGACACATACGTCCTAAACAGACCCAGTGCAACTCCTAAGCCGGACTCAACTTGCAAAGCCAACTTCAACGGTAGACTCTCCAACTTGCATTAACCTTACTGCTAGTCCCACATAACTTAATTAACTCAAGATTATTTCTAACAATCTCTCTCTAATCTTGAGACACTTTATCTTCCGTGCTTTTCCGATCTTGACTCGATGACGATCCGCTCCTTGTCGACTGATCTATCTCGCGCCACAACAAGTCAAATTGTGGGCTTGGTTATTCGAACAAGTCGGACTTGGAGCCATGGCCGTCGTCGTCGCTCGGGTCCTTGAGGGCCTTGCGGCGGCGGCGGCGCTCCTTCCGAGACAGTCGGGGAGGGTGGATGCGGTTCTCCTCCTCATCTTGATGCAGGACGGAGATGATGAAACGCTGTCTCGCCTCGCCCAGCAACTCTCACCCCACATCGGTGAAGAGGCCGTCGAACTCCGGCGGTCGTGGCAGGCCAGGGCCGGGGCCAGGGTTGCCTTCCCCGGAAGCTTCTTCCATCAACGACAGAGATCGATGGTGGAATCGTTCGTTCGAGATTGTTGGGATTGGAGATTCAGTGAGGGGTATATATGGGCGTGAGATGGCTCCGTGTCTGCGTATGTCCGAGTCGAGCCGGCCCCTCTGTTTCGTTCTGTTGTCGGAACGGACTGCATACTGATACTGATACTGTACCAAAAGGCCGTAGCGTATATAGCTGCAATCTTGCAGTACTACGCGCTATAGTAAAAAAAAATTGTGCAGTAGTACGTGTTTTATACGTGTATATATACTACAGAAGAGGTTAACTAAGCCATTGGCTCGGAGTGGATCTTCTTGGCGGCCTCGCGCTGCGCCTGCACGTCCATGTCGACGTCGATGGTGTCCGTGGACTCGGCCCTGTACTTGTAGCGGCGGGCGAGCACGGCGAAGACGACGCAGTTGGCGGCGGCGAGCAGCGTGAGGAAGGCGTAGTAGTAGTCGAGGTGCGCGGCGTTGAGGTTGTCGGCCACCCAGGGGCTCCCCCGCCTGCGCGTCACCCGCGTCACCAGCGAGAGGATGAAGCTGCTGAGGACGTTGCCGACGCCGTACGCCGTCAGCGACAGCGCCGTGCCCAGGCTCTTCATGCTCTCCGGCGCCTGGTCGTAGAAGAACTCGATCTTGCCCACCACCAGGAATGCGTCCGCCAGCCCCATCATCACGAACTGCGGCAGCAGCACGAAGATGCTCAGCCGGAGCCTGCCACCGGTGGCGTCCAGCCCGCGGCTCCGCGCGTAGCTCAGCCGCTGGCTCTCGATCAGCGACGCCGTGCCCATCGTCAGCACCTGCACCAGCAGCCCGATGCCCATCCGCGTCAGGAGGCTGATCCCTCTCGGGTTCTTGGTGTACCTCCGCACCGCCTTGACGAAGGCCCGGTCGTACACGACGATGGCGACGAGCATGGTCAGCGTCACGAACGCGCCGAGGCTGGCCGGCGGGATCTCGAAGCTGCCCGGGCCCATGTGCCGGTTCATGGTCGTGCCCTGCTTCACGAACAGGGTGTTGGTCTGCGCGATCAGCGTGCACGGCACAAACATGGTCACCAGCAGAGGGATCAGCTTCATGATCTGCTTCGTCTCCTCCACCTCCGTCACCGTGCACAGGCTCCACTTCGCCGCCCTGGACGATGACCCGTCGACGACGTCCTTCACGGCGGCCTTGTTGAGGAACCTCATGGTGTTGGTGGAATCCATCCGGAACTTGTGCTTCTTCGTGTACGCTTCCAGCTCCAGCTCGTGCAGCTCCTTGGCGTCGGCCGGCACAGGGAGGCGCCACTTGCGGAGCGCGGCGCCGACCACCCTGCCCATGCGCGTGAAGGCGCTGCCCTGCGGCAGCTTGTGGCGGTACACGGGCGTGCCGGCGAGGAAGATGGCGATGGAGGCGATGAGGCCGAGCGTGGGGATGCCGTAGCCGACGGACCAGCTGACGTTGTCCTGGAGGTAGACGAGGACGGTGGAGGAGAAGAGGATGCCGACGAAGATGGTGAACATCCACCAGTTGAAGAAGGAGAGCTTGTGGGACTTCTCGCGGGCGTCGAAGTCGTCGAACTGGTCGGCGCCGATGGTCGAGATATTGGGCTTGGTGCCGCCGTTGCCGAAGGCGATGATGTACAGCCCGCCGAAGTAGACGCCCACCTGCAGCGCCGACGCCCGCGGGCAGACTTTGCCGACGCACTCCGGCGGCTTCAGCGCTCCCACCGACACGGACAGTGTCAACAGCAGCATCCCCTGCATCAGGACACGCACGTCATTTCTAGTCTAGTAGTACATCATCCATGACAATGAGTCAGCAGAATACATGATATTTTTTATAAAACTTCAAAATGGTTTAACTTTCAAATCTCGAATTCCGACTTATGATCCGTCGTCATCGTCGGGGTTTCTTGACAAGTGTTTCAACACTATATCCCATTGACGCCCAAAGGATTAATGAAGTTTTTTTTTGCGGGGAAAAAGGAGTTCTCATTACTCAAGGAGGCTTCTCAGCGAGAGCCAGGTTTACAACAAAGTCCATCCCGGCAGTAAGCCAGACTGTTGTGCGGAGTTCTACGGCCATAGGCGGCCAGCTCATGACTAATCCCGTTCTGCTGCAGACGGCTACAAAGAGTAAAAGAGATCTCCCTAGCATCGCTTCCAGCCAACCTACGAATCTCCTCTATAAGTGCACGATGTGACGATCTATCCATCTCGCGCGCTGTAATCATCGACACCGCCTCCGCGCTATCCAACTCAAAATGGTTTAACTTTCAAATCTCGAATTCCGACTTATGATCCGTCGTCATCGTCGGGGTTTCTTGACAAGTGTTTCAACACTATATCCCATTGACGCCCAAAGGATTAATGAAGTTGCTACGGTATTGGTAGCAAAGTTGTATCGCACAAGAGAAATTGAGCGAACGTCAGTTCATTGCCTCGTTTCTAAAGTAGATGGAATTTCAGATTTTACATGTAGACAACTTTGACTATTAATCATTGTACAAGTATTTGAGTAATCACAATAAACATGTATCATGGAATTGTTTTTTCATCTCATAGTTTCTATGTAATGAAATAAATTGGTATTTTTTTTTGCAGATGGTCCAAGACAAGAAGATTAGGTTGTACTATCTTATCTTATACTAGTAAATAATCACTATGGATTGTTTTTGGTGTATTTTATAAGTAGTAGTTAACTACAATTAGCACCTGATGTGTTAACTATTCAGGTCGCGTATTGATCATAGCTTAGATGGTCCATCAAGTTTGAAATCCTAAACTTGATACTGATGATCGTCTTTTTTAATCAATTTTAGGCTTTCCCGCGATGGCGTTTTGTGAGAGGAGATGTTTCCGCCGACTGCAAGGCGCATGTGGTCACTTCATCAATCTCAAAATGGCGTGTCGTTTCAGTACATTGAAGGTGCTCATCTAAGTAGAGTGTGCATGCATGTGTGTCTTCATAGGAATGAGTGTACGTGTGTATCAGAACATTTGCGTTTGTATCGTGCTAAAAAAAATATTCAGATAAAAAATATACAATTGGACGTGTTACCCATAGTTGATTACAAAGCAAGTTTCTTGTCCTATGTGATGGAGCCATGCTATCACTGCGGCCATTTTGGCACATGCCGCCACCTTAGGTGCGTAAGTTGCAAATGATTGTACTAATGAGTGATATGCTACTTTAATACTATCACTAAAAGGACATGCATGACGTGACAATTTAGGGGTGGCCACAAGTCTCGTGCACTGACTTTTCACCAGTGCATGGAAATTAGCTTACATGCATACACGCGACACACACATGGAATAAAAGGAAAACTCTACCACAATTATTCCACTACTCCACTGATTTGTGTTGTGATAATAGCGTATGTCCCTCTCCAACAGATACAGGAGATCTACCGTATTCACTTGGTGGCAATTCAACGTTTGAAATATTTCTGTACCAGTTGATCTGGATCGAACCGTCCGTGTCACGCACCAGTGACCGCGACACTTTAATGGTCTCCTCCTCCAATAATTCAGCCCGAGCGTACGTACATAAATTTGGGCCGGGATGAAGTGGTACATCACGCGTCGTGCACGTATGCGTCACACTTACGTGCATGTCATTTGTTCTTTGTTTTTGTTTTGCTGCCGGGGAGCATGTCACTGTGAGTTCGTGACATGTAGAGCCACCGAATCTCGAGCATGAATGGTGAGCGTGAGAATCAAAAAGGTCAAAACCTACCGTGCACGTGCAGAGACTCGAGCAGATATGCGTACATGCATGCACTCCTAGTGCTGGCTAGACGATAGGGTCGCACTAGATATGTAGTAGTAGGTCCACTGGACGAGTCAAGATTCCACGGCTCGATCGATCAACTAAAGCGGCTTAGGTCTGTTCGATCGTGTAGTCCACATACGTACGTAGTACTCTATAGAGTGTGCAGTCAACAAATATGACCGCATGCACGTCGAAATCGATGGATCGATCTCTCCGCTGCGGCGGTCACGATCTGGACTGGTACGTCGACGTCCAAGACAAAATGATAGACATCTCAGCCCGATCTCGTCCGTGTCCGACCATACGCCGGCCATCCCGGCAACGGGAACGGATCAGGTATTGTACGTGCGACTCATTCATCTGCACATGCGTGCTACTGGCCCAAGCTCAATCATCCATCCGCGTCAGTCCGAACCAGGCAGCTAGCTTTAGCTGCGTGGACAAACTTGGAGCACTAGTGCTACGCCTCCGTCTGGGTTTATTATGGGCTAGTATTTCGAGTCAGACTTTGATCGTCCATATAACTAATCAAATATAAAATATGTGCTATAAAGAGTACACTGTTAGATTTGTATTTGAAAGAGCTTTTTGATGATAGAATTTTGATGACATATAGTTTACATTTATTAGTTAAATTTATTGGTTACATTTCATTTAGAAAATGAAAAGGGGCCTAATAAACCCGGACGGAGGGGAGTACATGTACTACTGTATGATATATATATATATATATATATATATATATATATATATAGATATTTTCTACATACTACGCTACATACTAGGCAGCTAGCTCTAGTATGTCTCGTGGCTAGGGAGCTATTCGCCCGCCTCCAATTTTCTGTGGCGCGACACGGACGGACGTTTTGTGCCTCACCAAACGTATGTACTTTTTTTAGGGTACCAAAAACGTATATACTGTATGTATGATACAAATCCCCATCAAACTCTCAAAGACTCCGCCGTAAATCGCTCGTTGCCACATCATCCATGATGTTATCATGTCAAACCGCAGCGACGTCTTCGGGCGGCGCACATGCGCTATTAATCTAAGTTACCATTAACATGAAGTATATGAGGAGTATAGGAAGGTTTGTTAATTAATTACCATGAGGTAGATGGCGGAGCCGACGACGAAGGTCCAGTAGCGGCCGAGGTAGGCGTCGGCGACGTAGGCGCCGAGCAGGGGCGTGAGGAAGACGGTGCCGGACCAGTTGGTGACGTTGTTGGACGCCTCCACCGTGCCCTGGTGCATCTTGTCCGTCAGGTAGATGAAGAGGTTCGCCGCGATGCCGTAGTACGCCATCCGCTCGAACAGCTCGTACACTGCAACCAATTGCATTATTCAGTACCAGACATATTTGGATCATCAACCCGTGCGTCCATCCATGGCCTATGAGCCGAAGCAATCATGTGTGCATTGATTGGCTGGTATGGTACGTACCAACGATGAAGGTGCAGGCGGTCCAGCCGCCCCTCTTGGAGCGGAGCACGGGGTTGCCCCGGAGGTCCACCGACCCGTCCTGCGTGTACTCCTGCCCGCCGCCGGCGCCGGTGCCGGTGCCCGTGCCGTCCTCTACGGCCAGGCTCTGGTTCGCCACCGCCATCGCTGCTACCTCCTCAAGGCTCACTCTGCAGCTAGCTAGCTAGTCTCTCTTTACACTCTTCCTGGCCGGCCGGCTGCAGGCGGGTATATGTCGACCTCGCCCGAGCTTCAAATAGGGCTGCCTGCGCTAGGCTGCTAACCTATCGCTGGTGACGGGACCTCCATTTATAGACTTGTACCAGTGACAATCTTGCTCCTAGAGCTACTCTCTGGTGGCCGTAGCGTCGTCCCCACCACGGAGCCGGACTTGATGTGGCCTCGGTCGACCACTTGTACGGGGCACCGGCAGCGCGACGTTGTCATCACTTTGTCTGCTAGTACTAGTAGTATCTTGTTACGGTGTGGCCAAAGGGCCGGGGAAGCGTCCGTCCGATTGGGCGACCGCTCATCTCAAGAGAAAGCGATGCGGATGCTAGCTTGCCGGCTTGTGTGAGGAGGGTAGAGATCAATCGGTGTTGGATCTCCTCTCCTCGTTGTACTCCCTAGTCCGATGGATGGACACAACCTCGGGTGGCCACACGTGCACGTATGGTATCTCAGGGCATCTCTAACGGCAACCGTAAATTTCCGTGTATCTATTCACGAACATGAGGGGATCAGTTTATAGACATGGATGCGGGACGCCGCCATCCAACGATGATGGTATACATCTGGCCAACAATTTGATGAATTTAAACCGGATGAATTTCATTGAAGTTCGGACAGAATTTACTAAAAAAAGTTGATATTTTAAACATTTAAAAAACTAAAAAAATAAACATTATATCGGACGACCACCTCGTATGCGTGGCCGCCCTGCCCTGCCACGCCGCCGATGCCGTCGTCGTCTTGGTCCCTCAAGCGGCGGAACGTCGCCGAAGGGCCACAACAGCCTTGTCTGGCGGCTACCTGCCGCTCGTGAAGGAGCCGCTCCGCCTCCTGCGGTGCGGTGCGGAGTGCCGCCGCGACCACTGCCAATGTGGCCTTCGGAGCCCTGATGGCGGCCTTGCAGCGACCGGTGTTGGCGGAGCAGTCGCTAAGCGACCACTTCTCACTGATCTTGGTGAGCTCACTGTCAAGGCGGCGGCGGCGCCTGGCGCCCGTTTTCGTGGTGGTCATGGAGCGGTCGAGCACCACGCAGCGGCGAGGTACACACTACTAGAAAAAGGGCTATAGATGGGATTGACACTAATGGCGCACCAGAAAGTTGGTGCGCCATTAGTATATACTAATGGCGCACCACCTTCTCATGCACCATTAGTGTTGAAACTACTAATGGCGCACCATGCAAAGGGTGCGCCATTAGTATCAATTTTTTTTTGAACTAGTGCGCCTGTCCAAACATACTAATGGTGCATCCTCCTTAAATGGCGCATCCAGGCAGTGGGTGCGCCATTAGTATAGAAAATTATTTTTTTTGAACTAGTGCTTTGTCCAAACATACTAATGGCGCATCCAGGATGAAGTGCGCCATTAGTAGTTGTAACTACTAATGGCGCACCGCCCAATGGTGCGCCATTAGTATTTTTTTTGCAAAACTACTAATGGCGCACCGCGGAAGGTGCGCCATTAGTAACCTGGATTACTAATGGCGCATTTGTTGCTAGTGCGCCATTAGTAAGTGGGCAGCAACTAGATATTTTGGACAGCCTCTCCTACCCACACTCTCTTTCTCCCCACTTCATTCTCTCCACCTCCTCCTTGTCTCGGGTGCCTCCTCTTCTTCACCTCATTTCCACCATAGATTCATTCAAATTAAGTGGTTAAATTACCTTGTTTTAATAGGTAAGTAAGGGGGGAAGCTATATTTATGTTGTTCTCCCTACAACAATGTGTACATGCACTTTTTATGGCCTAGCTAGATTTATGTATGTTCGTGGTGTTGCATATGTTTGTGGTGTTGCATATGTGTTTGTGTTTGGAGGTGTACGGTATTTGAAATGCGATAGTTGCCAATATTTTGCGGAATGTTGATTCATTTCCGTTTGGCAAGAATTTTGGCATTAAGCATTCTTTTGGTCCTATTTTTAGGGAAAGTCATGCCAAATTTTTGTTTGGTTCTAAAATATCGTTTTGCTCTACCCATGACGACCATGGTCCGCATGATGACCCGAAGGCATCGTGAATAGGTTTTTGAGGTCCGCGAAGGCGAGATGCTTCAAAAGAACAAGACGGAGATAAGATGTCCGTGTCGAAGATGCAAGGTGAAGAGCCTTATTGCGGAGCGGATTCGGGCAGGTGCGGGACCACCTGCTCTTGCGTGGTTTCATGGATGGCTATCGGTGGCAAGGTGATGAAGATGACTACGAAGTCGTCCATGGGGGCCGGGCAAGAAATGAGGAAGGGCGACAAGACAACCACCGTGGCTTGGGCGGGCGAGAAGACGAAGAATCCCGAGGAGATGATCACGACGGTGATCTTGTACGGATCATCATGTAGAAGATGCAGGACATGATGATGAGGAAGATGCCGGATGACGGCGGGCATGATCATGAAGATGATGATGCGGCGGAGCGACGACGCTGGACCATCGATGGGCTGGGTGCAGGACCCTCATATTCAAGAGCTGCTTCTCAAGACGGATAACGCCAGAGCTGCCGCCCGAGAGAAAGCCAAGATGGATCAACTTGAGTTAGACGCGGTTACTCCATTGTATGAAGGATGCAGGCCCGAGGATACCCGCTGAAAGTAACGCTCATGGCTCACGGAGATGAAGGTAAAACACAAAATGACCGGCGCGTAGCCGGCGAGAACATGTCATTACAGCACGAACGTCTTCCCAAAGGGGAACAAGTGCCCGACCAGTTTGAGGAGGCGAAGAAAATCGTGTGTCCTCTCGATTTACCGCCGTGAAATACCATGTGTGCATGAACAATTGCATCATTTATCGGGACGAGCACGCGGAGTCTACCATATGTCCGGTGTCGGCGTCACTCGATACAAGAAGAGGAAGAAAGCTCCTCGAAAAGTGGTGTGGTACTTTCCGATCACTCCTCGTCTGCAGCGGTATTTCGCGGACCCTAAGGTAGCAAAAGCTCCTGCGTTGGCACGCGGATAGGGAGGAGAAGAAGCGAGAAGATAGCGCAAATGATCCGGAGATAGATAAAAAGACAAGATGTTGAGTCACCCCTAAGGATGCGAGCGGTGGCAAGCGTTGAACCGAAGACTCAGAATTTGGGAGCGATCCAAGGAACATCATGCTTTGGGCGCGAGCACCGATGGAGTCAATCCGTTTGGCAGCCGGAGAAGCACACATAGCACTGGCTTTGTGTTTGTGTGGATGTACAACCTTCCCACAGTTGTGCATGAAGAGGAAGTACATTCACATGAGTATGCTAATTGAAGGGCGAAACAACCAGGAGCGACATCAATGCATGTATCTGGGGCTGCTTTGAAAGAGGAGCTTGACACGCTGTGGAAAACGCCAGCCAATACGTGGGACGCCGCAGAGAAAGAATATTTCCCTATGAGAGCCGCCTTTGCTCACGACGGTGCCACGACTATCTCGATTCACGGATATCTCGCGAGGCAGGGTAGTCCACGGATTTTACGGATGCGTAAGGTGCATGGATGACTGGCGTATCGCCCGACTAGATAGAGATCCGGGTCTTCAAAACCGTGTTCATGGGACATCGAAGGTGGCTTCAGCGACGATGACCCGTGGAGGAAGCGCAAGGATCTGTTCGATGGTGAAACCGAACCCAAAACGCCCGTGTCACGAGGAGCGGCGAGGAAATAGACAAGCTGTTGAAAAATTGGAAAGACTACCTTGCCGGGAAAGAAGCAAAAGGCGCCAGAGCCGGAAAGAAGCGAAAGGCGCCAGAGCAGCTGCTGAAGGTATGGAAAAGCGAGGTATGTTTTACGGGACTTGCCGTCTTGGAAGATCCACCGTGTGCCTCCACAGCCTTGATGTCATGCATATCACGAAGAATGTGCGAGAGTCTGCTTGGTACCACTGCTCAACATGCGAGAGGACCAAAGATGGGCGAAAGCAAGGCGGAACTTGAAATCAATGGGCATCGAGCGGAGCTTCACGCTAATGATGATGATGATGATGATGATGAGGCGAAGCGGGACACGTAAAGTCGTCGCAAAGGCAAAAAGGCCAAGAAGACCGGAAATGACTACCCTCCCGCGTGCTTCACTCTAAGTCGAGGAGATCGAGCAGTTTTCACCTGCCTCCTAGGAGTAAAACTTCCTTCTGATTACGCTGGGAAGATAAGCGAGATACCTAGACCCAATGAAGCGAAGTTCAGCGGAATGAAGTCTCACGGTATCACGCGCTGATGACGCAGATACTTCGATTGCAATCCGTGGGATCATGGACACGCACGTCCGTGAAACGCTATTTGGCCTATGCAACTTCTTGACGTCATCTCTCGGAAGTCGATTGGCGTGAGGCAACTCGAAGGCTACGAGGAAGAGATCGTGGTGATACTATGCGAGCTTGAGATGTACTTCCGCCCGCATTCTTGACGTTATGGTGCATCTGCTGGTCCATATAGTGGAGGATATCATCCAACTCGGGCCGACGTTCTGCGGCATGATGCCGTTCGAAAGGATGAATGGTGTCATCAAAGGATACGTTCGCAACATGTCACGTCGAAGGAAGCATAGCCGGGGGCTTCGACGAAGAGTGCATCTCCCATCGCACGAATTATCTAGGCATCGAGAACCCGTTGGTACGCCCGTCAACAGGCACCTCGGCGGGCTCATTTGGATGGGGTTACCGTGAGGGTCGCCAGCGAAATGCATGTCGACTTCGGTCGACTTCGCCGACTTTGAAAGAGCAAACCTAGTCGGCGCTACAACACATAGACGTGGTCGATCCTTGGGTGGTACAACAGAACCTTTATTAAGAAGGCGACAATGACCGAGGCCAACAGAGGACGGACGGAGATATACTCAAAGAGCACAACTCATGTTTCACGCGTTGGTTCAAGCGAAGCTTACGCCGTACCCTTTACATGAGGATTCTTCCGCGGAAGAACAACTCATATTCGCCTTGTCACCAGGCGCGAGCACAACCTGATGACCTATGAGGCGTCACGATATCAACGGCTACACATTCTACACGAGGCCAAGGACATGAAGAGCGATGGTTATCGAACTCCGGTAACGATGGAATCCTACACGGTAACGACAAGGACATATACTACGGAAGGATCGAGGAGATCTGGGAGCTGAGCTACGCTGGAGAGAAGGTCCCGATGTTCCGTGTCGATGGGCCAAGAACGCGTCATAAAAGAAGACCGGTATTTCACCATCATGGTTATACGAAGCCAAATCCAAGACCATGAGCATAAGCGTCACCATGAAAAATGAGCCATGGGTACTGGCTTCCCAAGTGGACCAATGCTTCTTCATTACCGACCCACCAAAGCCCAGTCGTGTTGTCGTGAGGTGAGGCAAAAGGAAGATCATCGAAATGGATGGAGTAGCCAATGAGCAAGACTTCGACCAGTACGGCGACCGAGGATCGAACATGGCGATGATGATGAAGTAGCAGCATACACCACAAGAAGAAGCAGGACCACCCTACCTAAAGGACGTCCGTTCCATAGAAGAACTCCATTTGCGAAAAAGAAGGGCAAGAAGATTGTGAAGAGATAGCTAGCTAAGATCGATTGTATTTAAATCGTAGACTTCATTTCTCGATTGTATTTCATGGG
Source organism: Aegilops bicornis (assembly GCA_021605145.1). NCBI lineage: Eukaryota > Viridiplantae > Streptophyta > Magnoliopsida > Poales > Poaceae > Aegilops > Aegilops bicornis. The sequence goes on from CM038672.1 coordinate 677,669,302, forward strand.
CACTTTTGAACTATCATGAATATTTTTAATTTCATGGACACTCGATCCCCTCCATCTCGATCCCCTCCATCTCTATCGCTATCCCACCTCGCCAGATCCGGTCCACTGCCGCCGCCGCCTCACCGCACCTCGATTCCCCTACTCAACCGCCGCCGACCCCGCACCTCCCCTACTCAACCGCCGCCGACCCCCGCACCTCCCCTACTCAATCGCGCCCGCCGACCCCCGCACCCCCCGCACCCTCCCCCGCTCCACCGGCATTACTGTTTGATGATATTTTTTTAAAAAATATTACTGTCTTATAAAAAAATATTACTGTTATGATTTAAACAAGTTTGAACATATTTAAACACAAGTAAGTATCAAACAACATTTTTAATGCATAAAATTTTTTTGTGGACCTGGGAATCGAACCCAGGACCTCCTAGTGTGAGAACTGGCTGGCGACCCGGTCGAGCTAGTAGAGGACTTGGTGTGGATGAGGTCAGTGGGAGATAACCTGTTGGCTCGGCAGAAATCAAAAAAAAATACTAATGGCGCTTTGGGTGAGGTGCGCCATTAGTATGGATGTACTTATGACGCACCGAGGTGTGGTGCGCCATTAGTATTGTGTGACGCTGGCCCACACCTATCCCTCTCCCTCGCCCTCGCCCTCGATCCCTTCCCTCTCCTCTCCCGCCTTGCCCGCCGCCTCGGCCGACGCCGCCCCACCGCCTCGACGCCGCCCGCCGCCTTGCCCCTGTGCCCATCGCCGGCGCCCGTCGTCCCTGTCGCAGCCTGCCTCCAACCAACGCCGCCTGATGCCCCGACGTCGGCGCAGCTCTCCCCGTCCACACCACCGTCGCCAGCCCTCCGGCGACCGGCCGCACCCGCCCAGGTACCTCTCCTCCTTCCTCCTTCCTCCCTCTCCACCCTTCCTCCCCATTCCCTCCCTCCCTCCCTCCCTCCCTCCCCTTCCGCGCCCTCCACATCCCCTCCGCCCTCCTCCCGCCGTCGGCTCCGCCCCAAGTCCAAGCTCCGTGCCTCCCCCCCGTCCGGGCGGGGTGGACTTGCCCACACTCGCCCCACCCCCCCCCCCCCCCGCTCGTCCTCCCCGCCCCGTGCCGTCGACCGCCCCCACCCCCCTCCTCCCTCGCCGCGCGGCCTCGCCCCCCCCCGCCTCGGACCCCCGGACCCTCCGAGCCCCCCCGTTACGGCCTCGCCAGCGAGGAGCCAACGAGAAAATCTCCTCCCCCCCCTTCCTTGATCTTCTCCTCCACCCACTCCCCGATCCGGTCCTCCTGATGTTAATTTTGTTGTTCGCATGAAAGCCCCAATTTAAGTAGTGACATTGGATAAGCTTGCAACTTTTGTTTGGAGTTGATAGCATAATAGTTAAGTTCTGACCAAACTTACTTTGCGCAGATAGAAAATGTACAGACTGTTGAGATACATGGCATTTGGTTTACTAAATTTGCCCCTTTCACGAAGATATATAGATCGCATGCCATGATTTATCAAAGATTCATACTTGATGCTTTTGTGCAACTGAATTTGTATTGTTTTGGCCTTGTTTAGGATGGATTCACACCATAGAGATCGTGTCTATTCCTAAATCATACTCCTCCGTCCGAAACTCAATGTATCTAGCGTTTGAGCGACAAGTAATTTTGGACGGAGGTAGTAGAGCCTAGGAATGGTAGTTTTACTGTAATTTTACATGAGTTTGAAGCACTGATTGTTCAATGGACTTCTGTTGATGTGTTGAGTGTATTCATACTACTACTACTACATTCAGTGATGATTGTCTTATGGTATTGTGACTTGCAGAAGCTCTGATTGTTTTCTCTGGAATTTTTCAACATTTTGTTACAGTAGAGTCTTGCTTCATATTAACTATAGCTTAGGCTGGCAGCTTGGGCCACTTGTTGTATTTATAATCATCATTTGATTAGTGAGTGCGTTTGAGGCAGTTAGTTCCATGTACAATTTGAGGCAGTTAGTTCCATGTACAAACTTGTTGTATTTAGGCAATTTGTTCCATGTACAACCATTGATTATGCCTTTGAGGCAGTTAGTTAACCTCTCACCTATGTTCATGCAAGGATATTATTCTTGGAAAAGCCACTGTTGGTGACGGAATAGAAACATAAGCAGGTACCTATCTTCATGCTGGCCTACAGTGATAAATTAGTCAGAATTAGTCAGAATTTTTCTTCCTGGTTCATTAGTTTTAGATAATGTACATCTAGAAAAACCAAATGCAACCAAAACTAATTTATTCAGTGAAAATGGGACTGGTGCCACAGCAAGCAGACTAGAGCTGATTAACAGTGCTTTTTACCACAAGAAGAAGTGATTTTCGCTACTTGTCAAGTTAGTTTTTCATCACGTGGCCACTCTGTATAGTTTTTAGTGTGCAAGAGATGCACTATTCTATTCCTACCTAGACTTAATAGTCTTTTCAAGACTATCAAAACACTTTTGTTGTGTACATTTCTTTGATGGGAATCGATTACCTCCTCCTGGACCCGCTTTTGGCAAATATACAGATATCAGTGTATTTGCCCGTAGTGGCAAATATATAATCAACTACCTAGAGTTAATAGTCATTTTGCCTGGTAGCTACTGCTTTTTTGGAAGGAATTTGTTCCAGTGATTGAATGGAAGAATCATACGATTCCATTTTTGGTACAACTCGTCTCTTTTTAGTTCTGTGGTGCTGTAGATTTTTTTTTAAGAATCCATTGTCAACAATTGTTGTTTACTTCCTCCAGATATTGTTTTTCGCTACCTACAGATACACACTAGGGAAAGCAGAGTGCTCTGTGTTTGACAAAGCAGAGTGCTTTGTGATAAGAAAGTATCAAACTGCTCCATGTGTTCAAGAAAGCAGAGTGCTCTGTGACAGTCAGTTATAGCGTTGTTTGTCTTGGCTAGTCTTTGCTGATAATAATCATCAACTTGTTGTCTTTTCCTCTCAAGGTTCTTGAACAGAAACAAGAAAGGAACGCCCTGTGACTCTATATGTTTCCAAGAGTAGGTAGAATTTGCACGCAACCACCTGTTGTACGTGGAGGTCGGAACATAGGGAGTTGAGCAAGCTAGCGGTAGTTTGACTCCAAGTCTCCTCCCGGCTGTCATGAGACGTCCATGTTGTTCTTTCTGTAGTGTACTAGAAAGGTTACATCTTACAAGTTTAGAAGTGCATAGAGGAATGTATGGCATCGTGCAGCCCAACATAACAGAACAGTAGAAGTCCAGAATTCAAAAAATAAAAACAGTAGAAGTCGCTGAGACGTTAGTTGATGATGACAATTTTTTTTCTGAACTCTACTTCAGAATGTTATAGTTATACCTGCGATGCTTTTTCTTTCTGAATGGCATGTGCAATTTCTGCAAGGGAAGATCCTTGGTTAATATCTCTGTATTGGTTCAGTAGGTGTTTCCTTTATTTTGTCAGTGTTAGATCATCTAACTGAATCTGTGTGTACAAGCCCTGCAGTGCAGATGTATTTTAGTGTAAGCTCAGCAATTTTCAGTGTAGCCCTGATGCTTCTTATATGTAATTACAGTATAAAACTTCCCCTAATAACAGTGTAAATTTTCCTATAATTATAGTGTAACCCTCAGGCATATGTTAGAAACGACATGGCTCTCCAATTTTTAAGTAATCTTGCATATGTTAGAAACTACATATATGGTCTCCGGTTTTCTTACCTCTACTCTAAAACACCAACGCATCAACAAAAGAAGATGGTATTTTTGTTACGCTTTCAGTTTTGTAGACAGATTATTTTCTGGAATATCATATATTCAAATTTGTAATGAATGATGGCTTCTACCTGAATTGGTAGACTCTGTGGTGTTAGTTTGTTCTAAATACAGTAAGATAATTTTAACAACTGTAGAACATGTTGAGATTAGCAACTATATTGTGACATCAACCAACACTCCTGTCACAGGGATATCCTAATATATATTTTTAATTACAAACTAAAGTTTGAGTAAACAGTGGCAGTGAAGTCCTCATAATAATCAGCGGATGTTAACTTTACGATGTCCCCGGAAGTTAACTAAGATTGTGGTGCTAGTAGAGGCACATTGTGGCCTTTTCATCCATATGAAAGTAGAGGCACATTGTGGTGCTAGTTTGCTGGGTTTTGTCTCCGACCATCGTGTCGTGATGATATTGCAGTACCCGAGAGGCCCTTGAGTTTGGCGGAATGTCGATTAACTTCCGTTCCGGCAAATTCGGGTACTCCATATGTCCTATTTTCAGCAAAGGTCATGCTGAAATTTTCCGTGAATTTTAGCATGACTTTGCTAAAAATAGGACATATGGGGTACTTGTGACTAATGCATGGGCCGGGTATCTTAGTAGTTAATTAAGTAGGATCAAGTGCCCGGCGTACTTGTGACTAATGCATGGCTTTTAGGGTGCCTCGGTGTCGATAAAAACCGAAATGATGGAAGGTTAGGCTTTTAGGGTGCCTCGGCGTCGAAAAACCCTCAATGATAAAAGCTTAGATTTTAGGATGCCTCGGTATCGACAAACCCTAAATGATGAGACCATGATCTTGTTCCTTGACAATAACCAACTTTTGACCAAACTTTGTTTCTATTTAGAGAGAAACATGGCCCACAACGATGAGGCCGGGGTTGAGGCGGCAAGGCATTACAGGAGCCGTCCTAGGAGATGGAGGAACAACCTCACTTGTATGAGGACTCCGCCTTCCCACCGATCCACGAGACCACTGATGGTACCGCCGAGGATGACTCCACTGATGCCACCACTGATGGTGCCGCCGAGGATGCCACCACTGATGATGGCGGCGCACACACAGATGGCAGCTAACACTAGAGGCAACGGAAGGACCGGCGCCCGGCCGTGCTCCGCACCCTCAAGGAGGAAGTTACTGAAGTGGACTCCGACGGGAATCCAACGGCGCCCGAACGAATAGTCAAGGGGTACTCGCTTCAGCTCGGGTGCATTCTCCGGAGCACCGTCTCGATCAACACCGAGAACCCGAGGCATCCTGACCGAGGGAATTTGCGCAACCTCCTCTTCACGAAGCTGCACGAGCGATACAAGTTCCCGCTGCTTTTGAAAACACAAGCCTCAAAGGGAATAAAGTGAACAATGCTGCCCTCACGAAGATGAGCAAGGCCCTGTCTACTTGGAAAAGCAATGTGAAGAGAATGATCGAGAAAGGTGAGAGTTATGAGAAGATCAAGGAGAAAAATCCTTCGATCACCGAAGATGACTACAACGACTTCAAGATCAATTGCTCGAGCACCGCAAACTCCCAATCAAGTCAGTGGGGGAAAGAAATGCGGGAGCTGAACTTAGGGGAACGCACACTCGGTCCCAGCGGTTACAGAGTGGCAGAGCCTATATGGGACAAGGAGGAGGCGGAGCGTGCCGAGCAAGGCCTACCGCCTCTTCGATACATACGGTGATAAGCAGACCAGGAACTTTGTCGGGGCCCGGTACAAGAAGGACCGAAAACAAAGGAGCTTACCACGGATCCGAAGACCAGGGCGCTTGAGGTTGTTCTCGTAAGGAATACCACCCCGGGGTAATTAGCTCCATATGGTTGCATTCTAATTAATGAAGCCAAATTTCTAAATGGTTCACATTCCGTCCAGCGTTGAAAAGCGATAGTGCGGGTCGACTAAGAGCAACCCTTGGGACACCACTCTAAATAGGGCGTTGAATGTAATGAAGAACAAGGATAAGCTCGATGGCCGGCGTCACTGGTCGTGTGGCGGCAAAGGCTTGTCCACAAAATGGGGTCATACTATACATTGGTGTGCGGAAGGAGAAAAAGACTAGCTCGGAAAGCCAGCGCGCGAGGTTCAAGAACTCAAGGCACGGTGGCGCGGATTCGGAGATTGTCCAAGAGCAAGTGCAACAACAACTCGGGCGACGATCACCGCCATTGTGCCTACCTTGATCCAGGGTTGAGTGCATGGATTGCGGGCGGCCATGAGGGCCGCCCGATTCCTAGCTTCACGGCCAGCAACTCACGAGAATGCGATGGCGGGGCCATTGGTGTCTCCGGCGGAGGCGGCATTGGTGTCTCCGGCGCCGGCACGGGAGCTTAATGCACCGGGTGTACGCCCGGCACACCTCTGCAACAAGCGGCTCCTCCGTCAGCTGCGCCCGCCGTTGGCGGTGCCTCGACATTAGCCGAGCTCGGCGCCATCATCACGGTAACTAATTAAGCCTCTCTCGGTCGAGGACTTCATCTCCTTGCCTTTATTTGGGCATGCTGACGCCCTACATGTTTTCGCAGGGCGCGCCCGACGTTCCGTGCACTCTCCTACGCCGTGAACAATGAGTTGGTCGATGTCGCCAAGGGCAAAATCGTTCAACCGGCAACCTTGTTCCACGGTACCCAGATGCCACCCAACTTGTTTAGGGTTGAACTGGTTGGTGCTGCCAGGCTGCGACGAGGTGTTACCTCCGATTCGACCCGTCGGGGCCGACGATGATGACGTGATGACCCTCGGCGCTTTGCTGAGCTGGCCCTGCTTTGGCGAAGAGCCAGATTCGTTTGGGGCGGGGACACCACCCCAAAGACAACACCGCCCGATCGTGTTGCCGCCAAGTCGGCCCCATGGAAAGACCGCCGCAACGGTGCGGACATCCCTATGCCACCGGATCCAAACATGCATATGGCACGGGATCGTAACAGCGACGACGATGATACATTTGCCAACGTCGATCGATACTTTGCCGATCATGGGTACGGTGGCGACTTCATGGGGCCTCCTTCTCAAGAACCCAACCCAACAAAAGGCGTGGCGATCTAGTTGGTACCGCGGAGAAGCCAAGTTGCAACAGCGCCGTCGCCATTCAGCTCTCGAGACGCCTCCATTGCCGACTTCACCGAGCCTCGGATAGGCGAGGTGCGAAATATTATCAGCCCCAACACACTCAAGAAGGCGGTCGATGAGCGAACTCGGTCTCATTACAGGAGAAGAAGAAGGCACGCAAAAGAAAGACTAACAAGGGTGCGGGCCAGCACCGTGCAAAATGCGATCCGTGCTCGGGGACGGGCCACCTTCACCGAGGATATCTCCGGAGGGTGCATGTGGCGGGTAGGGCGATGCTACCGACAAATATGCTCAATGCTGCAACCGGTGCTATGCGGAGTCTGCATGATGGTGTTCTTTGTTTGGAGAAGCGGCGTCTCGAGAGAGAAGGATGTGGCATACCGGTTTTCGTGGCCAAGGTGCGAGGGCAAGGGCTTTGTGGATAACTCCATCGGGCGTCGATCGTCTCCGCGGTTTGATGACATCCACGCTATGTTGAACCTTCATCCGCTGCACTACACCTTCGTTCGGCTATTTTCGCTGAGTATGGAGATGCGGATCATTCGCGACAAGACCGGACATCGTGATAGTCGACCCCTTCTACATGCGTGCCAAGATCTTGGGCAGCGCTGGGGGCCGGCAAGTCGCGAGTTCTTACCTCGAAGGCGTCATTCTAGCAAACCAAGATAAGGATAACTTCCTCGTGCCTTACTTTCCCGAGTAAGTCCTCTCCTCAACCGCCCGTAACATATGAATTCTTAGATTTCGATCGCTTTTTCTTTTAACATTCCGTGTTTTCTGCGGTGACACACATTGCACGCTCATCCTCCTAAGCCCCAAATATTCCATGGCCACGTATTTCGACCCCGACCGTCAGTCGAAGGTAGACTACACAAATGTCAAGAAGGTTCTTGATGATGTTCTCCCCGGCTACGCCCAATCTGGAGGCACCTTCACCAGGCCTATTCGTAAGTACGGCAAGCACGTGTTCTCCCACAATACGACGTTATGCTGCGTCAAGCAGCCGCTGGGCGGTCGAAGGGTGCCTACTATGCCATCCATCACATGCGGGTGATCGTGCGGGACCATCATCAACTTCGCTACCGAGTAAACTCAAAAGATTGGGCCGCGGCGTGTCGGCAATCCAGACGCGGACATCGGACAAGAATTCTTTCGCATCCGATCGGAGTTTGCGAAAATCATCCATCAAGATGTCCTTCGTACCTCGGGGCAGTTCTAACTCGAAATCAACCGTCCAGCGGTGACATCGACACAATGCTACAAATGCGGCTGACAACGCCCGTTCTTTCATGACTCCCACGATAGACGGCGGCTTCATCCACGCTCCGGTCCCTTAGTCGAGTCGAAAGCGGTGATCTTGTGTCTAGTTCGAAACATCGATTGGCTCATGTTGTAATTAAACTTTAATGAACTTGTAGTATGTCTCTTTGGTTTGAGAGTCGTTCAACTTAGATGTAATCGATGCTATTAATGTCTTGCTTTTCTCTTCCGATCGCTCTGTTGCATACTTATATATTGCTTATGTATTGTCTGTGAATTGGTACTAACGTTTACGTTTGGCTAGTGCATAGCGATGCCGACGTATGTCGTGGTACAAGGGTAAGGTTCCCGGAGTCTACGATGATCGGGAGGAGTGTCGGAGACAGGTTCACCGATTCAGCGGTAACAATTACAAAGGATACACCACTAGGGCCGAGGCCGAATCTAGATACGCCCGCTATCTAGCGGGAGAGGGAGGAGCGTTGGAGGAACCGGATGAAGACGAGTTTCATCGTGATGATGCTCATCGTGATGACCGCAGCTCTCTTCTATGTGATGGTAGTTTAGATGATCGATATCGACTTGTAATGTGAAGACAAACTCGCTACTCGCGGTCTCGAGACTTGTAATATAATGTTCTATCTTTGTTCGGTCTTTTCAATTCGGAGACTAATATGATGAATTGTATTCGGAGACTAATATGATGAATTGTATTCAAAGACTAATCTTCTATTGTATTCGATGAATCTGTTGTTGATGTGTGCTGTCTATATTTTGTCAAATTATACATTTTGTAACCTGTGCAAAAACAGAAAATAAAAAAAAAAAAACCTAATATTCATACTAATGGCGCATCACATGACAGTGCGCCATTAGTATGACAAAGCATACTAATGGCGCATCACTTGTCAGTGCGCCATTAGTATGCCATGGTTACTAATGGCGCATCTCCTGGTCGTGCGCCATTAGTATGCCAAAGCATCTGGCATACTAATGGCGCACCGTAGCCTATACTAATGGCGCACGGTGGTGCGCCATTAGTGCTCAGATACTAATGGCGCACCACTGGTGCGCCATTAGTAAAAGTTACTAATGGCGTGCTAGTAATGGCGCACCAGTGATGCGCCATTAATGGCCAAATTAGGTGCGCCATTAGTAGCGGTTTTTCTAGTAGTTCAGGGGCGTTGCGGACCCAATCTGGCGCCACGTTTCTCATGACGAACGTAGAGCGGCGACTGACATTGCGCCGGTCATAACTCACCTGATGCCTTGCAGCGCGCTCTGCCTCGAAGACAACAACCCTCGAGCCTGACGCATCGCCATAACCGCCTCCTCCGAGGTAGTGGAGGAGGCGGCCCCGCGCCTTCTTGATTGCGGGCGGTAACTCCTCCTTGACGGCGCGTCCTTGCGGCTGTATCGGTTGTGCGGCGGTGACGTCAGGTCCTCCTTGATCTGGCATTTGATCTGGGCGCCGCGGTGGTGCGGAGGCGACGCCGGCTCCTCCTTCACGCGGTGTCCAATTTGGGCCACGGTTGTGCTGGGGCGAGGTGAGCTCCTCCTTCGCAAGCCGGAGCGGGGACGCCGGCTCGCGCTTCACGCGGTGGTGCGGCAGGGACGACAGCTCCTCCTTGACGTGTGCTGGTGATGGCGGCGACAGGTCCATGTAACGGAGCGACCGCTCCGTCATTATCTCAATCTGACGGGGGAAATCTTCGTCCATCAGAGCAACCTCCTTGAGGAATGGGGGCGGCTGCGGCGGCGGCTAGTCCTCCTCCTTGGCGAAGGAGCCGACCTCCGTGGACGCCTACGGGCCCGGAGAGCGTGGGCAGTGGTGACATGGACTGCCGGAGGAGGAGCTTCCGCCTACTCTACCTGCTGGCGCGGAGCACCACGAGTTTGACATTGCCTCAGCTGGGGTTGAAGAGGAGGATGGGCTCGGGCACGAAGACGGGGGAGGGGCGGGGGTGGTGGTCTGGGAGGGGTGTGCAGCTCTGTGTGTCACCGACGCACGGCTTAAATAGCCGCGGCGAGGCCCAAGCGAAGGGACGGTCATCCTGCTTCAATGCGGCGCAGCGGCCAGAGTTGATACCTGGGGATGCGGTGTCCACATTGAACCGGCGGCATCCGAGAGGTTATGTCTGTCAGCGCTGCCCTTTCGTCTGGTTGAATTGCGACATCAATGCCGGCCGCTACATACTCTGGGCCGACATGAATGCGGCGCAGCAAGCAACGCGACACGTGGGATGAAAAGCACGGATGGGGCGGGTGGGGCTTTGGATGGGCAAGAGCGGTCAGAAGCGGACGTGGCATCGGTCTGGACTTCCGTAAAGCCCCCACGTTTTTCTTCAGTCGTGTAGACCGATACAAGCACGCGTTGAATGACTTGCACGGTCCGGACAAATGAAGACGATTTAAGGGTTGGCGTTGGAAATGCCCTTAGCCGACAGGGCGAGAAGCACGCCTGGACGAGGGCAGTCGAGGTGCCAGCTGTTTTCTTCCCCGCCGACGGCGACGTACTCCCGGCCGCACAACACAGGACGTATGTATGACGGCCGGATAAGCGTGGCCGTCGTATAATACTGTTGGTGTGATCCACGAGATTCTTCCAGTGACCTTGCAACAGACTAATAATTTGCGTTGATGATCACAGAGCAGATGGACACGACCGCGACGACATCCCATCGACTTAACCAATCACGCAGATCGCTGGCTGCAGCTACTATACGGCATGGTGAGATCCTCCAAAGTCCTACTATACTAGTACTAGTATGTATGCACGTGCATTGCACGTCTTAATATACCGGAGTGATTTTGGTAAAAGTGAAAAGAAGTAATATATGTGCTAATAGATTTAAATAAAAAGAAATTATAGTGATATATAAATACCAACATTAGTTAAATATTGTAAGCAGGAAGTAGTATTCATGCCATAAAACTATACGTTCATTTAAAAAGAACTGCACGTTCATTCACTTTCTCCACGTGTCCTTTTTTTTTTGAAAATCCTTCACATTATCCTACTAAACCACATCGTCTGGGCTCAATCAAATGGTCATGTGGCAAATACAGCCCATTGGAGCGGTTATGGGCTTCTTTTTTCTGAAAAGGGTACATGATTGTTCTAGAACACAGTAGAGGTCGCAGCAATGTACTGTTCATGCGAATCCTGCTGATCTTAGCCGTTGGATTAAGAAGACCAACTGTTACGATTGATGTTCTTAGTCCTACTTAAGATTGATACACTATATAGTAGTAGTATAGATAAGCGGCCGGGAGCAGATTAACTAGGCGTCAGGCACCAATCACGTCCGTCCCGCAGCTATTATATGGGAAGGAGGAGTAGATGATGGCCCTTGCTTTCGGCACCATGGATCCATCAAGTACCAAAAACTCCACGACATGGGCCACCATGCCCGATGGATCGGCATGCTCCATTCGTCGAGACGTAGCTGTCCGGGGTTGCGAGATCGCGAAAGACGCCGCAGCGACGTGCTCGATCGATCCACCGGCAGTGCTGCGTTCAGACTTCACTTGAGACGGCCGGCCGGACGGCGCCAAAAGCTACACGTACTACTGCTCCAGATGCGATAATCTATCTAAGCTGGATTGCTGGAACCGTGCTAGGCGCCGCTCTCCTATCCTATTCCCCCCTGTTACGCTGTCTCTGCGCTCTACAGTGGTGTGATCTGCCACTTCAGGTTGCTTGCTGAATACAGTGGTACTGGTACTGCTCCCTTGAGCTGTTGCTGGGCAAGCAAGGAAGTTGCGTCCGTCGCTGCTGCTGTACCTGTACATGCCGTTCCTGGAGGAAGGAAGATGGGGACAGCGGCCGGCCGTACGTGTGCACATCCGTTCCGTCACCGCTAGCCCTTGGCCTGTAGGCTGTGTGTGCCTGCTGACGGCTGCCCTTTTTTTCGTTAACGAAGAGGGAGATTGTTGAGCAAACGGCAGTCTATTTGCTCTTTGCAGTGGGTACACTCGCTGCCTCGAGCTTACAATCCTAATATAAAAGCTCCGCCAATGAAATTGTCACGTGCAAGCACCAGTGGTCTAGTGGTAGAATAGTACCCTGCCACGGTACAGACCCGGGTTCGATTCCCGGCTGGTGCAACTTCTTTTCTTTTTATTTTTTCGCACATCTCATACGAAATAAATGACCATTCTGCTGGTCAGTTTTTTTTTGTTGAGATCCTTCTGCTGGTCATGTGTGGGCTGTCATTCTGCCATTTTGCGTGGGCCGTCTTCCTTTTTCCTTGAGAGGCAGGGGAGGCGGTTCTTTATTTTTATTTTTATTTTATATGAAAGGAAAATATAGACCTGGGATCGATTCACGGATGGTGCAGAGTTTCTCTCTCTCTCTCTCTCTCTCTCTCTCTCTCTCTCTCTCTCTCTCTCTCTCTCTCTCTCTCTATTTAACCTTTTGCATCTCGTAAGAATGGCACAATTTTGATGAATTGGGCATCGAAGATCCATTTCCTTGTTCAGCCTACATGGATTCGTCATGCGGCGTCGTCGATCAGTTGCTTGTTCCCTGGCTACCGTTGGACAAACGATGATCACGAGCGACCAGCACAAGAAAAAGCGGTACTTGCCTTCTTGCAGCGGAACGAACATGAGCAGATGTCTTAAAATTTTTATTATTCATGCTATAATTATATTGACCGGAAACGTAAATATATGTGTAAATACATAAACTACAATGTGTCCCTAGTAAGTCTGTACTAGACTAGCTCATTGTCGTTGATCAAAGATGGTTATGGTTTCCTAAACCTAGCATCAGATCGTTAGTTATTTGTTATAGTTTTCTTCATGTCAAGTATCTGTTTCTTCGACCATGAGATCATGTCATTCTCGGATACTGGAAGAATGCCTTATGTGCTATTAAACGTCACTTTCGTAACTGGGTGATCATAAAGGTGCTTTACAGGTATTTTCAAAGATGTTTGTTTGGTTGGCATGAATTTAGACCTGAATTTGTCACTTCGTATGACTGGGATTTGTGAATAATTTTTTAAAATTGAAAACATTTTTCTAATTTTTGTGTGAAAACCTTCCAAATTCATGAATACTTTTTATTTGGATTTTCTAAATCACACATAGATGGCGATGTTGACGACTATCTGCATGCTAGCGTACAAGAACTCGATCGATCACTAGTTTTTTTTAGAGGAACTCAATCGATCGCTAGTACATGCGTGCGTGTGTAACCTACGAAAAGACTGGCTCGACTCTTCCATTTCGGCCTGCTACTGCATGCCAAGGCCCAAGCCAAGAACAGAACCCAGCCCGGGTTTCAGGCAAACAACCAGGGCGCGCCTGAGAATTGCCTTAAAAAGCTACTCCTGCATATTTGCTAAGTCACAGCTAGATGACTTAAAAAGTTACTCCCACATATTTGCTAAGTCACAGCTAGATGAAATATAGTTATCTCTTATACAACTCTCTAGCCATTAAATATGGAAATCCCTATTGCCTATCGGACGCTCGTTGCGTCATAATGTAGAGCAAACGCACACAGGGATCGAGTGGGATCGCATGCACTGGGCCAGCCCAGTTATGTGATTCGGTTCTAGGAACCTTCTAGAAGTTCTATCTAGTTTTATGGGTTCGGGGAACCTTCCAGAAGGTTCGCTGAACTGGTTTTTTTCCTGTTTTTTTATTTGTGTTTTCTTTTTCGTTTTTCCTTCTCTTTTTATTTTATTTTTCAACAAATGTTCAGAAATTAAAAAATGTTCGCATTTTAAGTTGTTGTCTCCAAATTTCGAAAATTTTAAAAAAAGTTCATGTTTTGAAAATTTGTTCGCAATTTCAAAAAGTCTTTGGAAACTTGAGAAAATGTTCCCAGTTCCTAATTTTGTTGAATATTTTTTAAATTTCTCACGTTTTCAAAATTCTTTCTGAAATTCAAAATACTTCTGGCAATTTAAAAAATGTTTGAATTTTTTCATAAATAAAAAATGTTTGGGAATTTCAATTAATATTTCAGCCTTCCAAAATTTTTCACAAATTATAAAAAAAATCACATTTTCAAATTTTGTTCGCAAATACAAAAAAAAAATCAACTTTTCAATTCTTTTCCTATTTTACTTATTGAAATTTGTTCCTCTTTCTTCAAAAAATGTTGGTGTTGCAAGTTCACCCTCGACTCGCAGCTGGGATTGTAGTTTGTTTTTCATCCCAATTGCAAGTCCAGCCTCGACTCGCGACTAAGCTCGTAGTTATCCTAGTTGTATGTCCACCCTTGACTCGCAACTCGTCTCGTAGTTTTGTGTAGTTATTTCAGTTGCAAGTTCACCCCTCGACTCGCAACTGGACCTACAGTCTTTTCATCCTAGTTCCATGTCCACCCTCAACTCGCAAACGGGCTCAAAGTTTTTTTGTGGACAAAGTATTGCAGGTCCACCTTTGGCTTACAACTACCACCGAACTTTTTTTGTTTCTACGCTCCTAGTGGCAAGCCCACCCTCTACTTGCAATCGGTCTTTTTTGTTACCTTAGTTACAAGCCCACCCTCATTTTTGCGGGTAGGTCATCTTTTTTATTCTTCGCCCCAGATGCAAGTCCGCCACCAACTTGTAATTGGGCTTCAAGTTTTTTTTTTATCATAGTTACAAGTTCACATCAACTTGCAACTGGGGTCAGCGACCAATTTTTATCCTAGGTACAATTCCATCTTCCATACGCAAAAAGTGAGTCCCGACCATGACAGTTACTAGTCCACTTTTTCTTTTCTTTTTTTGCCCTTTTTAGATGTTCAACATTGTTTATTTTTTTCAATTTTTGGGCCCAACAATTTATTTTCAAATGTCCCACTTGCAAGCCGAGGGACCCAAGTTTTCATGTGTCCTTTTTAAAGCCAACATTTATACTATTTCTAGTTCCCAACCCAATGAGTTAGTTTACCACCTTTTTTCAAATCTCATAGTTGTATACAAATGAGAGACACCCTTTTTGAGTCATATCCTTTTGTATATAAACCTAGTTTCTCCACCAATTCAAAAAAATCATGCGTTTTGAAAAAATGTTTGGGATTTTTAAAAATGTTAGTGTTTTCAAATATTGTGTTCACCAATTCAAAAACTGTTATGGAATTTTAGAAAATGTTCATTTTTTTCAGAATTTTTTCAGAATTTCAAAAGATATCTCATTAGCAAGTTTTGTTTACAAATTCAAAAAATTTCAAAAAATGTTCGTAATTTCTAAAACATGTTCAAAATTTGAAAACAAATGTTTGCAGTTTTTCAAGTAATGTTCAATTACGCCACTGCTATTAGTTCTTCAAATATCTCGCTGCACATGTCACGGCAAGCTGTCGGTTGCAGTGGCTAGCTTTATTCATGCATGAACAAGAGGTCTGCGGTTTGAATCATAGCACAAACATCATGCTGTTTTTTGCGAGCGACCCACCCGCAACTGCACATGCATTTTTTGCCACGTTGATCAATACTGTTCTACTAGTCAGCACTTTGTATCTTATTCAACACTAGAACAAGGCCCTCCACTCTTCCACTTTTATTTGTAAGTCTTAAATGCCAATACTGCAATACTCTTCATTTTATTCGATTTTTTTTTCTCTCAACAGCAATATTCTTAAGAAGTGAAATATTGTTTTTATTGAATAAAAAGTTACATTTTTCACGATGAAATTTATTAAGTTTAATCTGTGCAATGGAATAGGCAATGTTTCTTGTATAGTTGACAAAATATGAAATCAGAGTATTATAGTCTAGTAATGATGCCATCAAGTGAACAAATCAAACTACCCATGATCGCAAAGGGCTAGTACTATAGATGTGTTTGTAATAAAATATGATATTTTTTGTTCCTATTTCAAATGTCTACAAAAATTTCATTAGAAGAGCTTGACATTACAAGGTTTTGATCCTGGCACCACCACTGTTAGTTTTTTTAGGGGTACCATCACTGTTAGTACATACCCGGGTTTGATTCTAGGCTGGTGCACCTTTTGTTTTTTACATTTTTTGCATGGCGTATGAGCTGGGTCATTCTGATGGGCAGGTGGTTTGAGCCGTCATTCTGCTGTTTTGCATGGGCCATCTTCTTTCTTTCCTTTTTGGAGGGAGGGGAATGAATAAATACATCTCTATTACTAGTATTTTTTTCTAAAAAAAGAAACTTCTTTACTAGTACGTCCTTCAGATTTTTTACTTCTCATATTAGTCTTTCTTAGTCAGATTTTGTAAAGTTTGATCAACTTTAGGTAAAAAGTAACAACACCTATGATATCAAATAAATATAACATAAAAGATATTACCTGACGGATCAAATTATAGTTATATAGTCTGAATGGTGATTTTTTTCCTATAAATGTTGTCAAAATTTAAAAGCTTAACTTAATACAAAGCTAGTATGTGAAATAGAACCCAAGCAAAAAAAAGTGAAATAAAAAAATAGAGGGAGCATTGTGTAAAAAACTTTTTTTGGTACTTCCTTTCGATTTTTTTTGCTTCTCATATTTTGTTTTCTAATGTCAGACTTTGTAAAGTTTGATCAAATTTAGATAAAAAGTATCAACATCTATGATGTCAAATAAATACAATATAAAAAATATATTACAATGATATTGATTTATTATAAATGGTTATATTTTTTCCTATAAATGTGGTTAAACTTTAAAAGGCTTAGTGAAATGATCGATATAGTTGACTAGAGGGGGTGAATAGGCAAACAATTTTTAGCTTTTTTTACCAAATTAAACTTTGCATCAAAGTAGGTTGTCTAGATATACAACTAGGTGAACAACCTATATGATGCAACAACAACAAGCACACAAGCAAGCAAGGGATATAACACAAATAAGCTTGCAAAAGTAAAGGCACGAGATAACCAAGAGTGGAGCCGGTGAAGACGAGGATGTGTTACCGAAGTTCCTTCCTTTTGAGGGGAAGTACGTCTCCCTTAGAGCGGTGTGGAGGCACAATGCTCCCCAAGAAGCCACTAGGGCCATCGTATTCTTCTCACGCCCTCACACAATGTGAGATGTCATGATTCCACTATTGGTGCCCTTGAAGGCGGCGACCGAACCTTTACAAACAAGGTTGGGGCAATCTCCACAACTTAATTGGAGGCTCCCAATGACACCACGAAGCTTCACCACAATGGACTATGGCTCCGAGGTGACCTCAACCGTCTAGGGTGCTCAAACACCCAAGAGTAACAAGATCCGCTAGGGATTAGTGGGGGGAATCAAATTTCTTTTGGTGGAAGTGTAGATCGGTGCCTTCTCAACCAATCCCGAGGAAATCAACAAGTTTGATTGGCTAGGGAGAGAGATCGGGCGAAAAAGGAGCTTGGAGCAACAATGGAGTTTAGGGATGGAAGAGGTAGTCAACTAGAGGAAGAAGACACCCCTTATATAGTGGAGAGACAAATCCAACCGTTATCCACTTACTCAGCCCGCGACCTGCGGTACTACCGCTCCAGACAAGCGGTACTACCGCAGGGGCTCACGGTACTACCGTGGTGGGCCGCGGTACTACCGCTGCAGCGGCAGGAGCTAGTCCAGGCCAGAGCCGCCAAGGCTGAGAGCGGTACTGCCGCTGACGCGGTACTACCGCTCCCCCTTGCGGTACTACCGCAAGGCCAGAACGGATGAATAAAAATACATCCGTGCCTACTTCCGCTGAAAATAGAAACGATGCAAAAAATCCGACCACGGTACTACCGGCGCTGGCATGCGGTACTATCAGGCGAGGAGCGGATGTAAAAATTACATCCGCCCTACTTCCGCTTCGTGTTCGAGCGGACCAGGCCTCACGGTACAACCGCGCACATGGGGCGGTACTACCGCGTAGGGCACGGATGTAAAAAATTACATCCGCCCCTATAGCCGCACGAGAGGCTGAGCCTAGTCAGAGGCCACGGTACTACAGCTCCTTAGGAGCGGTACTACCATGTGTGCCTACGGTACTACCGCACGGTACTACAGCAAGGGCTTGCGGTACTACCGCAGGGCCTGCGGTACTACCGCTCCAAGGAGCAGTACTACCGCATGCCTCAAAATGGCAACACTAGGAATACTTCTTTTTGCATAAATATGAAGATAACGGAGGATGCTCCAAAGAGCAAAGGGAAAGGCGGAGCAAAGGGAGTAAACGTGTACGTGATGATTTCACTCAAACCTTTCCAACGCGGACCCTCTCTTAATAGTACGGCTATCCTATGACTCAAATCCACCAAAAGAGACGTAGAACACTGCCATCTTCAAAAGTCTTCGAGGGGTACCAAACCGTATTGTGCCTAGTGATGAAGCGACTGAAATACTCAAGGCACACGATTAGTCCGCAAAAGCATTGTCATCAATCACCAAAACACCTTAGGGATAAATATTCCCTTACAATCTCCCCCTTTTTGGTGGATTGATGACAATACGGGATTTGCACAAAGGGAAAGAATATAGCACATAAGCAAACCCCACATCTCTAAAATATAGACGAGCCCCCCTAGATGCGTGCTATAGAGGAAAGTGCTTTGGACTGCACGACACGTATACTAGGATCAACACTCCCCCTATATTTTATAGACAATGCATATCTCGCAACAATAAGGCTAACACTAAACAAGATAGTAAATATGATCATAACATAAATAGCACAATATAACAAAAGCTCAAGAAGGTAATAAGGTACGATAGAGTGCATATGTCTTACACCATATGATAGACCAAGTCTCACGAGCAAACTAAACCAAAGCAAGCAAGGTTCAACGGAACAAGCACGAGCAAAGCAAACACAAGCACGACACAAGACTCTCGCAAATCCCTACACTCTCTCCCCCTTTGGCATCGAGACGCCAAAAAGGCAGAGAGGACACCTACAACACAAGTGGTGGCTCAAGCGGAGTAATCAGACGCACGGTCCTCGTCAGACTCGGCAGCAGGAATGGTCTCCTCGACGTCCTCCTCAGAATCAGTCCACTCGAAGCCTTGTTTCGCCATCCACTCAGCCTCTGGAGTGATGCGATCCTCAGAACCGCCAGAAACATCCTCTCCAAACAGGCTCATGATCTTCTTGTCACGGCAGCGACTCTCCTTGGAGGCAACATGAGTCCTCAGACGCCTTTGCATGCATGCAGAACAAGGTCTTCATCTTGTTCTTGACCTCTTAGCCCAAGATGGCTCAGAGGTGGGAGGGGTGTAACCCTCAGAGCTGACCTCGTCTGCTGACTCCTCCTCATCCTCATCTGCATCCACATCCATGGCTGTCGCAGCCTCAACACGAGAAGTGGTGTTAGCCCACTGAGTCTTGACGCGGAGCCGGATGGAATCATGTCGAATCCAATCAGGGGCCTCAAAGTCATCCTGAGGGTAGAGCTTCTCCCAAGTTGCTGAGATCAACTGAAACAGATACGGTCCATAGATGGGGACCTTGCGGTTGAATATGGCAAACCGAAGCTCACACCACATGATATGTGAGACATCAAGTGGTAGCGTCTGAGAGTTGCGCGCTTCTTCACACAGGAGCAGCATGTCCACAAGATAGGCATGCACCTTGTCCCCAATGCGTGGGAAGAGAGAGTTGCGGAAGATCCGATACATGATGTCAAGGAAGGAGTTGAGCACCCAAGAAGACTTGCCACTGGAGAGCTTCTTCTCAACAAGGAAGGGCTGAAGCTTGTTCTTGTTGGCTGACTCGGGATTGGCATGAGGACGAACACCTTGGGGTGTGGCGAGCCCCTCATCTGAAACACCAAGCAAAGTCATGAACTCCTTCCATGAAGCCGTCAGCTGCTGACCATTGGTCATCCAAGTCATCGTCCGGTCCTCATTAGGATGAAAGTACACCGAGGCGAAGAACTGAGCCACAATCTCCGGATCATAGTCTTTGTGAAGAGAGATGATATGCTCAATGCCAAACTGCTCCACTAGATCCAGAGCCTCACCAAAGTATGCCCGGTGCTTCTCTTCCCTCATGTGATGCATGTCGATCTAGTGCACATCCACATAGATATTCCGCTTGGCCTTGAGCACATCCAGATAAATGAGATTCTGCTGCTTGGTCCAGAACAACTCATTTCCTCGAAGGTTGGCACGAGGATTCACATAGGGATTGATCTTCCTTCGAGATATGAACTCAGCAAGCGGTATCTCATCCATACCCATGACGGGTTCCTTGTCCTTTGTGGCGGTGGTCTTGGTCCTGCGTTGGGGGGCACTGGAGCCCTCAGGAGCTTCATCTTGATTGCGCAAACGCTTGGAGCCCGTGTCACGGCTTGGATTGGAACGGCGAGCAGGAGCACCCGAGCCACACACCACAAAACAAACACGCAAGAAACGCGAGAAAGATCAGTGCAAAGAACACAGCAAAACAGTGAAACAAGTAGAACTCGCACTTGATAATTGCCACATGATAGATTTGAAAACAACGGTAGCATTGCTTGGTCGCGCGGTACTAAAAAATTAGTGCCGCTCCAAGTCACGGTAGTACCGCGCGCGCGGTAGTACCGCGTTGGAGGTGCGGTAGTACCCCGCGGTTTCAGATCCGAAACAGCAAGTGGATCTGGGAACAACCATGACGACAAAGCGGTACTACAGTTGATCAAATCTACCACGGGGCAACATATCATGTACTATCTGTACGCATTACTACTCTCCTCCATCCTACTCTTGCAAAGATTTAGCCTAAAATCTCAAGAACAACTAGCATCTCCCCAAAAACCTAGAAGCAAAGGAACAAACCAAAAAGAGAGGGGTTCGGGGAAAGACCTTGTTCCATGGCAAGAGGAAGTGGTGGGGAACGATCCCATCGGTCGGAATCCGAGGAGAGCAGCCGGAGAGGGAGATCCGGCGAGGGTCTCCGGCGCCGTTTGTGGGCAGGAGAGAGAGAGAGAGAGAGGCGGCGTGGGAAGAAGGAGTGAATGGGTATGGGGGAGTTGGAACTCCCCCTGCCAGCTCTTAACCCCCACGTGCTCGCTACTCCATGGTAGTACCGCACATCATTGCGGTAGTAACGCCCGGGCGGAAGTACCGCGCCGTGGGCGGTAGTACTGCTCCACCACTGGCAGTAAAAAATTACTGCCGTGCTAGTTGCGGTAGTACCGTGGCAGACCACGGTAGTACCGTGAACCCAAGAAAATGCAGTTTCAAGCACAGGAGAAAACGACTTTGCACGGAACCTTCAAGAGAACACACACACCAACGAGCTAACAAGCGAGACACCACAAACTAACAAGAGGCAACAAGGACCAAAAACGAGACACAACCTCTCCAAGGAGGGGCGATGGCCGGAGCCACCTATGTTTGAGTTGATTGGTATGGCACCGCGAAGAATAATCCTTGGGCCCATAACCAAAACTCGTCTTTGAAGCACATGTACCATAAAAAATGGCTAATGTCAAAGAGTTGATCAATTTATGCATAATGGGGGGAGGGAGAGTTCATTGAGAGAACAACACTCCCCCTATGTCCATGCCTACACCTAAACTAGACAACAAGTTGAGTGTGGTGGGGTGTGCAAGGGTTCAAGTCACATTGCTCGAATCAATGATATTTAGCTCATGCCTTAACTCGCGAAATCTTGCTTCATCCAAGTGCTTCGTGAAAATATCTGCAAGGTTATCATGAGTGTTGACATACTTGAGCTCGATCTCCCCTCGCCAAATATGATCCCGGATGAAGTGATACCGAATCTCAATATGCTTCGTCTTGAAGTGTTGCACCGGGTTGAGAGAAATCTTGATGGCACTTTCATTGTCACACCAAAGAGGCACTTTGTCACAAATGACACCGTAATCCTTTAAAGTTTGCCTCATCCATAAGAGTTGTGCACAACAACTACGGCCGCCACACACTCCGCTTCGGTGGACGAGAGAGACACACAACTTTGCTTCTTGGAAGACAAACTCACCAAAAAGCAACCAAGAAATTGGCACCCTCCGGAAGTCGACTTCCTATCCACTTTGTGTCCCGCCCAGTCGGAATCCGTATATCCTTCAAGCTTGAAGTTTGCTCCTCTTGGGTACCATAAGCCAAAGTTTGGGGTATGAGCCAAATATCGGAAGATTCACTTGACCGCCGCAAAGTGGCTTTCCTTCGGTGCGGCTTGAAACCGTGCACACATTCCCACACTCAACATGATATCCGGTCTAGATGCACAAAGGTAAAGCAAGGAGCCAATCATGGAGCGATATACCTTTTGATCCACTGCTTTACCATTTGGATCAATGTCAAGTTGGCACTTGGTGGGCATTGGAGTAGTAGTCGGCTTGACATCACTTAACTTGAATCTTTTTAGCATGTCTTGCGTGTATTTGGCTTGGTTGATGAAGGTACCTTCTCTTCTTTGCTTGATATCGAAACCGAGGAAGAACTTCAACTCTCCCATCGAAGACATCTTGAACTTAGAGGTCATGAGAGCGGCAAATTCCTCATTGAAAGTTTTTTAGGGGAACCAAATATAATATCATCAACATATAGTTGGCACACAAACAACTCCCCTTTGACCTTCTTAGTAAAAAGAGTGGGATCGATTTTCCCAACTTCAAATCCACGATCTTGCAACAACTCGGTAAGGTGGTCATACCACGCACGTGGGGCTTGCTTAAGGCCATAGAGTGCCTTATCGAGTTGATACACATGATCGGGGAAGTAGGGATCCTCGAACCCAGGGGGTTGCTTGACATAAACCAACTCATTAATAGGACCATTAAGAAAATCACTCTTCACATCCATTTATTGTAACTTAAAGTTGTGATGGGAAGCATAAGCAATCAACAAACGAATGGAATCAAGGCAAGCAACGGGAGCAAAGGTTTCACCGTAGTTAATACCCTCGACTTGGGAGTAGCCTTGTGCTACCAATCTTGCCTTGTTGCGAACTATGGTCCCATGAGCATCTTGTTTGTTCTTGAATATCCACTTGGTTCCAATGACATTGTGGTTCCCCAATGGCCTTGGCACCAATCTCCACACCTTGTTGTATTCGAAGTTGTTGAGTTCTTCATGCATGGCATTGAGCCAATCCAGATCTTCGAGCGCCTCATAGACCTTTTGGGGTTCAACACAAGAGACAAACACGTGATGTTCACAATAGTTTGCTAATTGTCTATGAGTGCTTACCCCCTTTCTTAGGCTTCCAACCACATTTTACATGAGATGACCTTTGGTGGTGAGCTTGGAAGCAATCTTCGCGGCACGGCGCTCTAACTCCTCCTTGAATGTGGAAGGAGGAGGGGTGACTTGATCATCTTGAGCGCCGTCTTGAGCTTGTTCTTGGTCTTGAGCTTGCTCTTGATCTTGAACTTGCTAGAGGGGGAGAACTTGACCTTGGGCATCATTTGGTGGTTCACCACCATCTTGAGGTTGATCTTGCCCTTGGTCTTGTTCAATAGGTTGAGGGCCTTCACTTTGTTCTTCAGAAGCGTGTGGGTCTTGGGGTGGTGATGGCTCCACTTGAGTGGAGAATTGTCCTTCTCCTTCGGCCACAAGGGGTTCCTCAATGGGTAGGATATGACCAACACCTATTCTTCTTATGGCTTGGGGAGGAATTTCATCACCTACATCACAAGTACCACTTTGCTCCACTTGGGAGCCGTTATTCTCGTCAAACTCTACGTTACACATCTCCTCAATGAGTCCGCTGGACTTGTTGAGGACACAGTAAGCATGAGAGTTTGTAGCATAACCAACAAATATGCCCTCATAAGCTCTAGCCTCAAATTTAGACAAATGAACACCTTTCTTGAGAATGAAACACTTACACCCGAACACCCGGAAGTACTTGAGATT
Organism: Aegilops bicornis; assembly: GCA_021605145.1. Classification (NCBI taxonomy): domain Eukaryota; kingdom Viridiplantae; phylum Streptophyta; class Magnoliopsida; order Poales; family Poaceae; genus Aegilops; species Aegilops bicornis. The sequence goes on from CM038672.1 coordinate 677,693,132, forward strand.
GGGCTTGTTACCGGTAAGTATTTCGTAAGGAGTCTTGTTCAAGCCTTTGCGGAGATGGAGCCGATTGGATGCATGACATGCTGTGTTGATGGCTTCGGCCCAAAAGTTGTATGGAGACTTGAACTCTGCCATCATGGTCCTTGCCGCATCCATCAACGTCCGGTTCTTCCTCTCCGCGACACCATTTTGTTGAGGGGTATATGGTGCAGCATATTGATGCTTGATCCCCTCATCACTAAGAAACTCATCCAAGGTGTAGTTCTTAAACTCGGTGTCGTTGTCACTTCTTATTGTCAAAATCTTTGCATCATGTTGACGTGGAGCTTCATTTGCAAAGTCGATGACGGTTTGTTGAGTCTCACTCTTCCTCTTGAAGAAGTATACCCAAGTGTATCTTGAATAATCATCCACAATCACCAAGCAATACTTTCTACCTCCAAGACTATCAAAGGATGGAGGCCCAAAGAGATCCATGTGAAGGAGCTCCAAGGGTCTCTTCGAGTAGATGATAGTCGTGGGAGGGTGAGCCTTCTCATGAAGATTTCCTTCGATACAAGCACTGCAAGCACGATCTTTGGCAAAACTAACATTTGTTAGTCCACGTACATGGTCCCCCTTGAGAAGACTTTGCAAAGATCTCATATTGACGTGGGCTAACCGGCGATGCCAAAGCCATCCCACATCAACTTTAGCCATTAGGCATGTCGCGGTCTTAGTGGGTCGCTCCGAAAAGTTAATCACATAAAGACCGTTCTCGACATGCCCAACAAAGGCTACTTTAAGAGTCTTGCTCCACAAGAGGGCCATGGTATCAATATCAAAGAAAGTGGCAAAACCCATGAGTGCAAGTTGACGAACGGAAAGTAGATTGAAAGCAAGGGACTCAACAAGCATGACTTTCTCGATCGTTAGATCATGAGAAATGACACCCTTGCCAAGACCCAATACCTTAGAAGATGAGGCATTACCCCACTCGACGTTGGTGGGCATAGAAGGAATCTTGTACATGTCCACCACCAAGTCCTTGCTTCCGGTCATATGATTCGTTGCTCCACTATCGAGCAACCATGATCCCCCACCGGAAGCAAACACCTACAAGAGATCAATGCTTTGGTTTAGGTACCCATTTTGTAATGGGTCCTTTGATGTTAGTAACAAGGGTCTTAGGAACCCAAATAGACCATTCAATGTGCTCATAAGGAGAACCAACAAATTTAGCATAAACATGCCCATCACTAGCACGACACAACACATAAGAAGGGTTAAAGTCGCCGGCTTTGTTGATAGGGGAGGCATTGCCCTTTTTGACAACACCACCCTTCACATTGTTCTTCTTCTCCTTAGGACCCTCTCCCTCCTTCAGAAAAGTTTGCTTGAGAGGAGGAGGTCATTTGGCCTTGTTGTTCTTCTTCTTGTTCTTGGACTTGGGTGTGAACCCAACTCCCTCCTTGGCCACAACTTCCTTTTGATTGCTCAAAAGGTCACTGAGGTTCTTCTCACCTTGTATGCACGTAACAAGGCCTTTCTCAAGTTGCTCCTTCAACTTGGCATTCTCCTCCACAAGATGCACATGCTCACAACATGGATTAGTGGCATTTGCATTATCAATTAATACCATATGAGGAAAGGTGGCTTTTTCTTTAGTAGCTTCACTTGGAGTTGATCATGAGACTCCTTGAGGCTAGCATGAGCACTCTTCAAGACCTTGTGGGCCTTGTCGAGTATATCAAACTCCTCTCTGAGTCTAGCATGGTCAACACCAAGTTTAGCCTTCTCGGAAGTTAGCACACGAGATACCACAAGAGCATGATCAAGATCTTTCTTTAACTTAGCATGGTCATCGTTGGGTGACTCCTCAAGAGCCAAATGATGCCCACGCTCTTCCTCAAGAGCATTAGAGAGATCCGATATCTCATCAGCATAGTCACGACTATGACCTTCCATCTTAGAGATGGTTTCTTCATGAGCCTCAATCATGTCATTAGCTTCACCAAGTTGTTCCAAGAGAGCAACGGAGTGCTTCTTGGATTTGCCCTTGAGCTTACTCATAAAAGACTCAAATTCATTTACTTCCTCATTAGATCCCTCACTTTCATCAATGCCATCCGTCAAGGAAGGATTAGTAATGATGGTGGTTTTGATGTTGGGGGTTACCTTGTTGGTGGCTTTAGCCATGAGACACTTGGCGGTGATGTTCTCATTGGGTGAGTCGAAAAGGGACACCCGTGGAGTTGTGGCAATGGCAACGGAGGCCATGGCTATGGCTTCACTATCTTCATCATCATCGTCATCCTCATGGTATTCTTCTTGAACCACCAACCCTCGAGTAGGAGTCTTTTTGCTGAAGTTGTTCTTGTTGGGGAAGGACTTGGCTTTGTCCTTTCGAATGAGCTTGGCACCATTGTCTTCCCGCTTCTCGTAAGGGCAATCCACAACAAAATGGCTCACATTGCCACAATTGTAACATGTTCTCACACGTTGCTTGCCCTTGAACCCACTTGAGTTGTTCTTGTTGAAGTTGGGCCTTGTGTTCTTCTTGCTCCAAAATTGCCTTGAAGCAAGAGCCATGTGCTCATGATAATCATATTTTGTATCTTCAGGGTTGCTCTCCTCATATTCCTCTTCTTCCTCTTCTTCCATAATAACCTTGGCCTTCAAGGCAAGGTTGGGCTTCTTTAACCTTTGAGAGCGCAACACCGCGTTGTCGGCGGTCTTGTCCAAGATCCTCATTGCCACAAACTCATCCAACACTTCATTTGAGGTCAAGGAGTGGAAGTCCGGTCTTTGACGGATGACGGAGGACAAGGCCTTGTGGAAAGGCATCATTGCTTTGAGGAAGTTGCGCTTGATCCAATTGTCATCCGTGTCCTTGCTCCCATGATCTCGGAGTGAGACCGCAAGTTTGGTTACCCTCCGAAAGAGCTCACGAGGTTCTTCATCTTCTTTCATTGCAAACACATCGGCTTCATCTTGCACCACTTCATAGTTGGAGCGTTAAATTCTTGCACTTCCCTTATAGAGGGAAACAACACAATGCCATGCGTCTTTGGCCATGGCGAAGGGTCGAAGATGAGGGAGATCTTCGGGTAGAACTGCATCTTGAATGATGAAGAGAGCATTCTCATTGAATTGATGGTCCACGACTTCTCTAGGGGTGAAGTTGCTTCGGTCATGTGGATGAAAACCTTCTTCAATGATACTCCAAAGGTTAGTGAGGGAGTCCTGGACTAGGGGGTGTCCGGATAGCCGAACTATCATCACGGCTGGACTCCAAGACTATGAAGATACAAGATTGAAGACTTCGTCCCGTGTCCGGATGGGACTTTCCTTGGCGTGGAAGGCAAGCTTGGCGATATAGATATGTAGATCTCCTACCATTGTAACCGACTGTGTAACCCTAACCTATCCGGTGTCTATATAAACCGGAGGGTTTTAGTCCGTAGGACGAACAACAATCATACCATAGGCTAGCTTCTAGGGTTTAGCCTCCTTGATCTCGTGGTAGATCTACTCTTGTACTACCCATATCATCAATATTAATAAAGAAGGAGTAGGGTATTACCTCCATCGAGAGGGCCCGAACCTGGGTAAAACATCGTGTCCCTTGTCTCCTGTTACCATCCGCCTAGACGCACGCTCGGGACCCCCTACACGAGATCCGCCGATTTTGACACCGACATTGGTGCTTTCATTGAGAGTTCCTCTGTGTCGCCACCGATAGGGCCCGATGGCTCCTTGATCATCAACAACGACGCGTCCAGGGTGAGACTTTTCTCCCGGACAGATCTTTGTATTCGGCTTTTGCACTGCGGGCCAATTAAGCAGCCATCTGGAGCAGATCGAAAGCCACGCCCCTGGCCATCAGGTCAGATTTGGAAGTTTGAACTAGACGGCCGATGTCCGCGGAGACTTAATCTTCGACGGATTCGAGCCACAGCCGAGCATGCCGCACTGTCTCGATGGATATGATCTAGCTCTGCCGCCGAATAGTGCCCTGGAGGCTGCACCAGCATCCGCTCCGACCATTAATCCGGAGCCGGATTCCCCGATCGAGGACGAGTGGTTGGACGCCGCCTCAGGGGCTACGATCTCTACGGTGATTGAGCCGAACTCCATCCCTGTCCTTTGCGAAGACCTTGACCCCAGGGTGCCGGACTCCTCTCCGGACTCCGAACCCTCCGCGCCCCTGCCAATCGAATCCGATTGGGCGCCGGTCATGGAGTTCACCGCCACGGACATCTTTCAGCACTCGCCCTTTGGCGACATCCTGAATTCACTAAAGTCTCTCTCTTTATCCGGAGAGCCCTGGCCGGACTACAAACAGGAAGGTTGGGATATGGACGACGAAGAAATTTAACGCCCACCCACCACCCACTTTGTAGCCACTGTCGATGATTTAACCGACATGCTCGACTTCGACTTTGAAGACATCGACGGTATGGACGGCGATGCCGAAGACGACCAAGACCCAGCGCCTACAGGGCACTGGAAGGCCACCTCGTCATACGACACATACATGGTGGACATCCCAAAAGATGGGAACGACGATGGAACAACGGAGGATGACCCCTCCAAGAAGTAACCGAAGCGCCGACATCAGCGGCGCCGCTCTAAATCCCGCCACAACAAAAACGGTGATTCCGGCACGGGAGATAATAACACCGGACGGTGCGAAGACAACCCCTCCGGCAGGACTCAGCGCAGGAGGAGGGAGAAGCAAGTCCGCACGATAGTGCGGCAGAAAGAGAGGTCGAGGGCGATAATTATGCGCCTCCTCCGAAGATGAGGCAAGCCTCGGCAATTTACAATTTGCCGTGCCTGAGGATCCCACCGAACAGGAGCATTTCAAACGCAGGCTTATAGCCACGGCAAGCAGCCTCAAGAAAAAGCAGCAACAGCTTAGAGCTGACCAAGACCTGCTAGCTGACAGATGGACTGAAGTCCTTGCAGCCGAAGAGTATGAACTCAAACGCCCCTCCAAAAGCTACCCCAAACGCAGGCCGTTGCCTCGATCAGAGGAGGAAGCACCCAAGTCACCAGTGCACGACATGGCAGACCGGCCACCCCGTGGCCACGACAGAGAAGCCTCTCGGCCCTCCGCTCAAGCCACACCCCGACGTCGCTCAAAAAGTACCAAGGCACGGGAAAACGCGCCGGACTTGCGAGATATATTGGAGGATAAGGCAAAACATACAAGATCGATGTACGGATCGCGGCGCCTAACGACTCGGGATGATTACCGTCGGCGCCGGATCTGACAAACCCGCCGGGCCGAACACAAGATGACAAAGCTCATACGAGCTACATCGTGATATAGCCCAATCTGTAGGCGCCAAGACACCCACTATGCTTCATGATGAAGTAATGGATCATCAAATCCTCGAGGGATTCAAACCCGTAAACATCGAGGTCATACGATGGTACCACAGATCCTACGGTGCGGATCGAGGACTATCTCCTCCATATCCACATGGCCCGCGGTGATGATCTACATGCCATCAAATACCTCCCACTCAAGCTTAAAGGACCAGCTCGGCATTGGCTCAACAGCTTGCCAAAGAGAATCAATTGGTTGTTGGGAGGACCTGGAAGCCGCATTCCTTGATAACTTCCAGGGCACATATGTGCGACCACCAGACACCGATGACCTCAGCCATATAATTAAGCAGCCAGAAGAATCGGCCAGACAATTCCGGACACGGTTCCTAACAAACAAAAATCAAATCGTTGACTGTCCGGATGCAGAGGCCCTTGCAGCCTTCAAACATTACATCCGCGACGAATGGCTTGCCCGGCACCTAGGACAGGAAAAGCCGAAATCCATGGCAGCCCTCACAACACTCATGACCCGCTTTTGTGCGGGAGAGGACAGCTGGCTAGCTCGAAGCAACACCTTGGCCAAACACCCTGATAGTTCGGATACCAAGGACAGCAATGGCAGGTCACGTCGCAACAAGAACAAGCGCCACATTAACGGTGATAATGCTGAAGATACGGCCGTCAATGCCAGATTCAGAGGCTCTAAACCCGGTCAGCGGAAGAAGCCATTCAAAAGAAATACCCATGGCCCGTCCAACTTGGACCGAATACTCGATCGCTTGTGCCAGATACATGGCACCCCCGAAAAACCAGCCAATCACACCAACAGGGATTGTTGGGTGTTCAAGAAAGCAGGCAAGTTAAGTGCCGAACTCAATGACAAGGGGCTGCATAGCGATGACGAGGAAGAGCCCCGGCCGCCGAACAATAGAGGACAAAAGAGTTTTCCCACACAAGTGTGGACGGTGAACATGATATACGCAACCCATATACCTAAAAGGGAGCGGAAGCGTGCACTAAGGGACGTATATGCGATGGAGCCAGTCGCCCCGAAGTTCAACCCATGGTCTTCCTGCCCGATCACCTTCGATCGAAGGGACCACCCCACTAGCATCCGTCACGGCGGTTTTGCCGCATTGGTTCTTGACCCAATCATTGACGGATTTCACCTCACCAGAGTCCTGATGGACGGCGGTAGCAGCCTGAACCTGCTTTATCAGGATACAGTGCGCAAAATGGGCATAGACCCCTCAAGGATTAAACCTACAAAGACGACCTTTAAAGGCGTCATACAGGGTGTAGAGGCCAATTGTACAGGCTCAGTTACACTCGAAGTGGTCTTCAGATCCCCGGATAACTTCCGAAGCGAAGAGTTAATCTTTGACATAGTCCCGTTCCGCAGCGGCTATCACGCACTGCTTGGACGAACCGCATTTGCAAAGTTCAATGCGGTGCCGCACTACGCATGCCTCAAGCTCAAGATGCCAGGCCCTCAAGGAGTAATCACGGTCAACGGAAACACCGAACGCTCTCTCCGAACGGAGGAGCACACGGCGGCCCTCGCGGCGGAGGTGCAAAGCAGCCTCTCACAGCAATTCTCGAGTCCGGACACTAAGCGTCCGGACAGCACATCAGCAGCGCCCGGAGTAACCTACAATAAGACCGCTGGCATGATTCAAGCACGCCAGTAATCCGCCCCAACCCCAGCCATCGCGAAATTGCGAAGCCAGTACTACGCGTACATAACTACGCTCTGGAGATACCATGGGCATAAGGGGAGGGGCACGACCACGGCACGCCCGGAATGCGGCTCGACCGCACCAGGGGCTCCCGATTGTGTCATTCTTTTTCTTTTTTCTTTTTTATTTTTTCTTCCTTTTTTTACTTTCAGGACTCCGTTTTCCAGAAGTCTTGTCCGGCACTAGAATCGCCGAACTCACGATGCAACAGCCAGGGAAGCAGAAAGCCACGTTGAGTGTTCAGGTGGTCTCTATTACGAGCATTATACCTGTTTTACATACCATCCCGCAGCTTACCCTTGGAGGGGGACATGTTAGATAGTCCCATCCCTTGCTTATCGCACTATTGGTATCGTTCTGCTTTCATTGCAGTCCCTTTTTGAATAAAGAATACATAGCTTTTGCCTATTATTGCACTCCTTTCTTTATCTATATATATGTTCATTTCATGACATGTCGCACCCGTACACTTTGGTACGGCCAATACACCAGGGGGCTTAAGTACCCCAAAATTATGGTGTGATAAGTCCGAACACTTTCACAAGTGCGGCACCCGAACTTATAGCATTATATGAATCGGCTCGAATCATGTCTTGGGTCAATAGTTGGGTTTGCCCGGCTCCCATGTTTTGGTACCTTACGTTCCGTTATATCGGCTAAGGTAGCACGGAGAACCACTGCGATTGTGCCCCAGTTGAGCTGGGTCGAGCACCTCAGTGGAGAAAGCTAAAACTGTCCGTCATGATAGGGCGAGAGCCGGTCGCTATTCGAGAGGTTTTTTTGGGTCCCTAAAGACTTATGCCGCTTAGAGCGAGGAACCGGAATTGTCCGGCCAAGGCGTGGCTAGCGCCCTGAACTCGGTCTTCCGAATACTAGGGGCTTCGCCGAAGTTTAAAGTTATAGAATTCTATGGCTAAGTGAGAGTGTTCAAGCATTATAAGTCCGGTTGCCTTGTTCGTTGCGTTGAGCGCCTCCCTAGATGGACCCAAGAATGGGAACAAGAGTGCTCAAGTTTATCCCAAACACCCCAAAGACTTTCGTGGCATGGGGTTGAAGCCAACGACTTGCCATCTCTCAAATTTGATAAACGGCCGCATTTAAATTAACAAGCGTTGCTTAGCGCATATGAACAAGTTTTCAGCGTACAGGATAACAAATGCGAGTCTATTAAAAAATTACATCTTTGGAGCACTCATCCGCTATTCGGCGGGCACCCTTCAGGAGGCCCTCATAGTACATTTCGGGCGTGCGATGCTCCTTTCCCTTTGGTGGCCCGTCCGTCACAAGCTTCTCTGCATCCAGCTTGCCCCAATGCACTTTAGCACGGGCAAGGGCCCGACGGACACCTTCAATGCAGACGGAGCGCTTGATGACTTCAATCCGTGGACAGGCGTCCACCAGCCGCTGCACTAGCCCAAAGTAGCTCCCAGGCATGGCTTCCAATGGCCACAGCCGAACTATGAGGCCCTTCATGGCCTGTTCGGCGACCTTGTGGAGCTCGACCAGCTGCTTCAGCTGGTCGCTTAGGGGCACCAGATGTCCGGCCTCAGCATACTGAGACCAGAACACCTTCTCCGTCGAGCTCCCCTCCTTGGCGCGGTAAAACGCGGCAGCACCAGACACAATACGGGGCAGATCTGCGAATGCTCCTGGAGAGCTCCGAATCCGGGTAAGTAATAAGTAATTCACTTTCACATGCTTGCTTTGCATAAAGAATGCCTTACCCGCCGCTATCTTCTTTAGCGATTCAATTTCTTGGAGGGCTTTTTGGGCTTCGGCCTTAGCGGCTTTGGCACTCTCAAGAGCCCAGGCGAGCTCGGACTCTCGAGTCTTTGAGTCACGCTCCAAACTCTCGTGTTTTTCCACGAGAGCCTGGAGCTCTTGCCGTACCTTCGCCAGCTGCGCCTCCCCCTTTTCTCACTCGGGGTGCTCCGCGGCCGCTTTGTTTTCGGCCACGGACACCGCTTCCTTTAGGGTCGCCACCTCGTTCGTGGCCCCTGCAGTACCCATGTTATTCCTGTTATTTTTTGCAACCGAAACCTTTCTATAAGGTATTTCTTTAATAAGGTATTACTTACCTTCCTTGTCCTCGAGCTGCTTCTTGGCAAGGACGAGCTCGTTCTCGGACCGCTCGAGGCTTTGCTTTAATGCATCGACCTCCGCAGTCAGTGCGGCAGAGGTCAGCAGCGTAGCCTGCATTCCCATATTGACATACTTATGTTAGACTTCTGCGTATATCTTTTTAGATCCTTAGTCCGGATTTTTCTTTCCGAACACCGAACTAAGCATCAGGAGCTACTGTCTATGTGGTAATATTTTTACATATTCTAAACCTACCTCAAAGCCTGTTAGAAGGCTGGTACAGGCTTCAATCAGCCCGCTCTTGGCGGACTGAACTTTCTGGATCACAACACTCATAACGGCGGTGCTCCTCCTCGATGGAGGCGCTGTTAAGCACCTCCAAGAAGCTATCCGGTGCCTCGGTTGGACGGAAGACACCGACGTCTTACCCTTCTTACGAAGGGACCGCTTGCCGGACTCCGGAACCGCTGAAGGTTCCGGCATGGAGTCCGGACGAGGGTCGGGCTTAGAGCCCCTGGGGGTCTCGCCCCCCACGGGCCTGGAGTCCGGGAGGTTGCCTTGTGGCGCCTCCTGCGCCACCTCCTCTTGACCAGGACCCCCTTGGGGCACCACCTCGGCATCGTCCGCAGCGTGAGGCGATGAGGCAACCGGAAGTGAAGTACTCTCCATTTCCGTTGAACCCAGGGACCCGCTCGACGAAGCGGCGAACTCGCTCTTGGGCGGGCTGCATGATTGTTCGGCATTAGAGAACACAATGCAATAAAAAAGCCATGGGTATCCGGACACTTACGATCTCGCCAGGGGGCTTGGCCCTTGTTGGCCAATCCTCCTCGTCGTTGTCGACGTTGGTGGAGAAGTCCGGAGGGAGGGTTCTTCCCTTCTTGGACCCTCCGGCCTCCCCAGTTGGGGCGACCTATCTTTTCCTCTCCTCCCCCGCTGGGGGAGAGGCTTATTTTTCCTCCTCCTCGTTCTCACGAGAAGATTCTGCTTCAGAATCTGACAGCACCAGGCGTCGGGAGCTCCTTCGAGTTCCCGTTGCCTCCTTCTTGGCCTTCTTCTCCGGCACCACATGAGATACGGAGCCAGCAGCCTCTGGCTAATCGGGCGTCCGCTGGGTCTTATGGAAAAGGAGCTAGACAGTTAACCTGTCCGGACGTCTTCAGCCAGTCCTGTTAAAGGTTAGGGAGTTTTAGATCCCGCATAGATTCAAACTATGAAAAAAGAGTCCCATAAAGGGTAAAATAACTCACCTCGCTGGCTTGACGCTGCGAGCTGAATCCGCGATCTTGATGGCGGATGTGGGAGCCTCGGCACCCTTGAACAAAGCACCTTCTGCATCTTCGTGCGTAGTGTCAAAGAGCCTTGTCGAGTTGGGTGTTGTGCGGATCGAACTCCCACAATTTGAAGGCCCGTTGTTGGCATGGGAGAATCCGGCGGATGAGCATCACTGGATTATGTTAACAAGCCTGAGATTCTTGTCCACCAAGTTTCGGACGCATGTTTGGAGTCCGGATAGCTCGTCCGAATTCCCCCACGCCAGGCCCGTCTCTTTCCATGACGAGAGCCGTCTGGGGAAGCCAGGTCTGAATTCGGGGGCCGCCACCCATTTGGTGTTGCGCGGCTCGGTGATATAGAACCACCCGATTGCCACCCCTTTATTGTCTCCACAAAGGAGCCCTCGAGCCATAGGACTTTGGCCATCTTGCCAACCATGGCGCCCAAGCACTCCGGCTTGACGGCCGCCCACAACCTTCGGCTGACATTGAAGATCTTCAGCCATAGGCTGAAGTGGGCTGAATGCAGAGGAAGGCCTCGCATTACCCACGATAAACGCCGAGATGTTGAGGATGAAATTGGGCCAGGTCGTGGAAGTCCAGGCCGTAGTAGAACATGAGCCCCGGACAAATGGGTGAAGTGGAAAACCTAGTCCATGGAGGAAGTGGGGAGAAACACCACCCTCTCATGGGGCACAGGGGTTGGAATGAGCTGCCCGCGTCGGGCAGCCTGCGCTGTGATGTTGCTGGACAAGTATCCGGCCTCCCGCAGCTTTGTGATGTGCCCCTCCATAACGGAGGAGGCCATCCACCTGCCTCCCGCCTCCGGACATGGTTGGAGAAGGTTGAGGTGGGATGTGCGGACCTGGCGCTGGAGCTCGAGTCTTGTGAAAATGGATGAGCAAAGGAGGAAGAAGGCGTGGGTGAAAAGGTGGATCCTTATCCCTTATATGGACGTCTGAAGCTATCGTCCCCACCAGCCCGGGTAAAACTCGCTTATCTCCAAAGCGCCGTAATCAATGGCGCGGATGGGTTACCCACGTCCGTATTGATGAGAATCCCGGAATAAGGGGGCACGATTTATGCTTTGATAAGACGTGCCAAGGAAACCGCCTCGCTAAACGCGCTAAGGTGGAACAGTAAAAAAACGATTCATATAAAGGCCTAGCTGTAGTGTGATGTCACGCCGCGGAATACGTCAGCAGATCTGTGCAAAAAGTTATTCTCTCTACGGTGGTATGTGGAACTTGTTTTGCAGAGCCGGACACTATCCTGGTGTTCAAAACCTTCTATGAAGTATTCGGAGGAGGAACCCGCCTTGCAATGCCGAAGACAATATGCGCCCGGACTCGTCGTCATTGAAGCCTGGTTCGTGGGCTCTTGAGGGAGTCTGGACTAGGGGTGTCCGGATAGCGAACTATCATCACGGCGGGACTCCAAGACTATGAAGATACAAGATTGAAGACTTCGTCCCGTGTCCGGATGGGACTTTCCTTGGCGTGGAAGGCAAGCTTGGCGATACGGATATGTAGATCTCCTACCATTGTAACCGACTCTGTAACCCTAACCTATCTGGTGTCTATATAAACCGGAGGGTTTTAGTCCGTAGAGACGAACAACAATCATACCATAGGCTAGCTTCTAGGGTTTAGCCTCTTTGATCTCGTGGTAGATCTACTCTTGTACTACCCATATCATCAATATTAATCAAGCAGGGAGTAGGGTATTACCTCCATCGAGAGGGGCCGAACCTGGGTAAAAACATCGTGTCCCTTGTCTCCTGTTACCATCCGCCTAGATGCACAGTTCGGGACCCCCTACCCGAGATCCGCCGGTTTTGACACTGACAGTTAGCATTCACATGATTTAAATGATGCTTGAAGCGATATACCCAAGAATCAAAGTCCTCATTTTTCACAATCTTAGGAGGAGGGCCGGCATGATTTAAATGAGTAGAAGGAATCGGCCCTCCGTAAACTGGAGGAGCCACATGGGCAAAGATGCCGGTGCCATTTCTACCACTAGTAGAATGATCCTTTTCACTAGTAGCTTCCCCCTTGTCGGAGTTAGCATCTGTCACCTTGTCGGTGGGATCACCCACTTTCAACGGCGAGGTAGATAGTTTAAGTCCCTCTAAGAATTTATTAAACATGCTTTCAACCTCGGTAGTCATGGAGGTTTTCAATGTGTCCAAAGCCACATTGAATTCCTCACGAGACACATGTTCCCCTTCACCCGTAGACGAGATCGGATTCACACCGGAGTGCTCCTCCCTACCGTCTACGGTGTCAACCATACTCTTCGGCCGGCAAAGTCCTTAATAAAGAGACGTGGTTCTGATACCAATTGAAAGGATCGATATAGTTGACTAGAGGGGGGGGGGTGTGAATAGGCAACTAACAATTTTTAGCTTTTCTTTACCAAATTAAACTTTGCATCAAAATAGGTTGTCTAGATATGCAACTAGGTGAACAACCTATATGATGCAACAACAACAAGCACACAAACAAGCAAGGGATATAACACAAGTAAGATTGCAAAAGTAAAGGCACGAGATAACCAAGAGTGGAGCCGGTGAAGACGAGGATGTGTTACCGAAGTTCCTTCCTTTTAAGGGGAAGTACGTCTCTGTTAGAGCAGTGTGGAGGCACAATGCTCCCCAAGAAGCCACTAGAGCCACCGTATTCTCCTCACGCCCTCACACAATGCGAGATGCCGTGATTCCACTATTGGTGCCCTTGAAGGCGACGACTGAACCTTTACAAACAAGGTCGGGGCAATCTCCACAACTTAATTGGAGGCTCCCAACGACACCATGAAGCTTCACCACAATGGACTATGGCTCCAAGGTGACCTCAACCGTCTAGGGTGCTCAAACACCAAAGAGTAACACGATCCGCTAGGGATTAGTGGGGAGAATCAAATTTCTCTTGGTGGAAGTGTAGATCAGGGCCTTCTCAACCAACCCCGAGCAAATCAACAAGTTTGATTGGCTAGGGAGAGAGATCGGGCGAAAAAGGAGATTGGAGCAACAATAGAGCTTAGGGATGGAAGAGGTAGTAAACTAGAGGAAGAAGACACCCCTTATATAGTGGAGAGACAAATCCAACCGTTATCCACTTACTCAGCCCGCGACGTGAGGTACTACCGCTCCAGACAAGCGGTACTACCGCAAGGGCTCACGGTACTACTGTAAGGGCATATTTATCCCTTAGGTGTTTTGGTGATTGATGACAATGCTTTTGCGGACTAATCGTGTGCCTTGAGTTTCTCAGATACTTCATCTCTAGGTACGAGACGATTCGGTGCCCCTCGGAATCTATTGAAGACGGTGTTGTTCTACGTTTCTCTTTGGTGGATTTGAGTCGTAGGAGAGCCGTACTATTAAGAGGGGGTCCGCGTCGGAAAGGTTTGGGTGGAATCAACACGTACACATGTCCTACCTTTCCTTGCACTTTGGAGCGTCTTTCCGTTATCCTAGTTGTGCATAATCAGACGGCTACTGCTGTACTTGCGGTAGTACTGCTCTATGGAGCGGTAGTACCGCAAGCACCTGCGGTAGTACCGCTGGGGGTCACGGTAGTACCGCTCCTCTGGAGCCTTAGTACCGTAACTCCCAGGCCTAGTGCTGCTCCGGTACGGTAGTAGGAGCGGATGTAATTTTTTACATCCGCGCCCACACGGTAGTACCGCACGTCATGCGCGGTAGTACCGCTGGAGGCCACGGTAGTACCGCTCCCATGGAGCCGTAGTATCGTGGCCCTCATACCCAGTACCGTTGCGCCGCGATAGTAGGAGCGGATGTAATTTTTTACATCCGCGCATCAACGGTAGTACCGCACCTCGTGCGCGGTAGTACCACGTCGGGTTTTTGCACTATTTCTTTTTCAGCGGAAGTAGGCACGGATGTATTTTATTTCATCCGCGCTCTTCGTCGGCTGTGGCTTACCTGCCTTGCGGTAGTACCGCAAGGGGGAGCGGTAGTACCGCGCGAGCGGTAGTATCGCTTCGATCGAGCTAGTCCGGCCTCTGCTGCTGCCGCGGAAGTACCGTGGTCCTCCACGGTAGTACCGCGTGGCCTTGCGGTAGTACCGCGCTTCTGGAGCGGTAGTACCGCGTGTCGCAGGCTGAACTTGAGGATAACGGTTGGATCTATTCCACGACTATAAAAGGGGTGTCTCCTACCTCTAGTTGACTACCTCTTCCATCTCTAAGCTCCATTGTTGCTCCAAGCTCCATTTTGGCCCGATCTCTCTCCCTGGCCAATCAAACTTGTTGATTTGCTCGGGATTGGGTGACAAGGGCCCGATATACACTTCCACCAAGAGACATTTGATTCCCCCCACTTATCCCTTGCGGATCTTGTTACTCTCGGGTGTTTGAGCACCCTAGACGGTTGAGGTCACCGCGGAGCCATATTCCATTGTGGTGAAGCTTCGTGGTGTCGTTGGGAGCCTCCAATTAAGTTGTGGATATTGCCCCAACCTTGTTTGTAAAGGTTCGGTTGCCGCCTTCAAGGGCACCAATAGTGGAATCACGGCATCTCGCATTGTGTGAGGGCGTGAGGAGAATACGGTGGACCTAGTGGCTTCTTGGGGAGCATTGTGCCTCCACACCGCTCTAACGGAGACGTACTTCCCCTCAAAAGGAAGGAACTTCGGTAACACATCCTCGTCTCCACCGGCTCCACTCTTGGTTATCCTATCCCTTTACTTGTGCAAGCTTATTTGTGTTTCTATCTTTGCTTGCTCGTGTGCATGTGTTGATTGCATCATATAGGTTGTCCACCTAGTTGCATATCTAGACAACTTACTTTGTTGCAAAGTTTAATTTGGTCAAGGAAAGCTAAAAATTGTTAGTTGCTTATTCACCCCCCCTCTAGTCAACTATATCGATCCTTTCAATTGGTATCAGAGCCTCGTCTCTTTTTAAGGACTTTACCGTCCGAAGAGTATGGTTGACGTCGTAGATGATGTGGGAGAGCACTCCGGTGCGAATCCGATATCATCTACGGGAGATGGGGGTAACTCGATCTCTCGTGAGGAATGTAATGTGGCATTGGACACATTGAAAACCTCCATGACGACCGAGGTCAAGGACATGTTTAAGGAATTCCTAGAAGGGCTTAAACTTTCCACCGCACCCGTGAAAGTGGGTGATCCCGCCAACACGGGGACATATGCTAACTCCGATAAGGGGGAAGCTACTAGTGAGAAAGCCCCATCGTCTAGTGGTAAGAATGGCACCGGCATCTTCGCCCATGTGCAATCTCCTCCCGTTTATGGTGGACCGACTCCTTCTACTCATTTGAATCATGCCGGTCCACCTCCTAAGATTGATAAAAAGGAGGATTTTGATTCTTGGGTTTATCGTTTTAAGCATCATTTAAATCATGTGAACACTAACCTTTGGAGAATCATTGAAGAAGGTTTCTATCCGCATGACCCGAGCAACTTCTCTCCCATGAAGTCGTGGACCATCAATTCAATGAGAATGCTCTCTTCATCATCCAAGAAGCAATCCTTCCGAAGACCTCCCTCATCTCCGGCCCTACTCCCTTGCCAAAGATGCTTGGCACAAGGTGGTTTCCCTTTATCGAGGAAGTGCAAGCATTCAACGTTCCAATTATGAAGTGGTGCAAGATGAAGCCGATGAGTTTGCAATGAAAGAAGATGAAGAACCTCGTGAGCTCTATCGGAGAGTTACCAAGCTCGCGGTCTCCCTCCGGGATCATGGAAGTAAGGACACGGATGACAACTGGATCAAGCGCAAATTCCTCAAGGCAATGATGCCCTACCACAAAGCCATGTCCTCCGTCATCCGTCAAAGGCCGGACTTCCACACCCTGTCCTCAAGTGATGTGTTGGATGAGTTTGTGGGTATGAGCATATTGGACAAGACCGCCGACAATGCGGTGCTTCGCTCCCAAAGAGCAAAGAAGCCCAACCTTGCTTTGAAGGCCAAGGTTTGTGTCGAAGAAGAAGGAGAGGAGGAAGAAGAAGAGAGCAACCTCGAAGATACGAAGTATGACTATCATGAACACATGGCCCTTGCTTCAAGGAAATTTTGGAGCAAGAAGAACTCAAGGCCCAACTTCAACAAGAGCAACTCAAGTGGGGCAAAGGGCAAGCAACGAGTGAGGACTTGCTTCAAATGTGGCAATGTGAGTCACTTTGTTGCGGAGTGCCCATATGAGAAGAGGGAAGACAATGGTGGCAAGCTCATCCGTAAGGACAAGGCCAAGTCTTTCCCCAACAAGAGAAACTTCAACAAGAAGGCTCCTCACAAAGCTTTGGTGGTTCAAGAAGAGTACAATGAGGATGATGATGATGATGAAGATGGTGAGTCGGTTGCCATGGCCTCCGTTGCCATTGCGACGACTCCTCGGGTGTCTCTCTTGACTCACCTAATGAAAGCATCACCGCCAAGTGCCTCATGGCTAAAGCCACCAACAAGGTAACCCCCAACATCAAAACTACCATCATCAATCATTCTTATTTGACGGATTGCATTGATGAACATGAGGGGACTAATGTGGAGGAGAATGAGTTTGAGACCTTTATGGGTAAACTCAAGGGCAAATCCAAGAAGCACTTCGTTGCTCTCTTGGAACAACTTGGTGAAGCCAATGACATGATCGAGGCTCATGAAGAAACCATCTCCAAGATGGAAGAGCATAGTCGTGACTATGCCGATGAGATTTCGGATCTTTCCAATGCTCTTGAGGAAGAGCGTGGTCTTCGTTTGGCTCTTGAGGAGTCATACAACGATGATCATGCTAAATTAAAGAAAGATCTTGATCATGCTCTTATTGTGTCTCGTGTGCTAAGCTCCGAGAAGGCAAAACTTGGAGTTGATCTTGCTAGACTCAACGAGGAGTTTGACATTCTCGACAAGGCTCACAAAGTCTTGAAGGGTGCTCATGCTAGTCTCAAAGAGTCTCATGATCAACTCCAAGTGAAGCTAACCAAGGAGAAAGCCACCTTTCCTCATATGGTATTGATTGATAATGCAAATGCTACTAACCCTTGTTGTGAGCATGTGCATCTTGTTGAGGAGAACGCTAAGTTGAAGGAGCAACTTGAAAAGGCCTTGTCACATGCATACAAGGTGAGAAGAACCTTAACGACCTTTTGAGTAATCAAAAGGAAGTTGTGGCCAAGGAGGGGATTGGGTTCGCACCCAAGCCCAAGAACAAGAAGAAGAATGACAAGACCAAGCAACCTCTTCCTCTCAAGCAAAATTTTGTGAGGGAGGGAGAGGGTGCTTTCAAGAAGAAGAAGAACCATGCAAAGGGTGGCAATGCCAAGAAGGGCAACGCCACCCCGCCGAACATAGCCGGCGACTTTAATCCTTCTTATGTGTTATGTCAGCGCTAGTGATGGGCATGTTTATGCCAAATTTGTTGGTTCTCCTCATGAATACATTGAATGGTCTATTTGGGTTCCTAAGACCCTTGTTACTAGCATCAAAGGACCCATTACAAAATGGGTACCTAAAAGCAAGCATTGATCGTGTGTAGGAGTTTGCTTCCGGTGGGGGATCATGGCTGCTCGATAGTGGAGCTACAAATCATATGACCGGAAGCAAGGACTTGGTGGTGGACGTGCACAAGAGTCCTTTTATGCCCACCAATGTCGAGTGGGGTGATGCCTCGTCTTCTAAGGTATTGGGACTTGGCAAGGTTGTCATTTCTCATGATCTCACGATCGAGAAGGTCATGCTTGTTGAGTCCCTTGCATTCAATTTACTTTCCGTTCGTCAACTCGCAATCTTGGGCTTTGCCACTGTCTTTGATATTGATTTCGTGGCCCTCTTGTGGAGCAAGACTCTTAAAGTAGCCTTTGTTGGGCATGTCGAGAAAGGTCTATATGTGGTCAACTTTTCGGAGCAACCCACTAAAACCGCGACATGCCTAATGGCTAAAGTTGACGTGGGATGGCTTTGGCATCGCCGTTTAGCCCATGTCAATATGAGATCTTTGCAAAGTCTTCTCAAGGGGGACCATGTCCGTGGACTAACAAATGTTAGTTTTGCCAAAAACCGTGCTTGCAGTGCTTGTATTGAAGGAAAGCTTCATGAGAAGGCTCACCCTCCCACGACCATCATCTACTCAAAGAGACCCTTGGAGCTCCTTTACATGGATATCTTTGGGCCACCATCATTTGATAGTCTTGGAGGTAGAAAGTATTGCTTGGTGATTGTGGATGACTATTCAAGATACACTTGGGTATAATTCTTCAAGAGGAAGAGTGAGACTCAACAAACCGTCATCGACTTTGCATATGAAGCTCAACATCAACATAATGCAAAGATCTTGACAATAAGAAGTGACAATGGCACCAAGTTCAAGAACTACACCTTGGATGAGTTTCTTAGTGATGAGGGGATCAAGCATCAATATTCTGCACCATATACCCCTCAACAAAATGGTGTTGCGGAGAGGAAGAACCAGACGTTGATGGATGCGGCAAGGACCATGATGGTGGAGTTCAAGTCTCCATACAACTTTTGGGCCGAAGCCATCAACACCGCATGTCATGCATCCAATCGGCTCTATCTCCGCAAAGGCTTGAACAAGAATCCTTATGAGATACTCACCGGCAACAAGCCCAATCTCAAGTACTTCCGGGTGTTCGGGTGTAAGTGTTTCATTCTCAAGAAAGATGTTCGTTTGTCTAAATTTTAAGCTAGAGCTCATGAGGGCATATTTGTTGGTTATGCTACAAACTCTCATGCTTACCGTGTCCTCAATAAATCCACAAGACTTATTGAGGAGACGTGTAACATGGAGTTTGATGAGAATAACGGCTCCCAAGTGGAGCAAAGTGGCACTTGTGATGTAGGTGATGAAATTCCTCCTCAAGCCATAAGAAGAATGGGTGTTGGTTTTATCCTACCCGTTGAGGAACCCCTTGTGGCGAAGGAGAAGGACAATGCTCCACTCAAGTGGAGGCATCACCAACCCAAGGCCCACACGCTTCTGAAGAACAAAGTGAAGGCCCTCAACCTCATGAACAAGACCAAGGGCAAGATCATGCTCAAGACGATGGTGACACACCAAATGATCCCAAGGTCAAGTTCTCTCCCCCGAGCATGCTGAAGATCAAGAACATGCTCAAGACGGCGCTCAAGATGATCAAGTGACCCCTCCTCATCTCACCTCCGAGGAGGAATTAGAGCGTCGTGCCGCCAAGATTGCGTCCAAACTCACCACAAAAGGCCATCTCATGGAGAATGTGGTTGGAAGCCTAAGAAAAGGGGTAAGCACTCGTAGACAATTTGCAAACTATTGTGAACATCACGCATTTGTCTCTTGTGTTGAACCCCAAAAGGTCTATGAGGCGCTCGAAGACTCAGATTGGCTCAATGACATGCATGAAGAACTCAACAACTTCGAATACAACAAGGTGTGGAGATTGGTGCCAAGGCCACCGGGAACCACAACGTCATTGGAACCAAGTGGATCTTCAAGAACAAGCAAGATGCTCATGGGAACATCATTTGCAACAAGGCAAGATTGGTAGCACAAGGCTACTCCCAAGTCGAGGGTATCGACTACGGTGAAACCTTTGCTCCCATTGCTCACCTTGAATCCATTCGTTTGTTGATTGCTTATGCTTCCCATCACAACTTTAAGTTGCAACAAATGGATGTGAAAAGTGCTTTTCTTAATGGTCCTATTAATGAGTTGGTCTATGTCAAGCAACCCCCCGGGTTCGAGGACCCCTACTTCCCGGATCATGTGTATCAACTCGATAAGGCACTCTATGGCCTTAAACAAGCCCCACGTGCGTGGTATGACCACCTTACCGAGTTGTTATAAGATCGTGGATTTGAGGTGGGGCAAATCGATCCCACTCTTTTTACTAAGAAGGTCAATGGGGAGTTGTTTGTATGCCAACTATATGTTGATGATATTATCTTTAGTTCCCTTAACAAAGCTTTCAATGAGGAATTTGCCGCTCTCATGACCTCCAAGTTCAAGATGTCTTCTATGGGAGAGTTGAAGTTCTTCCTTGGTTTTGATATCAAACAAAGAAGAGAAGGAACCTTCATCAACCAAGCCAAATACACTCAAGACATGCTCAAAAGATTCAAGCTAAGTGATGTCAAGCCGGCTACTACACCAATGCCTACCAAGTGCCAACTTGACATTGATCCCAATGGTAAAGCGGTGGATCAAAAGGTATATCGCTCCATGATTGGCTCCTTGCTTTACCTTTGTGCATCTAGACCGGATATCATGTTGAGTGTGGTAATGTGTGCACGGTTTCAAGCCGCACCGAAGGAAAGTCACTATGTGGCGGTCAAGCGAATCTTTCGATATTTGGCTCATACCCCAAACTTTGGCTTATGGTACCCAAGAAGGGAAAACTTCAAGCTCGAAGGATTTACGGATTCCGATTGGGCGGGAGACAAAGTGGATAGGAAGTCCACCTCTGGAGGGTGCCAATTTCTTGGTTGCTCTTTGGTAAGTTGGTCTTCCAAGAAGCAAAGTTGTGCGTCTCTCGTCCACCGAAGCGGAATATGTGGCGGCCGGTAGTTGTTGTGCTCAACTCCTATGGATGAGGCAAACTTTAAAGGAGTACAGTGTCATTTGTGACTAAGTGCCTCTTTGGTGTGATAATGAAAGTGCCATCAAGATTTCTCTCAACCCGGTGCAACACTTCAAGACGAAGCACATTGAGATTCGGTATCACTTCATCCGGGATCACATTAGGCGAGGGAGATCGAGCTCAAGTATGTCAACACTCATGATAACCTTGCAGATATTTTCACGAAGCCCTTGGATGAAGCAAGATTTGTGAGTTAAGGCATGAGCTAAATATCATTGATTTGAGCAATGTGACTTGAACCTGTGCACCCCCACCACACTCAACTTGTTGTCTAGTTTAGGTGTAGGCATGGACATAGGGGGAGTGTTGTTCTCTCAATGAACTCTCCCTCCCCCCATCATGCATAAATAGATCAACTCTTTCACATTAGCCCATTTTTATGGTACTTGTGCTTCAAAGACGAGTTTTGGTCATGGGCCCAAGGATAATTCTTCGCGGTGCCATACCATCTAACTCAAACATGGGTGGCTTCGGCCACCGCCCTCTCCTTTTGAGAGGTTTTGTCGGTTGGTGTTCTCTTGTTGTCTTTCTGCCTCTGGTTTGTGCGTGTTCTTGTGGTTTCCTTTGTGTGAAAAGTTTCCGTGCAAAGACCCTCTTCTTGTGCTGAAACCGGCTGTGTCTTGAGCTCACGGTACTACCGCGGCCAGCTACGGTACTACCGCTGCCAACCACGGTACTACCGCGTGTGGGAGCACGGTACTATCGCCCCACGCTGGCAGTAATTTTTTATCGCCGCTGGGTGAGCGGTACTACCGCTTCGGTCTTGTACTTCCGCCCGGCGGTACTACCGCGATGACATGCGGTACTACCGCCCGGCTTGGGCGCGGGGATAAGGACGGGCAGGGGGAGTTCTAACTCCCCCATACCCATTCGCAGTTCCCCCCACGTCGTCTCTCTCTCTCTCCCACGCTCAAGATCGGAGCCGGCGTTCGTCGCCGGATCTCCTCCTCCGGCTGCCCTCCCGTGATTCCGTCTGGTGGGATCTTTCCCCACCACGTGCTCTTGCTATGGACCCAGGTTTTTCCCCAATCTTTCCTCGTTTTATTGAGTTCTTTGCCTCTAGGTTGTTGGGGGAGACTTGTGTGTTCTAGAGATTCTTAGGCTATTTCTTTGCAAGAGTAGGATGAAGGAGAGTAGCTTTGCGTAGGGATTATACTTGTATTTTTGTCTTGCGATAGATTTGATCACCGTAGCACTGCCATTGTTTCGCGGTTCTTTTCAGATTCGAACTGACGTTTGGATCTGACGTGATGCGGTACTACCACCCGTCGGGCGCGGTACTACCGCTAGCACGGTACTACCGCCCCTCTGGCGCGGTACTACCGCGCTCACTGCGGCACTAAAATTTTACTACCGCTCCAACCACGGTACTACCGTGACCTCGCACGGTACTACCGCGACTTGGAGCAGTACTAATATTTTAGTACTGCAGGCACTGGCAGTACTACCGTGGCTCACATCTATCGCTTGCCAACTTTCACGTATATTTCCTATGTGTTTCTTGTGCTTTGCCGTGGTATTCGCATTGATCCTCTTCACGTTCGTTGGTGTTTTGCGTTTGTGTCTCAGGTGGTGGCTCTTGCCGTTCCAATCCCAGTCGTGACACTGGCTCCAAGCGTCCGCCAAGAACCTGTGTGAAGCACCGGAGGGCTCCTTCGCCCCCAAGCGCAATGTCAAGACATCAGCTAGCAAGTTCAAGGAGCCCACCAAGGGCATGGATGAGATACCACAATCTGAGTACGTCCGTCTCAGGCAGCTTCACCCGTACGTGAACCCTCGTTCCTCTGTCAGAGGTTGTGAGCTGTTTTGGAACAAGCAACAGACCAACATCTATCTGGATGTCATCAAAACAAGCAGAATACCTACGTGGATGTGAAATGGATTGACATGCATCACCTGAGGAAGGACAAGTTCCATGCCTACTTTGGAGAGGCTCTGGACTTGGTGGAGCAGTTTGGTATTGAGCATGTGATATCCTTTCATCTTGACTATGACCCTGAGCTTATCTGTCAGTTCTTTGCCTCAGTATACTTTCACTCTGATGAGGAGTGGAGGATGACCTGGATGTCCAATGGTCGTAAGCTGACTGCTACCTGGAAGGAGTTCATGGATTTGCTCCAAGTACCTGATGACAGGCTCGACACTCCCGTGGGTGTTCGCCCCCATGCCAACTCTGAGTCTGCCAACAAGGACAAGCTTACACCATACTATGTTGAGAAGACGCTCCCAAGTGGCAAGATAGGGTTGGTGCTCAACTCTTTTCCGGATATCATGTATCGCATCTTCCGCAACTCCTTGTTCCCTCGCATTGGTGACAAGGACAAGGTTCATGCCTATATGGTGGATATGATGCTCATCTGCGAGGAGGCTCGTTTGTCTCAGACTCAGCCACTTGATGTCTCACACATCATGTGGTGTGAGCTTCGGTTTGCGGTGTTCAACCGCAAGGTGCCTATCTATGGGCCCTATCTGTTTCGACTGATCTCGCAGACTTGGGAGAAGATGTTCCCTGGTGAGGAGTTCCTTGCCCTCGATTTGGATTCGCCATGATCCCATCTGTCTGCGTGTCAAACCCAACTGGGCCAACACTACTACTCGTGCCGAGGCGTCTGCTGCTAGGGGTGCTGTTGATGAGGAGGATGCTGGCGCCGAGGATGTTGCTGAGGGCCATGCTGCTAGGTCTTCCCAGAGCTCCTCTATGCCTTCATGGGCCAAGAAGCTGAAGCACAAGATGAAGACTCTTTTCTGCATGCAAGCCAAGGGGCAGTACAAGACTCACGTGGCGTCCAAGGAGAGTCGTCGCCGGGACAGGAAGATCTTGCAGCTCTATGGTGAGGATGTGTCTGGCGGGTCTGAGGAGCGCATCACTCCAGAGGCCGAGTGGATGGAGAAGCAAGGCTACAGGTGGACTGATTCTGAGGAGGACGTCGAAGAGACCATCCCTGTTGCCGGGGAGTCCGACGGAGAGGGTTGGGACGAGTTCTCTGCTTGAGCCACCTCTTGTGTGTAGGTGTCCTCTCTGCCTTTTTGGCGTCTCGATGCCAAAGGGAGAGGGAGTGTAGGGATTTGCGAGTTTTGTGTCGTCTTTCGAGTGTCGGTGTGTTTGCTGCTTCCTTGTTTGAACCTCGTTTCAGTTGCTTTGGGTTGCTTTACTTCATATGGTGTAAGACATATGCACTCTATCTATCTTAGCGAGCGTGTGATATATTGTGCTACCTTTGTGCTATGCTCTGCTTAAATATTTTTGTCATGCCTTTATCTCTAAAATATAGGGGGAGTGTTGATCCTAGTTTTTGTGCTATGCATTCCAAATCATCTATCTAGAGTGCACACATCTAGGGGGAGCCCGTCTATATTTTAGAGAGGAGGAGTTTGCCCTTGCTCAAAATTATCTTATCTGTGCAAATCCCGTATTGTCATCAATCCACCAAAAAGGGGGAGATTGTAAGGGCATATTTATCCCTTAGGTGTTTTGGTGATTGATGACAATGCTTTTGCAGACTAATCGTGTGCCTTGAGTTTCTCAGATGCTTCATCTCTAGGTACGAGACGATTCGGTGCCCCTCGGAATCTATTGAAGACGACGTTGTTCTACGTTTCTCTTTGGTGGATTTGAGTCGTAGGAGAGCCGTACTATTAAGAGGGGGTCCGCGTCGGAAAGGTTTGGGTGGAATCAACACGTACACATGTCCTACCTTTCCTTGCACTTTGGAGCGTCTTTCCGTTATCCTAGTTGTGCATAATCAGACGGCTACTGCTGTACTTGCGGTAGTACTGCTCTACGGAGCGGTAGTACCGCAAGCACCTGCGGTAGTACCGCTGGGGGTCACGGTAGTACCGCTCCCCTGGAGCCTTAGTACCGCAACTCCCAGGCCTAGTGCTGCTCCGGTACGGTAGTAGGAGCGGATGTAATTTATTACATCGGCGCCCACACGGTAGTACCGCACGTCATGCGCGGTAGTACCGCTCCCCTGGAGCCGTAGTACCGTGGCCCTCATACCCAGTACCGTTGCGCCGCGGTAGTAGGAGCGGATGCAATTTTTTACATCCGCGCCTCAACGGTAGTACCGCACCTCGTGCGTGGTAGTACTGCGTCGGGTTTTTGCATTGTTTCTTTTTCAGCGGAAGTAGGCACGGATGTATTTTATTTCATCCGCTCTTCGTCGGCTGTGGCTTACCTGCCTTGCAGTAGCACCGCAAGGGGGAGCGGTAGTACCGCGCGAGCGGTAGTACTGCGCTCAGTCAGGCTAGTCCCGGCCTCTGCTGCTGCCGCGGAAGTACCGTGGTCCTCCACGGTAGTACCGCGTGGCCTTGCGGTAGTACCGCGCTTCTGGAGCGGTAGTACCGCGTGTCGCAGGCTGAACTTGAGGATAACGGTTGGATCTATTCCACGACTATAAATGGGGTGTCTCCTACCTCTTCCATCTCCAAGCTCCATTGTTGCTCCAAGCTCCATTTTGGCCCGATCTCTCTCCCTAGCCAACCAAACTCGTTGATTTGCTCGGGATTGGGTGACAAGGGCCCGATCTACACTTCCACCAAGAGACATTTGATTCCCCCCACTTATCCCTTGCGGATCTTGTTACTCTTGGGTGTTTGAGCATCCTAGACGGTTGAGGTCACCATGAGCCATATTCCATTGTGGTGAAGCTTCGTGGTGTCGTTGGGAGACTCCAATTAAGTTGTGGAGATTGCCCCAACCTTGTTTGTAAAGGTTCGGTTGCCGCCTTCAAGGGCACCAATAGTGGAATCACGGCATCTCGCATTGTGTGAGGGCGTGAGGAGAATACGGTGGCCCTAGTGGCTTCTTGGGGAGCATTGTGCCTCCACACCGCTCTAACGGAGACGTACTTCCCTTCAAAAGGAAGGAACTTGGTAACACATCCTCGTCTCCACCGGCTCCACTCTTGGTTATCCTATCCCTTTACTTGTGCAAGCTTATTTGTGTTTCTATCTTTGCTTGCTCGTGTGCATGTGTTGATTGCATCATATAGGTTGTTCACCTAGTTGCATATCTAGACAACTTACTTTGTTGCAAAGTTTAATGTGGTCAAGAAAAGCTAAAAATTGTTAGTTGCCTATTCACCCCCCTCTAGTCAACTATATCGATCCTTTCAACTACCTGGTGGACCGCGGTACTACTGCTGTAACGGCAGGAGCTAGTGTAGGCCAGAGCCGCCAAGGCTGAGAGCGGTACTGCCGCTAATGCGGTACTACCGCTCCCCCCTGCGGTACTACCGCAAGGACAGCATGGACTAGCCTGGGAAGGGGATCGATGAATAAAAATACATCCGTGCCTACTTCCGCTGAAAATCAAACAGTGCAAAAATCCGACACGGTACTACCGCGACTGGCATGCGGTACTACCGCGCAGGGAGCGGATGTAAAAAATTACATCCGCCCCTACTTCCGCTCGTGTTGCTGAGCCAGACTAGGCCTCACGGTACTACCGCGCACATGGGGCGGTACTACTGCGTAGGGCGCGGATGTAAAAAATTACATCCGCCCCTACAGCCGCACGAGAGGCTGAGCCTGGTCAGAGGCCACGGTACTACAGCTCCTTAGGAGCGGTACTACCATGTGCGCCTACGGTACTACCGCAAGAGCTTGCGGTACTACCACAGGAGCCTGCGGTTCTACCGCTCCAAGGAGCAGTACTACCGCATGCCTCAAAATAGCAACACTAGGAATCCTTCTTTTTGCATAAATATGAAGATAATGGAGGATGCTCCAAAGCGCAAAGGGAAAGGCGGAGCAAAGGGAGTAAACGTGTACGTGATGATTCCACCCAAACCTTTTCAACGCGGACCCCATCTTAATAGTACGGCTATCCTAGGACTCAAATCCACCAAAAGAGACGTAGAACACTGTTGTCTTCAAAAGTCTTCGAGGGATACCAAACCGTCTTGTGCCAGAAGCGACTGAAATACTCAAGGCATACGATTAGTCCGCAAAAGCATTGTCATTAATCACCGAAACACCTTAGGGATAAATATGCCCTTACACTTATAGCTTAATAAAAAGCTAATAAGAGAGCATTGTGTAGCACAAGCTTAGTCGGGCTGGCTAATTTGGTTGTTATGGAAGCGAGATACTAGTGAACATACACTCATGGTTTCCTATCTTAAGATTGTAGCAATTCATTAAGAAAAGTTTGTGCACTATAAATTCCCTAAAAAATTGTACACTGTAAAAAGGGCTCTCACTCCCGCGTCGCCCCTCAGAAGCGGCTCGGGCAAATACATCCGTCTTCTATACAAGTCTCAAGAATAGACTCTAAACTAACCATCAACAAAACTAAAATAAACATTCATTTTAGCAGTTCAGTATATACTAAAAACTATCAACGTTTCAGACGATCTATAACAAAACGAACTGGATATCTGGCGACTCGTCTAGCGACAGCCAGGGCCGCAAGTTTCCGCCCATCTTGTAGCCATCTCCATTCTTTCTTCGTCGCCGCGCACCTGTCACCTGTTTTCTTGCCGAAAAGTCTTGTCCCCTGCTCGTCCCAAGGCGGTCTTCCAAGTGTCATCCTTTGGTATGTGCACTTCGGCATAGATTCCTGCTAGCTCCTCGGGGAGGCGAGGTTTGGGTTTCTTGTCGGGCGTACGCAACGACGAGATTTGGTGTCAGATCCTTTAGATTGATTTAGGGATTTAATAACGACGACTGCACCTCCAGGGCGATTGTCCTTAGGGACACGTGCACGAAGACTTCCCGGTTGTAATCGGCAAGGTCAGGCCGGCTCCATCTGCGGCTAGTTCTGGCGGTGGCAATGGTCGTTCAGTGGTCCATGGACCTAATTGTAATTTTTATCATGTTTGAGGTGCTTTGTACTTCTGATGAATCTTTATAATAGATCTGGTCCTTTTCGTAAAAACAGTTAAGATCGGATAAAAGTTTATAAGTTAGTGTTAGATTCATGCTTATGGGCAATGGGCAACAAACATATTTCAGGAATGACATTTTGGTGTGGACATAAACTTTGAAAGAACAGTACCATGAGTTGTGTGCACGATGAAGCAACTAGAGGTTGGCACATCAGGTTCAGAAGATGGCTGATTGTGAGCAACATGGTAAATTTGTTGAACTGAGGGTTCTGCTTCGTAGTGCTGTTTTGAATTAGAATGATGACATGCCTAGGTGGAAGTGGACTAAGAGTGGCAAATTTTCAGTCAAATCCTTGTATGATCATCTGTCTGACGTGGGGCCTGACAGATCTTCTTGGCATTTATGGCACTGGTGGAAAAAAGGCCTTTGGTCATGTTCGCCTGCCATTAGTCGTGTTGCGCAACCGCGACCAAACTCTTAAGCGACTAAAGCCCCCCACCTTTAGTCGGCTGCTTAAGAACGCGACCAAAGGCCCGTCACGTGGGCGCCAGCCGTTAGAGGCGGAGGACCTTTAGTCGCGGTTCTTCCGCCAACCGCGACTAAAGGCCGCCATGAGTTTAGGGTTTTAGCCCCCCGCCCCCTAAACCTGTTTTCTGTTTAATTTGTATTGTTTTATTTCTTTTGTGCTTTATTTTAATTTTGAAGGAGTTTCATATATTCTACGGTACTACATACATGCATATGAATGTACAATCTCAAATAAATTTGAAATTAGAACCAAAAAGAATTCAAGAGGAATATACAATATATATTCAATATCATCGGATGACCATATACAATTTTGAACAAGTTTCCATACATGATTTAATCCATATAAAGTTCTACGTCCTCGTAATAGTGTTCTCCTTTAGGATGGAGGACTTCCCTGCTGAACCATCCAGCTAGTTCCTCTTGAAGTGGTCGGAAGCGAGCTTACGGACTAAGCATCATCCGGAGGTTATTCCTCCGAGCATTGGTATCACTCGAACGGCCCGCTCAGAGGTGTATCTCGGATCCTCTCCTGAACATATAGTATCCACATAGATTGGTCTCCGGTGGCTGAATATCCCCAGCATTCTTAGGCTTTAACATTTTGAATTCTAGCTCTTTTTTGAATTCACCGACCTTTGTATCTACGAACCGTCTCAAAACCCTACGAGGCAAAGAAAATCAAGTGAACAAGAGAGTTATTAGTTACTTGATATTAGGAAATGAACGAAATAGGCCGATCGATATAGAGCGCAAATGAATGAAAATAATTACTTCTGCAGCATTCTTCTCATGTCGGCCCAAAGCTTTGGATCCATATTAGGAGAGTCGTGGGCGAGACATTACGAGGTGTTAACTTTAATTACTAGCGAATCGGTGGAACCTGCGGACACGATACATGCACAAGACGTCATGCATAACTTATCGATTAGCCGCCACATACCATGCATGGAGTAAACAAAAGAGAATTAATGTGCTCAAGATGTAAACACTCACCCAAAATGGTAAGGAAACAGAATATCACTTTTGAGTTCCTGCTTTGTAAGAAATCGCCACAGTGTCTGCCTTCCACGTCGGCTGGGTAACGCTCCAACACATGTCCATTAACGATGTGTGGGTCAATGAACCCAACATCATGGATGTTCCTTACTCGCATTCCTTAATCTTCATTCTGCATGTATAATAGCGGACACAACAATATAGTTAGGACATATATATAGTGCAGGCAATATGAACGAGATGGGGTAGAAATTAATAAATCACTTATAGAACGTAACCGATGATAGATTTGTCGAGCTCAAGGCAGATTGAAAAGCTGGAACAATTCACTCAAAGGCAATTTGTACATAGTAATGTTTGAAGTGATGCTCATGTCTAACTTCCGCATAAATATATTCTTTGGCGTTTTTTATTTTTATGTAACCCTTGTACCAATTCAGCAGACCTTTCATTTGGTCGGGTAGATCATTTTCTGCGCAGGCTCGACGAGAGGCCCATTCTTGACATATGTAATTACTACCTCCTTCTTTGGCGCCTCATCAAGGCCTAACAGTTCCACGAAGAGTAATACCTAAGTTGGCCGCTTGTTCTACGGCACTTTCGTTACAGTCAATCCATGTCTTTGTCAGCTTGTATGATCTCGGGGCATCCGGGCTTCCACTATAAGCGGGAAATCGATTGTTTACTTTGTTCCCCGAGCTGGGCAACTTGTTTCCGCTTTTTTACTTTCGGCCTTCTCCGCTCTTTGTTCTCCTTGAACATGAGTGCCTGCCTGAAGTTCACGTGCATAGTCGTCAGCAGATTCTTCATGACTTGGGACGGTGTGCTCAAAAATGACTTAGCCCACTTCTTTTGCTCATCGAATATACTGGCTTGGGCTCGGGCTCTCTTTTCTTCTTGCAGTCCGCCTTCCATTTCTCATAATGAGCAGCTGCGGCGCGTCGACTTCCTCGGCACTACGTTCCCAAGGCCTTGTGGGGAGAGGCTTGATGATGGCTCGGTACCTTTGTGGTCTTAGGTACATAAGGGTCCGGGTTAATAATCCAGACTGCTTCGCTTCTTTGTCGGAGGTGGATTGGGGCGGCGTCTGATCACCCGCCGGACGAGGACTGGGGGGCGGCGACTGATCACCCGCCGGACGTTGTGGACTGGGGGGCGGCGTACTCGATTGTTTTGACGATCCGGCCGAGGGCTAAAATAAGAAAGAGAGTCGCGCGCGTTAGTACACACATATTTATTCAAATCAGTTAGTTTGTATCACCAGAGACTCAATGTATATATATACCTCGGCGCCGGAGGTGGTTGCTACTTCCATTTGAAGATCGTCGTTTATCGACGCGTTTCTTGACATCTTCTTCTTGTGGCGCCCTTCATCTTCACCGTCAAGGTTCAGATAAGAAGAGATATCATCTTCTTCTTCTCCGGTCGGCACATATTGAATATCGCCGTTTATGATGCCGAACATATGTGCTTCACCGTCCGGATCATAGTTGTCCATAATCGGGTCAGCTCTATCGTCCGCCATTATGTCAGTCCCGAAAACATGTAGTAAAAACAAATTAATTAAGTGAAGAAGGGGCGGTGGCGGTGGCGGTGGCGAAAAGGCGGTGGCAAAAGGAGGGGCGAGAAGGGGTGGGAGAGGGTGTCGCGGTAGAGCGCGAGACGGGCGGCAGACGACGCGTCACGGAGAGGGGAGGCGAGACAACACACGGAGAGGGAGGCGAGGACAACAGACAACCACGTCTTCACGGAATGGGCGATATCGGGATGGTCAGGGGCTTGCACGGTTGCTCCGGCAAGGAGGGGTCGTTGTCGACGTAGTCGATCACAGGCGGCATCGGTCTCGGGGTCTACCGGAGAGAAGAGGGGCAATATGATGTGCCGGAGTGACCTAACATATGGCTACACGATAAAGGTGAAGGGGGATTCAACCGAATGTTTTCCGGTTAGGACTAATGTCGGATAGAAGACCGGAGGGGAGAATTCCATGTTCAGATAGTTAGAGGCATCTGACATGTATGTGGGTAGCGATTCGGGTTCGTCTCGTCGTTCTGAGCAACTTTCATGTATAAAGTTTTTTGATCCGACCTACGGTTTATTTAATATGATTTTTCAAAGTTTTAAACAGTTATTTGGAATTAACAGATTTAAATAAAAGGAAAACAGGGTTATGACATCAGCATTAATTACTTTTAATTATTATCATTTTTAATTTTTATTTATACATATTTCTTTTTGTTCTTCTTTTTAACAGGGGGCCTTGGTAAGTGGCCTAGGAGGCCACGTGGGTTAACGGGCGCAAGGGCGCTTGCCCGGTCGTAGGTTCAGCCCGAGCGCTGAAGGCCAAAGGCCCGGCTGAACGGGCGAGGCCCGACGAGCGGCGGGGGTGACGGCGAGCGGCGATGGGGGGCGGCATCGGCCTCGGGGCGCCGCGGGTGTCAGAGGAGAGGCGGAGAGGCGACGGTGACGAGGCCGGGCGGCCGAGGGCGTGAGCCGCAGCGGCAGCGGCACCGGAACGGGCGCCAGCGACGGAGCGCTGGGTCATGCCCTCGTTCCAAAGACGGATCGAGGAGGTGCCGGGCGCCATGCGGAGGGGACGGAGAGGCGAGGTGAGGCAGTCCAATGAGCAGTACCGAGGCCGCCGGCGGCGCGCTGCTGGCTGGGCGAGGGGCGACGACCGGGCGCGCCGAGGGCGTAGGGCGACGGCGGGCGGCGCCGAGGGCGAGGGCGACGGCGGGCGGCGCCGAGGGCGACGGCGACGTGGCGGGCGGCGCCGAGGGCGCTGCAGACTTAACAAAGCGAGAAACGGCGGGCGCGTCGAGGGCTTGTATTTATAGCTCTTTAGTCGCGGTTGGCGACGAGGCCCGCGATTAAAGGTACCCTTTAGTCATGGTCGCCCGCCCAACCGCGACTAAAGGGGTTTTGGCGGTTTTTGCGATCCCGCCCCCTTTAGTCGCGGTTGGGCAGGAGGCCCATGACTAAAGGTACCTTTTAGTCATGGGCCGCCGCCCAACCACGACTAAAGGCCTTGTGCCTCGCCTCGAAAGTTTAGTCCCACCTCGCTAGTTGAGAGAGCTCGAGAGTGGTTTATAAGCGCGCTGCGCCCACCCTCTCGAGCTCCTCTCAACTGCAGGCTTCGGCCTAATCATCACTAGCTATGTGCCTGTGGGCCTACTCGGCCTCCTGCGGGCTGAATCTCGCCCATGTAGGGTTTCTAGTCGTATTCAGCCGTGGGGGTCCAAAGAGGGCGGCACTATTTTTTCCAGTTTTTTGTTTTGTTTTCTGCATTATTATTTATTTTTGTTGTTTTTGCTTTATTTTTTAATTCTGTTTGCTTTTAGTTTTAGTAAAATTATAAACTTTATGTTAGTGGCATTAGTTTTCAAATTTGAAAACACTTTTTTGTTTTCTTTGTTGCTTTATTTATTTTATTTTGTTTCTACTTACAACAAAATACTTATTGTTGCTATTTTAGTTTTCTGCATTATTATTTATTTTTTGTTGTTTTTGCTTTATTTTTTAATTCTTTTTGCTTTTAGTTTTAGAAAAATTATAAACTTTCTGTTAGTGCCATTAGTTTTCAAATTTGAAAACACTTTTTTGTTTTCTTTGTTGCTTTATTTATTTTATTTTGTTTCTACTTACAACAAAATACTTATTGTTGCTATTTTAGTTTTCTGCATTATTATTTATTTTTTGTTGTTTTTTGCTTTATTTTTTAATTCTTTTTGCTTTTAGTTTTAGAAAAATTATAAACTTTCTGTTAGTGCCATTAGTTTTCAAATTTGAAAACACTTTTTTGTTTTCTTTGTTGCTTTATTTATTTTATTTTGTTTCTACTTACAACAAAATACTTATTGTTGCTATTTTAGTTTTCTGCATTATTATTTATTTTTTGTTGTTTTTTGCTTTATTTTTTAATTCTTTTTGCTTTTAGTTTTAGAAAAATTATAAACTTTCTGTTAGTGCCATTAGTTTTCAAATTTGAAAACACTTTTTCTGTTAGTGCCATTAGTTTCTCACTACATATATGTAGTCTGCTTGGCCAAGATTATCACATCTCTACAATCTCTCATCACTCTCTCATGGCTTCCACCGCACCCACTCTAACCTACCAGCAGGTGGAGGAGCTTTGCGCCTCGAACTACCCTTGACTACCAGTACAACGACGACGGCGGCTATGAAGACTACGAGTATGCATATTATACGCCTAGGCAGGAGTATGACTAAATCACTCCAAATTTCATGTATCATCGGTGGTATCTCGAATCATTCAAAATGGACACCAAACACATCACGGGTAATATAATTCACATGATCCATTCAACAAAGTTTGGTACAATAAATTATTACACATCATTTCTTCCCTTGTGTCCCTCGCTTGCTTACGATTGTGCCAGATCCATGGAGCATCCTCATCATTTAACTTAATGCTTGGGTCGGTGTTCACTTTGAAGGGCGGAATTTCAGCAAACATATTATAATCTTGACATGTCATCTTGTCCTCCACTCCCACGATGTTTCTTTTCCTTGAAAGAACAATGTGGCGCTTTGGATCATCGCATGATGTCTTGATCGTTTTCTTATCTTTCCGCTTCCTCGGTTTGCTACTCATGTCCTTCACATAGAAAACCTGAGCGACATCTTTCGCTAGGACGAATGGTTCGTCAAGGTAACCAAGATTGTTGAAATCCACCATTGTCATTCCGTATTGCTGGTCCACCTTTACCCCACCTCCTGTTAGCTTGAACCATTTGCACCGGAACAAAGGGACCTTAAAGGAGGGTCCATAGTCAAGTTCCC
Source organism: Aegilops bicornis (assembly GCA_021605145.1). Taxonomy (NCBI): domain Eukaryota; kingdom Viridiplantae; phylum Streptophyta; class Magnoliopsida; order Poales; family Poaceae; genus Aegilops; species Aegilops bicornis. Next base: position 677,727,329 of record CM038672.1, read on the forward strand.
ATATCTCCTCTATGTAACCATAATATGTGACCTCTTGCCCATTCTCGGTTGCTGCATCAAAGCGGACACCACTGTTTTGGTTGGTGCTCTTTTATCTTGGGCGATCGTGTAAAATGTATTCCCATTTATCTCGTACCCTTGGAAAGTCGTTATAGTCGAAGATGGTGTCTTGGCCAACATGTACAGCTGATCTACAACATCATTGTCATTCATTAAATGTTTTCTCAACCAACTGCCGAAAGTCTCCATGTGGGCCTTCCTAATCCAGGATTCAGGCTTCCCCGGGTTGTCAGAACGTAAAATATTCTTGTGTTTCTCAAAGAAAGGAGCCACCAAGCTGGAATTGGTCAAGACAAAGGTGGTGTGCTTCAAGGAGAATGGTCGTCCATACATATCGTTGATTTCATTCCGATCGTGCCTTTTCCACTTAGTCTCCCTCGTGCCGCGATCGAGGAAGACCAATCGGCTTAAGGTCAGGAACAAAGTCAACACAAAACTCAATTACCTCCTCATTTCCATAGCCCTTGGCGATGCTTCCTTCTCGCCTAGCACGGTTCTGAACATATTTCTTTAATACTCCCATGAACCTCTCGAAGGGAACATATTGTGTAGAAATACAGGACCGAGAACGAAAATCTCTTCGACTAGGTGAACCAGGAGGTGCGTCATAATATTGAAGAAGGATGGCGGAACACCAACTCGAAACTGACAAGACATTGGATCACATCGCTCAGAACCGTGGTAGAACTTCCGGATTGATTACCTTCGAGAGATTGCATTGAGGAATGCACATAGCTTCACAATGGCTACTCGAACATTTTCGGCAGGAGCCCCTCAAAGCAATCGGAAGCAATTGCGTCATAATCACGTGGCAGTCGTGAGACTTCAGGTTTTGGAACTTTTTCTCCGCCATGTTTATTATTCCCTTTATATTGGACGAGAATCCAGATGGAACCTTCATACTGCTCGGGCATTCAAAAAGATGACCTTCTCTTCTTTGGTCGAGGCGTGGTAGCACGACCTTGAAACCATTCCGGATGCCGGTCATCGTGGTCTTTCAAACGTTCTTTGGTCTGCCGTGCTTCCTTTGTATCATTTGTCTTCCCATACACGCCCAAGAAGCTTAGGAGGTTCACGCAAATATTCTTCGTAACGTGCATCACGTCGATTGCAGAGCGGACATCTAGGACTTTCCAATATTCTAGCTCCCGAATATAGATTTCTTCTTCCACATGGCTGCGTGCCCGTCGGCTCCCTTCGAACCGATTGTCCGCCAGACCCTTTCCAAAGATGACTTTCAAATCCTTGACCATATCAAATACCTCGGCACCGGTCGTTCGCGCAGCTTCGCCGGTGATCTGCCTTGCCGTTGTAATGCTTGACTTTCTTTCTTCCTGGATGAATTTTCGGAAGAAATCGACGATGCCCAAGGTACACGTTCTTCTTACAATTTGGCAAATGTACACTTTCAGTCTCATGTAAGCAGTGCGTGCATGCATTGTATCCCTTATTTGACAGTCCCGAAAGGTTACTAAGAGCAGGCCAATCGTTGATGGTTACGAAAAGCAACGCCAGAGGTCAAATTCCTCTTGTTTGTGCTCATCCCACACACGGACACCACCCCACAGCTGTAAAAGTTCATCAACTAATGGCCTTAGGTACACATCGATGTCGTTGCCGGGTTGCTTCGGACCTTGGATGAGCACCGGCATCATAATGAACTTCCGCTTCATGCACAACCAAGGAGGAAGGTTGTAGATGCATAGAGTCACGGGCCAGGTGCTATGGCTGGAGCTCTGCCGCCAAAAGGACTCATGCCATCCGTACTTAGAGCAAATCTTATGTTCCTTGCGTCAGCTGCAAAATCTTTGAACCATCTGTCGATCTTTCTCCATTGCGTTCCATCTGCGGTGTGTCTCAACTCCCCGTCCGACTTACGGTCCTCTTTGTGCCATCGCAACAACTTGGCATGCTCTTTGTTCTTGAACAGACGTTTCAACCGTGGTATTATAGGAGCATACCACATCACCTTGGCGGGAACCCTCTTCCGGTTTACGGCCCTCAACATCGTCACCGGGGTCATCGCCTCGATCTTATAACGCAATGGGGTGCATACCGGGCATTCATTCAAATTCTCGTATTCACCGCGGTAGAGGATGCAATCGTTGATGCATGCATGTATCTTCGTAACCTCTAAACCTAGAGGCGAGACAACCTTCTTTGCTTCGTGCGATCTTGGCGGGCAACTCGTTATCCTTTGGAAACATATTCTTCAACATTTTCAGCAAGTTTTCAAATGCCGAGTCAGCTACACCTGCCTCGCCTTCCATTTCAGCAAATCCGATGTGCAGCCCAGCTTTTTCAGACCATCATCGCATCCGGGTACAGCGCCTTTCGTGATCCTCTAACATGCGATCCAAATTCTCCCTCTCCTTTTCAGTTTCGCGGCGTCTCGTGCATCAGCAATGGTCCGACCAAGATCATCAACGGGATCATCACGTGCCTCTTCTTCACCTTCCCTTCACCTTCAAAGCATCCTCCATGAAAGTATCACCGAAATGAGCAAGATAGCTTTCATCGATGAAATCATCCCCTTCTTCATCTTCTTCCATTATAACCCCTCTTTCTCCATGCTTGGTCCAACAATTATAGCTTGGCATGAAACCCTTCAAGCAGATGCATGTGAACAACTCTTGAGGAAGAGTAACCCTTCTCATTCTTACAGATAACACATGGATGATAACAAAACCCCCCGCTTGTTCGCATTAGCCACTACGAGGAAATCTTTCAAACCCGTAGTGAACTTCGGAGAGTCGGTTACCGTACATCCATTGCCGATTCATCTGCATTATTATAATATAAAATATATAATTAACCATCATGCATTTGTTAAACTAACTAGCTACAAATAATATAAATTAAACAATGAACTACACACATGCATATTGACACATCAAATGTTCATCAAGTTGCTAACCGCGATCGAAGAGTGTGGCTCCAACACTTCATGTCATGTTTGTTTCATGCTCTTGGGGCATTTCATCAAACACCTTATGTGCATAAGAGGAACCAAAAGCAAACCTACACCCACTTGTGAAGAGAATGGCTCCAAATGGCTAAGTGTTGGCTGCTGGATGGGTATATATAGGGGAGGGCTTTAGTTGCGGTTGGCACAGCAAACCGTGACTAAAGGTGCCCAAAACCTTTAGTCGCGGTTGTCTGGCCAACTGCGACTAAAGCCCCTCACGCACCAGCTGGCCACCGAGCGCCACAGGCCCAGCCTTTGGTCGCGGTTCACCTCCAGAACCGCGACTAAAGGTCCCATTAGTCGCGGTTCCTACAGCTTCGCGACTTATGGGGCTGGACGGAAGCCTGTTTTTCCACCAGTGTGGGAAGCTAAAATTCCTGCAAAAATTAGAATCTTGTTGTGGCTCATTTTGCATAATGCCATTGTCACCAAGGATAATAGGGTAAAGATGAATTGGACAGTTTTGCTTTGGGTCGTCGTCATTCACATATCAACATTGGACATTGTTAGAAGGGAGAGAGAGGATTGGTGGAATAGTTCGTTGTATTGCTTGAGCCTCGTGGGCATATATATATGAGTACAAAGACCAACTTGGAGTACAAGACAAGGCAGGAACAAATCCTAGTCTATCCTATACTTCCTAATAATCCTTATACTCAACATCCCCCCGCAGTCACAACGGTAGCGACGCAGACGGTGAGACTGGAGAAGAATTCGAAGGTAAGCCGACGGACATCCCCCCACAGTCGTAACGGTCGACGCATCGCGGAGTCGTAGCTCGAGTGGCAACCGACGAGGTTGCTCAAGCAAGGCGGTAGCCCTTTGTGCCGTTTTTCGATGTAGCCGAGAGCATGGGTGGTGGAGCCGTGGTCGAGGTAGCCGTGCGAAGAATGCCGTGGTCGATGTCGAGTCGGGGTAGCCGGTGTCGAGGAAGTCGCCCTGGAGCCGCGGGCGCAAGAGGGCCCCGAGTTAGTCATGGGCGATGGTGTCGGGTACCGGTGCGCCGGGAAGAAGATGTTGTTGACGACGCGTCTCGGCGGGTTTGCCAAGCCTGGGGACACATCATGGACGAAGGCACGCATCGGTGTTGCCAGCACCGGGCATGCGTAGACGGACGAAGACGGAGTTGACGAAGTGCCGCACCAGGCTTGCCAGGCCCGGGAACACGTCGTGGACGAAGGCACGCGGCGATGTTGCCAGCACCGGGCATGCGTAGACGAGGGACCTGCACGAGTTGTACGCCATGTCGGAGAAGTTGAAGGGGCCAACAGAGAAGAACTCGACGACGATTGCGGCGTCCATCGGCGCGGGGCCGACGTCACCAACGGTGGTCGGGGTAGACGAAGTGGTCGGGGTAGATTACGGCGACGCTGGCGACGGGCTGGTGCTTGGACAAAGACGAAGGGGGTGGACGGGCGGCGGCGGCTACGAAGGTAGCGGCGGCAGCAGCCAAAGAAGAGCGGCGGCGGCGGCCTGACGGCGGCGGTGGCAGCTAGAGTTAGGAGTGCGGCGGCAGTGCTCGAAGTAGGCGAAGAACCCTGACAGCATGACGAAGACCGGCGCGGACGGTGGCGTTCCCACGCCAAGGAAGACGGCGCGGCGCATACCACGGGAGGTCGACGCGCGGTGACGGCGGAGCGGACTGGGTCAGCGCGCTACGGTTCAAGAGGCGACGCAGCGGCGGCGGGCAGGTCGGGCAACGGTGGTAAGACCTCGGGCGGCGACGGAGACCGCGCGGCGCGCGCTGCAGCTGAAGGGCGCCGCGCGAGGAGTGCGGGTCGATGCAACCGCTGGACGGCCTCGGACGGCTGCGTGGACCGCGTACACGCACTACGTTCGGCGGGGCGACGCAGCGGTGACGCGGGTCGGTGCAGCCGGGGGAAGAACCACGGGGCGGCGGCGCTGCGGCCCGACGGGGCGACGCAGCGACTGCCCGTTGCTCGATCGGTGGAGGGACGCGCTGAACTCGGGGACGATCTTCACGGGACCTGCGGAGGCGCGCGTAACCGACGGGCCAGGTCGGTCGCGCGGCGTAGATGAGGCGGATCGCGGCGGCGAGCGGGTGATCAAGCCGATCGCGCGCGAGGTCGGGGACGCCGCTCGGTGAAGGCGTGGTGGCGGCGGAGTCCGAGATGAAGCCGGCGGCGGCAGGCGGCAGGGCGGCTATGATTGGCCGCCGGATGGCGCGAGGCCGCCGGGTCGGGGTGATGCAGGAGTCCCGGTCGGAGCAGGGCGATGACGGCCGGTGCAGGGCGACGGGCGGGCCGGCGCGCGGACGACGGCCTTGAGGGCTGCGTGTCACGCGAGGCCGCCGGGTCGGTGAAGTAGCCGGCCGATCGCGCCGATGTCGGAGTAGAGGCGCGAGGTGTCGACGGCGGCGGTAGGCGACGCAAACCGATCCAGCGAATCGGAAAACCAAAAAGTAGACGCCGATCAAAGCGACCGGCGAGAGAAAGAAAACCCGGATCAAAGGATCGGGAAAAGACTCTCTAGGGCAGCCGGCCAACACGGCCGGCGGACGAACCCTAGGTACGGGCGGCGCGGCCCCCGGCGGCGGTCATGGAGACGGACCGCCCCAGGGGCGGCGCGCGGGTGCGGAAGCGGTGACGGCTAAGGTTTAGAATCGACTTGCGATAGATACCATGTTAGAAGGGAGAGAGAGGATTGGTGGAATAGTTCGTTGTATTGCTTAAGCCTCGTGAGCATATATATAGAAGTACAAAGACCAACTTGGAGTATAAGACAAGGCAGGAACAAATCATAGTCTATCCTATACTTCCTAATAATTCTTATACTCAACATACATATGTCACATTTGATTACAAGTTTGGTAATACCAGTCCATAAAAATCTATGGAATATTTAGTCATTGTAGAAAGATATCCGGCGACAAAGGATCACGAAACGAGATGATAGCGAACTGAATAAAGACGAGTTTTGTGGTGAAGTTTGTAAATATGCTACTTGCAAGGATAGCATTTCTTGTGACGTCTATTTAGAATGTTCGCGATTGCTGCTCCAGTTTCGCCTTTCTTTGCTAATATGAGGTTGGCAGTGCAGGATGCATGTGCGGGTGATAACCAAAAAATTCTATAGTTGCCTCCTTTGGCGAGCCTTCATGATCTGAAAAAAAAATTGCACCTGGTTTTTCTCATATTTTCCTGAGTCCAGGAAGTCTACTGTATTCACAAACACAAAAAATTCTCTTCTCACCTCGCTCACCACCACATTTGTATGTCTCTTCGCCTCCTTCCCACATCAATACATGGGGCTTTTGCTCGCCGGTGGGAAGTTTCACCTCGAGGGCTTCCTATCCAATAAGATCGACAGCTGTCTAGCTAGTAGGCGCAGCCTCATCCTGTCTGATAGCAATTCCAACAATCAAATCGGAACGCCGAATCATTAGGCCGTATGTAGGAAACCCTACTTCCAAAGCCAGGAGTTTGAGTGTCTTTAGCACTCGAACACCAGCCACTACATCCAAGTCAAAAAAGACATGACACATTTGGTGATAAGCCTACCAATACCAGTCCGACAAAAAGCTTTGGAATATTTAGCACTTGTAGAAAGATATCTGGCGACAAAAGCTCATGTAACGAGACAGGTAGTGAACCGAATAATAACGAGTTTTGTGGCCAAGTTTGTGACACGGGAGAGGAATTATTCTACTTGTAAGGATGGCATTTCTTGTGACGTCTATTGAGAATGTTTGTGACACGGGAGAGGAAATATTCCACTTGTAAGGATGATATTTCTTGTCACGTCTATTGAGAATGTTTGTGATTGCTGCTGCTTCAGCTTGGCCTTTCCGCGCTTATATGAGGCTAGGGGTGCAGGATGCATGGGTGGTTGATAACTAAAACTGTTATGGAGGTCAGGAACACTTGTTGGGGCATGCTGACCTTATTCGCATTGTGGTCTTATTATTTATTTGTTTTAAATGAATATTTCCTTGTATAAATATTAAATTTTGATAAAGAGAGTGTTGGAATATTAGGCAAATTCATGATTAATTTCAGTAAATAATTCATGACTAGAACAGAAAATAGCACGCAATAGATGAACAGGGAAAACATGCACAATAGCATCACACGTATAATAATATCAACTACAGATAGAGACATGAATGGATGACGATGGAAGTACTGTTCATTAGCTGATGTATATGAGCGACGTTGTTGATGGCGATGTCGGCGACGATCTGTTGCTGACGGTGATGGAGACGGCGATGAGTAGCACTGCCCGACTTGGACGAAAGATGACCCGTGATGACCAACTTGAGCATTTGCGCAGAGCGCTTCTCAAAAACCTAATTCGTCCTCACCCGGTGCAGGATTGCAAGAAGGAACGGTTCCGGAGACCTGCTGCCCCGCATGCCGGCGTCCAGGATGGAGTAGATTACGGTGGCGGCGAAAGTTGCGAGATGAAGCAAAATCCTAAGTGTTTTTGATGTATCTTTGGCCACGACCGATAGGAGTATATATAGGAGGACCTGCCAAGACATCAAAGAATAAAACGGGAAAAGGAAGTTGCGCCCCTGCAAAATTTCGACGGATCATTCACGCGCGCACCACCCTGGCCCCAGCCCCGCCCGGCCAGGCGAGCAAGTGCGTGTGTGGTCTTCCATCTACTTCACACATCACTAAGTATGGTGTAGAGAACCCACTATATGAAGAGGTCTCACACCTCCTCAACTTCCGGGGTGGTACTAAACTTTAGAACCACCCCTTATCATTATTCATCGGCTTTAGTTTAAGATTTCAAAAATTCTTAATGGGCTAGATGCATTATTTCTAACAGAGCGCTCCCTCTGATATCATTAATGAAATCAATGTCTTCATGCTACAAGGGAACATTGGGAAATGGAGAGTAAGATGATAATGCAGCCAGAGGCCCTGTTTGGTTTAACTTTTATCGACGGATTCCGCTGCCGCGCAGCAGAATCTGAACCAAAGGGTGAACCCAGCAGAATCCGATTTCAGAAATCTGCTGCCAAAATCTGAACCCAAAGCGGAAGCAGCCCAGGACATGCTTTCCAAAATCTGAGTCCGCTGCAGGCCAAAATCTGAAAAAGCTGTATCAGCTGCTTTGCTAAATGACCTATATTTTTTTCATCAGATTTTCCACAGCTGTTTTTCCACAGCAGATTTTCCACAGCTGCTTTTAGAAATCCACAGCCGAACCAAACAGGGCCAGAGTATACATCTCGGGCCACCAGAAATTTTACCTCTATCACCTGCAGCCTCTAGCACTGCCCCTACACTAGGAAGAGGCAAAGAGCTGCCAGCTGAAATGTATTTATATTAAATGTGCATCAATTATTGGGTCCCTAGAGAAACTATTTCAACAGAAGAGAAAGGAAACAGAAACGTTCAGGCAGAAGCGGCAGGAATGCTCCGGCTAGCGAGCGTTTTATCCAGTCGATTCCTTCCAGCTGGCTGTAATCCTATACGCACATGTATTTTTTTAGTGCATTGTATGATCTCGATGATGGTGATGTTTGTACGCCCGTTTACACACAGATGGGGTATGTGTAGCTCAACTGTGAGCAGTTTTGGAAGTGATCTCTTTGGTTACAATATAGGAAATCGAGGGAATACATATGAATAGATGGATGTGGGGAATCTAAAGTGTTTGAAAAAAGGAGAAGATATTCTGCACGCACAAACAGGGAAAAGAAGAGAAACAAAAGATGCACATAGCGGCATGTGTGGTAGTACTAGCTAGATGGATTGATGTGAAGGGGAACAATGAGGCTAGGGAAAGGTGGGTATTGCGTGTCGATCATCCGTGCAAAGGAAAGAAGCGATAGTAGTGGTTTATACTCCCCATTGGTTTATACTCCCCATTTGGGGCCATTTCCACTTGTCGAAGTCAGGTTGTTTCCATCTCTAGTACTCCCTCCATCATTCCGTGAAAGTTGAGCTACACACATGAAGTTTATAGGAACAACTTGTCTACGTTTACAATACCAAACATATACCATATGAATACAGATTTCATGATTAATCGAATGCCGTTGATTCAATATTCTTATCACATAAACTTGGTCAATGTTGATAAAGTCTGTAACTTTTAAGAAATGGAATACACGCGATATTAGAAAATTAGGAACACGTCCGTTCTCACCAGATTAGCATAGCATTGCCGTCCATAAACATGCACACATAGCGAAATTAACGGTGAATACTAACCATATTTGTGCTGCATGCGTACGTGCTGTTGGCCGGTGGGGAGATATACATAGGATTCCATTCCACGTCCTGCCCGCTAGGACAACATATAAAGCAGGAAGAAAAGGAAATCGAATCCACGACCACTTGCGGTCTGGGCTGACACAACCGATCTTTATCATCATGCATCAGCCATCACTTACTTGTGACGGAGAATGCCATTAATTTGAATAGCTCGATTGATTGATTCGTCCATCACCTCAATATTAAGGAGATATATTACATATACTAGCCTAACTTTGCAACAAAGCTACTACGTACTAGCTAGATTACACATGCACATGCATAGTTCACGACTCCAATTAATATGGATATGTCCATCACCTAGAGCTAGCTTGGACAATCAACCATGTAAGTAGCAAGCACATGCATTGCGTAGTCTTGTATATAACTAGTTAATTAGTGGATAATTAAGCTGCTGCGGTCGATGGACCATGGCCGTCGCCGATCATGGCGCAGGGGCGGAGCGGCACCTCTGCCTCTGCTCGAGCTCGAAGTGGAGAGTGGACCTGCTGGACCTGCTCCTGCCGCCGCCGTTGCTGCTGCTGCTTCTGCAGTCGGGGAGGACTGCCGCCTGCGCCGCCGTCGCCGAACGTTCCTGCATCCAAATGTTGCATGCTAGCTTCAAGTACATATAGACGTAATCCGTTAAACTACAAATGGCCATGGTGAGTATGCGCGTACTTTGATGAAGTCCTGCTCGCGCTTCATGAGCATCTGGTTCTCCCTGCGCAGCTGCGCCAGCTCCATCTCCAGCTCGTTGGTGTAGGCCTGCTTCCGCGCCCGCGACCGGGCCGCCGACTCCCGGTTCTTGATCATCCGGCGCTGACGGTCGACCGCCGCCGGAGCATCGACCTGCACCCTCTTGCTGTTGTTGTTGCTGCTGTTGGCTCCGGAGGCGGAGGGGAAGCCAAAGGGGTAGTCACTGCAGGAGCCGGAGCCGGAGGGCGTACCGGAACCGGAGCCACCGCCCTGGAAGGTGAACTGGACGGAGGAGCTGAGGGTGAGCGCCGTGTAAGGATGCCCCCGCCGCAGTGGCACCGGTCCGGCGAGGTAGTCCTGGGGGTAGACGGCGGCGGCCGGAGAGCGGATGTCGTACGACTGCAGCGCCGCCGGGGTGGAAGACAGGGACATCTCCTTCCACAACTCCTCCATCGGAAACACTCCACTGGATCCTACTTGGCCTTCACCTAGTATGTGTGCAAGGTGAGAGACGCTGGCACACGCGTAACGCTAAGCATATATGGCATGCTCCTTGTGGCTCTCTTCTCTTAGTTTATAGCCACAAACGCAACGCCCTGTCCACCCATGGGTGGCCTGGTGTGTGTGTGTGGGTGCAAGTAATCTACCGGAGTACTATGCTTCAATGGCGTGTTGCTTGTTTGTCATATCTGGCTACGCATGCATGCATGTATGTGTGCGTTTGATTCTTCTCGGCATTTCTCTATATTTGTATTTCTGTATCATAGTGATCTTTTTCTGGAATAACTTTTGATCAAAGAACACCAAAGATAACAGAGATTACATCCATGTCCGTAGACAGCCTAACGATAACTACAAGCACTGGAGGAAGCCGAAGACGTGCCGCCATCATCCCCCTCCCTCGCCGGAGTGAGACAAAGCTTGTCATAGTAGACCGTTGGAAACTCATCGTGCTATGCCCCTCAGGACCAGCACACCAGAATAACAATTGTCGCTAATAAAGAGAAGCGTAGATCAGAAGGATCAAAACCTGTAGACACATGAACGTAGACAAACGAAAATCGAATCCATCGAAGACAAACACCGTCGAATCTCCCGAGATCTGCCAAAGACACTTTCACACGCCCTCCGACGATGCTGGATGCACCGCTGGACGAGACGGGGGATAGAAGGGGAGAACTGCATTCCATCTTCAGAGAACAGTCATGGCCTTGACTTTCTGAGTAGGACACAAACCCTAACCAAATTAAAAACACACCTAAAAACAAAGCCCTCACACCATCAATGGCTGGGATCAACCGTGTCTCCATGGCCCTAAGGCCAAAGGAGACTAGGCAGATCGGTGACGACGCCGGCGGAGGCAAGGGAAACCCTAACAAATGTTTGTTCGCTCAAGATATGTTGAAGCCGAGAGATATTGATTGTATTAGGGTGATTGATTTCCTTCTCTCACGTTCAGTGTCTAGACTTACGTCGGTTTATCTTAAAAAAAATTTACAGGGCAATATTTTGAAATGTTTTACGAAACTTTACTAAAAGTGTTTTCGACATAATTTTCAAAATATTCTATTTCTATAGGTTTATTTCATGAATCTTCCAGTATTTCAGCCGTTGTTTCTTCGGAAAGTCGTATTTACCCGAGTAGTCTGGTTCAGTATCAGGTTGCCAGCTTATCATGTCTGGCTACACCTATATGGGTGTATTCCCGCATTAGATTATTCTCTGTGTTTCCCTGTTTCTGTATTTCAACGCCAATGGGCCCCTTCCATTAAAGGTATGGTGAAAAGAGTTTTGTTTATAGATTAAATATTTTGAAAAATAATTTATTGAAACTGTTTTCACACACTTTTCAAAAGAAAATTCCTTTCGATGTGTTCAAGTATTTTTTTTCACGGATCTTCTATATTTCAGCCATTAACCCAAAAAATCATATTTCAGATACAAACTTTTCCTATTTATTTATCCTATAATTTATTATAAATAAAAACTAGTACATTCCAGATACATTGAATCACACATATAAATTATTTCTGTAAGATTTCAGTTGATACTATAAACATTTCAGTTTTTCATAGTTTTAATACCACTTCACATAATTTCGGTAACATTTCACAAGTTTACTTTCATAAATTTCACGCTCTGTGGAAAATTATATAATTTCAGAACCATGTCACGCAAACCGCACAAATAAAAAAATCATACAGATTGAACAAACATCAACGATTGTAACACAATTTTCACATAGTCTAGTTTCAGAAATATCTCACACAATTTTAACCTTTGTTCTCGTTAATCTCACTTCTAGCACTACTTCAAAACACTTCATGAAAATACATGTTGTTAATTTTGGTTTGACAATTGTCACAGTTCTCAGAATAATTTCAGTGCGATTTCCAAAGATTCATTTCTTAAAATTCCCTTTCTTTCATTAATTACACAATGCATCCATCAAGAGCAACCACCTAAATGTAGTAATTTTGAGGTGGCAGTTATCGAGCAGAGAGTGCAAGCTAAGTGTGACGCGTGTACATATATGATGGATAGGTTGTGCATTTTCACTTTTTTGCGTATGGACCATATGTGGGGAGGCATATTTTGCAGGCAGTGCAGTGCTGGCTGGGCCAATAATTTTTTTTTTTTCGAATGTTGGCAGGAGAGCTGCCAAATTCATTGATCAGAAGAGGTATTACAACACCCCCAAAGGAGGAATGCACCGCATAAGACGAGCGCTAAAAAAAGAAGAAGGAAAGGGTTGCACGGTTTATCAAGGAAAACCAGGCGAAAACCTAAGCAGCGCCAAGCACCACAAAACATACAACACGCCAGAAAGGCAAACACCCCACAACACGCCCGGCCGGGCACTCGAGCGCCTTCGCTGCTACCAAAGTGCACACGAAAACCGTCATGTCAATCCAGGCTGCCACAAGCATCCCCACACAACTCGACGATATCGAAGAGAAACGCTATGTCCGAAAGAGCAAACATATGCCGCTTCAATCCCGCGAGATTGGCATACATAACTTGCCTGGCGCACCTTGCATGTGAGGGGTGCATGTGCTGCTCTCACGGAGATGTCACATAAGCCGTCGCCAACCACCTTCACAAACACTTAGTCCCTCTGACCGAGTCTAGCTCCAAGACGATGTCCTCAAGAGGAAACACAATGCCGGGCATAGCCAATGGCGTCGTCATCATCCGACCCGGAAGACCGGATCTAGGGTTTCCCCCGAAGCATGTCGAGCAAGGAAAGAAGAGGACTGCAACATCGATGCCTCCAACAAGGGGACGGAGCCCGTAGGCACCGCTTATCGACGGGCTCCGCCGCACCGAGTACGGATTTCGCCGGCAGCCTCCCCTGCCCAAACCCATGACCCAGCCAGCTCCTCCAACAGATCACCTCCATGGCACCCGAGCGCTGCTAGACATCTCACCCCAAGGCCGCTACGGGAGGTCGCCGCCGCCACCCCGCCAGATCTGCACCGGGAGGCCCACCACGAACAGGTCCGGCCCAGATCGAACGCCACCTGCCGCCACGCCCAGAGCTCAGCTCTCCGCAACTCCCGTGCACGCCAACGCTAGCGGCAGACGCGCAGCCTCAGCGCCAGAGGACCGCCGCCCACGCCGGGCGATCAAGGGCGCATCAGATCCGCTGGAGCCCGCATGGCGCCGCCAACGCGAAACGGCGGCCTCCATCGAAGCGCTGCCGCCCAGCCTCCAACAGATCAGGCGACGCCTGCCACCAGATCGCGCCACACAAGGCCATACCGATCGCTGCGCCGCTACCGCCCAAGATAGCAGCCCCGCAGCTCATGCTCCAAAGTAGAGGAAGAAGAGGTCCGCCGCCGACGCCGCTGCTGGCTTTGCCCGGCGGCGCTCGCCAGCGGCGGCGGCGGGAGGGATCTTTGTGCGGGCTCGCGGCTAGGTTTCATGGCCGCTTCGCTGGGGAGCGACACGGGGCCGGGAAAAGAGGGGAGAGGGGCCGTGGCGTTGGCTGGGCCAATAATAGCTGATGAATATGCTTCCATATTTCCATTTGCATGTAGATATATATCATACTGCATGCATTGACGACTGTTCATGCATGCCCTACATTTTTTTTTTTGCTGCGGTGGAGGGAGCTGTGCAACGCTCTCGATCACTGTTTCATGCATCCGGCTATATTGGTCAGGCCAATTATTTGCTGCTTCAATCTAGTTAGCACACAGGTGCACGCTGCCCTAGGCTCTACTACTATGTACTAAGACAGTGGAGCACGTACGTACTAGAGTACTTGCTATTGTGAGGAAGCATGGCCATGGCCATGGCCATGGACCGGCATGAGAAAGCGAGCAAGAGAATCCGCTGCATCAGACTATCAGAGAGCTGGCTGCATTCGACTGTACAGCCGTACCAGCGTTGTCCCTAAGTGTTTGGCTTTGTATTCACTTTTCACGTAGTACGTGTGTAGGAGTACTAGCTAGCTACACTGGGTGTCACACTTTGTAGTGTAGGCGTAGCTAGTAGCAACAGATATAGCTTGGTTCTCACTCTCACTGAGACGTCACGTTCACAAAAATACATGTATTTTCTCTCCCTCGATGCATAGGTTCGTGGGTTATCCTCCTTTTCGAAAGAAAAAAAAAATCTCTCCCAGCTCGATGAGGTTAAGAAAGTGTGGCAATTAACCGGCCTATATTAGTGTTGCAGTTATATCTATGCACCAGTCTACGTTTGCTTCGCGGCAAATCTTGCATGATGGGTTCTGTTGGTCCGACTGAAACAGAGGCGGACAAAGTGAAAGGACGGGCGTGGTGCGCCGTGCGCGCATATGCTTTCGTTTCGCCGGCCGGCCACGGACAAGCACAGGCACAGAGGAGAGAGGACATGTCTCGGTCTCGGGCAGTGGTGTTGGCGTGGCACGGTCTCGTCTCCGCTAGCCTTTTGTCCGATCACTGCCGTGATGACATGTGCCTGCCACCGGAGCAGGACGCTCGACGTGTCGACCCTGCGATGGGGCCGTACACCATGCATGCGCACTACTCGACCACGCTCCGGCTGGCAGAGGCAGGCGCAGCCACGCCACAGTATGACCTGCTCAACACTTCAACAGTCACCTGCTTTGTCTTTTAAAAAAAACAGTCACCTGCTTCCCTTTCTTTGCATCACTTATTTTTTCTTCCTTGCCAAGCTCTTGTAGAATAGTACTCCCTCCGTTCCTAAATATAAGTCTTTCTAGAAATTTCAACAAGTGACTACATACGGAGCAAAATGAGTGAATCTACACTCTAAAATATGTCTATATACACCTGTATGTTGTAGTCCATTTGAAATGTCTAAAAAGACTTATATTTAAGAACGGAGGGAGTAGTATGCACGTACATGCATGATTTTGTGTGTCGGTTGATTTTCAGGGTACATGCGTGATTTTTTTGTTCATAGTTGGAAAAACAAATTAACCAACGAGCCTTGCTTCGGTACACCCCATACAAAGGCAGTATGATCATTTGATTATAAGGTACACCGATCTCCGTATGTGGTGATGTAGGATTCAAACTCCCAACCTTTGCGACCAACTGGGGCAGCTCACTTGCTATGCCCATTTACTTCTTTCATCTTCTTATTATTTTGCATCCCCTCAGTCTATTTTCCCTTCTTTTCTGATTTTGTTTGATTTTTTTGTTTTATTGGTTTTCTCTCTTTTATTTTCTATTTTATTAAATTCGTCAATATTTTCAGAAATTCTTGAATTTTTTTTAGATCCATTAACTTATCGTTTGAATCAATGAACATTTTTCAAATGAATGAATGTTTTTAAATTTTGCAAACTTGTACCAAATTCATGAACTTTTTTGTTAAATTTGTGAACTTTTCAAATCGATGAATTTTTTCAATTTCATGATTCTTTAAAATTTGTGAACTTCTGTGTCAAATTCCTGAACTTTTCTGTCAAATTTGTTAATGATTTTTTAAATCCATTACTCTTCAAATTGGTACACTTCTTTAAACTTGTGGACTTTTCTTTAATCTATGTCAAGGTGTGTACAACCAATTCGGAACCAAAAACAGAACTTCAAAAAACCCAAACCGATTTTTTGTTTTTGGTTTAGGTTTCAGTTTTGAAATTCATAAACTATCCGACCCTCGATTTTTTCGGTTATCGGTTATAAACACAAAACCATTCATTAAACTGAATTAAACAAAATTTTATTGAAAAAAATGCCTGCAAGGGCCATCAGATAGAGGCATAGAGTTGTGCGCTTCGAACTACTGCAAAGCCGATCCATTATATAATCAGCTAGCCAGCTGTGTGCTGGCTCAACTGGCTAGGTGTGATTATCCTACGAGAACTCACTGCACGTGACCAACACGCAACAACGGCAGTAGATATTTTCATGTGTTGGGCTGGCGACTATTCAGTCCATTGAAGCCTGAGTGGGCTTCAAAATTAATGGGCTAGCTCCTGGCTTGGACCAGTTCTGTTTTTTTCTTAACGAGGTCTTTTCTTTGTGAGGAATTATGGTCCAAGGGTTACCCTAAGCTTTCCCTCTCGCTAGGGTTCTGGTCCTCCGAGGGTGATTTTTTCGCCGCCGTCGAGATCATCTTTCCATGCCTCGGCCGCGTTCCGCCGTCCTAGCAATTGATCGGGGGTCGTTTCCAACGACACCCCCTGGTCTTTAGCTGGGCATGAAGATTGAGGATTCTAGGGTTACTGCAACATGGCTCGGTCGATTTTCTCCATCGGATTAGGGTTTCAAGATGTCTTCGAGCGCGACTTCGGGTTTTGTGACTGCAGGCTCAACGGAGGCTGATGATGTGGAGCAGTTGATGAAGGAACTCAGGCTGCGAGAAGAGGACTTGGATGTTGTGGCCTTTGATGAGAAGGAAGCGTCGCTGGAGGCGGCTCGGTGGATTGCTCTAGCTAGGGTACAGTCCGACAACCCCTATAGTCAATTCTGGTTCAATAGGAACATAAGATCAGCATGGGATCTTGTTGAAAGGAAGCGAAGTTCCTGCCATTGGAGGACAACCTCTATATCATCCAATTTTCGTGCTTAGAGGATTGGGAGAGAGTCACTCAAGATGGCCCATGGCACTTTAGAGGCCATGCAGTGATCCTCAAGCCGTATGATGGTGTGGTGAAGCCTACCACAGTTCAGCTAGATACCATCGAGATCTGGATGCGCATTCATAATGGACTAGATTTATATGCACATGTTGTGCCATCTCTTGTGCAAAGGTTGGTGCTGTTTACGGAACCACAATCGTAAGACTTCACGGGTAATTTCTACCGTGTCTGGGTAAGGATCAATGTCACTAAACCCTTGAAAAATGTGGTCTCCATGATCCGTGATGGCAGGCGTCAAATCTATGGAGTCAAATATGAGAAGCTGCCCGATTGGTGCGCTGTTTATGGAATGCTTGGTCATCTGTTCAAAGAGGACGGCAGCTGAGTTCATCCCCCTTCAGTGCTAATCTTTGAGGCCTCGTGGGCAACTTGGTTCATGGGAACTGGACGAGGGCCCAGAGGTGGCCATGGTTGGAGAGGCGGGCGCCGAGGCGGCCGTAATGGTAGCTGAGGACGGGGCGCACAATGTAGCTCATAGTATGAGGACACTGTTATTGATGAACATCTGGGAGTCGACCTGGATTCAGATATGAGGGATGTGGAGAACAATAGGAAAAGGGATTTAGAGCTGGATGTGGGACAAAATGCGTTACCGGTAGCAAGCAATGTTACTATAGTTTTGGAGCAAAATAGGGTACTCACGCTCCCTCCTTCCTCAGAGCCCTAGCGCAAAGCAGGATCCTAAGAGGTCAAAGGTGATAGTAGATGCAGAAAAGAACACCACAACTAAGAATGGAGTATACGGTAAAGGTGAATCAAAGATGGCGGGCCCCGGAGATGGGCGTTGCCGAGCCCAATGAGTGCCTTTTGCTGGAACTTTCGTGGCACAGGCAAAGCCACGACAATCCTTGAGCTTCGCGATTTCATGAGGAGATTTGCGCCTACCCTACTATGCGTTGTAGATACACAATTGAAGGTGCTAGGATAGAAGCTTTAGCTAGTACTCTTGGTTATGACAATCCTTATGATGTTGATAGTCAATTTAGAAGTGGTGGTATCGGTCTTTTTGTGAACAATTCTATAAAAGTTGAGATTCTTGGTTACTCTTTTTAACATCTAGATGTTTCGGTATAGGAAAACGATCAGGAGAAGTGGAGGATGACATTCTATATGGGGAGGCGCAAACAAACTTGCAGCACCAGACATGGGAGGTGCTAAAAATATCAGTACTTTGAACGCACTTTCATGGCTGTGTGTGGGTTATTTTAATGAATTTTTATGTCTAAATGAACATGAAGGAGTGGGTCGGTACATCAACGCTCAAATCCAGGCTTTTCGGGATGCTACAGATGTTTGCATGTTGCTAGTCTTAGGGTATAAGAGCACTTTCTGGACCTTTAAGAAGAAAGTTTCTAGTGGGAGTTACACGAGATGCAGACTTGACAGAGCACTAGTGAATGCAGATTGGATGGCAAGGTTTCCATCAGCTTCAGTTACACACCTTACCGGTACTACTTCTGATCACTCACCCATATTTCTTGATTTCGGAAGTACATGAGAGGAACACATAGACAGATCTTGTATGAGTTAATGTGGGAGACACATGAGGGACTCTGAGATATGCTTTTAGATAGATGGGACGCAGGGCCACTGTGTACCTCCATAGAGGACATGCGACAAAAGTTGAGTAACCTGGCCAAGGGCGTGGGCAAGTGGAGTAGAGATACTTTTGGGAGTGTAAGGAAGGAGACCAAACAACATAAGCAAGTTCTCGTGGAGCTCAGAAGTGATCCATTGCATACTGGCCCATCCCACGCTGAATTAAAAGTCAAAGAACGCCCGATTGAGATGCATCATAGGGAAGAGATCATGTGGGGACAACAGGCCATAATTGAGTGCTTTTGGCAGGAGACAAGAATACAAGATTCTTTTTATCTTCGTGCTAGTCTTCACAGAAAGAAAAACATGGTAAAAGCTCTACAAAATTCATTTAGTGTAGTTGTGTCTGCCTCGACGAAGTTAAAGTTGATGGCCAACACATTTTTTTATCAAAATATGTATTCTTCTGAGGGAGTACATAATATGGGCGCGATGCTTGAGCATGTCCTGCAGAAGGTGACGAAGGAGATGAACACAAACCTTTGTGCACCATATACTAATGAGGAGGTAAAAATCGCTTTATTCCAGATGTTATGTACTAAAGCTCCGGGGCCAGATGGGTTCCCTGCTCACTTTTACCAGCGCCATTGTGACATATGCGGTGACGAGGTCTCAAAAATAGTGTTGATGTGTTTGTGGAGAAGAAAGCCTAGAGTGCATAAATGACACAATATTGGTCCTGATCCCTAAGGTAACGAATCCTATTGTTTAATCCCAATTCAGGCCCGTTAGCTTTTTCAATGTTTTATGTAAGATAGCATCAAAGGTGGTCACAAACAGACTCTAGGTTATCTTACCTGATATATTGTCTCAGGAGCAGTTAACGTTTGTCCCAGGAAGGTTGATCACAGACAACATCATATGTGCTTATGAATGCTTGCATTTTATGAAACAGTCTAGATTAAATTAAATAGTTTTTGTGCTTTTAAGCTGGATATGATGGAAGCCTATGACGGATTGGAGTGGTCCTATTTGATAGCCATCATGTCCAAACTTGGTTTTGTAGAACAATGGATTAATACAGTCATGTCTATGGTGTCATCTGTCTAATTTCTGTTATTTTTAATGGAGAGAAGTTTGACTCGTTCAAACCAATGAGATGAATCCGGCAGGGAGACCCAATCTCCCCCTACTTATTCTTGGTTGCAGCAGAGGTTCTTTTGTACCTCCTGAAATCCAACTATCAATCATCAATGGCAGGTATTAAGGTGCCCCCAATGGCTCCTACCCTTAACCATTTTTTATTCACACATGATTGCCTGTTGCTATTCAAGGCCAATATAGAGTGATCAGTTGCAACATCAAACCTGCTAGACATTTATTGTAGTGTGTCGGGACAAATTATAAATCATGAGAAATCATCAATATATTTTAGCAAAGGTTGTCCGGGCCGAAGTAGAGAAGTAGTCAAGAACTCATTGCAGGTTCAGAATGAATCATTTTCTTGCCATTATTTGGGAATGTCGACTGATGTTGGTCACTCGAAGGACGGAACGTTCAAGTACTTGAGAGATAGAGTATGGGAGAAGATAAAGGGCTAGATGGAGAAACTTTTGTCTTCGGTAGGAAAGGAGGTGTTGATCAAGTCTATAGTGAAGGTTATACCTGTCTACTGGCCGTCTTGTTTCAGACTACCAAGAGGGCTGTGCTAGAACATCATGTCAATCATAAGGCAATTTCGGTGGGTAAGGAAGCAAGGAAGAAGGAAGCCTAGTTGGGTGGCATGGGACATTAAGACTAGACCAAAACACATAGGAGGTCCAGGCTTCTGTGATTTGGAAATTTTCAACTTGGCCCCCACCTTGCGTGATAAGCATGGCAGACAATGACAAAGGAATCATCCCTAAGCACCAGCATCCTTAAATCAGTCAATTTCCCGGAGTGTTCACTACTAGTAGCCGAGTTAGGATCACACCCATCTCAGATATGAAGGGACATTTTGGATGGCCGAGACATTTTGGCGCATGGCATTGTTTGGAGAACCGGAGATTGCGAAACTACAGACATTTGGGTACACAATTGGATTTCGAGAGATAGTTTTAAACGGCCAATCATATCCATTATTAAGAGCCCTCCTAGGAGAGTGGCATAGCTCATCGACGCTACTACAACATCGTGGAATGAGGGACTGGTTCGGTCCATCTTTACCCCTTTTGATGCTGCGGAAATCCTAAGGTACCTTTTGTGCACATGAAGGGTAGAAGATTTTTGGGCCAGACATGAAGAGAACCATGTGACCTTTAGTGTACGACCAGAGTATTGAATAATCTTGGGGACAAAGCTTTGTTGGTAGGTGCGGTTGCAATAAGATGAAGGAAAAGCAAAAAAGGAAAACGGGACAAGATAAAACCAAAAAAGAACACAAATTTTGAAAATTGTTCATGTTTCGAAAGATGTTCTCAATTGTTCATGTTTCGAACAATGTTTGCTCAAATATGGTCTATATATGTTAAAACTGTTTGACATTTCAAGATTGTTCACATTTATTCAATAAAAGTTTCGATGTTTTTAGAAACTACTTCATATATATGAGCGATGCTGTGTTTTCTTATATATTTCGAGCTACTGAATACCACAGGAACGGTTAGGTGAAGTGGCTAGCAGCGTGCGCCTTTAAGTGTGAGGTCTTGAGTTTGAGTCCTCACAAGCTCTCCATTTTCTCTGTATTTTACATCGCTTACACTGCATGTGGTATAGGAGGACATGGCTTAATGGACCGGCCCGCTCGTGCCTATGCAATTTGTATACGATGCCCCATGACGTACATCTAAAAAAGTCCGTCCGGCCCTTTCTTATGAAGGGGTATGGACTAATCTCAGCCATTGATGTGTTTATGAAGGGTTGCCGAAGGAGCATTGTTAACAAAAATAGCTCAGCATCGCCCATCTCACTACAACTATAATTGCTAGCCCTGAAGTCCTCAACCTCCGCAGCCCAAGATGCTTTTGGGCAAGCACCAACCACCCTTGAATTCCTAAAAGGAGATTGCGAGTGGGTGGCGACACTTAATTGGTCCCCAAACAGCCATCGTCTTTCACTCACGGGCTACAATATGCATTGCGTAGATGCAGATCTACCTAGACCAGCGTCAAGCACCGAAGAACTGCAACACATAACCTCCAAGCCATGTCTCCCCACGTGATGCTCCCAACAGAGTAACAACACCGAGACGCCGCCATCACCGATCCAGGAACCTGTCTAGGCTTTCGCCTAGAGACAACAACCAAGTGAGAAAGGAGAGATGCCAACACACCTTCGTGATGCCTCCAAGGAGAGGTATGACACCCACAGACGCCGTCATCGCCAGCACCGACCGAAGACGGGTAGGATTTCATCCATAAGTCGAGCACCTCCATCCTTGCCCACCGAATTGAGGCCACTATCCATGATGGGTCACTCTGCCACGACCGCAACACCTTGCCAAAGTGATCATAATGTCGTGGAACACGGACACCCTGCATAGCCAATGATAGGCGACCCTTCTTCCTCCTCCCTCATGGCCAAGAACTTGCAGCTCTAGAACATGCTTCGTAGAACACCGACACCCTGCATAGCCAATGACACGCAACTGTTCTTCCTCCTCCCTCACGGCCAAGAACTTGCAGCTCTAGAACATGCTCCACTTCTAGTGCAGCCAAGGACCACCACACCGCTCCAGCAACCCACGCGCCAGCTCGAGTAGGCTGCAACACGACAACCGTATCCCTGAACCCCAGATCAGGCAATCATAAGCCCCAGGCCGACCCAAAGCCGCAGGTCCAGAACGCTCCTCCGCCTCCAAGGGGTGTGTGGCACCACTAGGAGGCCGTTGCGCTATCCAAACCACCTTAGGGGTTGATGACCCACAAGTATAGGGGATCAATTGTAGCTCTTTTCGATAAGTAAGAGTGTCTAACCCAACGAGGAGCAGAAGGAAATGACAAGTAGTTTTCAGTAAGGTAATGTCTGCAAGTGCTGAAACGGTAAGTAGCGAGTAATTTGATAGTAAGATAATTTGTAACGAGCAAGTAATGATAATAGTGACAAGTATGCAGCAAGGTAGCCCAATCCTTTTGAGGCAAATGAGATGCCAAAACGGTCTCTTATGATAAGCAAAGCGTTCTTGAGGGTACACGGGAATTTCATCTAGTCACTTTCATCATGTTGGCTTGATTTGTGTTCGCTATTTTGATAATTTGATATGTGGGTGGACCGGTGCTTAGGTGATGTTCTTACTTGAACAAACCTCCTACTTATGATAAACCATCCCGCAAGCATCCGCAACTATGAGAAAAGTACGAAGAATAAATTCTAACCATAGCATTAAACTTTTGGGTCCAATCGGTCCCTTACGGAATAGTGCATAAACTGGGGTTTAAGCTTCTGTCACTCTCGCAACCCACCATCTATTTACTACTCCACAATGATTTCCCTTATGCCCAAATATGGTGAAGTGTTATGTAGTCGACGTTCACATGACACCACTAAGGGAATCACAACATACATACTATCAAAATATCGAACACATATCAAGTTCACATGACTACTTGCAACATGATTTCTCCCGTGACCTCAAGAAAAAAGTAACTACTCACAAATAATAAACATGCTCATGATCAGAGGAGTATTAAATAGCACCATGGATCTGAACATATAATCTTCCACCACATAAACCATATAGTAATCAACTACAAGATGTAATCAATACTACTAGTCACCCCCTAGCACAAATCTATAGTTCCGGTAACAAGATTGAATACAAGAGATGAACTAGGGTTTGAGATGAGATGGTGTTGGTGAAGATGTTGATGGAGATTGCCCTCCCCCAAGATGGGAGAGTTGTTGGTGATGATGATGATGACGATGATTTCCCCCTCCGGGAGGGAAGTTCCCCCGGCAGAATCGCTCCCCCGGAGGGCAAAAGTGCTCCTGCCCAATTTCCGCCTCGAGACGGCGGCGCTCCGCCCCGAAAGTCTTCTTCTTATTTTTTCTAGGTCAAAATGACTTATATACCAGAAGATGGGCACCGGAGGTGGGCCGAGGAGGCCACAACCCACCAGGGCGCGCCTGGGGGGCCTGGCGCGCCCAGGTGGGTTGTGCCCACCTGGTGGCCCCCCTCTGGTAGTTATTGGCTCCAATATTTCTTAAATAATCCATAAAAAATCCCCGTGAAGTTTCAGCTCGTTTGGAGTTGCGCAGAATAGGTGGCTTGACGTAGCTTTTTTAGGTCCAGATTTCCAACTGCCGGAATTCTCCCTCTTGGTGTGTACCTTGCAAATTATGAGAGAAAAGGCATTAGAATTACTCCAAAGAGTATCATTATGGATAAAAACATTATAAATAATAGTAAGAAAACATGATGCAAAATGGACGTATCAACTCCCCCAAGCTTAGACCTCGCTTGTCCTCAAGCTTAAAACCAAATCGAAAAACATGTCCACATGCTTTGAGAGAGAGGTGTCGATAAAAACAAAATACGGACATAGAAGCTTCGTGTTGATTATTATAACAACAACAAATTTAAACATAAGACTTTTATCATAGAAATTTTATCATACACTTCCCATGAATAAGTAACAGTTCATCACATAATCAAAGTATAAAGCGAAAACTCTATTAGAAACCAACAAACTATGTTCTCAGTCAACTTTGCAACTACAATTCATCATCTTTTCACGAAGGGTCACGTGTCAGAGCCTTTAGGCAAGTCCACATACTCAACCATCATATAGTCTTCTATGATTGCTAACACTCACCGCGTACACATGAGCAAAACTTTTCAACCGGACACTGATGACCCACAAGTATAGGGGATCTATCGTAGTCCTTTCGATAAGTAAGAGTGTTGAACCCAACGAGGAGTAGAAGGAAATGATAAGCGGTTTTCAACACTGAAATTAATGGTAACAGATAGTTTTGTGACAAGGTAATTTGTAACGGGTAACAAGTAACAAGTGTAAATAAAGTGCAGCAAGATGGCCCAATCCTTTTTGTAGCAAAGGACAAGCCTGGACAATTTCTTATATGAAGGAAAACGCTCCCGAGGACACATGGGAATTATCGTCAAGCTAGTTTTCATCATGCTCATATGATTCGCGTTCGGTACTTTGATAATTTGATATGTGGGTGGACCGGTGCTTGGGCGCTTCCCTTACTTGGACAAGCATCCCACTTATGATTAACCCCTATTGCAAGCATCCGCAACTACAAAAGAAGTATTAAGGTAAACCTAACCATAGCATGAAACATATGGATCCAAATCAGCCCTCACGAAGCAACGCATAAACTAGGGTTTAAGCTCTGTCACTCTAGCAACCCATCATCTACTTATTACTTCCCAATGCCTTCCTCTAGGCCCAAATAATGGTGAAGTGTCATGTAGTCGACGTTCACATAACACCACTAGAGGAGAGACAACATACATCTCATCAAAATATCGAACGAATACCAAATCCACATGACTACTTATAGCAAGACTTCTCCCATGTCCTCGAGAACAAACGTAACTACTCACAAAGCATATTCATGTTCATAATAAGAGGGGTATTAATATGCATATAAGATCTGAACATATGATCTTCCACCAAATAAACCAACTAGCATAAACTACAAGGAGTAATCAACACTACTAGCAACCCACGGGTACCAATTTGAGGCTTTGGGACAAAGATTGGATACAAGAGATGAACTAGGGTTTGAGAGGAGATGGTGCTGGTGAAGATGTTGATGGAGATGACCCCCTCCCGATGAGAGGATCGTTGGAGATGACGATGGAAATGATTTCCCCCTCCCGGAGGGAAGTTTCCCCGGCAGAACAGCTCTGCCGGAGCCCTAGATTGGTTCCGCCAAGGTTCCGCCTCGTGGCGGCGGAGTTTTTTCCTGAAAGCTTGCTTATGATTTTTTCTCGGACGAAAGACTTCATATAGCAGAAGATGGGCACCGGAGGCCTGCCAAAGGGCCCACGAGGCAGGGGGCGCGCCCAGGGGGGTAGGGCACACCCCCACCCTCGTGGCCAGGGTGTGGGCCCCCTCTGGTATTTCTTTCGCTCAGTATTTTTTATAAATTCCAAAAATGACTTCCGTGAAGTTTCAGGACTTTTGGAGCTGTGCAGAATAGGTCTCCAATGTTTGCTCATTTTCCAGCCCAGAATTCCAGCGGCCGACATTCTCTCTCTTCATGTAAACCTTGTAAAATAAGAGAGAATATGCATAAGTATTGTGACATAATGTGTAATAACAGCCCATAATGCAGTAAATCGATATAAAAGCATGATGCAAAATGGACGTATCAACTCCCCCAAGCTTAGACCTCGCTTGTCCTCAAGCGGAAGCCGATAACGATAAATATGTGCTCATGTTTAGAGATAGAGGTGTCGATAAAAATAAAATACGGACATGAGGGCATCATGATCATTCTTATAACAACAACATATATATATATATATTGTCATATGATTTCTTATGCTCAAGTAATAATCTATTCACAATGTAAAGTATGAATCAGAAAGTTCATTGAGAACCAACAAACTATAATCTCAGTCATTGAGGCAATTGCAATTTATCATAACATCGGAAAGAGTCAATATAAGAGCTTTTCAACAAGTCCACATACTCAACTATCATTTAGTCTTTCACAATTGCTAACACTCACGCAATACTTATGGGTATGGAGTTTTAATCGGACACAGAGAATGATAGGGGCTTATAGTTTCGCCTCCCAACCTTTTACCTCTAGGGTAATGTCAACAATAATAACTCATGCTAACCTACATCCAATTAGATATATATATATATATATATATATATATATATATATATATATATATATATATATATATATATATCAGGATCTTCTCAACACAATGTGCTTGCCAAAGGATAAACTGTAAAAAGGAAAGGTGAAGGTCACCATGGCTCTTGCATAAGGTAAAAGTAAAAGATAGGCCCTTCGCAGAGGGAAGCAGAGGTTGTCATGTGCTGTAAGTGCATCTAGTGCCCCTTAGTGATTTTGGTGTATTGAAGACTTATAGGTTAAGGGGCTAATGTGTTTATGAGTGTACACAGGTCTATAAGTCTATGAGGAGTTTGATATTTACAGAGAAAGTCGACCCTAAAAATGAAGTTCTTCGTTGAAGACTTTGATATTCTCAAGACTTTCAAGACTTTGAAAGTGAAGAAATTGGTGTGACCTTGAAGATTTGGTATTCATTTGAGGAACATGAAGCATGGAGACTTTTGTTTTCGTAGTTTCGCTTTTCTCTTTCTTGAGTCATAGGAAACACCGCATCGTTAAAGGGGTTGAGGAAATACTAAGGAAAAATTTCCATGTGATGCTCAACTCAAAATCCTACACCTACCAATCCCTTCGAGTGAAGCCTTCGAAATCTCATACAGTTCAGTCAATTTCTTGATGTGAGACGAAGTTCTTCCGGTCTCGAGGAATTTGTTCTCGACCGAGGAGTTAGGAATTCGCCAGTCTTGGATTGCCTACACAAATGAGGAACATGATAGCCCCGAGGAATTTGAGAGTCAAATTTCCGACCGTTCTTGTCTTCTTGGCTTGACTGTCCCAAAATATCTTATCCACCTAACGGTCATATCATTGAAGGGCATTTATGTCTTATCATGTCGGGCTGCTCCCTAGGCTATAAATAGCCCCCACAACCACTAGCTGGTTGGCTGCTCCGAGAGAACTTGACACTTGTCATTTGAGAGCAACCCATCCTCTGAGGACTTTGAGCGAAAATCATCGAGTGAGGAAAAACCCAAAACCAAACCCCTACAAACCCAAAGTGATTGAGCATCGCTGAAGAGATTGATCCTGCGTGGATCCGATGCTTGTTGCCTTTGAAGAATGTGCTTCTTCCAGACAGTTAGGCGTCATGGTCTAGAGCATCCAAGAGGAATTGTGGATCGCCGAGTGATCGAGTCTGTGAAGGTTTGGAAGTCGCCTGAAGACTTACCACGAGTGATTGGACGAGGTCTGTGTGACTCTAGTTCAAGGAGAATACGGTGAGGACTTGGTGTCCTGAGCTGCGTGCTTTCGGCCGACTGGGTGTCCGGACTGTGTCCTCGAGTTTAAATACTCAGCCGCTCCAACTAGACGCATAACCGAGACAGCAGTTGGACCTGGTCTACCAAATCATTGTCTTCACCAACCTAATCGGTTCTATTTCCTCAACTCTTTCATTTCCTCATTACCGTGTTGAGTGTTCGTTCATATCTGTGTTTGAAGACTTTGATCAAGACTTTATCAATTTCCTCAGTTCAATTTCTTCACCGCTTTGTCTTCATCTTGTGCTATCCTGTGTTTACGCTTTCTGTACTCTTTGATTGTCTTCATTTCATCATGATGACCATGCCCGCATTTTCTTATGCTTACTTCTAAGTACTTATTCCGCTGCAAGTAGTTCTTCACTATGGAATTTCCTCACCGGCAAATTCCTTAGTGAAGAATTCATAAAAATCGCCTATTCACCCCCCTCTAGTCGATATAACGCACTTTCAGTTGGTATCAGAGCAAGGTACTCCCTTGTTCTGTGTGATTTTGGTTTAACCACCGGAGTTTTAGTTATGTCGACCGCAGGTATGAAGAAAGTGACATGCCCTATCTTTGACGGTCATGATTATCCCAAGTGGAAGGCCATGATGAGGAAGCGCCTCATGGCAATGGACAATGATCTGTGGACCGTCACTGAAATTGGTCTTACTGATCTATGCAAGACGGTTAACGCAGATGATATTCGCAAGTACACTCTACTTGACATCATGGCGAAGGATATCATCTGTTCCTGCCTATCTAGAGATGAATTCAAGCGCAGTATGCATCTTTGCAATGCGAAGCTTATCTGGGACCGAATCTCCGACGTCTATGAAGGTCATCGAACCCGTCATGATCCCTGGTTTGAGGATTTCAAGGAATCTCTCAAAACGATGACTTTCGAACCAAAATCATCATCTTCTACATCATGTCTCATGGCAAAGGGTGACAAGGTAACCGAATGTTCCTCATCCGAGTATAGTGATGATGAATCTGATGATGATGGATCTGATGATGATATTGAACCTAGCTATACCAAGCTTGTTTGTATTGCCACCAAACAACAACATGCCTTGGAAAAGGTTCAAAACATGCTAGATAAAAGTGATGATATGCTGGGTGAAGAAATGGATCGCACTAAAGCCCTGACTGAAAATCTTCAGAGACTTCAGTCTAGGTTTGACAGCCTTCAAGGTCATCATAACTCTCTCTTATCTGATCATGAGAAGCTCTCTTATGAGTTTCTTCAAAAGAAGCAAGATCTTGAGAAGCTAAGAGTGAGTTATGAAGATATTCAGAAGGAGCACGATTCATTACTTGCTCAACAAATCAGCGCTTCTCAGGAAGAATTCGTTCCTCCATGCTTAAAGTGCATTGAACGTGAATCTGCTAATTCTTCACCTGAATGTTCAAATGCTTCAACTGTTACAAATTCTTCACCTGCTCCTGCTATCACTAATTCCTCATCTGAGGACATTGCTAGTATCACTGACGATGCAGGGCTAAAGGAGTTGTACATGACAGGCATGTACAAAAGCCTCAAAGGGCATCAAACTCTTTGTGATGTGCTTAAAAAGCAAATCCTCAACAGGAACCCTAGGAAAGAGGGTATTGCCTTTGAGAGGAAACTCAATGCTGATGGAACATATTGGAAGCCTGAGCAGTACCCCAAAACCTCACGGGTTGCTGCAAAGGGACCTCCAGTTGATCCATCTAACTTATCTGGCTTTACATGTGAATCTCTTCATTCTTCTGATGAGTCATTTGACTCCAACTATAAACTGTTCAAAAATCAGAATGGTGAAGTATTTGCTAGATATGTGGGCACTAACTGCAGGAACGGTTCCCCTATGAAGAAAATCTGGGTTCCCAAGAAGTGCCTTGAAAGTCTTCAGGTGAATGTCCTCATGACACCACCTGTGAAGAATAGGAACCCCAGATCAAACTCTTCATATGGACCAAATTCTTCATATGGATCCAATTCCTCATACGGACCAAATTCCTCACGTGGATCAAATTCCTCACATGGATCAAAGTCCTCATATGATTATCATCGTGCTAACAACTCTGCTTTCAGAGGGTAGAGCTAAGGGCTATGAATATGTGCATTATTCTTCAAACCAATATGTTCATAAGTCCTCGAAGAATTTCTCCGCTTATTCATATGCTTACCCTAACCCCTCTTATGTGAAACGAAATGGATTGGCCTCTATGCCACCATTCTCATATGGAGCTCAGAGAGTGATGAACACTTTGCCACCCCTTCAGATGTGGGTGGTGAAGAAAAGAACTAATCTCTTCTGCAGGGTAAGGCCTCCAGACGTGCTTTAACGTCTCGAAGAATTTCTTGGGGCCCGACAAAAATGCTCGAAAGGACGCAGCTAATCATGAAGAAATGAACTTTCATTTCACACGCCCTCATACCGCTTATACATATATTGCTCGATGAAATTCATCTGATGAAATTGGTATCATATTGTTCACTGATGAAGTATATGAGATCGTAAGTTGCACTAATTCATCTGCAGGATGATCAACCCAAAGCCAATGAGTGGGTCCTCGATAGTGGATGTACAAATCACATGACTGGTGACAAGAATCTATTGATGGATGCTCCCTTATCACCGTCTCATCTGAAGCATATCATTTTTGCTGACAAAGGCAAAAGTCAGGTATTGGGTCTTGGTAAGGTTGCGATCTCTAAGGACATACACATGGACAAAGTCATGCTTGTTGAGTCCTTAGGATACAACCTCATGTTAGTCTTAATGCTTTGTGATCTTGATATGGTTGTTGTCTTTGGCAAGTATCGTTGTGTTGTGATCATGGAAGCTGACAATTCCAAAGTCTTCGAAGGCTTTAGGAGAGGAGACTTGTATATTGTTGATTTCTCTCAGGACCACAACCAGCCGTGTGTCTACTTGCAAAAGTTTCGGAAGGCTGGCTATGGCATCGATTTACTTGGTCACGCAGGCATGAGGAATTTGCACACGCCATGAATAAGAAGCATGTCATTGGCATTGAGTATGTCAAATTCCTCAAGGATCACTTGTGTGGAGCCTCGTTAAGCTGGAAAAATGACCAAGGCCAAGCATCCAAATGAAGACTATCATGACCACTACTCGTCCATTCGAATTGCTTCACATGGACCTCTTTGGTCCTAATCATTACTCAGCAGTCACTAATGATGTATCTCTATATGGATTTGTTATTGTTGATGATTACTCTCGTTACACATGGGTACACATTGTTACTTACAAACATGAAGTGCAGGAAGTCTTCAAACGATTTTCCTCGAGGGCTTCCTATACTCATGACTTATCAGGCACATCAGGAGTGACAATGGAACTGAGTTCAAGAATTCCGGTCTTGATGACTATCTTGATGAACTTGGTATTACTCATGAGTTATCTGCTCCCTATACTCCTCAGCAAAATGGCGTCGTGGAGCGCAAGAATGTAACTCTTGTTGAGATGGCTCGCACTATGCTTGATGAATACAAAACGCCTCATCGCTTTTGGATTGATGCAATTGATACCGCAAGCCACATCATCAACAGAGTATATCTTCACAAATTCTTCAAGAAGACTGCCTATGAACTCCTCACTGACAAGAAACCCAATGTGAGTTATTTCAAAGTCTTCGGTGCTAAATGCTGGATTAGAGATCCTCATCACAATTCTAAATTTGCATCGAAAGCACATGAAGGTTTTATGCTTGGTTATGGAAAGGACTCGCACACCTCTGAGTCTTCAACATCGCTCTTCACAAGATTGTTGATACTGTAGATGTGCGGTTTGATGAAACTAATGGCTCGCAAAGAGAGCACCTACCTTCCGTGATAGATGAACCAAAGACCGAGGAATCTATCAAGTTCAAGGCGATCGAGGATGTAATTCCTACTAAAGAATCTAAGAATTCATTCCAAAGACGAGAAGAACGTCGAGCTGATGCACTGAAGATAATGTCAAGAAAATGGTGCTTTGAAGAAAATGCCGATCAAATTCCTCGATGACAACCAGCTCATCCTCGCGTTGCAAAAAGAAGTGCAAGTTGACAAGATCATCAATGACATTGAAGCGCCAGTGTCCTCTCACACGCTCAAAAGCTTCACATTTATCTAACTTTTGTGGGAACTATGCTTTTGTCTCTATCACAGAGCCCACTAAGGTAGATGAAGCATTTCTGGAGCCTGAGTGGATTCAGGCAATGCAAGAAGAATTACATCAGTTCGAGCTCAACAATGTCTGGGAACTGGTCAAACGTCCAGATCCTCGCAAGCATAATATCATTGGCACAAAGTGGATCTACCGCAACAAGCAAGATGAAAATGGCCTTGTGGTGAGGAATAAGACACGACTTGTAGCTCAAAGCTACACACAGGTTGAAGGAATTGATTTCGATGAAACTTTTGCACCTGTTGCTAGACTTGAGGCTATTCACATATTACTTGCTTATGCTAACCATCATAATATCACTTTATATCAAATGGATGTGAAAAGTGCATTCCTCAATGGTAAGCTTGAGGAAGAAGTATATGTTGCTCAACCCCAGGTTTTGAAGATCCAAAGAATCCCGACAAAGTCTTCAGACTCAACAAGGCCCTCTATGGCCTCAAACAGGCCCCACGGGCGTGGTATGATACATTCAAGGAATTCTTCGTGAAGAATGGCTTCACACCTGGTTCACTCGACCCTACTCTCTTTACTAAATCATATGATGGTGAACTGTTTGTGTGCCAAATATACGTTGATGATATTATCTTTGGCTGTACTGACCAACGTTATAGTGATGAATTTGCCTATATGATGAGTGAAGAATATCAAATGTCTATGATGGGAGAATTGAAATTCTTCTTAGGTCTTCAAATTAAATCAACAACACAATGGCATATTCATATCTCAGGAGAAATACCTCAAAGATGTCCTGAAGAAATTCGGCATGCAAGATTGCAAAGGTGTCAAAATTCCTATGCCCACAAATGGCCATCTATGCACTGATGAAAATGGCATTGACTTCGATCACAAGGTATACCGCTCCATGATTGGTTCTCTATTGTACTTATGTGCATCTAGGCCAGATATAATGCTTAGTGTTTGCATGTGTGCCCGATTTAAAGCACTAGTAGAAAACAGGGCAATGGTCCAGGCCCGACCAGCCCATTAGTCCCGGTTCAATCCAGAACCGGGACCAATGGGGGAATTGGACCCAGTTCGTGAGCCCCGGGGGCCGGCTGGGCCACGTGGGCCATTGGTCCCGGTTCATCTGGACCTTTTGGTCCCGGTTGGTGGGACGAACCGGGACCAATGGGCCTCGCCTCGCCCACCATTGGTCCCGGTTGGTGGGACGAACCGGGACCAAAGGTTGCCCTTTAGTCCCGGTTTGAGTCACCAACCGGGACCAATTAGTTGCCTATATATACCCTCGCCATGAAAGCGAGCACTCGTGCTCGCTTTTTGTGGCAAAGTAGGGAGAGCTTTGTTGTGCTCTAGCTCACCTCCTATGCACACGAGGTGTTCGATGGAATGCCCGAGCCACACTACTTAAGCTTTCTCCTCTCCAAGCTCGACCTCCAAGCTCCATTTTCCTTAATATTTGTCTAGGTTTAGCGGTCCGTCACGTCCCGTCCCCGTCTTCACCGCCGACGATCGCCCGCGCCGATCTCGTCGCCGGCACCACCATGGTGAGCCTCTTGTTCTTATCTTATCTTCTATCTGAAAGGAAAAAAGATTCTTACTTGTATGTTTATATAGATACTTGTATAATTTTCTTACTTTTATTATTGCATCTTATATAGTGCGATGGTTTTGGTATCCGCCTCGCCGGCCCTCGTCCTGTCTATGATCCGGATGTGGTATATATTATCTTTTCGTAACTATTGGTTCATTTATTGTTTATGACAATTATGCCGACCAACTTGACATAGATTTTATTTATCTAGGAGGTTGTTGAACCGGAAATTCCAACTGACCCTATTGTCGAGAGGTTAAATTTAGTTGAAGAAGAAAACAATTTGTTGAAGGAAAAATTAGAAAAATTGAGGAGGAGAAGATGATATTGGAGTTGCATGTTGCGGATGTCGCCGATGATCACAAGATCAAGATGGATGCAATGCGCTTGAAGATTAGAAAGATTAGAAAATATGCCATTCATACCGAGGCTTGGTATCATTATGCCGTTGGATCAGTTGTTACATTGGTTGCGATTATGATCGCATTTGTTTTCGCATTGAAATGTTTTACATAGTTTCAGTGTATGGTTTAATTAATTTAGATGCTCTGCAGAGCTTTATGTTGTTAGATGAGAACTATGTATGTACTTTGGTTTTTAATGTGATGATGACCTTCTATTAATTTGATCACTTAATTATCTATTCATGATGTTCTGTAATGATTTTTGACACACTTAATTATATATAATGCACGCAGATGAACCGGGAATGGATGTACGGTTCAAGACACACCTCCGAGTACATTAAGGGCGTGCATGATTTTCTCGAAGTGGCTGAGGCAAACAAGCAAAATGGTTTTATGTGTTGTCCATGCCCTATATGTGGGAATACGAAATGCTTTAATGTCTTATGGTTCGGCCCTCGTAATAATTAAAAATAGCAACAATAAGTTTTTTGTTGTAAGTAGAAACAAAATAAAATAAATAAAGCAAGAAAGAAAACAAAAACAAAAAAATGTTTTTAAATTTGAAAACTAATGGCACTAACAGAAAGTTTATAATTTTCCTAAAACTAAAAGCAAAAAGAATTGAAAAATAAAGCAAAAAACCAAAGAAAATAAATAATGCAGAAATCCAAACAAAAAAAACAGTAAGTATTTTGTTGTAAGTAGAAACAAAATAAAATAAATAAAGCAAGAAAGAAAACAAAAAAAACAAAAAAAGTGTTTTCAAATTTGAAAAGTAATGGCACTAACAGAAAGTTCATAATTTTCCTAAAACTAAAAGCAAAAAGAATAAAAAAAAAACCAAAAAACAAAACAAAAAAAATAATCAATAAAACAAAACAAAAAAAAAGCAAAAAAATAAAAATACCAACAATACGTAAATAAACAAAAAAAAACAGAAAAAATTGCCACCTACTGGGCCACCACAGCGTGAATACGACTAGAAACCCATCAATGGGCCAGGATTCAGGCCCGCAGCAGGGCCAGCAGGCCCATCAGGCATAGCAGTAACAAGTAGGCCCATAAGCCTTTAATGGAGAGGAGGTTGAGAGGGGTGCGGCAGTGGGACTTATAAACCACTGCGCGCCCCTCTCAACTAGCGAGGTGGGACTAAACTTTGGCCCCGACATGTGCAGCACAGGGGCCTTTAGTCCTGGTTGGTGCCACCAACCGAGACTAAAGGGGGGGCATTGGTACCGGTTGGTGCCACCAACCGGTACCAAAGGCCGCCGCTTACCGCCCGTTGGGCTGCCGAAAAATAGGCCATTGGTCCCGGTTGGGTGCACGAACCAGGACTAAAGGGGGGCATTAGTCCCGGTTGGTGCCACGAACCGGGACCAAAGGCTTTGCTATATAAGCAAACACTTTGCAAAAATTCAGAATCTCATCCCCAGTTGCCCCCCCGACGACGCCGACCCTCCTCGACGCCGCCAGGCTGCTCCACCTCGCCGTCGCCGCCGCCACCGCCAAGGCCGTCGGCCCCCAACCCAAGGCCGTCCTTGTCGCTGCCTCCCGAGCCAGCGCCCGTCCCGCCTCAGCGCCGCCCGAGCCCCTGCCCGTCGTCCGCCCCGCGGGCGCCTCGCCGCCCCCACCGTCGCCGTCGTCATCTAGCCGCCCCCGCTGTGAGCCGCCGCGCCACACCGGCTCTGTTTTTTCACTTTTATTAGTTTAATTTTTTATTCATATATATATAATTTATATGTGTATGTATGTGGCTATGTGTATGTAGATGTTCAAAATGTTTAAAAATGTTGTTCAGAGCATGTTTTTCTTCATATATGTATTTTTTGTTCATATGTGTATTAATGTTTTTTTCTGTTCATAGATTTTTTGGTGATATTAATTATTGTAGAAATATGCAAATGTTTGTATATTCATATGAACAATGCATTAGGCAAGACCTTTGTTTTTTCGAAATTTTCTATTTGAACATTTTTTTAAAACAAGCAATACTAAAAGAATGAGAGGAAAAAGGAAAATAAGAAGAGGAAGAAAGGAGAAGAAGAGGAGAGGAAGAAGAGGAGAACTAAATAAGAAGACGAAATAAGAGGAAAAAGAAGACGCGAAGAAGAAAGGAATAGAGGCGAAGAAGAAAAATAGAAATTTTCTATTTTTCTTCTTCTCCTCTATTCCTTTCTTCTTCTCCTCTTTTTTTTTCTTATTTTTTTTCTTCTTCCTCTTTTCTTCCTTGTCCTTATTTTCCTTTCGCGAGAAGAAGAAAAAGAAGAGTAGTAGAAGAAGAAAGGAATAGAGGAGAAAGAAGAAACTTCAACACGAGGGGGGGGGGGTACCGATACCCCCTCCCCGATAACATTATTTTTC
Source organism: Aegilops bicornis (assembly GCA_021605145.1). NCBI lineage: Eukaryota > Viridiplantae > Streptophyta > Magnoliopsida > Poales > Poaceae > Aegilops > Aegilops bicornis. Next base: position 677,763,512 of record CM038672.1, read on the forward strand.
CATGTATATGTATGTCACGTCGTTGTCAATATAACCCCCTCGAGATAACTTCGACATGAGGGGCGGTCGATATATATACCCCCTCTCGACCGTGATAACTTATACAACGGCAGCACCCCCTCGGCCCTCTCGCTCGACCAAAACTCTCGAGGACACCCAAACCCTAGAGAGCGATGTTGGTCTCCTACCCCTCCCTTGGCGCCACTACCCGACAAATTAACTCTGTCGAGGCCACCCAAATTAACCCTTGAAGCGTTGTGTTGAGGCGACCCCAAACCCTAGAGAGAAAATGATGTTGGTCTCCTACCCCCTCCCGCAGCGCCCCTACCCGACAAATCAACTCTCTCGAGGCCACCCAAACTAACATGATTCCTTATTGTGATTAATTACCTAGCTAGTTCTACGTTTGCCACTAATATATATATATATATATATATATATATATATATATACATCTGTACCATGTTTGTATAATAATTGACATGTTGTAAATATTTGCAGAAACTATGTAGCACTCGAGACGAAGAAAGCGAAGCGATGTTGGGGCACATAATCGCACAAGGAAGTGATGAAGTTGCGTCATTTCTCAACGTCACCATACTGGGTGAAGAAGAGGGCTATGTTCATGATGGCTTCGACCCATTAATGCCGGTACAAGAAGAGGACTATGTTCATGATGGCTCCGGTGACACAATGGAGGTACAAGCGAAGGAGACCGTCTTGATCGCTTCCAAAGGACCGAACCGAGTCCGCCAGTATATATATATATATTAGTTAAGCCCGTCTTGACTAGTTAATTGATGCATCCATTGTTTTGGTATATGTACACATATTAATTACTCTCGTCTTTCTTCCTTATAATTTCTAGCCCTCCGGATCGAGCACAACTTCGTAAGGAGACGAGGCCCAAGAAAAAGTTGAGCTCGGATGAAAAGTTGAGATCATAGAAATCGCGCCGACGGCGAACCGATTGAACCCATGCGGACAAGGAAGGCATTTTCTGCTTTCGGTGCGGGTTCTTGTTAGGGACAAGATCCCGATCAGCATCCATCAATGGTATAAGCCTAAGGAGGAAGACCACGAGGTGTCTTATGTCAATGATATGCGAGAAGAAGATCTTTGGACCGAGCTGAAGGCAAATTTCACCCTACCGCCAGAGGAGGATCCGGAGAAGCAGTTAAAGAGCAATTAATCAAGTCTTTTGCTCTTAAGAAGATGGCAACCCTAATGAGGAGGTGGAGGAAAGAGCTGAACCAGTTTGTCGAGAAAGATAAGACACAAGAATTCATCGGCAAATATGAGAAGATCAAAGATCATCGCCCGCATTTGTGGCCCACAAGACATCGAAAAGAGTAAGAAGATGTCGGTGACAAACAGGAAAAATGCTGCGAAGAAGAAGCTTCACCATCGCACGGGTCAGGTGGCTACCTCAAAGCCCGGCCTAAGTGGTCCAAGGCTGAGCATGATCTCGCTTGATAAAGGGATCGAACCAGAGACAATGTCTTGGCCGGACCGTTGCCGGACTTGGTTCTTCGGGGCTGGCAGAAACATGGACCCTGAAACAGGGAAGTTCCAGTGGACGGACGAGAAACTGCAAATACAAGTCAGTAAGCTTCGACACTATATCGATGCAAATAAGAATGAGGGACGTTCCTTCCAAACAGGGAGAAGGACGAGCTCACAATGGCCCTTTGGGAATCCCGAGCACCGGACGGACACGAGGCATGCCAGGCTCCCTTCGTGGAAGGTTGGTTTTCCGGACGCAGGGGTTACAAAACCCACGAGAGGAGGAAGAAACCGGAGCAGGACCAAGCTGCAGCGCTGCCCGAAAGGGTAATGGGGCTAGAGGAACGAGAAGCAGCAGATCGCAGCAAACGACCTGCCAAGCTTCCCCCAAGCTACCCCTCCATCTCGGCGGAGAAGCAGCGTGGCTTCCACCAAGCTGCTTCACCGGAGCATGTTTTGACGGCTCCTGCCGCTATCCCGTGGATGGTATCACGGAGCCTCAAAGTTGCCACATTATGGCGCGATGGATGACTTTGAAGGTCAAGGCGGCTGTTGGCCAAGTTTATCCTAGTGGACTGGCACAACTTATCACCGCCAGCCGATTCGAAGGATATGCTAAGGTGATGGTGGATGAAATAACGGAGGGATTTGAGGACCTCCTGCTTGACCACCCTACCGGTGAAGGGGAGACTAGGCTGGGTTCTCGCTCAAGACTCCATGCCTATGGCGGAAGGAGCTCATCAACCTTCCGAACTGGACGCCTCCGCCTCCTCCTCCTCCTCCGGCGAGTCAGGGCACTCCGCCTCCTCCACCGCCTCCTCCTCCGACGAGTGACGATCAGGGCACGCGTGGCGGCACTCCGCCTCCTTCTCCGGCGTGTGGCGGCACTCCGCCTCCTTCTCCGGCGCGTGGTGGCACTCCGCCTCCTTCTCCGCCTGCGCCGGCGCGCCTGAGCAGCCAACCTCCTCCTTATCCGCCTCGTCAGCAAGGGCGGAAGAGACCCGCCGCCGCTCCAGCTGCTCCGGCGCGTCGTAGTCCTTCTCCTCCGCCTCGTAAGCAAGCAAAAAAGAAGACATCCGCTCCGTCTGCTCTGCTGGCGTCTAGCAGTACAGCCAAAGGCGGGAGGAAATACAGATACGGTCCTTCTCTGAAGACTCCAGAGAAGTTACCGTACGAGAGGACCAAGGAGGAAAACGCAAAGATCGCGCAGACCAAAGTGGATGACTGGTTTGCAGGGTTGAAAGCAAAGGGACGTCCACCTCCGGAGGAGAAGGTAGATCCGGTGAAAGCGAAGCGCACTCTGGCTGCCCTGAGGAAACCACCCAAGTCTCCACCGAAAGGCAACTATGAGCGCATTATTGGAAAGGCATTTGCCGAAGCGGAGAGGTCGGGACGTACTCAAAATGATCAAAGAATGAAAGAACGACGAGCTGGGAAAAAAATTGCCCAGCTCGGCGAACAAGCAAAGCAATTGTGCCCCCCGCTCAAGGTGCCTACTAGCGACATCGTCGATCCGAGGATGGTGCCCGGTTATGGCAATCCTGAAGATTACCTGCCCGACGATGTACATTATGATTTCTTGTAGGTGCAGATACAAAGAGACGAGTACGTGAAGCCTATCGTCAAAGATGAAATCTCTCTATCAACGATGATGCGAAGATTGCATGATTGGTACATGAAAACCTGCAGAGAGTCCGAGGGAGGAGTACTTTGTATGTGAGAGTTAAAAGGAGCATGACCTCGTTGGAATTGAACTGATGCCTATTCCATTTGAGGAGTTCTATCAGTTTTCAATCAATTGGCCCTCGATAAAGCAACGGTCACCTGCCATCGTCTGTAAGTAGTACTACTTACATCATTAAGTCTCTATATAACTCAGCTCTTTCATTGCATGTATTTATAATTATCCTCACTATATTATGCAGATTGAAGATCGCGAATTGAAGAAAAGACAAGTGGGTTCCATTGGGTTCATTAACACATATCTCATAGATGCAAGCGAGGTTGAATTTCATGCCGAAAATACCGAGGCCAACTTGCTACAATCGTTGGTAATAAATGAACACAAGGATATAATACTCTTTCCTTACAACTTCAAGTGAGTGTTACTGTCTTGTGGCATATTCGGTTTCCCTTATTATTCCAGGTTATAGTAATGTAATATTGATGAGTTATGCATGCATGCGCATGTACCACTATATTCTCCTAGAGATTAAGCTTGAGCAGGGAGTAGTAACTGTCTTAGAATCCAAACGAAAAGATCCCAAGGAGTATGCGGACATGACTGAAATGCTCGAGAAGTAAGTTAAATCGATCATTATCCACCATATCAGCAACTTTATTCATTTACGATATCAAGTAATTGTTTTCTTTGTATGGCAGGGTTTGGAGAAAATTCACCAAAAAGCTCCGGACTGCCAAGAAGCTGCAATTTAGACACCCGAAAGTAAGTACTATAGTAGCATATTCCACACATCTCCTAATGATTCAAGCGCTAGTTTCATCAATACCATTTAACATGCTTGCTAATTATCAGTTTGATTGACCTCTATTTCTTGTAAAGTGGTTGTGGCAGGAACAAGGGAATGATTTTTGTGGATACTACATTTGCGAATCCATCCGCCACACGACCTGTGAGCAGGGCTACTCTGACAAACAATATGAAGTGCGTAAATAACAATATTCACAATTTTATTTTATTACCATCATTTGTGTTGAGTTTCATTCATTCATATATATATATATGTATTGACCCCCTTGTTAAAATTAGATGTTTCAGATGCGGGATGAACTACTAGCACCAGATCACCTGCGAGCAATTCAAGAGGAATTGACAGCATTCTTTCTTGACCACGTGATCGCTGAAGATGGAGAATACTATGTGGACCACGCGTCCGTATGTTAGGAGATTATTTTTGTAAAAGACAATTATTGTATATATGTAGCCGGTAGTGTCAGATAGATATACGAGAACTTGTTGTTCGACCAATCTCTCGGAGAAGGAGAGGTGGTCGATATCACTTCCTCTGTATGCATATATGTTCATGACGATCTTCTGCTTCCTTCGCTTTGCTTACTAGCTAGCTAGCGTGTCTAGCTTGTCCTCTCTATACGTATGTATAGTATGTAGCGTCGATCAAGCACGGACAAAAGAGAGGACACTTCTCTCTATTAATTAGCTAGCTAACACAATATTTGAAACACCTAAATTAACCCCCCAAAACCCCCAACCCCCCTTTTCAAAAAAAACAAAACCCCAACCATCGGAATCTTGACGCGTGGATGTTTTTGGTCCCGGTTGGTGCTACCAACCGGGACCAAAGGCCTCGCCTGGGCTCGGCGCACCGCCACGTGGAGGACCATCATCCTCGCTCGTGTTAGAACCGGGACTAAAGGGGGGAGGTATTAGTAACAACCCATTAGTCCCGGTTCACGAACCGGGACTAAAGGCCCTTACGAACCGGGACTAATAGGTGTTTTTCTACTAGTGAAGCCACACTGAAGGAATCACACCATAAGGCTGTGAAGCATATTCTTCGATATCTAGGTCACACACCAACACTAGGATTATGGTACCCCAAGGGCTCAACTTTTGATCTCATTGGATACTCGACTCGACTATCTTTGGTGATCGTGTGGACCGCAAGTCAACATCTGGTACTTGTCATTTCCTCGGACGATCTTTGGTCTGTTGGTCCTCGAAGAAACAGAACTGCGTATCACTGTCCACTGCGGAATCTGAGTACATTGCTGCTGGCTCTTGTTGTGCTCAATTGCTGTGGATGATGCAAACTCTCAAGGACTACGGCATCAACGTGAAGAATGTGCCTATCTACTATGACAATGAGAGTGCCATCAAGATTGCTCACAACCCAGTTTAGCACTCGAAGACAAAGCACATTCAGATTCGTCATCATTTTCTTCGTGATCAAGTGTTGAAGGGCGACATCTCCATCGAGCATGTGAAGACTGAATAACAGCTAACCGATATCTTCACAAAGCCCTTGGATGAGAAGAGATTTAGCAAGTTGCGGTGTGAGCTAAATATCTTAGAATCTTCAAATGTTCTTTGAAAAGGACACACATCCTGACACTTATGCAAAATTGATGACTTAGATGTGCAACACATGAAGAAACGTTTTTCTTCAACCAATGAAGAATAACACTCTAAGTGTGAAGAAATTAATGAAGAATTTGATTCTCAGAACCCTACGACAATTGTACGCGGTGTCTGAAATCATCATTCTTATATGGTGGGTCACGCCACCACCAAAGTTGAAAATCTTCAATTTGAGTTTTTCCTCAGTTTTGAAATTCCTCAGTTTTTCAAATTCTTCAACTTTGCAAAATCTTCACTGTTTCCGATGTCTTTCTTCATTGACTATATATATATATATATATATATATATATATATATATATATATATATATATATATATATATATATATATATATATATATATATGGGTTTATGTCCTCTACAACATTCACTTATGGCTAGTTCTTCAAGTTGCTTTTTCTGCTAAGTGAATGTGATCGGACCCTTCCCCCTCTATGCTATACTCAACCCAAGCTATTCACAAATTCTTCATGTGCGTTCTATTTGAAACTCTTTCAAAATCTTCACTGTGTCCTTGTCAGCTGAAGAAATTGCGAACGGAACTTTTAACTTATCTTATCAAAATTTTCGGCTTTGCCGCTCAAACCGCTCCGCATCCCACGATAAACTTATCTATTCACCCACGATCTAACACAATCTCCACTTTTCAGTACGTGCGTGACACATGTCAAGCGAATAAGAAGGGTCAGGGGCACATTCGTCCCAAATCTTCGGGCGAACAGTTTTTCACCGTGGCTATATATACCCCCTCTCCCCTTCCTCACTTCCTTTACTCCGCTCGACCGCTCTCTCTCGCTCGAGCTTCTCAAACCCTAGCGCCGCCGCTACTCCATCGTCGCCGGTGAGGAAGAGCTTCACTGCCTCGACCTCGTCGCCGTCGTACTCGCGCCGACCGCGGAAATCTTCACTCCGCCGCCGCCGTAGCTGTCTTCCTCCGCCGAGTTAGGGCGTGGGAGATCTGAACTGACGAACTTCTAATCTACACTTCTCAGTTAAAGTAACTTTTAATTACCCGAACTGAAGAACACGACGAACTGAGAAGTGTAGATTAGAAGTTCGTCAAAATCTTCAAAGGTGTTTATTCTTCAAGTCTTCACACATATGAACACCTCAAACGAAATATGCTCTTGATTCGTTTCTCTAAGCAATGATTTTTCTTCAAGATTCCTCAATTGTGTGGATCCTCGATCTATACAACTCTGGGACCTAAGACAAAGATCGCTTAGTGAAATTCTTCAAGGCTCATCTGGTCAAATTCCTCAAACTAGTTTTTTTGAAAAACCTTCTGAGAACGCATATGACCTCTCCAAATTCCTCGCAACTATACTCTGTTCACAGGTACTCATGTCCGTTGCTGAATCACTAGGTTCTCATCAACTTAACTCATTTGCAGCGTTCCTCGAAGAAAAGTTGCATACTTCTTCAGAGAATTCGATTGTTCAAATTCCTCAGCTGAAGAATATGGCAGAAGGAAAGAAGCAACAGAAAGGAGGAAAGAGGCCTGAGGTCATGACTGCGTTTGAGATTCCTAAGGACATCTATGCTGATTATTGCACACCTGATGAAGCCAAGTTTGGCAAAGAAAACAAAAATCAGCGCAAGGTGCGCATTCAAAGGATTGAAAGGAGATGGGCAAGGGAATGGAGGGAGTACAGATATGTTACTCCAAAGTACATGAAGAAATTCACATTGAATCCTCCATGCCCAAGAGCTCCATTGGCACCTGGCCAAGAAGCTGACCCCACCAGCATCAAGCGTGGTGAGGACTTTCCTGAAGAATGGGCCAAGCGCCAAGCTAAATTGGCGAGACAAGCCAATGAGGCAGTGAGGAAATTTAATGAGGACTCGCATCGCTTTGCTGCCATTGAGGCATTGTCAAGCCAAGAAAATATATGGCAAAGAAGCCCGCACACAAGCCAAGTGCTTCACCACCTGTGCCCTCACGACCAATTTCCTCAAAGAATGCCCTCACGGCCAATTCCTCATGCTGCACCTGCTCCTCCCAAATCCTCAGCTCCCACAAAGTCCTCAGCAGTTCCGACAAAGTCCTCAGCACCTGTGCATCTGGCCACGTGCCAAAGGACTACAAGCATCTCTATTGCCTCTGGTGTCTCAGCAAGTTCCTCAGCTGCACCAAATTCTTCATCAGGCCCCTCTCTGCTGAAGAAAAAGGCAACAGCTGGACGAGGTCCTCGGCCAAGTCCCAAGAAGAAACAGGTCGCCTTCCAAGAGCCACCTAAAGATGATGAGGCTGATGATGATGAACTTGCGAAAATCATCAGAGATAGGCAAGTAAGGGCCGCTAGAGCCAAAGGCACACCTGTGCCGCTTCTGTTGGATCCAAGAGCGATCCTAGACTACATTGATCTCCGCACAAGGACCCAAACACTCCTATGCCTGAATTCAAGTTGACACCTGGCCAAAGTCACATCTTGACTCATTTCATCCAAGAGGAGAAATGGAAATTTGATAAGGCCGAGAGATCAAGAAATCGCAAAGATGTAAAAGAGAAACCGCTGAAGAAAAATGTTGTCAAGATGACAATCAAGAACTTGTCAAGATGCGGTGACATCAAAGCCCTCACGACAAATTTGACTCATATTATGCTGATTGGCAAGGAGCCAAAGTCAGCTTCGTCAACCTGACGAAGAAGTTCACAAATGTTGCAGCCCCAACGCAACAAGAAATTCCTCAAGTTGAAGCTTCTGCTCCGCCTGCTGAAGAACATGCCAGCACCGCTGATGAAGTTCAGGCTGCTGAAGAAAATGCTAGTTCCAGGGCTAATGACTCCATTCCAAAGGTGAAGAAATTGCTGTGGCATCCACTAGTGGTGCGCTGAAGAAATCGAAGAAGTCAGGGCAATCTGCATCGATTGCGCTGAGGAAATTCAACCAAATTCCTCGGCTCCTCCTGCGCCTACACCAACTCCAATCCTTCCATCTGCATCGATGTGAAGAAGACCAAGGCTGCAGAGCGAGTTCTTTGTGAAGAAAAGGAAAGCATCAACTGCTTCAAATTCTTCAGCCCCGAAGAAAATGAAGCCTATGACAAGCTCTTTTGAAAATCCAATCGATCCTGTTCCAATTTCCTCCATTCCATCAAAGGACCTTGTTCCTTTTGGTGAAGAGTATGAGATCCCAAGCGAATCTGATGAAGAAAATCATTCTGCTGCTTCGCCAGAGCGGATTGATGAAGAAATTGAAGTGGATGCAATCCCTTCAACCCCAATCATTTCCTCCCCTATGCCTCTGTTCACAGCTGAAGAGGCTGGTGTTGAGGAAATTGAAGAAGATGTGGATATTGGAAGCACAACGCCAGTGATGAACGATGACTTTTGGGAAAGTCAGCATCCCAATTCTCCACTCTTCACCCCAATCCAAAAGATTCCTCAGTCCCCTGCTCCAACAGTTCAAATGGGCTGCAAGAAACTCATCCCACTTCATCTCAGACATGAAGAAATTCCAGCCACTAGCGCCGATGAACCCGCTGCTGCTGATCCTCAGACTGCACATGAAGAGGAACCAGAAATTCCTCAGCCTGAAGAACCTGAGATTGCGACTCCAGAGGCCGTGATGCAACTCACTGACACTCCACTGCCAAAACCAAAGAATCCATTCTCAACAACGCAAAAGTTCAAGGCTGAAAATTTCTTCGGCGAGCAAGTATTCTTCACTGATTACAATCCATATGATTCTGCTCGCATAAGGAAGAGGCGTTTCTGGACTGCTAGTCAAGCCAACTTCTATTCCTCTGTACTGTTCAACAAAGACAAAGTCTTCGATCATGCACATATTCCTCATGTGGACATGGAATCTCCGCCAGCTTCGAGCCAGTCCTCGGTGTTCTTCACGATGCAGGACTCCTAAATTTCTGCAATCGACATACGTGGATTGGAATGAAGAACTCATTCTTCAATTCTATGCGACATCGCACATCACCGGAGACGCCAAGATGTGAACTCATGGGTGTTGGACTGGATGTCCGAAAATACTCACTACAAGGCACCAAAGAATCGAATTGCTTCGTGTCCTTCCTCTCAGTCCTCCCCTTGATGGTGCTTGTTGCATCTACAACGAACCCGAAGCTTTCAAATCATTACATGCAAGTCTTGATGAAGCCTTTGAAGCCGTGGCAGGCCCCACTTAACCAAATTCCTCGTCAAGGAATTACTGTATGTGCCTCGGACTGTCTATCGCATTCTGACAAAGACAATGAGTCCTATCAAAGGCCACGACTCAAATGATGAAGAAGTCGTTGGCATCATGAAGAATATGCTTTTCAATATCATTCATGGCGTTCCCGTCAACTTCCATGATTTCTTCATGAGGACTACGCGAACATTGCTATGTCACCATTTGAGCTGAAGCCTTATGCACCATGGATTATGAGGTTCATCAGGACAAGGTCTTCACTCAATTACAGGGCTGATACTCTGAACCACTGCAGCTACTTGCCTTCAATTGAAGTCCTCAAACGGACATTTTCCTCAGCTGATGACAAGGGAAAGGCAACTGCTGTGATAGATGAAGGCATTTGTCCATTGGATGGTCAATTTCGCAAAGCTGCATCCTACTCCACCAATGATGACTCTGCCACACATGACTCTGCCGCCAATACCTCAGCCAAGCAAAATCCTCAAGCCACAGCACCCAGGGTGATGACTGATCGTGAGTTACTCCTCAGTCTTCATTAGAAGGTTGATCGCAATCATAAATGTGTCAAGCGTCAGTTTGGTTCAATTCTTCACAACATGACGTCTACACACAATGCAGTGAAGAAAGACCAATACTACCTCCATGAAACCTTCAACCGCACCTGGGCTGTTCTATCTCATGTCTATAGCGCAGAAGAACTGAAGACAATGGGTCTCAAGGAAGAATTTGACTGGTCTGCACCTCCACCGAAGAAATACAAGAAGGTCAAGGTTCCTTCCTTGGTAGCCAGCTCCTATTCTTCATCGCGTCACACTGATGAAAATGAAGACTTGAACGACACTGCGGCAGACCCTACTACGACAACCGACCCCGACAACGCTGGCGCTCCTTCATCAACTTGAAATTTTCAGGGGCGTTAGTCCTCAGTTTTAATCCATTTGGTCATTTGATGACAAAGGGGGTGAAATTTGAGTTAGTCTTCAAGCGGGTCTATTATATGGGCAATTTTTTTTGCTAAGTTACAACTCTCGTTCTTCTGAAACTTTTATTGGATCGAGTTGTAATCTTAAACCCGATGGTGCTCTGATACTTTTGATGTGTTCCTCTGCATGCTTATTCCTCATTATATGTTAATACACGCATGCTGAACTACATCAGTCACCATATTTCATCATGCATTTCAAATTTATTCATATTATATGTCAAATGCGTGTATGAATTACAAGATATAGGGGGAGATATCCATGATTCAACTCTTCAAATGTGCAATGCCTCAAAAGCAAAATTCCTCACTATGCACATCTTCAGGGGGAGTTCTTCTATATCTTGCAATCAAATTCCTGAATATCAGTATTTACACTTCATATGTTTAACCCCATTGAAAACTTAACCTATATTGTCATCAATCACCAAAAATGGGGAGATTGTAAGTGCATCTAGTGCCCCTTAGTGATTTTGGTGTATTGAAGACTTATAGGTTAAGGGACTAATGTATTTATGAGTGTACACATGTCTATAAGTCTATGAGGAGTTTGATATCTATAATAACTAAATAGTTCATCCCCACTAACCTATTTCTCTTGACATGCAGTCTATCCACATCAACATGTCAGCCACATCATCTTTTTTCTAGCGGCTTACATGGGGGACCCACCACTGTCTAGACCAGCCACGTTTGCTTTCAGTTACCAGTAGTTGGACCCACGGCTGGCTCACCACGCATCTCTCTGTGCCTGAATCAAACGAACCCATCGCCCCTTTTTTCCCTGCACCGCGTCCGGCGCAGCGGCGCGCTGTTGCTAGCCTCCCCATCTGAATAGTCTGGCGCACTTTCCTATTGACTTTTCCTTCCCCAAGCAACGGAATAGGAAGCGAACCGTCGTTGCAATCAAATCATCCTTCTGTGCGTCTGAAGTCTGAACCTCCTCATAAGCTAGCCTCATCGTCTCCCATTCCACATCTTCATCTCACCCCAAACGACACAAACCCCACGAGGCCACTGACTCTAGGCTTGCGGGGGTAGAACCAGCGGCGAGCGAGCGGCGCTGGGCTCCCGTTACTCTCCATGCCGAACCTCTTCGCGTCGGTCGGTCTATATTCCCTCTACGGCATGGGCGACGCCGAAGCTGGAGTGCGGTATGCGGCACGTGGCCAACATGGCCTGACGCGAAGGTGGCAGGGTGGTGTCCAGTGAGGTTGTTTTCTCGAGCCCCTCCGCGTCGGCGTGCCGCAGTGGGCTCGCCTCGGCGCCGATGACCTCGGCTGCATCAACCGGCTGACGGTCGGCTACAACCACGACCTGCTTGGCGACTGTGCCAAGGTGCTGCCCGGGCAGTCCCTCTTCGCCGATCTTAACTTATTTTTCTTAGAATTAGGCCCTCTAGGTTTTTTATGCTCCGTTTGATCTTGCCTGCTCTTTCCATGGCACTATTCCAATGTTCCTTCCTGAACCTTCTGAGTTCCAAGAATGTGGTAGATTAGATTACACATTTGGGCATACACACGTATTCTCAGTTCATCTTTACGTTTAGAGATGTGCTTACAACCCCCGCTCCCACTCTCTGGTCAAGAGAACATTAGCTGCTTAACTTCAACTTCTATTCTTTTAGCGTATTCCGACCTGCAACTTTGTAAACAGAGTAGATCAGAGTGGAAACCTGGTCATCTTTTTTATGCCTCTGGGCCGCTTTTGCTCAATGGCGTCACTACTAGAAATGCTGCCCTTAATAGATTTGCTTCTTTTTTTTGATGTTATGGAAGGATCTATGCACTCTGCATCATCTCATCTCCTTCCTCATCCATGATAGATTCTGCTTTTGTTTGTTTGATCGTACATGCTTGATTTCTGGATTTCTTCAGGATGCTGATGCATGTAAACCGTTGGCGTTGGCTACTTGGTTTCATCGGCCCCATCTGAGGCCGACTATCAGATTCATCGATCAGCCGACAACATACTGAGAAAAAGAGCCTGGGACATTTGTAAGTGATTTGAATTTCGATAATGATTCTCTTTGTTTTCACCATGAAATAGGACTGAAAATGCACAGTATGATTTCTTATTGAACACAGATCAGTCCTTCCAGAAGCATGTCTAACTCGAGTTGTATCAAAATGTATGGATAGCATATATACTGACTTTTCTTCTAATGTTTGAACTCTTTCTCTCCATGAAGTATTTATTTCAGGTCATGTTCCCTTCAACACTACTTGGAACTGGTGAAAACTGGACAATAATGAAGACCACAAGTGTTACCGAATATGCAAATTATGAAGCAGGTATACTTACACATTTTTTGTTTGAACCTAACACTTGATTGTAACGAGGCATCTTCTTTGTTTGCTTTGCTGAAATTTGGTTGTATGTAGCTAAGTAGTTCAGTATAATGTAAAAATATGCCTTTGAATGCCCCCGGATGAATTACTTATAGTTGTTCGTTAACATTTGAAGTAGGAGCTTCACTTCCTTTCAGAAAGATTACTCATTATATGATACTGCAGGCAAATTTTCTTGCGCGTGTGTGTTTGTATCTCAGATTATTTTCATATATTTTTATTCAGGTTATGCACTGCTACATCACTACTCTCTTACCTTTTTACAGGAATATGACAATTCATGTGCATAATGCAATTAGGTAGTTTTTGCACAGTTTTTTTCAATGATTGGTGCAGCCATAAGGTTCATACAAATGCACATATGATAAATCATAGAGTACAAGCTGAATTTATCGTACTATAAACTCCAACAAAAATTTTGTGCCCTTCAACTGCAGCCTTGCAGCTATTTCATAGTATCCCTTTGGAACATACATGATACTTGCTAAACTGGAAAACACGAGATTTTAGGTACATTTCTTAATTTACCATCAGATTTTGTTGACATATTCCAGATAATGTTTATCTCACATTCTATTTTTCAGTATTTTTAAGGAAGTGCTTCTAGCATGGTCGTAGGTCCTGTAGGTGTAAGGCTACAACCTCGGTTCTAACAAAAAGGGTACGTCACTGAGTTTGCAATTGAACCCTCCGCATACAGTGGAGCAATAGAGTTTTTAAAAATATTTTTCAGTAAAAAAAATATTGTGCTTTCACACCTCTTTTATGTCTGTGCATTTGAGAATTAATTTTAACCTTACGTTCTATTATGTTTTTCCGTCCAGTGCTGCCATTGTCGTCAAAGCAGAATCATGTTATTTGCAAACATTGAAGGCTTTTACTGTTGACTGAAATGTTATTTATATTGCTTCCATCCTTGCCCAATACAATAATTTTTTTTGACAGAAAGAGTGTAAGGGAACCCCATACAGTATAATTGGTGCAACAAACTCAAATTGCAAGTACCATGCCTTAAACCTGGATGGATGGGAAGGCATCAGCCCTTTCCCGCCACTAGGCTATGCCTTAGTCTGCTACAATAAATTTATTGGGGAAATTTTGATTGTCCTTCCTGTTGGTTCCATTTGTAGTTATATTTCCTTTGTTCCCATTGCAACGTACTGATGATGAAGGAATGGCCGACTGAAATTTGTTAATTTTGTTTGATGATGTTCCATTGAAGCAAACAATATGTTACTTGGGGCTCTTTTTCTGTGTAGTCATGTACTAATGTGAATCAACACTCCTGGCCAAAATTGACACGTCAACTGAACTATAATATCCCACAACAACGGGCGGGGCATCATCAGCCCTTAACATCACCAATTGGACCACATCATCATCTACTAAAACTACTTTGTAGCACATACAGACCTCAAGTTAATTGTTCCATCTCCAATGATCCAACGTACACACATCCTCTTTGTTCACAACGTACTGCCAAAAATAATAGCTTTTGATTTAGGCCATTTCATTCATAGAAAATTTATCCAAAATTTATCTTTAAAATCCCGCAGCAACGCGCAGGGAAATCACCTAGTTTACAGAGAAAGTCGACCCCTAAAAATGAAGTTCTTCGACTGAAGACTTTGATATTCTAAAACTTTCTGAAGACTTTGAAAGTGAAGAAATTGGTGTGACCTGGAAGACTTGGTATTCATTTGAGGAACATGAAGCGTGAAGACTTTTGTTTTCGTAGTTTCGTTTTCTCTTTCTTGAGTCATAGGAAACACCGTACTGTTAAAGGGGTCGAGGAAATAGTAAGGAAATTTTTTCCATGTGATGCTCAACTCAAAATCCTACACCTACCAATCCCTTCGAGTGAAGCCTTTGAAAATCTCATACAGTTCAGTCAATTTCTTCAAAGGATGTAGACGAAGTTCTTCCGGTCTCTCGAGGAATTTGTTCGACCGAGGAGTTAGGAATTCGCCTGCATGGATTGCCTACACAGTGAGGAACATGATAGCTCTGAGGAATTTGATATTCAAATTTCCGACCGTTGCTGTGCTGCGCGCCAGCTGTCCCAAAATATCTTATCCACCTAACGGTCATATCATTGAAGGGCATTTATGTCTTATCATGTCGGGCTGTTCCCTAGGCTATAAATAGCTGCCCCCTACAACCACTAGTTAGTTGGCTGCTCCGAGAGAACTTGACACTTGTCATTTGAGAGCAACCCATCCTCCGAGGACTTTGAGCGAAAATCATCGAGTGAGGAAAAACCCAAAACCAAACCCCTACAAACCCAAAGTGATTGAGCATCACTGAAGACATTGATCCTACGTGGATATCCGACGCTTGTTACCTTTGAAGACTGTGCTTCTTCCAGACGGTTAGGCGTCATGATCTAGAGCATCCAAGAGGAATTGTGGATCGCCGAGTGACCAAGTCTGTGAAGGTTTGGAAGTCGCCTGAAGACTTACCACGAGTGATTGGACGAGGTCTGTGTGACCTTAGTTCAAGGAGAATACGGTGAGGACTTGGTGTCCTGAGCTGCGTGCTCAGCGACTGGGTGTCCGGGACTGTGTGTCCTCGAGTTTAAATACTCAGCCGCTCCAACCAGACGTACAATTGAGACAACAGTTGGAACTGGTCTACCAAATCATTGTCTTCACCAACCTAACTGGTTCTATTTCCTCAACTCTTTCATTTCCTCATTACTGTGTTGAGTTTTCGTTCATATATGTGTTTGAAGACTTTGACTGAAGACTTTCTCAATTTTCTCAGTTCAATTTCTTCAGTCTGTTTGTCTTCATCTTGTGCTATCCTGTGTTTACGCTTTCTGTACTCTTTGATTGTCTTCATTTCATCATGATGACCATGCCCGCATTCTCTTATGCTTACTTATGAGTACTTATTCCGCTGCAAGTAGTTCTTCGCTATGGAATTTCCTCACCGGCAAATTCCTCAGTGAAGAATTCATAAAAATCGCCTATTCACCCCCCTCTAGTCGATATAACGCACTTTCATGTGCTTTTGGTTGGATGCACGAAATCTTAATGCAAAAGAACGTCACTTTATATTGCCACTTGTGATATGGACCTTTATTATGCAGTCCGTCGCTTTTATTTCTTCCATATCACAAGATCGTATAAATCTTATTTTCTCTACACTAATAAATCATACATATTTAGAGAGCAATTTTTATTGCTTGCACCGATGACAACTTACTTGAAGGATCTTACTCAATCCATATGTAGATATTTTGGACTCTCATGACAAAACTGGGTTTAAGGCTATTTGGAAGCACAAGTAGTATCTCTACTTAGTGCAAAGAACTGGCTAGCATGAGGAGGAAAGGCAAGCTCAACATGTTGGATGATCCATGAAAACATACTTTATTTCGGATATAAGAAAACATAACCCACTACGTTGTCTTGCTTGTCCAACATCAACTCTTTAGCATGTCATATTTTAATGAGTTCTCACAATCATAAAAGATGTCCAAGATAGTATATTTATATGTGAAAACCTCTCTTTCTTTATTACTTCCTATTAATTGCAACGACGACCAAAACTATGCTTGTTAACTCTCAACAACTTTTAATCATCATACTCTTTATATGTGAAGTCATCACTCTCCATAAGATAAATATGATCTTTTTCTTTCTTTCTCTTTCTTTTATATCCTCAAGATCATAGCAAAATAATCAAGCCCTTGACTCAACACTAATCTTTATTATATATAGCTCATGGACTTATCACATAGAAGGGACCATAAGGCAAAACTCAAAACTAAATCATACTAAAACTTTATTCTACTAGATCAAGATATTACTAAAAGGATCAAACTAAGAAAAACGGTAAAGATAGGAGTGTGATGGTGATACGATACCGGTGCACCTCCCCAAAGCTTGGCAGTTGCCAAGGGGAGTGCCCATATCCATGTGATTATGTCTCTTTTGCTAGTGAAGGAGATGATGGAGTTGTTGATGATGTAAATTGTGCTTTCAGCTTCTTCATGTTGTAATTGAGGAGAGCAATTTCCTCCTTTAAATCATCGACCTCCGACTCCAGCTTCAAGATCTTGTCACATAAATCTCCTTTGCTTTTCTGTCAAAAACGAGAAGGAATAGATCAACTGTTAGATAGTTTAGCCCTCTTGGGGAGACTAGACATCCTCCTCCTCTGAACTTGAATCGTTGATTCTCATCAAATGAGCATCCTCCTCCTCATCCGTAGTTCGACCACAAGGAGATAGATCCCCATAGGTCTTTGGGTCAGCAATGAAGTGTGAGACATAGCTCTCCCCGTCGGAATCTTGAGATTACATCTTGCTCCAAATCTGCGGCAGAAAACAGCTCCAAACAAAAACAGAGGTTATTTGCGTGGTATGGGAGTCAAAACCTTCGGGAGATTATATAATGAATTTTTACCGACCAAAAGAAGTATCGTGCAGGGTGCCCACGAGGCAGGGGGCCACGCCCAGGAGGGTAGGGCGCGCCTCCCACCCTCGTGGAAGCCTCGTGTCCTTCCCGGACTACTTATTTTCCTATTTTCTTAAATATTCCAAAACAGAGAAAAATTGCCATTAGAACTGTTTTAGAGTCGATTTACTTACTGCACTAATGCACCTATTCCTTTTCGGAGTCTGAAACATTCTGGAAAGTGTCTCTTATGTATTCCTCCGGGGTTACGGTTTCAATAACATTTGTTTCAACATTTATAGGATTACCTGAGATATAATGTTTGATCCTTTGACCGTTCACCACCTTCGGATTTGTGCCTTCGAAGTTGTTGATTTTTATGGCACCGGAATGATAGACCTCCTCGATAACGTAAGGACCTTCCCATTTAGAGAGAAGTTTTCCTGCAAAAAATCTTAAGCGAGAGTTGTATAGCAACACATAATCACCTATATTAAACTCACGCTTTTGTATCCTTCTGTCATGCCATCTTTTAACCCTTTCCTTGAACAGTTTGGCATTCTCATAGGCCTGGGTTCTCCATTCATCAAGTGAGCTAATGTCAAATAGCCTCTTCTCACCGGAAAGTTTGAAATCATAGTTGAGCTCTTTAATAGCCCAATATGCCTTATGTTCTAGTTCAAGAGGTAAGTGACATGCTTTTCCATAAACCATCTTATACGGAGACATACCCATAGGATTTTTATATGCAGTTCTATAGGCCCATAATGCATCATCGAGTTTCTTGGACCAATTCTGTCTTGATCTATTAACAGTCTTTTGCAAAAGCAATTTGAGCTCTCTATTACTCAACTCTACTTGACCACTAGACTGTGGGTGATAAGGGGATGCAATTCTATGATTAACATCATATTTAGCAAGCATTTTACGAAAGGCACCATGAATAAAGTGTGAACCACCATCAGTCATTAAATATCTAGGGACTCCAAACCTCAGAAAAATAACTTCTTTAAGCATCTTAATAGAGGTGTTATGATCAGCACTACTAGTTGGAATAGCTTCTACCCACTTAGTAATGTAATCAAAAGCAACTAAAATATGTGTATACCCATTAGAGGAAGGAAATGGTCCCATGTAATCAAAGCCCCACACATCAAATGGTTGAATAACAAGTGAATAATTCATAGGCATTTCTTCTCGTCTACTAATATTACCTATTCTTTGACATTCATCACAAGACAAGACAAACTTACGGGCATCCTTGAAGAGAGTAGGCCAATAAAAAATCGGATTGCAATACCTTATGTGCAGTTCTATCTCCAGCGTGGTGCCCTCCATAAGCCTCGGAGTGACACTTGCGTAGGATCTGTTCCTGTTCATGCTCAGGTACACAACGTCTAATAACACCATCTACTCCTTCTTTATAAAGATGTGGGTCATCCCAAAAAGTAATGTCTCAAATCGTAGAAAACATTTTTCTTTTGCTGGTATGTGAAATTAGGTGGTATAAATTTAGCAAAAATGTAATTAGCATAATCAGCATACCATGGAGCAGTATGAGAAGAATTTATGACAACTAATTGTTCATCGGGAAAGCTATCATCAATAGGTAGTGGGTCATCAAGAACATTCTCTAACCTAGACAAGTTGTCCGCAACGAGGTTCTCAGCCCCCTTTCTATCAATAATATGTAAATCAAATTCTTGTAGCAAGAGAACCCATCTAATAAGTCTAGGTTTAGCATCTTTCTTTTCCATAAGGTATTTAATAGCAGCATGATCAGTGTGAATAGTTACTTTAGAGTCAACAATATAAGGTCTGAACTTATCACAAGCAAAAATAACTGCTAAAAATTCCTTTTTAGTAGTAGCATAATTTCTCTGGGCATTGTCTAGAGTTTTACTAGCATATTGAATAACATTTAATTTCTTATCAACTGTTTGCCCTAGAACAATACCTACAACATAATCACTAGCATCACACGTAATTTCAAAAGGTAAATTCCAATCAGGTGGCTGAACAATAGGTGCAGACATCAAAGCTTTCTTAAGTATTTCAAATGCTTCTACACAATCATCATCAAAGACAAAAGGAATATCTTTTTGTAATAGAATTGTCAGAGGCCGAGAAATTTTTGGGAAGTCCTTAATGAACCTCCTATAAAAACCGGCATGACCAAGAAAACTTCTTATACCTTTGATGTCATTAGGACACGACATCTTTTCAATAGAATCAACTTTAGCTTTATCAACTTCAGTACCTCTTTCATAAATTTTATGTCCCAAGACAATGCCTTCATTAACCATAAAGTGGCATTTCTCCCAATTCAAGACAATATTAGTTTCTTCACATCTCTGCAAAACTCGATCAAGGTTGCTCAAGCAATCATCAAAAGAGGATCCATAAACAGAGAAACCATCCATGAAAACCTCACAAATCTTTTCACAAAAGTCAAAGAATATAGCCATCATGCATCTTTGAAAGGTAGCAGGTGCATTACATAAACCGAAAGGCATACGTCTATAAGCAAAGGTATGGAAAGGGCAAGTAAAAGTGGTCTTTTCTTGATCCTTAGCTAACACAGGTATTTGAGAGAAACCAGAGTAACCATCTAGAAAGCAAAAATGTGTATGTTTGGATAATCTTTCTAGCATTTGATCAATAAAAGTCAAAGGGTAATGCTATTCTTTAGTAGCTTTATTTAATTTGCGGAAATCAATCACCATCCTATAACCTGTAATAATTCTTTGCGGAATCAATTCATCTTTATCATTAGGAACGAAAGTAATACCTCCCTTCTTAGGAACACAATGAAAAGGACTTACCCACTGACTATTAGCAATGGGATAAATTATACCTGCTTCAAGGATCTTTAATATTTCCTTTCTTACCACTTCTTTCATCTTAGGATTGTGCCATCGCTGGTGATCAATAATTGGTTTAGCGTATTTCTCCAAATTTATTTTGTGTTGACATAGAGTGGGACTAATGCCCTTAGATCATCAAGAGTATATCCAATAGCAGCATGATGCTTCTTCAGAGTTTTCAATAATTTCTCTTCCTCCTTCTCTGAAAGGTTAGCACTAATAATAACATGACCTATCTTCTTTTCATCAAGATAAGCATATTTAAGAGTATTAGGTAATGGTTTAAGCTCAAACACGCGATCACCCTTGGGTGGAGGAGGATCCCCTAGAATTTCAACAGGCAAGTTGTGTTTCAAAATAGGTCCCTGTTTAAAGAATACTTCATCTATTTCCCTTCTTTCATTCATAAACATATCATTTTCATGGTCGAGAAAATATTGTTCTAAAGGATCATTAGGAGGCACGGCAATAGAAGCAAGACCAATAATTTCATCTTTACTAGGCAATTACTCATCACGGTATTGTCTACTAAATTTAGCAAAATTAAACTCATGAGACATATCACCCAAACCAATAGTAACTACATCCTTTTCGCAGTCTATCCTAGCATTAATAGTGTTCAAGAAGGGTCTACCAAATATAATGGGACAAAAGCTATCTTGTGGGGAACTAAGAACAAGAAAATCAGCAGGATATTTAACCTTCCCACACAAGACTTCAGCATCTCTAACAATCCCAATCGGTCAAATAGTATCTCTATTGGCAAGCTTAATGGTAACATCGATATCTTCTATCTCAGCTGGTGCAAAATCATGCATAATTTCTTCGTATAAAGAATGAGGTATGGCACTAGCACTAGCACCCATATCACACAAGCCATGATAACAATGATCTCCTATTTTAACAGAAATAACAGGCATGCCTACCACAGGTCTATGTTTATCTTTAGCACAAGGTTTAGCAATTCTAGCAGTCTCATTACAGAAGTAAATAACATGCCCATTGATATTATCAGCCAATAGATCTTTAACTAGCAATTTTAGGGGGTTTGTGTGTCCTAATATTACTTTTGTTGACTATAGTTGAAGCTTTAGCATGATCCTTTATTCTATCAGGGAAAGGTGGTTTCTCAACATAAGCAGTAGGAACAATAGGATCATTATAAGTGATAGTGTTTTCTTCAACTTTAATATGTGCAACTACTTTTACTTCAATGGAAGGATTATATTTAAACCACTTCTCCTTAGGGAGATCAACATGAGTAGCAAATGATTCACAGAAAGAAGCTACTATCTCAGAGTCAAGTCCATATTTAGTACTAAACTTACGGAAAGCATCAGTATCCATAAAAGATTTAACACAATCAAACTTAGGTGTTATACCCGACTCCTTACCTTCGTCGAGATCCCAATCTTCAGAGTTGCGTTTAATTCTCTCCAATAAATCCCATCTGAATTCAATAGTCTTCGTCATAAAAGAACCAGTACAAGAAGTATCGAGCATGGAGCGATTGTTGTCAGAAAGTCAAGCATAAATTTTTTGAATAATCATTTCTCTAGAGAGCTCCTGATTGGGGCATGAATATAACATTGACTTAAGCCTCCCCCAAGCTTGAGCGATGCTTTCTTCTTCACGAAGCCAAAAATTATATAATTACGATGACGATGAACGAGATGCATAGGATAAAACTTCTGATGAAATTCCAATTTCAATCGCTTGTAGTCCCATGATCCCATATCATCACATAGCCTATACCATGTCAATGCCTCTCCCTTCAAATATAAAGGGAAGACCTTCTTCTTGATAACATCATCGGGCATACCTGCAAGCTTAAATAATCACAAACTTCATCCACATAGATTAAGTGTAAATCGGGATGCAATGTTCCATCTCCTGCAAAAAGATTAGCTAGCAGTTTCTCTATCATACCCGAAGGAACTTCAAAGTAAACATTTTCTGTAGGTTCATTAGGTTGAGGAGCAACTATTTGCTCTACTGGTCGGGGTGAAGATACCCCAAACAAGCCCCTCAAAGGATTACTTTCCATAGTAACAAGTGACAGTAAATTTCAGCACACTATATAAAATTTTCCTTACCAAATTCCACCTACCAAAGGCGCTTTACTCCCCGGCAACGGCGCCAGAAAAGAGTCTTGATGACCCACAAGTATAGGGGATGTATTGTAGTCCTTTCGGTAAGTAAGAGTGTCGAACCCAACGATGAGCAGAAGGAAATGATAAGCGGTTTTCAGCAAGGTATTCTCTCCAAGCACTGAAATTATCGGTAACAGATAGTTTTGTGACAAGGTAATTTGTAATGGGTAACAAGTAACAAGTGTAAATAAAGTGAAGCAAGATGGCCCAATCCTTTTTGTAGAAAAGGAAAAGCCTGGACAATTTCTTATATGAAGGAAAATGCTCCCGAGGGCACATGGGAATTATCGTCAAGCCAGTTTTCATCAAGCTCGTATGATTCACGTTCGGTACTTTGATAATTTGATATGTGGGTGGACCGGTGCTTGGGCGCTGCCCTTACTTGGAGAAGCATCCCACTTATGATTAACCCCTATTGCAAGCATCCGCAACTACAAACGAAGTATTAAGGTAAATCTAACCATAGCATGAAACATATGGATCCAAATCAGCCCCTTACGAAGCAACGCATAAACTAGGGTTTAAGCTTTTGTCACTCTAGCAACCCATCATCTACTTATTACTTCCCAATTCCTTCCTCTAGGCCCAAACAATGGTGAAGTGTCATGTAGTCGATGTTCACATAACACCACTAGAGGATAGACAACATACATCTCATCAAAATATCGAACAAATACCAAATTCACATGACTACTTATAGCTAGACTTCTCCCATGTCCTCAGGAACAAACATAACTACTCACAAAGCATATTAATGTTCATAATTAGAGGGGTACTAATATGCATATAGGATTTGAACATACGATCTTCCACCAAATAAACCAACTGGCATAAACTACAAGGAGTAATCAACACTACTAGCAACCCACAGGTACCAATCTGAGGCTTTGGGACAAAGATTGGATACAAGAGATGAACTAGGGTTTGAGAGGAGATGGTGCTGGTGAAGATGTTGATGGAGATTGAACCCCTCCCGATGAGAGGATCATTGGTGATGGCGATGGCGATGATTACCCCCTCCCGGAGGGAAGTTTCCCCGGCAGAACAGCTCTGCCGGAGCCCTAGATTGGTTCCGCCAAGGTTGCGCCTCGTGGCGGTAGAGTTTCTTCCCGAAAGCTTGCTTATGATTTTTTCTCGGACGAAGGACTTCATATAGCAGAAGATGGGCACCGGAGGCCTGCCAGAGGGCCCACGAGGCAGGCGCAGGCGGGGGGGTGGGGTGGCGCGCCCCCACCCTCGTGGCCAGGGTGTGGGCCCCCTCTGGTATTTCTTTCGCTCAGTATTTTTTATAAATTCCAAAAATGACTTCCGTGAAGTTTTAGGACTTTTGGAGCTGTGTAGAATAGGTCTCTAATATTTGCTCCTTTTCCATTGAGAATTCCAAATAGGCATTCTCCCTCTTCATGTAAACCTTGTAAAATAAGAGAGAATATGCATAAGTATTGTGACATAATGTGTAATAACAGCCCATAATGCAGTAAATATCGATATAAAAGCATGATGCAAAATGGACGTATCAGACACATAGAAAGATAGGGGCTTATAGTTTTGCCTCCCAACATGCTCACCTCAAGGGTGATGTCAACAATAATAACTCATGCTATCTATATTCAGCTGGACATATGTGCCTAGATCTTTCCTCACCACATCATGGTTGGCAAAGGAGAAAAATAAAAAAGGAATAGAAGGAAAACTTTGACTCTTTGCATAAAAGTAAATGCATAAAAGTAAAAGATAGGCCCTTCGCAGAGGGAAGCACAGGTTGCCATGCGCTTATTTGTTTGTATGCTCAATCCCTTAGTGCAAAAGAATGTCACGTTACATTGCCCCTTAAGATGTCAACCTTTATTATGCAGTCTGTCCCTTTTATTCTTTGTCATCCAAGTTCGTGCAAAGCTCAATTTTCTCTTACACTAAACAATCTCACACATTTAGAAGCAATTTTATTGCCTTTTTGCACCGATGACAACCTACTTGAGGGGTCTTGATCAACCCTTAGGTAGGTATGGTGGACACTTGAAACATATTTGGGTTTAAGGGTTTTCGGATGCACATGTAGTATCTCTACTTAGTGCGGAATTTTTGGCTAGCAAAGATAGGGGCAAGCACCACATGTTAAGGGATCTATGACAATATGACTTCTATGAGAATATAAACAATCACAAAATATTTCTGGGATGATATATTTATATTTGAATCTTCCCTTCCCTTATTAATTCTTTCATGAGTTGCATCATTGACTAATGCTATGTTTGTCAATCTCTAATAAAACTTCCTACTTATACTTTTCCTTATTTGGTGTTATCTCCTACCATAGGATTAGTATATGATCTTATTGATTTATTTCCTTTCTTTTATTTGCTTTCTTTCTCTTTTTCTTTATTATTTCTTTTCTTTATTTGCAACATGAAAGTAAAGAAAGTAAAAACTTCAACTAACTTTATTATATAACTTGCACATGATTACAATGATAGACCACTAAACAAACTCTCAAAGAAGATAGGATCGAACAAAACTTTATTTCATCTAAAGCAAAAGATGGAACAAAGATAAGTAAAAGCAAAAAGATAGTGGGATGATACGATACCAGGGCACCTCCGCCAAGCTTGGCGGAAGCCAAGGGGAGTGCCCATACCCGATATTCACTTCTCTTTTGGTGGTGATGAAGAAGAGGTCTTGTCCTCAGATTTCCATGGCAGTGGTCCACCTGAAGGAAATATGCCCTAGGGGCAATAATAAAGTTGTTATTTATATTTCCTTATATCATGATAAATGTTTATTATTCATACTAGAATTGTATTAACCGGTGAAATCACAAGTGATCCCCGGGTGATTTTGGTAATTAATGTCAACATATCTCTTGTTGGACTAATGCTTTCATCTAGTATGCTTCAGATAAGTTCAACAATGGAGTGGCATGGACTAGAGGATGTGGAACCCCTTCGAGATGATAAGGACAAAAGGATTGGCTCAAGATCAAAGCTCAGGACTCTACATTTTTCATTTTAGTGATCCAAGATCACATTGAGTCCATAGGAAAGCCAATACTATTAAGAGGGGATGAGGAGTTGCTTAATGGCTTGCTTGCTCAAAGTGCTTAGTGATATGCTCCAAAGCCCTCAACCACTCTCTCACATCCACATTTGTCCCAAACCAAAAATCAAACTCGTCCCCACCGAAACTTTCTATCCGGCGCCACCGAGTTCTCTTGACATAACCACTGCCAGAAACACTAATCAATTCGGTCTCACTGATGGGATCTCGGTCTCACCGAGATGGGCTTGGAAACTCTCTGTTGCCTATTGCATTAATTTTGGTCTGACCGAAATATGAAATCGACCCCGCCGAGTTTGCTTGGCCAAGTCTCTGTTTTTCTTATTACTCAAATCGGTCCCACCGAGTTTGTGTAATCGGTCCAACCGAGATAAGGCTTTACCCTAACCCTATCACATCGGTCCCACCGAGTTGATCATGTCGGTCACACTGAAATGCCTAACAGTCACATTATGAACCAAATCGGTCCGATCGAGTTTTATAATTCAGTCCCACCGAGTTTGGTGATTTGTGTGTAATGGTTAGATTTTGTGTGGAGGCTATATATACCCTCCACCCACTCTACATTCATGGAGAGAGCCATCAGAACATGCCTACACATACAACATACATTTTCTGAGAGAGAACCACCTACACTTGTGTTGAGGTCAAGATATTCCATTCCAACCACATAAATCTTGATCTCTAGCCTTCCCAAGTTGCTTTCCACTCAACTCATCTTTCTACCAAATCCAATCCTATGAGAGAGAGTTGAGTGTTGGGGAGACTATCATTTGAAGCACAAGAGCAAGGAGTTCATCATCAACACACCATCTATTACCTTTTGGAGAGTGGTGTCTCCTAGATTGCCTAGGTGTCACTTGGGAGCCTCCGTCAAGATTGTGGAGTTGAACCAAGGAGTTTGTACGGGCAAGGAGATCGCCTAATTCGTGAAGATCTACCCTAGTGAGGCAAGTCCTTCCTGGGCGATGGCCATGGTGGGATAGACAAGGTTGCTTCTTCGTGGACCCTTCGTGGGTAGAGCCCTCCGTGGACTCGTGCAACCGTTACCCTTCGTGGGTTCAAGTCTCCACCAACGTGGATGTACGATAGCACCACCTATTGGAACCACAGATAAAAAATCTCCGTGTCTCCAATTGCGTTTGCACACTCCAATCACATCCCTTTACATTCTTGCAACTTGCATGATTTACTTTCCGCTGCTCATATAATCTTGCCATGCTTGCTTGATATGCATTGTGAATGTTTGAACTTGTGCTAAAACTCCACTTCAACTTAAAGAATTTTAAAACTACAACTTTTATTGCTAAGAGTCTATTCACCCCCCTCTAGACACTTCTTCTCGATCCTTTCAATTGGTATCAGAGCATTGGTCTCCATTGCCTTGGTTTAAACACCTTTGGAGGAAGATGGATGAGTCTACGTTGGGGAGTCTTAGACATAGAGTTCCTATACTTGATGTAGAGTACTTTCATGAGTGGAAAAGTGAGATGCTTGAGATTTTCAATGAAATATCATTTGACCAAGTACATTACAACTCCTTGTGCTTGCATTGTTGATCCTTTGCATCCCACACCCGTTGAGGATCTTGACATGATTCGCAATCTTAGAACTATCTATCTTATTGTAAAAGGATTTCCTTAAAATTTGATTGCTAGCTTACCTACTCTAGATTGTGCTTACACCATATGGAGATTTCTAGAGGAACAATTCCCAAATTATTCCTAGAAAAATCTAGATGAGATTCTCCATAAGTCTATTGCCTTGAATAGGATGAGTACTAGTGATCCTAAGTTTGATGATTGTCTATTTGAGCTTCGTGATCTCATGCGTGCCAAAGGAGATGTTGGAATTATTAGCATATCATTTCCGTAGTCACTAGAATTCATAGAGATGAACATTGTTACGGTCATACTTCTAATGAATCACTCTCTCTAGGAATTGATCCATCACATGATAATGTTGAACATGGATACTATGATGAGAATGCTGATAGTGACTATTATCTTGATGATGCGATGAGACACTTTGGTCTTATGGATAATCTTCGCGGCTACATGGCTGGAGGAAAGGAATGGGTCCTTGATAGTGGATGTACTGATCATATGACCGGAGACAAAGATATGTTTCGTGAGCTTGCTGAAAATGACGGCCCTCGAAAGTATGTCACTTTCGGTGATAACTCAAAGGGTAAGGTGGTTGGCCTTGGTAAGGTGGCCATCTCACATGATAGCTCCATACAAAATTTTATGCTCGTTGAGTCGCTTGGCTACAATTTACTTTCCGTATCTAGACTTGCTGACTTTGGTTTCAACGTCCTATTTACTGAAGTAGATTGCCAAGTGTTCCACAGAGATAATCATAAAATGGTCTTTACCGGTATTCATAGAGGTGATCTTTACATTGTTGATTTCACTAAAAAGGCTCAACCTAGAACTTGCTTTATTGCTAAATCTCCGAAAGGACGGTTGTGGCATAGAAGGTTAGGTCATGTGGGCATGCGAAATCTTGATAAGCTTATTAAGGGTGATCATATCCTTGGAGTAAAAGATGTTATATTTGACAAGGATAGATTCTGTAGTGCTTGTCAAGCAGGAAAACAAGTTGGAGGAAGCCACCCCATGAAGAACATTATGACCACGAGAAGACCGCTCGAGCTACTTCATATGGATCTCTTTGGTCCCAATGCCTATTAGATTCTCAGTGGTAACACATTTGGTCTAGTTATAGTTGATGATTTTTCAAGATTTACGTGGGTGTTCTTTCTTGATGATAAATCTCAGGTCCAAAAGATCTTCAAGAGCTTCGCTAGGAAGGCCCAAAATCAATTTGAAGTGAAGATCAAGAAGGTTTGCGGCGACAATGGAACGGAGTTCAAGAACGCAAATGTGGACACCTTCTTGACGAAGAAGGGATTTCACACGAGTTCTCGATTACGTAGACGCCTCAACAAAATGGAGTTGTTGAGAGGAAGCATCGAACTCTTATTGAGATGGCAATAACGATGCTTGATGAATACAAGAATCCAAAACACTTTTGGGCGGAAGCGGTTGAGACAGCTTGTCATGCAACCAATCGCTTGTATCTTCACAAGCTACTTGGCAAGACGGCATATGAGCTCCTCACCGGTAACACACCCCAAGTTGGATACTTTCGAGTATTTGGATCAAAGTTACATTCTTGATAAGCATCGTCGTTCTAAATTTGCTCCTAAATCACATGAGGGTTTCCTACTTGGTTATGGCTCAAACTCTGACACTTACCATGTCTACAACAGTTTCACCCGAAAGGTTGAAGAGACCGTAGATGTGAAGTTTGATGAATCTAACGGCTCGCAAGTAGAGCAATTGCCAATTGATGTAGGGGATAAAGACCCTTCGGAAGCAATCCAAGACTTGTCTATTGGAAAGATTCAACCAAAGGAGGTGAAGGAGAGTACCTCGTCCGTCCAAGTGGAGGCTTCCACCTCACAACAAGGTGAACCCAGAGTCGACATGGAAGCATCCACGAGTGGGACAGATGAAGAAAACGAGGAAGTACACCAAGACGAACCTCATCAACCTCCTTCTCCACCACGACAAGAGAATGACAACGTCAACAATGAAGAAGGCCAAGAAGAAGGACAAGATGAAGAAGATGTTCCACCCCGACCCAAGCAAAAGCTCCCACGAGTTCGAGCAAGAGTCTCAAGAGATCATCCCAAATCTTCAATGATATTCAAACCGGGAGAATCACTCACTCTAAAACTCGTTTGGCTAATTTTTGTGAACATTATTCATTCATCTCTAGTATTGA
This sequence comes from Aegilops bicornis, assembly GCA_021605145.1. Classification (NCBI taxonomy): domain Eukaryota; kingdom Viridiplantae; phylum Streptophyta; class Magnoliopsida; order Poales; family Poaceae; genus Aegilops; species Aegilops bicornis. Next base: position 677,792,900 of record CM038672.1, read on the forward strand.
ACCTATGAAGGTTGAAGAAGCATTGGAAGATCCGGATTGGATTAAACGCCATGCATGAAGAGCTACACAACTTTGAGAGAAATCAAGTGTGGACATTGGTCGAGAAGCCCGACAACAACCACAACATCATTGGTACCAAATGGGTGTTTCGCAACAAGCAAGATGAAGATGGTCAATTTGTCTGCAACAAAGCTCGTCTAGTCGCCCAAGGCTACACTCAAGTCGAAGGTATGGACTATGGTGAGACATATGCCCCCGTTGCTAGACTTGAGTACATCTGCATGTTACTTGCCTATGCTAATCACCATGATATCACCTTGTACCAAATGGACATTAAAAGTGCTTTTCTAAATGGTGAAATTGAGGAGGAAGTTTATGTTAAACAACCTCCCAGCTTTGTCAATCCTAAGAAACCCGATCATGTTTACAAACTTCACAAAGCTCTTTATGGTCTTAAACAAGCTCCTAGAGCGTGGTATAAATGCTTGACCAAGTTCCTTATTGAAAAAGGCTTTGAGATTGGAAAGATAGACTCTACTCTTTTTACTAAAAGGGTTAATGGTGAGTTATTTGTATGCCAAATTTATGTTGATGATATCATATTTGGCTCAACTAACCCTCATTTTTGTGAGAAGTTTGAAAAGCTAATGTCGGAGAAGTTTGAGATGTCTATGATGAGTGAACTCAAGTTCTTTCTTGGTTTGCAAATCAAGCAAACTAAGGAAGGCACCTTTGTCTCTCAAACAAAGTACACCAAGGACTTATTCAAGAAGTTCAACATGCAAGAAAGCAAAGGTATGAAAACTCCCATGCCTACTAGTGGACATCTTGATTTGACTAAGGATGGTAAACCGGTTGATCAAAGGTTTATTGCTCTATGATTGGATCATTGTTATATCTATGTGCCTCTCGTCCCGATATTATGCTGAGTGTGTGCATGTGTGCACGATATCAAGCGGCCCCCAAAGAATTTCATCTTAAGGCTGTGAAAAGGATAGTAAGATACTTAATACATACACCAAATTTTGGCATTTGGTATCCTAAGAGGTCATGTTTTGATCTTGTTGGCTATTCCGACTCGGACTATGCCGGAGACAAGGTTGATAGAAAGTCCACTTCGGGTACTTGTCAATTTCTTGGTAGATCTCTTGTGTATTGGTCTTCCAAGAAACAAAACTCGGTATCCTTATCCACCACCGAAGCGGAATACATTGCCGCCGGCTCATGTTGTGCTAAATTACTTTGGATGACCCAAACTCTTCAAGATTATGGGATCAATGTGAAACATGTTCCATTGCTTTGTGACAATGAAAGTGCTATTAAGATTGCTCACAATCCCGTGCAACATTCTCAAACTAAGCATATTGAAGTTCGTCATCATTTCACTCTGGATCATGTTGCTAAAGGGGACAATGATCTTAAGCATGTTCGTACCGATAAGAAATTGGCGGATATATTCACCAAACCGCTTGATGAGAAAGTCTTTTACCGTTTGAGAGGAGAATTGAACATCATTGATGCTTCAAACTTGGAGTAGGAACTCCATTTGGATACATGCAAGGCATGAATCTATGACTAATCCTTGATATTTCTCTTATGATGATATTCATATGTCTTGGATATATTTGCACCCTTGCATGTTATCTAACCCTTGTAGGTACTTGGATGAATCTAAATCTATGAGATTGCAACTCACTCACATCTTGAGCAATCTCTACATCACCAAGTCTCTACACAATGGTGGTTGATGACAAGGAAGCATGAAATCCTTCAACATATCCTTTGACAAATTATATATATCAAATTTCATTTGGTATAAAGTTTCATGATTGTCATTTTGGATACACAAGTGCTCTTCCTTGCAAAAAATAACCCATGTAGGTAGATGAACTCACTTCCAAGTGGTGCTCCCGACTCTTGATGAGCTACATCAACCTCGAGCAACTCACACAAGTTCAACTACATGACTAGGATCAACACCACCACCCAAGGTATGTCATTCCATCTCAGAGAAGCTTAACCTCAAGTGATAGGTCAAAGCAACTCAACAAGATGAGAATACATCAAATGCTTAAACCAAAAATGGTAAGCCCATTTGAGCTTAAATGATGAGTATGACTTATGATCCAGTGTTCTCACTTGACTCCTTAGTCAATATAATCTAACATAGGTGACTTTGTCACCGCCCAATTCTAGATGAAGTTCTCTAGTGTTTCTTTGAGTTTTTGCATATTGCCCTTTGCATATTTATTCCCCTTCCTTTATAAAAAAACTTCATCTAGATTTTCTTTTCTCTGTTTTGTTCTGCATTCCCTGCATCCAATTCCTTGCAAATTATTCAGTTAATTCCTTCCAAATCTTCGTGGGATCTTATTTGCCTAGTGAGATGAGGTGGCAAGTGTTCTCTCTATGTTGAACTCGATCACACCGGTCTGCCATTTTCGGTCGAACCAACACCTTCCGGTGCTACCAAAGTAAACAACTCGGTGTCACCGATTTCTACGCAGGAAAAACCATTTGACACTTGTTCCTGCATTTTGTTCCAGCTCCACTCGGTGATCCCTGTCCTCTACCAGCATCACACTCTATATGCTGCTTTGCTCTGTGACTAAGGACCAAACCTATTTTGACTCACACTCAAGAAGAACCCTTCTTGTAAATTGATGTCAAAGGGGGAGAGAGATATCACATCAAAGCTTAATTCTTCAAAAGGGGAAAGAGAGAATACTTCAAATAGGAAGGAAGAGAGAAATCACATAAAAGCCCCAGATGCTTGGTATTCAAAGAGGAGAGAAGTCACATGTCTTTAGAGGGGAAAAGACATGTTCATGTTTGCTTATTTGGTTTGCTCTGAGTTTCTTTGCTCTGATTTTCTGTTCCCTATCTTCTCCCAGTATCCCATACAAGATTCAGGGGGAGGAAGACATCTAAGGGAATGAAATCTTGAATTCATTGCACATCTTTACCTTTTGGGGACATGTCTATATCTAATAGAGTATCCAGTGCTCACACTCTACATGTCATACCAATCTTGGTACTCTTGTGGTTCCTCTTGTTTGCTCTGGCTAGTAGATGTATCTGTGTTATCTAACCTTGTTTACTCAGGTTCATCCCTTTCTAAGCCAACTCAAGACCACAAGGTAAGTATATGCATCACACTCATGTGCATGAGGATTTCTTGCTGATGTACATACTGTTTGCAAGAATGACTCATGAGCATGAAGGTACATTTCCTATACTTACATCATTTTCTCTAATGCATATAGCCAAGATACATGTAACACATTGCTTACTCTGTCATGCTTATGCATTCACATGCTCTTATATTGCATATTTACACGATTGCATACATATAGGGGGAGCCTATGCATGTTACATGTCTTTCCAAAGCTTTAATTGTTATTCTCTATTTCTTTATCTAAAGCTTTGATGTATGCTGTCATCAATTACCAAAAAGGGGGAGATTGAAAGCACAAGTGCTCCTTGGGTGATTTTGGTAATTAATGTCCACATATCTCTTGTTGGACTAATGCTTTCATCTAGTACGCTTCAGATAAGTTCAACAATGGAGTGGCATGGACTAGAGGATGTGGAACCCCTTCGAGATGATAAGGACAAAAGGATTGGCTCAAGCTCAAAGCTCAGGACTCTACAATTTTCATTTTAGTGATCCAAGATCACATTGAGTCCATAGGAAAGCCAATACTATTAAGAGGGGATGTGGTGTTGCTTAATGGCTTGCTTGCTCAAAGTGCTTAGTGATATGCTCCAAAGCCCTCAACCACTCTCTCACATCCACATTTGTCCCAAATCAAAAATCAAACTTGGCCCCACCGAAACTTTCTATCCGGCGCCACCGAGTTCTCTTGACATAGCCACTGCCAGAAACCCTAATCAATTCGGTCTCACCGATGGGATCTTGGTCTCACCGAGATGGGCTTGGAAAATCTCTATTGCCTATTGCATTAATTTCGGTGTCACCGAAATATGAAATCGGTCCCACCGAGTTTGCTTGGCCAATCTTTGTTTTGCTTATTACTCAAATCGGTCCCACTGAGTTTGTGTAATCGGTCCAACCGAGATAAGGCTTTACCCTAACCCTAGCACATCGGTCCCACCGAGTTGATCATGTCGGTCCCACCGAAATGCCTAACGGTCACATGATACGTCTCCGTCGTATCTACTTTTCCAAACACTTTTGCCCTTGTTTTGGACTCTAACTTGCATGATTTGAATGTAACTAACCCGGACTGACGCCGTTTTCAACAGAATTGCCATGGTGTTATTTATGTGCAGAAATAAAAGTTCTCGGAATGACCTGAAACTCCATGGAGATTATTTTTGGAAATAATAAAAAATACTAGCAAAAGAATCAAGGTCAGGGGCCCCACACCCTTGCCACGAGGGTGGGGGGCGCGCCCCCTGCCTCATGGGCCCCCTGGAGCTCCACCGGCCTCAACTCCAACTCCATACATTCGTGTTCGGGGAGAAAAAAATCAGAGAGAAAGATTCATCGCGTTTTATGATATGGAGCTGCCGCCAAGCCCTAAACTCTCTCGGGAGGGCTGATCTGGAGTCCGTTCGGGGCTCCGTAGAGGGGAATCCGTCGCCATCGTCATCATCAACCATCCTCCATCACCAATTTCATGATGCTCACCGCCGCGCGTGAGTAATTCCATCGTAGGCTTGCTGGACGGTGATGGGTTGGATGAGATTTATCATGTAATCGAGTTAGTTTTGTTAGGGTTTGATCCCTAATATCCACTATGTTCTGAGATTGATGTTGCTATGACTTTGCTATGCTTAATGCTTGTCACTAGGGCCCGAGTGCCATGATTTTAGATATGAACCTATTATGTTTTCATGAATAGATGTGAGTTCTTGATCCTATCTTGCAAGTCTATAATCACCTACTATGTGTTAAGATCTAGCAACCCCGAAGTGACAATAATCGGGACCACTCCCGGTGATGACCATAGTTTGAGGAGTTCATGTATTCACTATGTGTTAGTGCTTTGGTCTGGTAATCCATTAAAACGAGGCCTTAATATCCCTTAGTTTCCGCTAGGACCCCGCTACCATGGGAGGGTAGGACAAAAGATGTCATGCAAGTTCTTTTCCATAAGCACGTATGACTATATTCGGAATACATGCCTACATTACATTAATGAATTGGAGCTAGTTCTGTGTCACCCTATGTTATGACTGTTACATGATGAACCGCATCCGGCATAATTCTCCATCACCGATCCAATGCCTACGAGCTTTTTCATATCGTTCTCCGCTTATTTATTTTTCGTTGCCACTGTTACAATCACTACAAAACCCAAAAATATTACTTTTGCTACCGTTACTTCCATATTACTTTGCTACTAAATACTTTGCTGCAGATATTAAGTTATCCAGGTGTGGTTGAATTGACAACTCAACTGCTAATACTTAAGAATATTCTTTGGCTCCCCTTGTGTCGAATCAATAAATTTTTGTTGAATCTCGCACCCTCGAAAACTGTTGCGATCCCCTATACTTGTGGGTTATCAAGACTATTTTCTGGCGCCGTTGCTGGGGAGCATAGCTCTATTCTTTGAGTCACTTGGGATTTATATCTGCTGGTCACTATGAAGAACTTGAAAGACGCAAAAACAAAAATTTATCCCTCAACTACGAGGGGAGGTAAGGAACTGCCATCTAGCTCTGCACTTGATTCACCTTCTGTTTTGAGTAAGCTTGCGACACCTAAACCTGCTTCTGCTATTAATTCTGATCTGTCACATGTTATTGGTGATGCCACTTCTGCTATGCATGATACTTATGATGAAACTACTTCTATGCTTGATACTACTGTACCACTTGGTGAATTTCTTGATGAACAACTTGCTAGGTCTAGAGAGAATGAAATTATTGAAACTGATAATATTGAAGAAAGTGATGATGAAGACTCTCCTAATAAATATGAATTACTGTTGTTGTGCTCGAGGGCTATGTTATGGATGAAGAAACTGCTAGAGACTTTCTTGCTTGCAATGATAGAAGTGATCTTAAGAAATTATTAGCTAAGCTTAAACAAAAAAGTCTGAATGCTAGAATGAAATATGATCCTGCTTATGCTACTTCACCTATCTTTGTTACTGATAAGGATTATGAATTCTCTGTTGATCCTGATATAGTTACTTTGGTTGAGTCTGATCCTTTTTATGGTTATGAATCTGAAACTATTGTGGCACATCTTACTAAATTAAATGATATAGCCACCCTGTTGACTAATGATGAGAAAACTCGCTACTATTATATCCTTAAAATATTTCCATTCTCGTTAAAGGGTGATTCTAAGATATGGTTTAATTCTCTTGATCCTGGTTGTGTGCGTAGTCCCCAGGATATGATTTATTACTTCTCTGCTAAATATTTCCCTGCTCATAAGAAACAAGCTGCTTTAAGGGATATATATAATTTTGTGCCAATTGAAGAAGAGATTATCCCACAAGCTTGGGGGAGGCTTCTCCAATTACTTAATGCTTTGCCTGATGATCCTCTTAAGAAAAATGAAATACTTGATATCTTTTATAATGGACTAACCGATGCTTCTAGAGACCACTTGGATAGTTGTGCTGGTTCTGTTTTCAGGGAAAGAACACCAGATGAAACTGAAATCCTATCGAATAATATGCTGACCAATGAAAATAATTGGACACTTCCTGAACCAACTCCTAAGCCAACTCCGAAGAAGAGGGGTGTTCTATTCCTCAGTCCTGAAGATATGCAAGAGGCAAAGAAATCTATGAAAGAAAAGGGTATTAAAGCTGAAGATGTTAAGAATGTACCTCCTATTGAAGAAATACATGGTCTTAATTTACCGCCTGTTGAAGAAATATCTGATCCTAATCCATTACCTATTGAAGAAACTCATGGTCTTGATAACCCGACACAGGTAGTAAAGGTAAATTCTCTATAGATTTGATGAAGGTGATATTCCTCTTTATAAGTCTGCTAGACAATGCTTAGATGAGTTTGACAATTTTATTGTCAAACAAGAAAATTTCAATGCTTATGTTGGTAGACAATTAAAACAAAATGCTTATATGATTGAACACTTGGGTGATTATATGTCTAGAGTTAAGGGTGAACTTAAACTCATCAGTAAACATGCTTCTATGGTTACCACTCAAGTAGAGCAAGTACTTAAGGCTCAAAATGATTTGATCAATGAATTGAATAGTAAGAATAATGATTTTGCTGTTAGAGTGGCTACTAGAACTGGTAAAATGACTTAGGAACCTTTGTATCCTGAAGGCCATCCTAAGAGAATTGAGCAAGATTCTCAGATAAATAATATAGATGCACCTAGTCCTTCTAAAAACAAGAAAAAGAAAAATGATAGGACTTTGCATGCTTCTAGTGAACCTGTTGCTGACACACCTGAGAATCCCAATGATATTTCTATTTCTGATGCTGAAACACAATCTGGTAATGAACATGAATCTAGTGATAATGTTAATGATGATGTTCAACCTAGCAATGATAATGATGTAGAAATTGAACCTGCTGTTGATCTTGATAACCCACAATCGAAGAATCAGCATTGTGATAAGAGAGATTTTATTGCTAGGAAGCATGGTAAAGAAAGAGAACCATGGGTTCAGAAACCCATGCCTTTTCCTCCAAAACCATCCAAGAAAAAGGATGATGAGGATTTTGAGCGCTTTGCTAAAATGATTAGACCTATCTTTTATGCGTATGCGATTAACTCGATATGCTCAAAATGAATCCTTATGCTAAGTATACGAAAAGAAATTGTTACTAATAAAAGGAAGATACCGAAGCTGAAATTTCCACCATGCTTGCTAATTATACTTTTGAGGTGGAATACCTAAGAAACTAGGAGATCCAGGAGTACCCACTGTACCATGCTCCATTAAAAGAAATTATGTTAGAACTGCTTTATGTGATCTTGGAGCCGGTGTTAGTGTTATGCCTCTCTCTTTATATCGTAGACTTGATTTGAATAAGTTGACACCTACTGAAATATCTTTGCAAATGGCTGATAAATCAACTGCTATACCTGTCGGTATTTGTGAGGATGTGCCTGTTGTGGTTGCAAACGTTACTATTTTAACGGACTTTCTTATTCTTGATATTCCCGAGGACGATAGTATGTCTATTATTCTTGGAAGACCTTTTTTGTCACGACCGGTTTTCCAATAAAAATGTTTATTGAGAAACCAACCTTTTGAGTCCAGCACGAGGAAAAATCCTCCTGACTGGTAGACAAAATCTTGATACAATAAGCCAGTAGCATTAGAACATATTACAGGGTCGAGCTGGGGTGCTCAACCATTTATTACAAGCACGCTAATAATTATATATAATGGCGGATATGACACAATGGAGTGGTGGCATACCATCGACTCGAGGTAAAGAGGTGGTGGAATAACACAGTGGAGTGGATAACATGACTCCTACACTGGCGGTTCATCGAGCGTCGAGGTGAGACTCGATGAATTTATTTGGGTAGCGGAAGCGGAAGTAACATAGTGACTAATCCAGGGTCGCACGAGACTGACTGGGATTCCTCTAGGCGTCGGACTCGCTATCGAACTCTTCATCCATGAGTTCGCCACAAGATTCCGCCAAATCAACAAGCCAGGTGAGTACTTTGAAAGTACTCGCAAGACAGTTCAGACAAAAGATATAACAAATGCATGCATGAATGCGTCATGAACAATTAATATGGTACATCCACATGAGGAAGTAACACAACATTAATTAGCAAGAAGGAAGTCAAGTGGTAATAAAATTAACTGGAAACCAATCGGTTTATGCGAAGCGGCATACGAAGGGTGAACAAATAAATAAATCATACCACAGTCGGGCGTCTGAGCGACACCACATAAATGGCTTATACTGAAAATAAAAGACATGCGTGCCACAGTCGGACGTTAGGGCAACATCACAGAAAGGGCTTATATCAAAAGTAAATAAATAACAATGTCATGATCGGACGTCCGAGCGACATCGCGGAAAGGGCTTATATCAAAAGTAAATAAATAACAATGTCAGCGATCGGACGTCTGAGCGACATCACGTAAAGGGCTTATATCAAAAGTAAATAAATAACAATGCCGCGATCGGACGTCTGAGCGACATCACGTAAAGGGCTTATATCAAAAGTAAATAAATAACAATGCATGATCGGACGTCTGAGTGACATCGCAGAAAGGGCTTATATTCATTACTCATAACTTGCAAGAATTAATGCTCACCGGTAAATATTCAACACGTAATAAGTAACGGGTTGGTCCATCCACAGGAAACAAACCTTTAACACTCCTATGGTTTTCAGTAGTTTCCGGTCACCGGGACTGACTCTTGACAAGATAAGATAAGCACAGAACTTGGATATGGATAAGATGATTCAAAGGAATTATTGACTCTGCAGAGTTTGTACTAAATTACCCACAGCCGACGGATTTCCGTAGCCACGAAGGACTAGTTCCGTTTACGGTATTTCGGAAGAAACACAGCTAACCAGTACACACCCATCCCACCTCACGATGCTAGGAATCACCCTAGACAGCGTTCAATAAAAACTTTGAGATAGGGAGATCACAATCTCGAATAGCATGGGATCAAATTTATCTACGCGCGCTCTAAGGGGTGCCCCCCTCCCGGTCCCAACCGGAAACACCCATGCCCCTTGATCGGATGATAGGCTTTAATCCAGGGCCATGGAATCCTCATCCCGGCCTCTCGATTTGGTGTGTACCAGAAAGCGGTTTGCAACTTACTGGACCGTATCCCTTGCGGAAAACATGTGGTAGTACGGAAGGGAAGACGGACGTGAACTGGTCTGATTCATGTTGACACTAGGTCAACGGTCTGGCGTAAGACTGGCATGCCACAACACTGCCATCTTACCCATTCTCATGCCATCTCATGGCCATGCAAACTCATATCCAACAACTTATGGATTATCGAAATTCACTTGTCTCCATTTTGCATGCAATATGACAATCACTGAGGTGCTCATGATCATGCCATGCAACTACTTAATGCAAACATGCCCAAACACTCATCATATCAAAAGTTCAAACATGCTTGCCTGGTTCGGAGTAGTCGGGGCCTAGCTCGGTGAAGTTCGCGGTTCCGTCACCTCCTTCGGTATCTACGGCATACAAAATACATGCACTAACGTAAATACCGCGGGGAGCACAAAACTATACCACATATTTTTCAAATAAATCTGATAAAAAACTAGACAAAATTTTGAAGAGGACAGAAAAGAATCACTCAAAAATACTTTTCTGTTTAAAAGTTATAAGAGTTTTAGTCCAAGGACCTCTCTGTAATGAAACAGAAACTTCCCAGGGGGTTATGTAGAAAAGTCCAGAAAACGGTTCAAACTGGAAAGCGCATTTTGCCAGAATACGTTTTAAAAACGGTTCGCTTAATAAGAATGAGAGACTGACAGCGGGTCCCACCCGTCAGTTTAAAAATTTAAAAGGGGAAGACGGAGCTCGCCGGGCGCCAGGCTGCCGTGGTCGCCGGGCGGCGATCCACGGCGAGGCAAGGGATCGGGTGGTACCTTCATGCTTAGTGCATCATTCCACATCGGTAGGAGGTGGTGGTGGTCGGCCAGTACCACGCCGACGGCGGCCCTTGCTCGGCGGACCGTGATTCAGAGAGGTTGGATCTCGCCGGAGAGTGCTGCGAAGGGCAAATTGAGGTGGGGGTTAGGCTACTGGGTGCTCGAGGGGAGTGCTGACGAGGTTAGGGCGCCGGGGACGGCCTCACCGGAGTGAATCGAGGTGGAGGCCGAGGCGGAACGGGGCGGCCGGAGTTGGGGGAGGAGACCTCCTCGAGGTCCTCCTATTAGCCTGGTGGAGTGTTGGTGAGGTGTAGGGATGGTGCGTGCTCGAGGGCGAGCTCGGGGCCCCTTTTTATAGTTGATCAGGGGGGTTGGCCGTGAACGGAGTTCTCCGACGAAGGTTACGGCGGCCTGTGGCTTGGTCGGGGTGGTTTAGCGGTTGAGCTTCAACATGGAGGTCTACTAGCTCCATTTAGACACTAAATGAGTTTGGACGAGAAGCTTTGGGGGAGTTCGACGGAACGGGGCGACGCGGGCCCGTCAGCGGCAGAGGGCGTGCCCTGCGCTTGCCGGCCACGGTGACAGTGCAACGGGGTTGCGCTGGCGTGCATGAGCCACGCGGAGGGCAAGGGAACGATGGGCAGCGACGGGTGGCGTGGCGAGCGGGCTCGGGCCCTCGCTGGCCGCCACGGGTGGCGCAGCCACCACAGAACCGCCAACGCCGGGCGAGGCTCGCCGCCACCGACGCCGTGATTCGTCCAAGGGGCGGCGGCGCTCTGGCCAGGGAAGAGAGGCCGGCGAACGCGCCAGGCGCACTGTTGACAGGTGACCCGACTCTGACGAAACTGAATTTACTGAAACTCTGAATTTCTCTGAAAGTATAAAGTGACAGTGCAAGCCAGGTGTTCGACCGAATGATTTTGGTATGTGGGGATTTTTCCTTGAGCTGATTTTGGTGGAGTGGCTTCTCATTGCATCTGGGGGCTGCCTGAATTTTGGTGGAATTTTTGGAGAAGAGGAGATATGAATTTCATCAAATTTGACAAATCTGATCCAAATTTGCAGAAGCTGAAACTTGAAAATTTTGAAAAGAAGAAGAGTGGATCTTGATGGTTCTAGGTTGTGGGTGCTAGGGACTATCCAGAGCAGTTGGTATGAGAACAAAACTCAAAGGCATTTAGGTACTTGCTTTGCAAATCACCTAGGCTCAACATAGTGGACAGAAATGCTTTGGGGAAGGAAATAAATGAAATAAAATCCAAAAATGAGTTGGACTTGTTGGGACAGAATAATTGGATTGCCCCAAAGTGGAAGGAGGGTTTTGGCGAGATTTACCAATAGAGACATGGTAAAAAGTATGGATGGATTCAATATAAGAGAAGACCAAAACTCCTAGGTTTTCTTTATTAAAAGAAAAATAAACCAAAAGAATAAATTGAGAGGGAGAGAATCAGAAGAAAGGTTTTAATAACCAAACACCAAAGTTGAAGGAGATGCCAAAATAAAAATCCTTTGCTAAGGGGAAATTTTTGAGAGAGAGATTTTTGAAAGGATTTTAAATGACTTCCTTCAAAACCAACAAGGTTTTTGTTGAAAACCAAACAAAAACATTTTTTGGGTGTCACATTTTTTGAATACTGCAGGGGCTGTTATTGATTGCAACAAAGGCAATGTCACTTTTCATGTTAATGGTCATGAGCATACGGTACACTTCCCGAAGAAACAAACTCAAGTCCACAGTATCAATTCTATTGGAAAAATTCCATCAATTATTTTTGGAGGTTTTGAATTTCCTCTTCCTACTGTCAAGAAGAAATATGATATTCTTATTATTGGGGATGTGCATATCCCCAATGAGGTAACATAGTGTTATTTGAAATTTCTCCGGTTTCATGTTACTCGAAATGAGTTTGTTAACAAGACTTGATCAACCTTGTTAGTGGATTCCTTTTGATGAGCATGAGATGGATGAAGTTAGAAAGCACAACCTTCTGCCCTCCTTTTACTTTCTGTTATTTACTTGAAATAAAGTAAAATTAGTATTTTCTGTCTGTTTTCTGAATTATCCGTGCAATATAAAAATACACCGAAATTAAAAATCCTCCAAATGCCCCGAAATTGAAATATGATTTTTTCTAGAATATTTGAGAATATCTGGCACTGAGAACACAGCAGGGGGAGCAAGCACCTGGGCACGAGGGTCCAGGGCACGCCCCTCTTCCTCGTGGGCCCATGGTGGCTCCCCTCCACTTATTCTTGCACCCACACACTTCTTCTTCCTCCCAAAAAATCACCATCCAGCTCAAGCACGAGTTCTAGCTCATTTTGCTGCGATTTTCGATCTCCTTGCTCAAAGCACCTCTCACAAAACTGCTTTGGGGGATTGTTCCTTGGTATGTGACCCCTCCATTGGTCCAATTAGTTTCTGTTCTAGTGCTTTATTCATTGCAAATTTGTGCTGCCTAGGTGACCATGTTCTTGAGCTTGCATGTCAAATTTATATGGTTCCAAATAGTTCTAATGCATGATATAGTCTCTAGGAACTTGTAGGAGTAGTTGCTATCAATTTTGTTGAGCTTGCTTCACTTTTATTTGAAGTTACCAAAAATTTCAGAAATTTTGCAGAGGAAGAAATATGTTTAGGAAAATGTACCAAGGTGGTCCTTCAAGGAAGCAAGGCCCAGGCTTGCAATGCGTGATGCTGATGATGAACCACCAAGGGACGCTCCAATGCGGGCTTGTGAATGGCCTTCAGAGGACTTCATGGATCGAGAAGGAATCAAGGAAGAATTTAACGCATATTTGTGTAACGCTGATCTTGTGAGCTTCAAGGCAGAAAAGTGTCGTCAGTACCACTATCTCACTAGCTCCTTTGTGAGGAGGTTTGAATTTTCATCTTCACGCAATTCTCAAACTGTCCTGTTTGATCTTTATGAAAATTCTTATACTATGGACTTAGAAGATTTTACCGCTTCATAAACTTCCACAATGGGGTAGTACTAGTGAACCTCGCAAATCTGAATTTAGAGATTTTCTTGCTAGTATAACTGTGGGGGAATCTAGAGATATAGCACAAGCTAACATAGGGAGTATTCATTTTCCTGCTATACATTATTTTGCTCTCTTCATAGGTAGGTGCATAAATGATGTTAGTGTTATGCCTCTCTCTTTATATCGTAGACTTGATTTGAATAAGTTGACACCTACTGAAATATCTTTGCAAATGGCTGATAAATCAACTGCTATACCTGTCGGTATTTGTGAGGATGTGCCTGTTGTGGTTGCAAACATTACTATTTTAACGGACTTTCTTATTCTTGATATTCCCGAGGACGATAGTATGTCTATTATTCTTGGAAGACCTTTTTTGTCACGACCGGTTTTCCAATAAAAATGTTTATTGAGAAACCGACCTTTTGAGTCCAGCACGAGGAAAAATCCTCCTGACTGGTAGACAAAATCTTGATACAATAAGCCAGTAGCATTAGAACATATTACAGGGTCGAGCTGGGGTGCTCAACCATTTATTACAAGCACGCCAATAATTATATATAATGGCGGATATGACACAATGGAGTGGTGGCATACTCTGACTCGAGGTAAAGAGGTGGTGGAATAACACAAAGGAGTGGATAACATGACTCCTATCGGCAGTTCATCGAGCGTCGAGGTGAGACTCGATGAATTTATTTGGGTAGCGAGCGGAAGTAACATAGTGACTAATCCAGGTCGCACGAGACTGATCGATTCCTCTAAGCGTCGGACTCGCTATCGAACTCTTCATCCATGAGATCGCCTTCGTCAGCATCTGGCCAAATCAACAAGCCAGGTGAGTACTTTGAAAGTACTCGCAAGACAGTTCGGACAAAAGATATAACAAATGCATGCATGAATGCGTCATGAACAATTAACATGGTACATCCACATGAGGAAGTAACACAACATTAATTAGCAAGAAGGAAGTCAAGTGGTAATAAAAATAACTGGAATCCAATCGGGTGTCTGAAGCGACGCCACGAAGGATGAAAAAATAAATAAATCATACCACAGCCGGGCGTCTGAGCGACACCACATAAAGGGCTTATACTGAAAATAAAAGACATGCGTGCCACAGTCGGACGTCGGGGCGACATCACAGAAAGGGCTTATATCAAAAGTAAATAAATAACAATGCCGCAGTCGGACGTCTGAGCGACATCGCAGAAAGGGCTTATATCAAAAGTAAATAAATGACAATGCCGCAGTCGGACGTCTGAGCGACATCACAGAAAGAGCTTATATCAAAAGTAAATAAATAACAATGCCGCAGTCGGACATCTGAGCGACATCACAGAAAGGGCTTATATCAAAAGTAAATAAATAACAATGCCGCAGTCGGACGTCTGAGCGACATCGCAGAAAGGGCTTATATTCATTACTCATAACTTGCAAGAATTAATGCTCACCGGTAAATATTCAACACGTGATAAATAACGGGTTGGTCCATCCACATGAAACAAACCTTTAACACTCCTGTGGTTTTCAGGAGTTTCCGGTCACCGGGACTGACTCTTGACAAGATAAGATAAGCACATAACTTGGATATGGATAAGATGATTCAAAGGAATTATTGACTCTGCAGAGTTTGTACTAAATTACCCACAGCCGACGGATTTCCGTAGCCACGAAGGACTAGTTCCGTTTACGGTATTTCGGAAGAAAGACAGCTAACCAGTACACACCCATCCCAACTCACGATGCTAGGAATCACCCTAGACAGCGTTCAATAAGAACTTTGAGATGGGGATATCACAATCTCGATTAGAATGGGATCAAATGTATATACGCGCGCTCTAAGGGGTTCCCCCATGCCCACTGACCGGATGATAGGCTTTAATCCAGGGCCATGGAACCCTCATCCCGGCCTCTCGATTTGGTGTGTACCAGAAAGCGGTTTGCAACTTACTAGGCCGTAACCCTTGCGGAAAACATGTGGTAGTACGGAAGGGAAGACAGACGTGAACTGGACTGATTCATGTTGACACTGGGTCAACGGTCTGGCGTAAGACTGGCATGCCACAACACTGCCATCTTACTCATTCTCATGCCATCTCATGGCCATGCAAACTCATATCCAACAACTTATGGATTATCGAAATTCACTTGTCTCCATTTTGCATGCAATATGACAATCACTGAGGTGCTCATGATCATGCCATGCAACTACTTAATGCAAACATGCCCAAACACTCATCATATCAAAAGTTCAAACATGCTTGCCTGGTTCAGAGTAGTCGGGGCCTAGCTCGGTGAAGTTCGCGGTTCCGTCACCTCCTTCGGTATCTACGGCATACAAAATACACGCACTAACGTAAATACCGTGGGGAGCACAAAAGTATTCCAAATATTTTTCAAATAAATCTGATAAAATACTAGACAAAATTTTCAAGAGGACAGAAAAAGAATCACTCAAAAATACTTTTCTGTTTAAAAGTTATAAGAGTTTTGGTCCAAGGACCTCTCCGTAATGAAATGTAAACTTCCTGTGGGGTTATGCAGAAAAGTCCAGAAAATGGTTCAAACTGGAAAGCGCATTTTGCCAGAATACGTTTTCAGAAAACGGTTCGTTTAATAAGAATGAGAGACTGACAGGCAGGTCCCACCCATCAGGTTAAAAAATTTAAAAGGGGGAAGACGGAGCTCGTCGGCGCCCGAGGGCTGCGGTGGTCGCCGGTGGCGATCCACGGTGAGGCAAGGGGATCGGGTGGTACCTTCGTGCTCAGTGCATCATTCCGTGTCGGTAGGTGGTGGTGGTGGTCGCCGGCGAGTACCACGTCGACGGCGGCCCTTGGTCCGGCGGACGGCGATTCGGGAGGGGTTGGATCTCGCCGGGGAGTGCTGCGAAGGGAAAATTGAGGTGGGGGTTAGGCTACTGGGTGCTCGAGGGGAGTGCTAACGAGGTTAGGGCGCCGGAGACGGCCTCACCGGAGTGAATTGAGGTGGAGGCCGAGGCGGAACGGGGCGGCCGGAGTTGGGGGAGGAGACCTCCTCGAGGTCCTCCAAGTAGCCTGGCGGAGTGTTGGTGAGGTCTAGGGATGGTGCGTGCTCGAGGGCGAGCTCGGGGCCCCTTTTTATAGGCGATCAGGCGGGTTGGCCGTGAACGGAGTTCTCCGGCGAAGGTTACGCGGCGTAGGGCTTGGTCGGGGTGGTTTAGTGGTTGAGCTTCAACGTGGAGGTCTACTGGCTCCATTTAGACACTAAACGAGTTTGGACGAGAAGCTTTGGGGGAGTTCGACGGAACGGGGCGGCGCGGGCCCTTCGGCCGCAGAGGGCGTGCCCTGTGCTTGCCGGCCACGACCACGGTGCAACGGGGTTGCGCTGGCGTGCATGAGCCACGCGGAGGGCCAGGGAATGATGGGCGGCGACGGGTGGCGTGGTGAGCGGGCTCGGGCCCTAGCTGGCCGCCACGGGTGGCGCAGCCACCACAGAAACCGCCAACGCCAGCGAGGCTTGCCGCCACCGACGCCTGCATCCGTCCAAGGGGTCATGCGGCGCTCTGGCCAGGTAAGAGAGGTCAGGCAGAACGCGCCAGTATGACTGCTGACAGGTGACCCGACTGATTTAAACTGAATTTACTGAAACTCTGAATTTCTCTGAAAGTATAAAGTGACAGTGCAAGCCAGGTGTTCGACCGAATGATTTTGGTATGTGGGGATTTTTCCTTGAGCTGATTTTTGGTGGAGTGGCTTCTCATTGCATCTGGGGGCTGCCTGAATTTTGGTGGAATTTTTGGAGAAGAGGAGATATGAATTTTATCAAATTTGACAAATCTGATCCAAATTTGGAGAAGCTGAAACTTGAAAATTTTGAAAAGAAGAAGAGTGGATCTTGATGGTTCTAGGTTGTGGGTGCTAGGGACTATCCAGAGCAGTTGTTTTGAGAACAAAACTCAAAGGCATTTAGGTACTTGCTTTGCAAATCACCTAGGCTCAACATAGTGGACATAAATGCTTTGGGGAAATAAATAAATGAAATAAAATCCAAAAATGAGTTGGACTTGTTGGGACAGAATAATTGGATTGCCCCAAAGTGGAAGGAGGGGTTTTGGGGAGATTTACCACATGAGACATGGTAAAAAGTATGGATGGATTCAATATAAGAGAAGACCCAAAACTCCTAGGTTTTCTTTATTAAAAGAAAAATAAACCAAAAAGAATAAATTGAGAGGGAGAGAATCGGAAGAAAGGTTTTTAATAACCAAACACCAAAGTTGAAGGAGATGCCAAAATAAAAATCCTTTGCTAAGGGGAAATTTTTGAGAGAGAGATTTTTGAAAGGATTTTAAATAACTTCCTTCAAAACCAACAAGGTTTTTGTTGAAAACCAAAATTTTTTTTGGGTGTCACAACACCTACCCCCTTAGGAAAAATCTCGTCCCCGAGATTTCAGCTGATCCTCAAATAAGTGTGGGTGCTCTGTCCGAAGAAAATCCTCTCTTTCCCAAGTGGCTTCACTTTCGGTGTGATTGCTCCACTGAACTCTGAAAAACTTGAGGGTTTTCTGCCGGGTTCTCCTTTCAGACTCTTCCAAGATTTTTATTGGATGCTCTCGATATGTGAGGTCTGGCTGCACGTCAATGTTTTCATGGGATACTTGCTTCTCTGGGTTGCTCACGCACTTCCTCAGTTGCGAGACGTGGAACACGTCGTGGACGTCGGATAAATCCTCGGGTAAGTCTATCGGGTAGGCTACCGTGCCTCTCCGTGCCACTATGCAGAATGGTCCGATGAATCTTGGTGCTAGCTTCCCCTTAATCTTGAATCGTTGCAGGACCCTCATAGGAGATACTCATAGGTATACAAACTCACCGGGTTCGAAACTGACTCCCCGATGCTTTTGATCGTAGTAACTCTTCTGTCGACTTTGGGCTGTCTTGAGTCGATCCCTAATCACCTTAACTTTATCTTCAGCCTCCTTGAGCACGTCTGGGCCGAAGATATGGCTGTCTCCAGTTTCGGACCAATTTAGTGGGGTACGACATCTCCGCCGTACAGAGCCTCAAATGGTGCCATTTGCAGGCTGGCGTGATAACTGTTGTTGTATGCGAATTCTGCGTATGGTAGGCTCTCTTCCCAACTGGTCCCATAGGTGAGGACACATGCTCTCAGCATATCTTCTAGAATCTGGTTTACGCGCTTAGTTTGCCCATCTGCCTGGGAGTGGTATGCGGTACTGAATGCCGCTTGAGTTCCTGAGCTTGTTGTAAGTGATCCAAAAATCGGAGACGAATTGAGTGCCTCCGTCGAGATTATTTTCTTTGGGACTCCATGTAAGGCATCGATACGGGAAAGACAAAGCCTAGCTAGTTTCGAGTGGTGTGGGTTGTCTTCACAGGATGAAGTGTGCTACTTTAGTCACCTATCGCTGATGACCCAAATGGCATTATTTCCGTGCGTGACCGAGGTAGCCCAACAATAAAATCCATTCCAATCTCGGCCCCATTTCCACTCGGGTATTTTATTTGGCTGTAAAAGTCCGGCCGGTTTCTGGTGCTCGGCCTTGGTGCGCTGACAAGAGTCACAACATGCGATGAATGTGGCTATGTCCCTTTTTAGACCGTGCCACCAAACTTTTTCCTGAATATCCTTGTACATTATTGTCCCTCCGGGATGTATCGAATACGGGGCGGTGTGGCCTTCAGCTAAGATCTGCTGTTTAAGATCCTTGATATTTGGTACGCAAAGTCTATCCCCGTACCACAATATTCCCTGCTTATCGATAATGAATTCGGGCCTTGCCCAAACTCACTTTCCGTTTAATGCCTTCAATGCTGGGGTGTCCATGCTGAGCCTCTTTGATTGTTTCCATTAGGGTAGGATGTATTTCTAAATTTGATATGCTGCCTTCGGTGACTACCAGCAAGTTGAGTTTAGCAAAATCCTGCCGAAATTCAGGTCTTAGGTTTGGCATGCCGTCGTCGTTTGGGCTAGGGTTCCGACTTAGAGCGTCTGCCACTACATTTGCTTTACCTGGGTGGTAGTGGATTCCAACATCATAATCCTTCACTAGTTCCAACCAGCGTCGTTGCCATAAATTCAGTTCCGGTTATGTGAAAATATACTTGAGGCTCTTATGGTCCGTGTATATCTCGCAACGATTTCCAAGTAAAAAGTGCCTCCATTCTTTGAGTGCATGAATAACTGCTGCTAACTCTAGGTCATGAGTAGGATAATTTTCCTCATGCTTGCGAAGTTGTCTGGAAACATATGCGACTACCTTGCCTTCTTGCATCAACACGCATCCGAGGCCTTTCCGGGATGCGTCGCAATACACCTCGAAATTCTTGTGTATGTCCGGCACAATTAATACTGGTGCTGACGTTAATTTCCTTTTTAATTCTTGGAAACTTTTCTCGCAAGCTTCCGTCCATTCAAACTTCTTGTCTTTCTTGAGTAGCTGCGTCATTGGCTTTGCTATGGTGGAGAATCCTTCAATAAACCTTCGGTAGTAACCTGCCATCCCCAGGAAACTCCGTACGTCCGTTACGCTGGCTGGTGGTTTCCAGCCAAGTACGGCCTTGACTTTTTCCGGGTCTACGGCAATACCCTCTTGGGTTAGTACGTGGCCCAGAAAACCTACTTGCCTTAGCCAAAATTCACACTTGCTGAATTTAGCGTACAATTTATGTTTCCTGAGTTCCTCTAGTACAATTCGGAGATGTTCAGCGTGCTCTTCTGGTGTCTTGGAGTATACCAGAATATCATCGATAAATACCACAACAAACTTGTCCATAAACTTCATAAATACTTTGTTCATGAGGTGAACAAAATATGCGGGGGCGTTTGTTAGTCCGAATGGCATTACGGTGAACTCATACAATCCGTATCTGGAGGTAAAAGCTGTCTTGGGAATATCTTCGGTTCGCACCTTTTATTGATGGTATCCCGATCTCAAGTTAATCTTTGAGAATACCTTGGCTTGAGCGAGCTGATCAAATAAATCATCTATTCGTGGCATCGGATATTTGTTGTTGATCGTGACCATGTTAAGTGCTCGATAGTCGATACACAATCTCAGGGTTCCATCCTTCTTTTTGGCAAATAAAATTGGTGAACCCCAGGGTGAGGAGCTGGCTCGTATATAACCTTTGTCAAGTAATTCCTTTATTTGCTTCTTCAGTTCTACCAATTCGGATGGTGCCATTCTGTATGGTTTCTTGTATATGGGGGCGGTTCCGGGTGCTAGCTCAATGCTGAATTCTATCTCTCGGTCTGGTGGCATGCCTGGTAGTTCTTCGGGAAATACGTCTGGAAATTCACACACTACTGGAACCTTGCTCAATTCAGAGATATCCACCTTGTTCAATCTCGGTTGCTGGGATATTTTTCTTTCCTTGGCTGAAACTTTTATGGTCTTCCCGTGGTGGTGGGTGAGAATCACGGTCCAGTTGAAGCAATCAATAAAAACTTTGTTGGTGGTTAACCAATCCATCCCTAGGATGACATCCAGCCCTTTGTTTTCCAACACGATAAGATTTGCATGAAACTTCAACCCTTCAAACTCGATAACCACACCCTGGCAATAACTCTGGGTAACTTGCTTAATTCCAGGAACTTGACGATCATAGATTTTTCCAAGGGGAGCGTCGAAAAATTATTTTGCAAGGCAAAACTTTTCGAAACGAATGAGTGAGAAGCTCCAGAATCAAACAAAACCATGGCAGGTATTGTGTTGACAGGAAACGTACCGAGTACGATATCTGGGGCATTTTGTGCTTCCTCGTTGGTCACATGGTTCAGATTACCCTTCCTGTGGTTGTTATTTGGGTTGAAATTGTTGCGCTTTGGCGCCGAATTATTGCCTCCGTTGTTCGGCTTTGGGGTCGAGTTCCTTGGCTTGGGGCACTGCTTGGCATAGTGCCCTTCTTCTCCACAAGCGTAACAGGTAACGCCTGGGCGGTATGTGAACTCCTTGTCTCTTGCATGAAAATTCTTGATTGGACGTGAGACGTTTGTCGTGGGTTTGGGTGTCCAACCTTTCTGAAAATCTGTCTTGCTGCGGTGGTTGTGGGCATGATTAGTCTGGCCCCTTTTTCGCTTGCGGAAATCTTCCAAGCCGCGTCTCTCATTTTCCAAAGTAATGGCCTTATCCACCAGTGTCTTAAAATCTGGGAAGGTATGTACAACCAGCTAGCATTTAAGCGCGGGCGTCAGACCGTCTAGGAATTTTTCCATCTTCTTGCTTTCAGACATACACTCCTCGTTGGCGTAGCGAGACAACAGAGTAAACTGACTGTTGTATTCTGACACCGTCATTGTCCTTTGCTTGAGGTCATCAAATTCTCTCTTTTTGATCTTCATAAGACTTTTAGGAATATGTGCACCAGGAAAACCTTCTTTGAACTCCTCCCAGGTTATATTATTTTCGTTGGGGTGCGTTTGTAGGAAATTTTCCCACCATGATGCGGCTGATCCAGTGAGATAGTGCGGTGCATATAGCACTTTCTCCAGATCTGAACACTGGGCAATAATTAATTTTCTTTCCATGTCTCGAAGCCAGTCCTCGGCTTCAAGAGGTTTGTCAGTGTGAGAAAATGTTTGGGGACGCGTCTTCTGTAGCTCAGATAACTTTGATTGCTGCTGATACTGTCCACGGTGATTCCCCGTATTGATGACTTGGTTCATCACTTCCTGATGTTGTTGCTGACTTTGCTCATAAAGACGGCACATTTGGGAAAGTGCCGTTTCACTGTCTCCGTTGACTTGACTGCCCCTCGTGTGAAATTGTTGCTTGGTGGTGTGCCAAAATTTTCCTCTCGACGGAGTTGGCATGGAGCTGGCCCAAGGACGAGACATTGTTCACTCTGGGATATATTTTGTAAAACTCGTAAGAAAAGAAATTGAGTCGCAAAAGTCAATAAATTCATGAAGACGCAAAAGTCTTAAATGCTCCAAGATTTTTCAAGAGAATAAACGTTTGCGCACGGAGAAGGACTGCTCATTACATATCTTACACGCAAGCAGTAATTATACAACACATCACTCAGGATATGCGTACATAAACCTGACATGTTATTTATGCTAGTGCACTTCTCCAGTTCCTACATGATGCGCAAACAAGCTACTTCTCACAGCCTATATACATATAAACATATCGTACAAGCGGTGCATCGCATGGCAGCTAAGCGTACTTAGTCGGAGGAGATGGTGAGGATCTCATTTGCCCTTCCGAGAGTGAGGCGCAGTGAGGCTGGGGACGCAACCTTTTCCTCGCTAACAGGCTCCAGACGTGAAGTGTTGCGCTGAGTTGGTGGAGCGGGTGCCCTATGCGGGACAACACAAACATGAGCTGGCGCAAGGGGTGGTGCAGAACAAACTGGAGTAGGCGCAATGACTTGGTTGAACTCCTCTGTGGTGTGTATGCGACGAGTAGTGGCGAGAGTAGTAGGAGCAAAAGATGCTGATGACGAGACGAAAGTCAGTGGCGGTGCGGTGTGCAGGAGCTCCCTCCTGTTGGCGGTACAGCCATGGCCTGAGTCCATGCGGGCAGCCACGAAGTCATCCACCAGGTTGTCGAAGGCTGCCTCCAGAGCCCGGAGATACCCGACGATCATCTCAAAAGCCTCTTCTCGTTCCCCTCTGGGGCAAGAGTATGAGTAGTGGCAGGCGTACGGCACGTGGCATGGAAGGTAGCGGTAACGACGAGTCTGCATCGAAGGAAGGACATCCCTGAGACGAGCTATCGCCTCACGGGCTGCCATCTGCATAGCGTGCATTCTCCGTGAGGCATGGCTCGTCCCAAGAATCGGAAGCGGCGTAATTCGACACGCCCTCCCTTGAATTGCACCGCGGCCTGGTGCATGGTCAGACGGTCGTTGACCTTGTGCTGAGAGAGTGTGAAGACTGGGCGCATGGATGGCCCCGTCGCGACCTGGACGATGAAGGAGAGAAGCTTGACGAACCCATCGGGCTCGTTGGCGAACATTTGTGACTCGCAGTTGTTGCCAGCCATCTACAAAAGTAGGCAAAAATTCTGAATGGTCAGATCATAAATTTATGCCGATCGGCCGTAAATCGACTACATTTGAAAAAATTAAAAATTAGCTCTATATGCTAATAACCGGTTAGCGATCGCACCTAGTGGCTTCCTACAGTCAGCCTGGCTCTGATACCAAGCTTGTCACGACCGGTTTTCCAATAAAAATGTTTATTGAGAAACCGACCTTTTGAGTCCAGCACGAGGAAAAATCCTCCTAACTGGAAGACAAAATCTTGATACAATAAGCCAGTAGGATTAGAACATATTACAGGGTCGAGCTGGGGTGCTCAACCATTTATTACAAGCACGCCAATAATTATACATAATGGCAGATATGACACAATGGAGTGGTGGCATACTACTGACTCGAGGTAAAGAGGTGGTGGAATAACACAGTGGAGTGGATAACATGACTCCTACCTTTGGCGGTTCATCGAGCGTCGAGGTGAGACTCGATGAATTTATTTGGGTAGCGGAAGCGAAGTAACATAGTGACTAATCCAGGTCGCACGAGACCGACCGGGATTCCTCTAGGCGTCGGACTCGCTATCGAACTCTTCATCCATGAGATCGCCTTTCACAAGATCTCGCCAAATCAACAAGCCATAGTGAACCTGCTTTGACACACCGAGAATCCCAATGATATTTCTATTTCGATCTTTGAAACACAATCTGGTAATGAACATGAATCTAGTGATAATGTTAATGATGATGTTCATGATGATGTTCAACCTAGCAATGATAATGATGTAGAAATTGAACCTGCTGTTGATCTTGATAACCCACAATCGAAGAATCAACATTATGATAAGAGAGATTTTATTGCTAGGAAGCATGGTAAAGAAAGAGAACCATGGGTTCATAAACCCATGCCTTTTCCTCCAAAACCATCCAAGAAAAAGGATGATGAGGATTTTGAGCGCTTTGCTAAAATGATTAGACCTATCTTTTTGCGTATGCGATTAACTGATATGCTCAAAATGAATCCTTATGCTAAGTATACGAAAGAAATTGTTACTAATAAAAGGAAGATACCGGAAGCTGAAATTTCCACCATGCTTGCTAATTATACTTTTGAGGTGGAATACCTAAGAAACTAGGAGATCCAGGAGTACCCACTGTACCATGCTCCATTAAAAGAAATTATGTTAGAACTGCTTTATGTGATCTTGGAGCCGGTGTTAGTGTTATGCCTCTCTCTTTATATCGTAGACTTGATTTGAATAAGTTGACACCTACTGAAATATCTTTGCAAATGGCTGATAAATCAACTGCTATACAGCCGGTATTTGTGAGGATGTGCCTGTTGTGGTTGCAAACGCGTTACTATTTTAACGGACTCTCTTATTCTTGATAGTCCCGAGGACGATAGTATGACTATTATTCTTGGAAGACCTTTTTTGTCACGACCGGTTGTCCAATAAAAATGTTTATTGAGAAACCGATTTTTGAGTCCAAAGACGAGGAAAAATCCTCCCGACCGGGTAGACAAAATCTTGATACAATAAGCCAGTAGCATTAGAACATATTACAGGGTCGAGCTGGGGTGCTCAACCATTTATTACAAGCACGCTAATAATTATATATAATGGCGGATATGACACAATGGAGTGGTGGCATACTACTGACTCGAGGTAAAGAGGTGGTGGAATAACACAGTGGAGTGGATAACATGACTCCTACACTGGCGGTTCATCGAGCGTCGAGGTGAGACTCGATGAATTTATTTGGGTAGCGGAAGCGGAAGTAACATAGTGACTAATCCAGGGTCGCACGAGACTAACTGGGACTCCTCTAGGCGTCGGACTCGCTATCGAACTCTTCATCCATGAGATCGCCTTCGTCAGCATCTGGCCAAATCAACAAGCCAGGTGAGTACTTTGAAAGTACTCGCAAGACAGTTCAGACAAAAGATATAACAAATGCATGCATGAATGCGTCATGAACAATTAATATGGTACATCCACATGAGGAAGTAACACAACATTAATTAGCAAGAAGGAAGTCAAGTGGTAATAAAATTAACTGGAAACCAATCGGTTGTCTGAAGCGACGCCACGAAGGGTGAACAAATAAATAAATCATACCACAGTCGGGCGTCTGAGCGACACCACATAAATGGCTTATACTGAAAATAAAAGACATGCGTGCCACAGTCGGACGTCAGGGCAACATCACGGAAAGGGCTTATATCAAAAGTAAATAAATAACAATGCCGCAGTCGGACGTCTGAGCGACATCGCGGAAAGGGCTTATATCAAAAGTAAATAAATAACAATGCCGCAGTCGGACGTCTGAGCGACATCACAGAAAGGGCTTATATCAAAAGTAAATAAATAACAATGCCGCAGTCGGACGTCTGAGCGACATCACAGAAAGGGCTTATATCAAAAGTAAATAAATAACAATGCCGCAGTCGGACGTCTGAGTGACATCGCAGAAAGGGCTTATATTCATTACTCATAACTTGCAAGAATTAATGCTCACCGGTAAATATTCAACACGTAATAAGTAACGGGTTGGTCCATCCACAGGAAACAAACCTTTAACACTCCTATGGTTTTCAGTAGTTTCCGGTCACCGGGACTGACTCTTGACAAGATAAGATAAGCACAGAACTTGGATATGGATAAGATGATTCAAAGGAATTATTGACTCTGCAGAGTTTGTACTAAATTACCCACAGCCGATTTGATTTCCGTAGCCACGAAGGACTAGTTCCGTTACGGTATTTCGGAAGAAACACAGCTAACCAAGACACACCATCCCACCTCACGATGCTAGGAATCACCCTAGACAGCGCTCAATAAAAACTTTGAGATAGGGAGATCACAATCTCGAATAGCATGGGATCAAATTTATCTCACGCTACGCTCTAAGGGTGCCCCTCCCGTCCCAACCGGAAACACCCATGCCCCTTGATCGGACGATAGGCTTTAATCCAGGGCCATGGAATCCTCATCCCGGCCTCTCGATTTGGTGTGTACCAGAAAGCGGTTTGCAACTTACTGGACCGTATCCCTTGCGGAAAACATGTGGTAGTACGGAAGGGAAGACGGACGTGAACTGGTCTGATTCATGTTGACACTAGGTCAACGGTCTGGCGTAAGACTGGCATGCCACAACACTGCCATCTTACCCATTCTCATGCCATCTCATGGCCATGCAAACTCATATCCAACAACTTATGGATTATCGAAATTCACTTGTCTCCATTTTGCATGCAATATGACAATCACTGAGGTGCTCATGATCATGCCATGCAACTACTTAATGCAAACATGCCCAAACACTCATCATATCAAAAGTTCAAACATGCTTGCCTGGTTCGGAGTAGTCGGGGCCTAGCTCGGTGAAGTTCGCGGTTCCGTCACCTCCTTCGGTATCTACGGCATACAAAATACATGCACTAACGTAAATACCGCGGGGAGCACAAAACTATTCCACATATTTTTCAAATAAATCTGATAAAAAACTAGACAAAATTTTGAAGAGGACAGAAAAGAATCACTCAAAAATACTTTTCTGTTTAAAAGTTATAAGAGTTTTAGTCCAAGGACCTCTCTGTAATGAAACAGAAACTTCCCAGGGGGTTATGTAGAAAAGTCCAGAAAACGGTTCAAACTGGAAAGCGCATTTTGCCAGAATACGTTTTCAGAAAACGGTTCGTTTAATAAGAATGAGAGACTGACAGGCGGGTCCCACCCGTCAGGTTTAAAAATTTAAAAGGGGGAAGACGGAGCTCGTCGGCGCCCGTGGGCTGCCGTGGTCGCCGGCGGCGATCCACGGCGAGGCAAGGGGATCGGGTGGTACCTTCATGCTTAGTGCATCATTCCACATCGGTAGGAGGTGGTGGTGGTCGCCGGCGAGTACCACGTCGACGGCGGCCCTTGCTCCGGCGGACCGTGATTCAGGAGGGGTTGGATCTCGCCGGAGAGTGCTGCGAAGGGCAAATTGAGGTGGGGGTTAGGCTACTGGGTGCTCGAGGGGAGTGCTAACGAGGTTAGGGCGCCGGGGACGGCCTCACCGGAGTGAATCGAGGTGGAGGCCGAGGCGGGCAGGCGGCGGCCGGAGTTGGGGAGGAGACCTCCTCGAGGTCCTCCTATTAGCCTGGTGGAGTGTTGGTGAGGTGTAGGGATGGTGCGTGCTCGAGGGCGAGCTCGGGGCCCCTTTTTATAGTTGATCAGGGGGGTTGGCCGTGAACGGAGTTCTCCGACGAAGGTTACGGCGGCCCAGGGCTTGGTCGGGGTGGTTTAGCGGTTGAGCTTCAACATGGAGGTCTACTAGCTCCATTTAGACACTAAATGAGTTTGGACGAGAAGCTTTGGGGGAGTTCGACGGAACGGGGCGACGCGGGCCCGTCAGCGGCCGAGGGCGTGCCCTGCGCTTGCCGGCCGGTGACGGTCTGTGAACGGGTTGCGCTGGCGTGCATGAGCCACGCTGGAGGGCAAGGGAACGATGGGCGGCGACGGTGGCGTGGCGAGCGGGCTCGGGCCCTCGGCCGCCACGGTGGCGCAGCCACCACAGAAACCGCTAACGCCGGGCGAGGCTCGCCGCCACCGACGCCAGATTCGTCCAAGGGGCGGCGGCGCCTGGCCAGGAAGAGAGGTCAGCAGAACGCGCCAGGGCGCACTGTTGACAGGTGACCCGACTCTGACGAAACTGAATTTACTGAAACTCTGAATTTCTCTGAAAGTATAAAGTGACAGTGCAAGCCAGGTGTTCGACCGAATGATTTTGGTATGTGGGGATTTTTCCTTGAGCTGATTTTTGGTGGAGTGGCTTCTCATTGCATCTGGGGGCTGCCTGAATTTTGGTGGAAATTTTGGAGAAGAGGAGATATGAATTTCATCAAATTTGACAAATCTGATCCAAATTTGCAGAAGCTGAAACTTGAAAATTTTGAAAAGAAGAAGAGTGGATCTTGATGGTTCTAGGTTGTGGGTGCTAGGGACTATCCAGAGTAGTTGGTTTGAGAACAAAACTCAAAGGCATTTAGGTACTTGCTTTGCAAATCACCTAGGCTCAACATAGTGGACAGAAATGCTTTGGGGAAGGAAATAAATGAAATAAAATCCAAAAATGAGTTGGACTTGTTGGGACAGAATAATTGGATTGCCCCAAAGTGGAAGGAGGGGTTTTGGGGAGATTTACCAATAGAGACATGGTAAAAAGTATGGATGGATTCAATATAAGAGAAGACCAAAAACTCCTAGGTTTTCTTTATTAAAAGAAAAATAAACCAAAAAGAATAAATTGAGAGGGAGAGAATCAGAAGAAAGGTTTTTAATAACCAAACACCAAAGTTGAAGGAGATGCCAAAATAAAAATCCTTTGCTAAGGGGAAATTTTTGAGAGAGAGATTTTTGAAAGGATTTTAAATGACTTCCTTCAAAACCAACAAGGTTTTTGTTGAAAACCAAACAAAAACATTTTTTGGGTGTCACATTTTTTGAATACTGCAGGGGCTGTTATTGATTGCAACAAAGGCAATGCCACTTTTCATGTTAATGGTCATGAGCATACGGTACACTTCCCGAGGAAACAAACTCAAGTCCACAGTATCAATTCTATTGGAAAAATTCCATCAATTATTTTTGGAGGTTTTGAATTTCCTCTTCCTACTGTCAAGAAGAAATATGATATTCTTATTATTGGGGATGTGCATATCCCCGTTGAGGTAACATAGTGTTATTTGAAATTTCTCCGGTTTCATGTTACTCGAAATGAGTTTGTTAACAAGACTTGATCAACCTTGTTAGTGGATTCCTTTTGATGAGCATGAGATGGATGAAGTTAGAAAGCACAACCTTCTGTACCCTCCTTTTACTTTCTGTTATTTACTTGAAATAAAGTAAAATTAGTATTTTCTGTCTGTTTTCTGAATTATCCGTGCAATATAAAAATACACCGAAATTAAAAATCCTCCAAATGCCCCGAAATTGAAATATGATTTTTCTAGAATAGTTGAGAATATCATGCTTGAGAACACAGCAGGGGAGCAAGCACACAGGCACGAGGGTCCGTGGCACGCCTCTTCCTCGTGGGCCCATGGTGGCTCCCTCCACTTATTCTTGCACCCACACACTTCTTCTTCCTCCCAACAAAAATCACCATCCAGCTCAAGCACGAGTTCTAGCTCATTTTGCTGCGATTTTCGATCTCCTTGCTCAAAGCACCTCTCACAAAACTGCTTTGGGGGATTGTTCCTTGGTATGTGACTCCTCCATTGGTCCAATTAGTTTTTGTTCTAGTGCTTTATTCATTGCAAATTTGTGCTGCCTAGGTGACCATGTTCTTGAGCTTGCATGTCAAATTTATATGGTTCCAAATAGTTCTAATGCATGATATAGTCTCTAGGAACTTGTAGGAGTAGTTGCTATCAATTTTGTTGAGCTTGCTTCACTTTTATTTGAAGTTACCAAAAATTTCAGAAATTTTGCAGAGGAAGAAATATGTTTAGGAAAATGTACCAAGGTGGTCCTTCAAGGAAGCAAGGCCCAGGCTTGCAATGCGTGATGCTGATGATGAACCACCAAGGGACGCTCCAATGCGGGCTTGTGAATGGCCTTCAGAGGACTTCATGGATCGAG
Source organism: Aegilops bicornis (assembly GCA_021605145.1). Lineage (NCBI taxonomy): Eukaryota > Viridiplantae > Streptophyta > Magnoliopsida > Poales > Poaceae > Aegilops > Aegilops bicornis. The sequence goes on from CM038672.1 coordinate 677,823,095, forward strand.
AAGGAATCAAGGAAGAATTTAACGCATATTTGTGTAACGCTGATCTTGTGAGCTTCAAGGCAGAAAAGTGTCGTCAGTACCACTATCTCACTAGCTCCTTTGTGAGGAGGTTTGAATTTTCATCTTCACGCAATTCTCAAACTGTCCTGTTTGATCTTTATGAAAATTCTTATACTATGGACTTAGAAGATTTTACCACTGCTCGCAAACTTCCACAATGGGGTAGTACTAGTGAACCTCGCAAATCTGAATTTAGAGATTTTCTTGCTAGTATAACTGTGGGGGAATCTAGAGATATAGCACAAGCTAACATAGGGAGTATTCATTTTCCTGCTATACATTATTTTGCTCTCTTCATAGGTAGGTGCATAAATAGTAAGGATGAAGCATGTCACATGTGTGTCCATGACCTCAGTATTCTCAGGAGTGTTGTGTTAGGAGATAAACATTATAATTTGGGAGCCATTGTTGCACGTAGATTGCATAATAATAGATTTAATGGGGATTTCTTTGGTGGAATTTATGCAACCCGTTTATCTAATTTTCTTGGTGTAGCCATACGTGATGATGATATTGAATTGCCTCCTGCTTATTTAAATTTTAATGCTATGGTTCACCATCAGTTTGTCGAGAGAAATGAACCACCTCTCTAGTACCGACTAATCTTTGATAGGCATCACGCTGTCAATATTGTTCTCCCTGCCCCTACTCTCTTTGACTTTCTGGCAAAGGGGAGACATTTTATAACCTGAGAGGAGGCAAATGAGTACGAAAGGAGGACAAGGGCAGCTCTCCTCCAAGCTGCAACCCACGATGCAATAGCCGCTGCATCTTAGTACGACCCATGTCGGTGTCAAAACCGGCGGATCTCGGGTAGGGGGTCCCCACTGTGCGTCTAAGGCGGATGGTAACAGGAGGCGGGGGACACAATGTTTACCCAGGTTCGGGCCCTCTCGATGGAGGTAGTACCCTACTTCCTGCCTGATTGATCTTGATGATATGAGTATTACAAGAGTTGATCTACCACGAGATCGTAGAGGCTATGTAACGCCCCAAGACCGACGATCCAGAAGACTTCCATATTTTTGTGACCTCCGTGTGTTTTTATTTGTGCTTGCTCTATTTATTTTTGCATTGCATCATGTCATCATGCCAGCATGTCTTTTAATTTTTAAAACCTCAACTAAATAAACTGCATAGATCTTTTGATCTATTTAAATCGAGGGAATTCACATGGTGTTTTCTCTTTATAACATATCCTCCTAATATTTATGGAGCTATTATAAAATATTCCATTGATGTGGAATATCCTTTGACAAACTTGCAAAATAATTCCCCATGCCTTTGTTATCTCACTTCTTGACCTCAAACTTTGTCCAATAAATTATTTCGTCATTTTCCGGAGCCCCACCGAAATCCTCAACATTTTTGGACCTTCCCAACCCCCACTTCCTATTCAAATCATTTGAATTTAAATCAAATGAGTTTCAATTTAAATATTTCAATCATGGCTTTTTCTATTTTTCTTGGAACAAGCACATTTTTGTGAGTTCGAGAAAATTACCCGCGTGTCCAACTTCTTCCCCTAACCTCTCTTTCTTTTCTTTCTTTTCTCTATTTTTTTCTTTCTTTAGAGTGAGAGAGAAGAGAGCCCAGCAGCCAGGCCGGCCTGCTTCCCCGCAGTCCATTTGGCCCAAGGCCCAGCCGTGCCTATAACCCTAGCCCCAACCCCCTCCTCTCGATCTCTCCCTCTCATCCTCCCACACCGCCGCCACTCACACACACGCACCCATCGAGCCAGGGAGAGGAGCTCCCTTCTGCTCGCACCCTCCTGGCTAGTCGTGCCCCTCCATGGCGCTGCCTTGCTGCTCCCTCCAGCGCCAAAGCCTCCTCCTCTGCTTCGCCCCCCTCATCTGCTCCCTCAGCCATGGCGCTCGGCGCCGTCCGTGAGCGCGTGCAGCTCGCGTCTCCGCCACTCCTCGCTGCCCCGTTGTGCTCCGGAGGTCAGGGACGCCCCTGCCGTCGCCGCGCCCTGCTGCCGCCTAGAGTGCCGTACCGTCGCCGTTCGTCTTCAACCGCGGGAGCGCAGTCCTCCTCCAACCCCGTCGCGATCCGGCTGGCCTCCGCTGCCTTGGCCCATCCCCGTCGGAGTTGACCTCCACCGCAGGCCACGCGCGAGCCCGCGTTGACTTCCCCTGCTCCACCACCATCAGCGCCCGGCAGCACCTCCTCTGTCCATGACTCGTGCTGGTGCTGCTCGCCTTGCCGCTGCCTTGGCCTCTCACCTGTAGCCCCTCGCCAAGCATTCTACGTGATACTGCCCCTTTTGTCGTTGCCAAGGCCACTGAATCCAGGGACACAAGACGGCCTCTGTGGATTCCTTTCGACAAGTACCACGACGACCGTTGTTCGCCAAGTACCCCTTCGGATCGCCAAGTTCATCTACCACGTGTACCACTACCGTTGCCGTGTACCACTACGCCCGAGTTCCACTACAAGATGTATGACTACCGTCGCCAAAGACCCGTGTACCACGAGCGGCAAGTTCAACTTCAAAACGTGTACGACTACTTCCACTACGACCCGTGAACGACTACTGGCCTCGCCGAACCCGAACTGCTTCGAAAATGCACGCTTCGAAGGTATAACCCCGAGATGACACCCGCGAACGAATGCATGTTGTATGAGATGCTCGTGTTTGCACCATGTCCGAATTGTCACTCGTTTCCATGCCCCTAACCCGTGGGAACCCGGTAGTCGGGAGCACCCCACCATCTCTAGCATGTTGCGCACATCCGCACGCCTCCTTTTGCACCGGTATCTCCATGAGCTACCGGAACCGATATGTTGCCGTGGCATCATTTTTGAATTCGTTGCCGTGGCACCCCTTTCGTTCCGCCACGATGAAAAATGCTTCATAACATGCTCATGTCAACATTTCCATAAAACTGCATAAAACTTGTATATGTCATCCGCATCATGATAACAACATTTAAATGTTTAAAATTGTTGTTGCATTAAATTGCTAAATGCATATGGGGATTTACCGGATTTGTTGTTTTTATATCCGGCCCCATTTAAATTGTTTAGATGGTATAGTTTTGTTATGCTTCACCACTTGCCACGTTAACCAATATTTAATATTGCTGGGTACATAACCAAGAGCGAACTAAATAACTCGAATGTGGTGTTTCGTCAATATGCAACTCGTTGCATATTGGGCTCCATTTAACTTGTAGTTTTGTTTGTGCATATTGCCATGCCATGCTATTTAAACCGGACATGCATCATACTTGGTTGTGCATCATGCCATGTTTGTGCTTGTTGGTTTACCATGTTGTTTGTTTGTTTCCGGGTTGCTTCTCTTGTTAGCTTCGGTTTCCTTCCGGAGTTGTGAGGATTCGTTCGACTTCGTCCGTTTGTCTTCTTCATGGACTCGTTCTTCTTCCTTGCGGGATCTCAGGCAAGATGTCCATACCCTCGAAATCACTTCTATCTTTGCTTGCTAGTTGCTCGCTCTTTTGCTATGCCTATGCTACGAGGCCTATCACTTGCTTATCATGCCTCCCCTATTGCCATGTCAAGCCCCTAACCATCCTTTCCTAGCAAACCGTTGTTTGGCTATGTTACCGCTTTGCTCAGCCCCTCTTATAGCGTTGTTAGTTGCAGGTGAAGATGAAGTTTGTTCCTTGTTGGAACATGGATATTTTGGGATATCACAATATCTCTTATCTTAATTAATGCATCTATATACTTGGTAAAGGGTGGAAGGCTCGGCCTTATGCCTGGTGATTTGTTCCACTCTTGACGCCCTAGTTTCCGTCATACCGGTTTTATGTTAATTTATGTTGCGTTCCTTACACGGTTGGGATATTTATGGGACCCACATGACATTTCGCATTGAATAATAATCATCCAGCAAGGCCAAACTTTGGTTTTAACATTTGCCACCTAAGCCTTTTTCCCTTGGGTTCTGCAGACTCAAGGGTCATCTTTATTTTAACCCCCCCGGGCCAATGCTCCTCTGAGTGTTGGCCCAAACTAGAGCGCTTAGCAGCGCCCCCTCAAGGAAACTTGGGGTCTGGTTTTAGTTGTACGTACTGCTCATCCGGTGTGCCCTGAGAACGAAATATGTGCAGCTCCTATCGGGATTTGTCGGCACATTCGGGCGGCTTTGCTGGTCTTGTTTTACCATTGTCGAAATGTCTTGTAGTCCGGGATTCCGAGACTGATCAGGTCTTCCCGGTAGAAGGAATATCCTTCGTTGACCGTGAGAGCTTATAATGGGCTAAGTTGGGACACCCCTGCAGGGTATTATCTTTCGAAAGCCGTGCCCGCGGTTATGAGGCAGATGGGAATTTGTTAATGTCCGGTTGTAGAAAACCTGAAGTTGACCTTAATTAAAATACATCAACCGCGTGTGTAACCGTGATGGTCTCTTCTCGGCGGAGTACCGGAAGTGAACACGGTGTTGGAGTTATGTTTGACGTAAGTAGTTTCAGGATCACTTCTTGATCGCTACTAGCTTCACGACCGTGCCTTGCTTCTCTTCTCGCTCTCTTTTGCGAATGTAGCCCCGGATATGCTAGTCGCTTGCTGCAGCTCCACCTCACTACCTTCTCCTACCTATAAGCTCAAATAGTCTTGATCTCGCGGGTGTGAGATTGCTGAGTCCCCGTGACTCATAGATACTTCCAAAACCAGTTTGCAGGTGCCGATGAAACCGTGCAGGTGACGCATCCGAGCTCAAGGAGGAGCTCGATGAAGATCTTGTTCATTGTGTTTTTTCGTTTGATTGACCAAGAGTGGAGCCAGCTTGGGACGATCGGGGATCTGTGTAGCATTTGGGGTAGTCTTCTTTTATTTTGGTTCCGTAGTCGGACCTTGATTGTATCTGTATGATGTAATGCTTTACTCATGTATTGTGTGAAGTGGCGATTGTAAGCCAACTATGTATCTCTTTCCCTTATGTATTACATGGGTTGTGTGAAGATTACCTCACTTGCGACATTGCTTTCAATGCGGTTATGCCTCTAAGTCGTGCTTCGACACGTGGGAGATATAGCCGCATCGAGGGCGTTACAAGTTGGTAATCAGAGCCATCCCGGACTTAGGAGCCCCCTGCTTGATTGTTTCTGGCGTTGTTGAGTCTAGAACAAAAATGTTTTGAGTCTTAGGATTATATATCGGAGAGTAGGATTCTTTTTACTCCTCAGTCCCTTCGTCACTCTGGTGAGGTCTGCTGACGTAGAAGTTTTGACTCTACTCTCCTCAAATTTCACTAAATTTTTTTAGGATCACGCGGGTATCTTGGAATCGTTCCGATGGTTTTGTGACGAGAACATTGTTCTTGGCGCCTCGACATTTAGGGGTTGTGGCGGTGTCCGGGAGTTGAGCTCCGAGGTGTTGTCGTCACAATTTTATCGTTGCAGTTCTGGAATACCTGAGCTTTGCCGACATCGAAAATCTCTTCTGTACAGTTGTTGGTGAGATAACCCCGATAACCCAGTACTGGGGCGAGCTCGAGAGTATTGCCATAACTCGTATAACAGATGCTTTTCGAAGGTCGAGGTAAACGATTTCCGAAGGTTTCTTGGTTATTTGTTGAAGGATGGATACAGCTGGATCTAGGTATTGTTAGTTTGGGTGATATATTTTGTGTCCCCTGTATCCCCAACACCTGATTGCATAACCAAAAAGTTTTGGGAGTTTATAAGTGGGAATTCAAGTAGCTCCTAGATTATCTTTCCAACAGACACATGATACGATATGGGATCTATCATATGTTTTTTCCGTCTTATTCCGCAAGCCAAATCCTTTGTTTTGTTTTATTTGTGGTATTCGAGTTGCTTCGAAGTCAAATGTTGAATCCATACCTTCCCTAAATGGTGTTCTCATATTTCTATGTGAATACTAATCCTTCTTGATCATCGAGTTTGTCATCTCAATTTCTTCTCACCGGTGCGCTTCTCTTCAAGATGATCCCATCATTCTCCCCATTCGCGAGATCAATTCTCAGTTCTTTGCAACGTTGCTTGCTTCATCCGTCCCAAGTCGTCTTTGTTTTCCCCGCCCTCCCACCCTTTTCGTCAAGGACTCATATATCCCTAACCAAGTACCCATTTTATTGCTGTGAAGTCTCTTCATTCTTTTCCTCAATGCTCTTATCCGGTGATTCTCATGAAGATGCTAAAGGAAGCTCCAAGTTTATCATCCTTTGTTCTCTTATCTTCCCCAAAGTGGAATCAATTCAAGCTTTGTCGATCATATCCTTTTCCCCGTTTGAAATGTTTTCCCATACCGGTGCACCTCATAATCTTTCAGTTCTTGTTATTCAATTGTTCCGGAGTGTTGAAGATATCTCAGAAGATTAGCATTTCCATTCCCAATCCGTTCAAGCTATCTGGAGATAATTATCTCATTCAAGCCATTTAATTCAACCGGTATGATCTCTCTTTAAATCGTTCAACGGTGTTTCTTTTGAGTGGGCCCTAACCCACAGGTCTTTTCGAGTGATCTTACCTGACTCTTCTAATTTTCCGGAGTTATTCTCAAATTCTTTGCAAAGTTTGATGTAAGGATGAATTATCATCAGTCAAATGTCTTTCTCCAAGACCTTTCAAATTCTTTTCATCGGTAGTTCAATCTTTCTAATTGTCATTCCGGAGTGCCTCAACATTTCATGCTGGTGTTTCTCATCGTCATTCTCAACATTTGAAGACCAAAGAAGAGTTTCTCTTAAATCTTGCTCCATTCTCTTCAAGATTCATGGTTCTAGTTTGACGCCATCCTCTCATAATTGTTTTCGATTGTGAGAATTCTATTCAACCATCCGGAGCAATTCAGGAGTCTTTTTAGTTTGATTCTTCGGACCCCGTCATCTCAGAATTATTCATTCCAGCTTTCAGCTCTCGTTCTCCAAATTTTACCGGTGCATCATTCAAGTATTATCTAATCAGCTTGGGATCTCTGCGTTCACTTGTATCTAAATTCTCTCAAGTATCTTGGTTCATTTTCTAATTCTTCCCGGTGTTTCTTTATCTTTTCTTCGTTCATTTTCAATTCTTACGGTGGTTCGTTCAAGAGTTCTCTTCCTTTGTTATCATATAGATTCATTCGTTCTTTCCAATCCTTTTTCAACGAGAATAAGTAGTATGCCTAACCCGTTGCTTGTCATCAATTTATATTGGTGAAGGATACACATAACATAATTCTTATTCTTGTTTCATCCAAGTGATTAATTCCTTCTTTCAGAGTTTGTTCATGATGAATAAATTCTCGGTTTCAATTGTTTCATCTTTTCTTTTCCCGGAGTTCCAATCTCTCATCATCACGAAGATCCATCTAAATCATTGCAAGGCTTCACCTTGTGTTTTCAACTTCTCTTTCTTTTTATCATCCTTTTCTTACCGGAGTTCTTCATGGAGGCTCTACATGGTGCTTCCTCAAGGATTCTTTTCATTCTTCAATTGTTCATCAAGATTTCTCTCGGAGTTAAGATCCGTCAAGCCATTCTTCAAAATAAACATGGTGCCCAACACATGTTTTGTTTTGAGGAGTTCAAGTTTTCTTCTTCTTGCATTTCAAAGTGCAATTCTTTCTACCTTATCATTTGAGATGGTGTTATGTCATCCTTGGCAATTTCTCCTCGTGCTTCATGATTCACATATTGTCAACAATGAGGTATTTTAAATCCATCAATCTCTTCTTTGGAGTTATCTTGGTATAGATTTCACCTAAAGTATTCCCTAAGGAATATTGCTATTGTGGTGCTTATCAATGATCCAAGTTTTTCTCCTATTCTCTCGGCGAATCAAGTTTTCACCTCCGTGTTGCTCTCAAGCTATCAATTGTTTTCCGTAGTGGCATGTATTCACCTCTAAGTTTTGAGTTGTTTCCATAAGCCCACAACAAGCTTATCCTTACCATTGTTGTTTTTCAAACAACTCCGTTCAATCCTACTTCCTAAGGATGCTCTTTCAAATTCAATTATGGTAGGAGATGTTGGTTTCATTCTTCGTTCTATTCATTCCAACTATCTAACTATCATGCATTGTTTCCGGAGGCTTTGTGATGTTTCTCTCTTCTACCAATTATCTTGTTTTGTCAAGATCATGTAATTTTCCTTGCTTATCCGTTTATCCGGAGTGTGGTGTTGATTTCATCAAGTATCCTCTCATCTTGTCAAGTTCATGTTCAATTTCTTCCATTTACAGTCGCGGTGTCTGCCCAAATTATATCAGTCTTATTCATTCTTATCTCGTTTCAACCAGAGTGGTTCCAATTCCTTCTTGTCCATTGTACTCGTCATTCATAGCTTTGCAACCCCCAAGGTTCACATGGTGTTCCTTGTTTCTATTTTCTACTGGAATGCTCTCAATTTCGTTCAACTCTATTGTGTTATTCTTTCAAGTTTTCAACCTCTCGAGGTTCATTGGTTTCACTCGTTTGTCAAAGAAGCAACTGTGTCTTATCTCTTTCTCTTCCGCTTCTCTCCGGCGCCATCCTAGATCTCGGGACGAGATCCTCTTGTAGTGGTGGAGTGTTGTAACGCCCCAAGACCGACGATCCAGAAGACTTCCATATTTTTGTGACCTCCGTGTGTTTTTATTTGTGCTTGCTCTATTTATTTTTGCATTGCATCATGTCATCATGCCAGCATGTCTTTTAATTTTTAAAACCTCAACTAAATAAACTGCATAGATCTTTTGATCTATTTAAATCGAGGGAATTCACATGGTGTTTTCTCTTTATAACATATCCTCCTAATATTTATGGAGCTATTATAAAATATTCCATTGATGTGGAATTACCTTTGACACACTTGCAAAATAATTCCCCATGCCTTTGTTATCTCACTTCTTGACCTCAAACTTTGTCCAATAAATTATTTCGTCATTTTCCGGAGCCCCACCGAAATCCTCAACATTTTTGGACCTTCCCAACCCTCACTTCCTATTCAAATCATTTGAATTTAAATCAAATGAGTTTGAATTTAAATCTTTCAATCATGGCTTTTTCTATTTTTCTTGGAACAAGCACATTTTTGGGAGTTCAAGAAAATTACCCGCGTGTCCAACTTCTTCCCCTAACCTCTCTTTCTTTTCTTTCTTTTCTCTGTTTTTTTTCTTTCTTTAGAGTGAGAGAGAAGAGAGCCCAGCAGCCAGGCCGGCCTGCTTCCCCGCAGTCCATTTGGCCCAAGGCCCAACCGCGCCTATAACCCTAGCCCCGACCCCCTCCTCTCGATCTCTCCTCTCGTCCTCCCACACCGCCGCCATTCACACACACGCACCCATCGAGCCAGGGAGAGGAGCTCCCTTCTGCTCGCACCCTCCTGGCTAGTCGTGCCCCTCCATGGCGCTGCCTTGCTGCTCCCTCCAGTGCCCAAGCCTCCTCCTCTGCTTCGCCCCCCTCTTCTGCTCCTCAGCCATGGTGCTCAGCGCCGTCCGTGAGCGCGTGCAGCTCGCGTCTCCGCCACTCCTCGCTGCCCCGTTGTGCTCCGGAGGTCAGGGACGCCCCTGCTGTCGCCGCGCCCTGCTGCCTCCTAGAGTGTCGTACCGTCGCCGTTCGTCTTCAACCGCGGGAGCGCAGTCCTCCTCCAACCCCGTCGAGATCCGGCTGGCCTCCGCTGCCTTGGCCTGTCCCCGTCGGAGTTGACCACCACCGCAGGCCACGCTTGAGCCGCGTTGACTTCCCTGCTCCACCACCATAAGCGCCCGGCAGCACCTCCTCTGTCCATGAATCGCGGCCGGTGCTGCTCGCCTTTGCCGCTGCCTTTGGCCTCTCACCGGAGCCCTCGCCAAGCATTCTACGTGATCTTGCCCTTTTGTCGTTGCCAAGGCCATCAATCCAGGGACACAAGACGGCCTCTGTGGATTCCTTTTGACAAGTACCACGACGACCGTTGTTCGCCAAGTACCCCTTCGGATTGCCAAGTTCATCTACCACGTGTACCACTACCATTGCCGTGTACCACTACGCCCGAGTTCCACTACAAGATGTACGACTACCGTCGCCAAAGACCCGTGTACCACGAGCAGCAAGTTCAACTTCAAAACGTGTACGACTACTTCCAGTACGACCCGTGAACGACTACTGGCCTCGCCGAACCCGAACTGCTTCGAAAATGCACGCTTCGAAGGTATAACCCCGAGATGACACCCGCGAACGAATGCATGTTGTATGAGATGCTCGTGTTTGCACCGTGTCCGAATTGTCACTCGTTTCCATGTCCCTAACCCGTGGGAACCCGGTAGTCGGGAGCACCCCACCATCTCTAGCATGTTGCGCACATCCGCACGCCTCCTTTTGCACCGGTATCTCCATGAGCTACCGAAACCGATATGTTGCCGTGGCATCATTTTTGAATTCGTTGCCGTGGCACCCCTTTCGTTCCGCCACGATGAAAAATGCTTCATAACATGCTCATGTCAACATTTCCATAAAACTGCATAAAACTTGTATATGTCATCCGCATCATGATAACAACATTTAAATGTTTAAAATTGTTGTTGCATTAAATTGCTAAATGCATATGGGGATTTACCGGATTTGTTGTTTTTATATCCGGCCCCATTTAAATTGTTTAGATGGTATAGTTTTGTTATGCTTCACCACTTGCCATGTTAACCAATATTTAATATTGCTGGGTACATAATTAAGAGCAAACTAAATAACTCGAATGTGGTGTTTCGTTAATATGCAACTCGTTGCATATTGGGCTCCATTTAACTTGTAGTTTTGTTTGTGCATATTGCCATGCCATGCTATTTAAACCGGACATGCATCATACTTGGTTGTGCATCATGCCATGTTTGTTCTTGTTGGTTTACCATGTTGTTTGTTTGTTTCCGGGTTGCTTCTCTCGTTAGCTTCGGTTTCCTTCCGGAGTTGTGAGGGTTCGTTCGACTTTGTCCGTTTGTCTTCTTCATGGACTCGTTCTTCTTCCTTGCGGGATCTCAGGCAAGATGTCCATACCCTCGAAATCACTTCTATCTTTGCTTGCTAGTTGCTCGCTCTTTTGCTATGCCTATGCTATGAGGCCTATCACTTGCTTATCATGCCTCCCCTATTGCCATGTCAAGCCCCTAACCATCCTTTCCTAGCAAACCGTTGTTTGGCTATGTTACCGCTTTGCTCAACCCCTCTTATAGCGTTGTTAGTTGCAGGTGAAGATGAAGTTTGTTCCTTGTTGGAACATGGATATTTTGGGATATCACAATATCTCTTATCTTAATTAATGCATCTATATACTTGGTAAAGGGTGGAAGGCTCGGCCTTATGCCTGGTGTTTTGTTCCACTCTTGCCGCCCTAGTTTCCGTCATACCGGTGTTATGTTCCTTGATTTTATGCGTTCCTTACACGGTTGGGTGATTTATGGGACCCCTTGACAGTTCGCTTTGAATAAAACTCCTCCAAAGAAGGCCCAACATTGGTTTTAACATTTGCCACCTAAGCCTTTTTCCCTTGGGTTCTGCAGACTCAAGGGTCATCTTTATTTTAACCCCCCGGGCCAATGCTCCTCTGAGTGTTGGCCCAAACTAGAGCGCTTTGCAGCGCCCCCTCAAGGAAAGTTGGGGTCTGGTTTTAGTTGTACGGACTGCTCATCCGGTGTGCCCTGAGAACGAGATATGTGCAGCTCCTATCGGGATTTGTCGGCACATTCGGGCGGCTTTGCTGGTCTTGTTTTACCATTGTCGAAATGTCTTGTAGTCCGGGATTCCGAGACTGATCGGGTCTTCCCGGTAGAAGGAATATCCTTCGTTGACCGTGAGAGCTTATAATGGGCTGTTGGGACACCCTGCAGGTAATATATTTCAAAGCCGTGCCCGCGGTTATGAGGCAGATGGGAATTTGTTAACGTCGGTTGAAGAAAACCTGAAGTTGACCTTAATTAAAATACATCAACTTGGCGTGTGTAACCGTGATGGTCTCTTCTCGTGAGTCCGGGAAGTGAACACGGTGTTGGAGTTATGTTTGACGTAAGTAGTTTCAGGATCACTTCTTGATCGCTACTAGCTTCACGACCGTGCCTTGCTTCTCTTCTCGCTCTCTTTTGCGAATGTAGCCCCCAGATATGCTAGTCGCTTGCTGCAGCTCCACCTCACTACCTTCTCCTACCTATAAGCTCAAATAGTCTTGATCTCGCGGGTGTGAGATTGCTGAGTCCCCGTGACTCACAGATACTTCCAAAACCAGTTTGTAGGTGCCGATGAAACCGTGCAGGTGACGCATCCGAGCTCAAGGAGGAGCTCGATGAAGATCTTGTTCATTGTGTTGTTTCGTTTGATTGATCGATAGTGGAGCCCAGTTGGGATGATCGGGGATCTGTAGCATTTGGGGCGATCTTCTTTTATTTTGGTTCCGTAGTCGGACCTTGATTGTATCTGTATGATGTAATGCTTTACTCATGTATTGTGTGAAGTGGCGATTGTAAGCCAACTATGTATCTCTTTCCCTTATGTATTACATGGGTTGTGTGAAGATTACCTCACTTGCGACATTGCTTTCAATGCGGTTATGCCTCTAAGTCGTGCTTCGACACGTGGGAGATATAGGTGCATCGAGGGCGTTACAGGCTAAACCCTAGAAGCTAGTCTATGATTATGATTGTTGTTGTCCTACGGACTAAACCCAGGGTTACACAGAGTCGGCTACAAGGGAGGAGATCTACATATCCGAATTGCCAAGCTTGCCTTCCACGCAAAGGAGAGTCACACCCGGACACGGGACGAAGTCTTCAATCTTGTATCTTCATAGTCCAATAGTCCGGCTGTCCGAGGACCCCCTAATCAAGGACTCCCTTAGTAGCCCCTGAACCAGGCTTCAATGACGATGAGTTCGGCGCACAGATTGTCTTCGGCATTGCAAGGTGGGTTCTTCCTTCAAATACTCGATAGAAGATTTCGAACACAAGGATCGTGTCCGGCTCTGCAAAACAAATTCCACATACTGTTGGGGAACGTTGCATAAAATAAAAATTTTCCTACGTTCACCAAGATCCATATATGAGTTCATCTAGCAATGAGTGATAGGAGTGCATGTACATACCTTTGTAGATCGCGAGCGGAAGTGTTCAAGTGAACGGGGTTGAGGGAGTCGTACTCGTCGTGATCCAAATCACCGATGACCAAGTGCCGAACGGACAGCACCTCCGCGTTCAACACACGTACGGAGCGGATGACGTCTCCCGCACCTTGATCCAGCAAGGAGGAGGGAGAGGTTGATGAAGATCCAGCAACCTGACGACGTGGTGGTGGATGCAGCAGGTTCCCAAGAAAGCCGCCGAGCTTCTGCGAGAGGGAGAGGTGTAGCAGGGGAGAGGGAGGCGCCAAGGCTTCAGGGTCCGGCTGCCCTCCCTCCCCCCCTTTATATAGGCCCCCTGGGGGGCACCGGCCCTGGAGATGAGATCTCCCAAGGGGGGGCGACGGCCAAGGGGGGAGGCATGCCCCCCAAGGCAAGTGGGGCGCCCCCCCACCCCTAGGGTTTCCAACTCTAGGCGCAGGGGGGGCCCAAGGGGGGGCGCACCAGCCCACCAGGGGCTGGTTCCCTCCTCACTTCAGCCCACGGGGCCCTCCGGGATAGGTGGCCCCACCCGGTGGACCTCAGGACCCTTCCGGTGGTCCCGGTACAATACCGGTGACCCCCGAAACTCTCCCGATGGCCGAAACTGCACTTCCTATTTTTAATTCTTTACCTCCGGACCATTCCGAAACTCCTCGTGACGTCCGGGATCTCATCCGGGACTCCGAACAACTTTCGGTTTGCTGCATACTCATATTCATACAACCCTAGCGTCACCGAACCTTAAGTGTGTAGACCCTACGGGTTCGGGAGACACGTAGACATGACCGAAACGGCTCTCCGGTCAATAACCAACAGCGGGATCTGGATACCCATGTTGGCTCCCACATTCTCCTTGATGATTTCATCGGATGAACCACGATGTCGAGGATTCAAGCAACCCCGTATACAATTCCCTTTGTCAATCGGTATGTTACTTGCCCGAGAGTCGATCATCGGTATCCCAATACCTCGTTCAGTCTCGTTACCGGCAAGTCACTTTACTCGTACCATAATGCATGATCCCGTGACCAAACACTTGGTCACTTTGAGCTCATTATGATGATGCATTACTGAGTGGGCCCAGTGATACATCTCCATAATACGGAGTGACAAATCCCAGTCTTGATCCGTGTCAACCCAACAGACACTTTCGGAGATACCTGTAGTGCACCTTTATAGTCACCCAGTTACGTTGTGACGTTTGGTACACCCAAAGCACTCCTACGGTATCCGGGAGTTACACGATCTCATGGTCTAATGAAAAGATGCTTAACATTGGAAAATCTCTCGCAAAACGAACTACACGATCTCATGCTATGCTTAGGATTGGGTCTTGTCCATCACATCATTCTCCTAATGATGTGATCCCGTTAGCAATGACATCCAATGTCCATAGTCAGGAAACCATGACTATCTATTGATCAACGAGCTAGTCAACTAGAGGCTCACTAGGGACATGTTGTAGTCTATGTATTCACACGTGTATTACGATTTCCGGATAATACAACTATAGCATGAATAAAAGACAATTATCATGAACAAGAAATACAATAATAATCCTTTTATTATTGCGTCTAGGGCATATTTCCAACAGTCTCCCACTTGCACTAGAGTCAATAATCTAGTTACATTGTGATGAATCGAACACCCATAGAGTTCTGGTGTTGATCATCTTTTGCTCGCGGAAGAGGTTTAGTCAATGGATCTGCGACATTCAGATCCGTATGCGCTTTGCAAATTTCTATGTCTCCATCTTGAGCATTTTCACGAATGGAGTTGAAGCGACGCTTGATGTGCCTGGTCTTCTTGTGAAACCTGGGCTCCTTGGCAAGTGCAATAGCTCCAGTGTTGTCACAGAAGAGTTTGATCGGCCCGACACATTGGGTATAACTCCTAGGTCGGTGATGAACTCCTTCACCCAAATTGCTTCATGCGCTGCCTCCGAGGCTGCCATGTACTCCGCTTCACATGTAGATCCCGCCACGACGCTCTGCTTGCAGCTGCACCAGCTCACTGCTCCACCATTCAACATATACACGTATCCGGTTTGTGACTTAGAGTCATCCAGATCTGTGTCGAAGCTAGCGTCGACGTAACCCTTTACGGCGAGCTCTTCGTCACCCCCTTAAACGAGAAACGTGTCCTTAGTCCTTTTCAGGTACTTCAGGATATTCTTGACCGCTGTCTAGTGTTCCTTGCCGGGATTACTTTGGTACCTTCCTACCAAACTTACGGCAAGGTTTACATCAGGTCTGGTACACAGCATGGCATACATAATAGATCCTATGGCTGAAGCATAGGGGATGACACTCATCTCTTCTTTATCTTCTGCCGTGGTCGGGCATTGAGCCGAGCTTAGTTTCTCACCTTGTAATACAGGCAAGAACCCTTTCTTGGACTGATCCATTTTGAACTTCTTCAATATCTTTTCAAGGTATGTGCTTTGTGAAAGACCTATGAGGTGTCTCGATCTATCCCTATAGATCTTGATGCCTAATATGTAAGCAGCTTCTCCAAGGTCCTTCATTGAAAAACTCTTATTCAAGTAGGCCTTAATGCTGTCCAAAAGTTCTATATCATTTCCCATCAAAAGTATGTCATCTACATATAATATGAGAAATGCTACAGAGCTCCCACTCACTTTCTTGTAAACGCAGGCTTCTCCATAAGTCTGCATAAACCCAAACGCTTTGATCATCTCATCAAAGCGAATGTTCCAACTCCGAGATGCTTGCACCAGCCCATAAATGGATCGCTGGAGCTTGCATACCTTGTTAACATTCTTAGGGTCGACAAAACCTTCCGGCTGCATCATATAGAGTTCTTCCTTAAGATAGCCGTTAAGGAATGCCGTTTTGACGTCCATTTGCCATATCTCATAATCATAATATGCGGCAATTGCTAACATGATTCGGATGGACTTTAGCTTTGCTACGGGAGAGAAAGTCTCATCGTAGTCAACCACTTGAACTTGCCGATAATCTTTAGCTACAAGTCGAGCTTTATAGATGGTAAAATTACCATCCGCGTCTGTCTTGTTCTTAAAGATCCATTTGTTTTCTATCGCTCGCCGATCATCGGGCAAGTCTGTCAAAGTCCATACTTTGTTTTCATACATGGATCCTTTCTCGGATTGCATGGCTTCAAGCCATTTGTTGGAATCTGGGCCCGCCATCGCTTCTTCATAGTTCGTAGGTTCACCGTTGTCCAACAACATGATTTCCAGGACAGGGTTGCCATACCACTCTGGTGTGGAACGTGTCCTAGTGGACCTACGAAGTTCAGTAGCAACTTGATCCGAAGTACCTTGATCATCATCATTCATTTCCTCTCCAGTCGGTGTAGGCACCACATGAACATTTTCCTGAGCTGCACTACTTTCTGGTTCAAGAGGTAGTACTTCATCGAGTTCTACTTTCCTCCCACTTACTCCTTTCGAGAGAAACTCTTTTTCCAGAAAGGATCCGTTCTTGGCAACAAAGATCTTGCCTTTGGATCTAAAGTAGAAGGTATACCCAATGGTTTCCTTAGGGTATCCTATGAAGACGCATTTTTCCGACTTGGGTTCGAGCTTTTCAGGTTGAAGTTTCTTGACATAAGAATCGCATCCCCAAACTTTTAGAAACGACAGCTTAGGTTTCTTACCAAACCATAATTCATACGGTGTCGTCTCAATGGATTTAGACGGTGCCCTATTTAAAGTGAATGTAGCTGTCTCTAGAGCGTATCCCCAAAATGATAGCGGTAAATCAGTAAGAGACATCATAGATCGCACCATATCCAATAGAGTGCGATTACGACGTTCGGACACACCGTTCCGCTGAGGTGTTCCAGGCGGCGTGAGTTGTGAAATGATTGCACATTTCCTTAAGTGTGTACCAAATTCGTGACTTAAATATTCTCCTCCACGATATGATCGTAAGAACTTTATTTTTCGGTCACGTTGATTCTCTACCTCATTCTGAAATTCCTTGAACTTTTCAAAGGTCTCAGACTTGTGTTTCATCAAGTAGACATACCCATATCTACTCAAGTCATCAGTGAGAGTGAGAACATAACGATATCCTCCGCGAGCCTCAACGTTCATTGGACCGCACACATCGGTATGTATGATTTCCAATAAGTTGGTTGCTCGCTCCATTGTTCCGGAGAACGGAGTCTTGGTCATTTTTCCCATAAGGCATGGTTTGCATGTGTCAAATGATTCATAATCGAGAGACTCTAAAAGTCCATCAGCATGGAGCTTCTTCATGCGCTTGACACCAATGTGACCAAGGCGGCAGTGCCACAAGTATGTGGGACTATTGTTATCAACTTTACATCTTTTGGTATTCACACTATGAATATGTGTAACATCACGTTCGAGATTCATTAAGAATAAACCATTGACCATCGGAGCATGACCATAAAATATATCTCTCATATAAATAGAACAACTATTATTCTCGGATTTAAATGAGTAGCCATCTCGTATTAAACGAGATCCTGATACAATGTTCATGCTCAAACTTGGCACTAAATAATAATTATTCAGGTTTAAAACTAATCCCGTAGGTAAATGTAGAGGTAGTGTGCCGACAACGATCACATCAACCTTGGAACCATTCCCGACGCGCATCGTCACCTCGTCCTTCGCCAGTCTCCGTTTATTCCGCAGCTCCTGCTGTGAGTTACAAATATGAGCAACGGCACCGGTATCAAATACCCAGGAGTTACTACGAGTACTGGTAAGGTACACATCAATTACATGTATATCAAATATACCTTTAGTGTTTCCGGCCTTCTTGTCTGCTAAGTATTTGGGGCAGTTCCGCTTCTAGTGACCCTTCCCTTTGTAATAAAAGCACTCAGTCTCAGGCTTGGGTCCATTCTTTGAGTTCTTCCGGCAATCGGCTTACAGGTGGCGGCAACATCCTTGCCGTCCTTCTTGAAGTTCTTTTACCCTTTCCCTTCTTGAACTTAGTGGTTTTATTGACCATCAACACTTGATGTTCCTTCTTGATTTCTACCTCTGCTGACTTCAAAGACTGAAAATACTTCAGGAATAGTTTTCACCATCCCCGCATATTGGAGTTCATCACAAAGCTCTTGTAGCTTGGTGGGAGCGATCAAGGATTCTGTCAATGACCGCCTCGTCAGGAGGTTAATGTCCATTTGGGACAGGCGGTTGTGCAACCCAGACATTTTGAGTATGTGCTCAGCGATGTAACTATTTCCCTCCATCTTACAACTATAGAACTTGTCGGAGACTTCATATCTCTCGACCCGGGCATGAGCTTGGAAAACCATTTTTAGCTCCTCGAACATCTCATATGCTCCATGTTGCTCAAAACGCTTTTGGAGCCCCGGTTCTAAGCTGTAAAGCATGCTACACTGAACGAGGGAGTAATCATCAGCACGAGACTGCCAAGCGTTCATAACGCCTTGGTTCTCTGGGATGGGTGCTTCACCTAGCGGTGCTTCTAGGACATATTGTTTCTTGGCTGCTATGAGGATGATCCTCAGGTTCCGGACCCAGTCCGAATAGTTGCTGCCATCATCTTTCAGCTTGGTTTTCTTTAGGAACGCGTTGAAGTTCATGTTGACATGAGCGTTGGCCATTTGATCTACAAGACATTTTTGCAAAGATTTTATACTAAGTTCATGATAATTAAGTTCATCTAATCAAATTCTTTAATGAACTCCCACTCAGATTTGACATCCCTCTAGTCATCTAAGTGTTACATGATCCGAGTCGACTAGGCCGTGTCCGATCATCACGTGAGACGGACTAGTCATCGTCGGTGAACATCTCCATGTTGATCGTATCTTCCATACGACTCATGTTCGACCTTTCGGTCTCTTGTGTTCCGAGGCCATGTCTGTACATGCTAGGCTCGTCAAGTTAACCTAAGTGTTTTGCATGTGTAAAACTGTCTTACACCCATTGTATGTGAACGTCGGAATCTATCACACCCGATCATCACGTGGTGCTTCGAAACGACAAACTTTAGCAACGGTGCACAGTTAGGGAGAACACTTTCTTGAAATTATTATAAGGGATCATCTTATTTACTACCGTCGATCTAAGTAAACAAGATGCATAAACATAATAAACATCACATGCAATTATATTAGTGACATGATATGGCCAATATCATATAGCTCCTTTGATCTCCATCTTCGGGGCTCCATGATCATCTTGTCACCGGCATGACACCATGATCTCCATCATCATGATCTCCATCATCGTGTCTCCATGAATTTGCTCGCCAACTATTACTTCTACTATTATAGCTAACGGTTTAGCAATAAAGTAAAGTAATTACATGGCGTTGAATCAATGACACGCAGGTCATAAAATAATGAAGACAACTCCTATGGCTCCTGCCGTTGTCATACTCATCGACATGCAAGTCGTGATTCCTATTACAAGAACATGATCTCATACATCACAATATATCATTCATCATTCATCACAACTTTTGGCTATATCACATCACAAGGCAATTGCTGCAAAAACAAGTTAGACGTCCTCTAATTGTTGTTGCATCTTTTACGTGGCTGCAATAGGGTTCTAGCAAGAACGTTTTCTTACCTACGAAAAACCACAACGTGATTTGTCAACTTCTATTTACCCTTCATAAGGACCCTTTTCATCGAATCCGCTCCAACTAAAGTGGGAGAGACAGACACCCGCTAGCCACCTTATGCAACTAGTGCATGTCAGTCGGTGGAACCTGTCTCACGTAAGCGTATGTGTAAGGTTGGTCCGGGCCGCTTCATACCACAATACCGCTGAAGCAAAATAAAACTAGTAACGGCAAGAAAGTTGACAACATCTACGCCCACAACAGATTTGTGTTCTACTCGTGCAATAGAGAACTACACATAGACCTAGCTCATGATGCCACCGTTGGGGAACGTTGCATAAAATAAAAATTTTCCTACGTTCACCAAGATCCATCTATGAATTCATCTAGCAACGAGTGATAGGAGTGCATCTACACACCTTTGTAGATCGCGAGCGGAAGAGTTCAAGTGAACGGGGTTGAGAGAGTCGTACTCGTCGTGATCCAAATCACCGATGACCAAGTGCCGAACGGACAGCACCTCCGCGTTCAACACACGTACGGAGCGGATGACGTCTCCGCACCTTGATCCAGCAAGGAGGAGGGAGAGGTTGATGAAGAACCAGCAGCACGACGGCGTGGTGGTGGATGCAAGAGGTTCAGCAGAGCTTCGCCGAGCTTCTGCGAGAGGGAGAGGTGTAGCAGGGGAGAGGGAGGCGCCAAGGCTTCAGGGTCCGGCTGCCCTCCCTCCCCCCTTTATATAGGCCCCCTGGTGGGGGCGCCGGCCCTGGAGATGAGATCTCCCAAGGGGGGCGGCGGCCAAGGGGGAGGCTTGCCCCCCAAGGCAAGTGGGGCGCCCCCCCACCCCTAGGGTTTCCAACCCTAGGCGCAGGGGGGCCCAAGGGGGGCGCACCAGCCCACCAGGGGCTGGTTCTCTCCCCACTTCAGCCCACGGGGCCCTCCGGGATAGGTGGCCACACCCGATGGACCCCCGGGACCCTTCCGGTGGTCCCGGTACAATACCGGTGACCCCTGAAACTCTCCCGATGGCTGAAACTGCACTTCCTATATATAATTCTTTACCTGCGGACCATTCCGGAACTCCTCGTGACGTCCGGGATCTCATCCGGGACTCCGAACAACTTTCGGTTTGCTGCATACTCATATTCATACAACCCTAGCGTCACCGAACCTTAAGTGTGTAGACCCTACGGGTTCGGGAGACACGTAGACTTGACCGAGACGGCTCTCCGGTCAATAACCAACAGTGGGATCTGGATACCCATGTCGGCTCTCACATGCTCCTCGATTATTTCATCGGATGAACCACGATGTCGAGGATTCAAGCAACCCCGTATACAATTCCCTTTGTCAATCGGTATGTTACTTGCCCGAGATTCGATCGTCGGTATCCCAATACCTCGTTCAGTCTAAATTACCCGGCAAGTCACTTTACTCGTGCCGTAATGCATGATCCCATGACCAAACACTTGGTCACTTTGAGCTCATTATGATGATGCATTACTGAGTGGGCCCAAAGTGATACCTCTCCATAATACGGAGTGACAAATCCCGATCTCGATCTGTGTCAACCCAACAGACACTTTCGGAGATACCTGTAGTGCACCTTTATAGTCACCCAGTTATGTTGTGACGTTTGGTACACCCAAAGCACTCCTACGGTATCCGGGAGTTACATGATCTCATGGTCTAAGGAAAAGATACATGACATTGGAAAAGCTCTAGCAAAACGAACTACACGATCTCATGCTATTCTTAGGATTGGGTCTTGTCCATCACATCATTCTCCTAGTGATGTGATCCCGTTAGCAATGACATCCAATGTCCATAGTCAGGAAACCATGACTATCTATTGATCAATGAGCTAGTCAACTAGAGGCTCACTAGGAACATGTTGTAGTCTATGTATTCACACGTGTATTACGATTTCCGGATAATACAATTATAGCATGAATAAAAGACAATTATCATGAACAAGAAATACAATAATAATCCTTTTATTGTTGTCTCTAGGTCATATTTCCAACACATACCACCGTTGAGAGTATAATATTCCACAAATATAATCTACTGACACATTTCGTAGCGTGACATCACGCCATGGCCTGGTCATTATTCGAACCGTTTTTCTCAAACAGCTACTGCACATATTGCGAGGCGGTTTTCTTGGCACGTCTTGTCGAAGCAGAGATCGTGTCCCCTTATCACGGGATTCTCATCAATACGGGTGTGGGTAACCCAACCGCGCCATCAATTACGGCGCTTGGGGAATAAGCAAGTTTACCAGGCAGGTGGGGAGGCGCATAGTTTCTTCCGCCCTTATAAGGGACAAGGATTCATATTTTTCACCCACGCCTTCCTCTTCCCCTGCCCACTCATACGCATTCAAGCTCCAACGCCCAAGTTCTCATCCTCTCCACAAAGCCATTCCAAGCATGTCCGGAGCGGGGGGCAAGTGGATGGTCTCCTCCGTTACGGAGGAGGACACTATGAAGCTCCGGGGAGCGGGATACCTAGCCGCAGACATCGAGCACCGGCTCCCAGAAGCAGGGCAGATTGTCCATACTCCAAAACCCCATGAGAGGGTGGTATTTCTTACCCACTTCGTCCGCGGACTGGGATTTCCCCTCCAACCGTTTGTCCGCGGGCTCATGTTTTACTATGGGCTGGATTTCAATGATCTGGCCCCTAACTTCATCCTCAACATCTCGGTGTTTATCATCGTGTGCGAGGCCTTCCTTCGCATCAAGCCCCACTTCGGCCTATGGCCTAAGACCTTCAACGTGAAGCCAAAGGTGGTAGTTGGTCAGCAGGCGGAGTGCGGAGGCGCCATGGTGGAAAAAATGCCCAACGTCACCTGGCTCGAAGGCTCCTATGTGGAGACCGTGAAGGGGTGGCAATCGGGGTGGTTCTATGCTACGTCTTGAGCTTGCGTTGGTTTTCCTCGAAGAGGAGAGGGTGATGCAGCAAAGTGTAGCGTAAGTATTTCCCTCAGTTTTGAGAACCAAGGTATCAATCCGAGGAGGCTCCTCAAAAGTCCCACGCACCTACACGGACAAACTGAGAACTCGAAACCAACGCAATAAAGGGGTTGTCAATCCCTTCACGGCCACTTCAAGTAAAGTGAGATCTGATAAAGATAGTATGATAAGATAAATATATTTTTGGTATTTTATGATATAGATGCAAAAAGTAAAGATGCAAATAAAAGTAGATTGGAAACAAGTATGATAAGAGATAGACCCGGGGGCCATAGGTTTCACTAGTGGCTTCTCTCAAGATAGCATAAGTATTACGGTGGGTGAACAAATTACTGTCAAGCAATTGATAGAAAAGCGCATAGTTATGAGATTATCTAGGCATGATCATTTATATAGGAATCACGTCCATAACAAGTAGACCGACTCCTGCCTGCATCTACTACTATTACTCCACACATCGACCGCTATCCAGCATGCATCTAGAGTATTAAGTTCATAAGAACAGAGTAACGCTTTAAGTAAGGTGACATGATGTAGAGGGATAAACTCATGCAATAGATATAAATCCCATATTGTTATCCTCGATGGCAACAATACAATACATGCCTTGCAACCCTTTCTGTCACTGGGTAAGGACACCGCAAGATTGAACCCAAAGCTAAGCACTTCTCTCATGGCAAGAAAGATCAATCTAGTTGCCCAAACTAAACCGATAATTCGAAGAGACTTGCAAAGATAACTCAATCATACATAAAAGAATTCAGAGAAGATTCAAATATTATTCATAGATAAACTTGATCATAAACCCACAATTCATCGGATCTCGACAAACACACCGCAAAAAGAGATTACATCGAATAGATCTCCACAAGAGAGGGGGAGAACATTGTATTGAGATCCAAAAAGAGAGAAGAAGCCATCTAGCTAATACCAATGGACCCGTAGGTCTGTGGTAATTAAACTACTCACAACTCATCGGATGGGCAATGATGTTGATGTAGAGGCCCCCCGTGCTTGATTCCCCCTCCGGCAGAGTGCCGTCGAAGGCCCCAAGCTGGGATCTCGCGGATACAGAAGGTTACGATGGTGGAAATTGTGTTTCGTGGTGCCCCTGGATGTTTTCGGGGTGCGTAGGTATATATAGGAAGAAGAAGTACGTCGGTGGCCACCCGAGGGGCCCACGAGACAGGGGGCGCGCCCTATAGGGGGGGCCCTCCTATCTCGTGGAGGCTCCGGTTGCTTCTTGACTTGCACTCCAAGTTCTCTGGATCACGTTCGGCGAGAAAATCACGTTCCCGAAGGTTTCATTCCGTTTGGACTCCGTTTGATATTCCTTTTCTTCGAAATACTAAAATAGGCAAAAAACAACAATTCTGGGCTGGGCCTCCGGTTAATAGGTTAGTCCCAAAAGTAATATAAAAGTGGAAAATAAAGCCCAATATGGTCCAAAAGAGTAGATAAAGTAGCATGGAGCAATAAAAAATTATAGATACGTTGGAGACGTATCATTGTACATCACCGAGCCGCGCGACACCAACTGGGTGGCGGCCCCCGAATTACGATCCGGCATCCCCATGCGGCTCACCTCCTGGAAAGAGAAAGGCCTTTCCCGGGGTTCGTCGGTGGAGCTGACCGGACTACAGAAATGTATCAAGAATATGATAAGCAAGAAAATCAAGCTTGTCAACATGGTCCAAGTCATGCTCTTCCGCCGGATCCTCCTGTGTCCAAGTCGGGAATTCAATTTGTGGGAGTTCGACTCGGCTAAGCACCAGACACTGCGAGAGCTCTTCGACATGACGCACAAAGACGTCTGGAAGGTGTTGTTCAAGGGCGCCGAGGTACCTCCTCCTCTTATCGAAGATCGCGGACTCAGCGCAAAGTGCCCTACCAATCCGATAAGTCTTTTATATCTCACAAAATGTTTCTTTGCCCAGCATAATAGTGTGAGGGGTCTGAGCCTCCATGTCATTTTAAGAGGACTGGGTAGCGACAGCGGAGTAGATCGACTGTCCAGCCCCCCTGCCCGAAGATCCAGCAGATGATCTCCTAACAGAGATGCTGGTTCCAGCGCCTTATGAGGTGCCGGAGAAGAAGGCCAAGAAGAAGGCCACGGGGACCAGGAAAGGTCTCCGGCGCAAGGTCATATTGGACTCATCGTCCGAAAACACCGAGGCGCACTCCTCCCACGAAAATGAGGAGGAGGAAGAGGAAAGTTCCCCCCCCCCCCAATCAGGGGAGACAAGAAAAGGAAGGCCGCCCCATCTGGGGAGGCCGAAGGGTCCAAGAAGGGAAGGACCCTCCTTCCGGACTGCTCCACAACAACCGCTTTTAGCGACGGTGAGTGGTTGCCTAGGGACAAACCCCTGGCGAAGTCGTAAGTATTCGGATGCCATAATAGTTCTTGGTATGTTTTATTTTATTGCTTCTTATCAAGCCGAACATGATTATGCAGTCCCTCGAGAGCCCATATCGATGTATCCTCTTCGGAGGAGTCTTTAGGCTCGTCGGAGAAGAAGAGCGATTCACTTCCGACCGCCTCCTCTCCCCGCCCTACGGATGACGCCGAGGTGTTGTCTCAAAGGGCACTGAACCAAGGGGAGACAGTTCCGGAGGCGCCCCAAGGCGACATTCCGGACGCTGGGCGCAGGAGGGGCAAGACTCCCATGGGCAGTGGGGGCAGCAAGTCTAGCCCCCGGCCGAATACTGCACCGGAACCTCCAGTGGTTCCGGATTCTGTCAGGCGACCCCTTGCTAAGAGGGGCAAGCCGTCCGTGCCGATGGCCTTTGTCCATCCAGAGGCATCGGCAACTTGCTAGAAGCGCTTCGCGGCGCTTCCATTGACGAATAGCACCGCACTATCATGAGTGCGGTGGTCAAGAAGGTTCAGTCCGCCAAAAGTGGATTGACTGAAGCCTGTGCCAGCCTCCTAACAGGCTTTGAGGTAAGTAATCAAATTATAAGAAAATGTTACAGCATAGACAGTAGCCCCTGATGCTCTGTTTGGCGTTCGCAAAGAAAGGTCGAACAGAGGATCAAAATAATCACAGGAGTCTAATCAGAATATGTCTATGTGCATAAGTAGGCTTCGCTGCTGGCTGCTGCCGCACGTACTACGAAGGTCTTCGTACTGAAGCGGGAGTCCAAGGAAGAGCTCGACATTACCAAGAGGCAGCTCGAGGAGAACAAAGGTAAGTGATACCCCGTCTGTCTATCGAAAGAAAAAAAATAAGATGGTTGTTAAACCATATGATCGTCATGAATTTTGCTAGGGGCCACGACCGAAGTGGCGACCCTGAAGAAGGCGTTGTCCGAGGCTGAAGACAAAGCGGCCAAGGAGCGTGCCGAGCGCGAGAAGCAAGAGGCTCGAGTCGGCGAGGTGCAGCAAGAGCTCCAGGATTATGTCAAGAAGTACGAGTCCTTGGAGCGTGACTCTAAGACACAAGGGTCCGAGCTTGCAAAGGCCCTCGAGAACGCACAAAATGCCAAGGCCGAAGCCCAGAAGGCCCTCCAGGAAACTGAGGCGGTCAAGAACATAGCGGCAGGTAAGGCATTCATTATGCAAAGCAAGCATGTGAGGGAAACTTTCCTTTTACTTATGCCGCGGAGTGCTACCGGGCCGAGGAAGGGAGCTCGACGGAGAAGTTGTTCTGGTCTCAGTATACTGGGACCGAACATCCGATGCCCTTGAGCGACCAGTTAAAGCAACTGGTCGAGCTTCACAAGGCGGCCGAACTGGCCATGAGGGGCCTTATAGTCCGGATGTGGCCTGGCGAGCCCCTGCCTGGCAGCTATTTCGGCCTGGTAATGCGACTTGTGAACGCCTGCCCATGGCTTGAAGTCATAAAGCGGTCCGTCTGCGTTGAAGGTGCGCAGGGCTTTTTCCCGGGCGAAAGTGCACTGGGCGAAGATGGATGCCGAAAAGCTGGTGAAGGAGGGGCCGCCGGAGGGCAAGGAGCATCGCCACCCCGAAAAATATTATGACAGTGTCCTGAAGGGCGCTCGCCTTGTGGTGGAGGAATGCGCTAAGGATGTAATATTTGAATGAATGTACTCATGTGATCCTGTAAGATGAAAACGAGTTCATGTGCGCTATATAACGCTTTGTTGATTTAAAATATTACCTTCTATGCGGCCGTTTATAAAATTTGAGAGTTGGCGAGTCGTCGGCTTCTGCCCCCATGTAACTAGTACTGAGGTGTTTGGGATAAACCTGATCACTCTTTATCCTAGTTTTGGGTCCTTCGAAGGAGGTGTTCAGCACAACGAACCAGGTAATCGGACTATAAAGCTTTATCACTCTCACTTAGCCATAGAAGTCGACAATTTTAACATTTGGCGAAGCACCTAGTATTCGGAGGGCCGAACTTGGGGCGCTATATACGCGTAAATCGGACAAGGCCGACTCTTCGCCCGAACCGGAAAAAATCTTTAAGGATTTGAGACCTCTCAAACAGCGACCAGCTCTCGTCGCATCATGACAGTCAGTTTTCGGCTTTATCTACTGAGGTGCTTGTCCGGAAGAACCGGTACACAATCGCAGTAGTTCTCCCAGTGCTACCTTAGCCGATATAGCGGAACATAAGGTACCAAAACATGGGAGCCGGGCAAACCCAACTATTGACCCAAGACATGATTCGGAGCTGATGCATATAATGCTATAAGTTCGGGGTGCCGCACTGTCGAAAGTGTTCGGACTTTTCGTGCCGTGTTATGGGGTACACTAAAGCCCCTGGCGCACTGGTCGTACCAGAATGTACGAGTGCCATTTGTCGTAGATAAGCATACAAGGAAAAAAAAGAAATGCAATAATAGGCTAACGCTATACATTTAAATAATACATCAAAGCATACGTATAAAATTATTGCAATAAGCAAAAAATAGGATTGTTTGACATGTCCTATCCAAGGGCAAGCTGCATATGGGTATGTAAAAATAGGTACATCGATCGTTATCAGAGACCACCTGGGAATTCCCTTGTACGTCAGAGCATCTTGCTTCCTTTGTATTTCCTTCCCGTAATGGGTCCAATAATCGATCGCGGAAAGGGCTTCCAGAGAGTAAGGTCCTGAAAGAGAGAAAATGATAAAGGTATACGGCCCCTGGGGCGGTTGAGCCGCATTGTGGGACGTGCCATAGCCGTGCCTCCGCCTATGCCCATGGTATTTTGAGTGCGTAGTTATGTACACGCGGCGCAAATTTCGCCGCTTGACTGGGAATAGGATGGAGGCCGAATTGCTAGCCGAGCTCTAAACGTGCCTGGCGATCCTATTGCGGGGTACTCCGGACTCGTTTGAAGGTGTCCGGGTGTTTTTTTGCTGAATTGGCGGTTGGCCATAGAAGGCTACTTTGTACTTACGCTGCGAGGGCTGCAGTGTGCTCCTCCATGCGGAGTGAGCGGTCTCTGTTTCCATTAACTGTTATAACCCCGCGAGGTCCTGGCATTTTGAGCTTGAGGTATGCATAATGCGGGACCGCATTGAATCTAGAAAATGCGATTCGTCCGGGCAGTGCGTGATAGCCGCTACAGAAGGGGACGATATCGAAGATTAACTCCTTGCTTTGGAAGTTGTCCGTAGATCCGAAGACCACTTCCAGTGTGATTGAGCTCGTGCAACAGGCCTCTACACCTGGGATGACACCTTTGAAGGTGGTTTTGGTGGGTTTGATCCTCGAGGGGTCTATACCCATTTTGCACACTGTATCCTGATAGAGCAGGTTCAGGCTGCAGCCCCCGTCCAAAAGGACTCGGGTGAGGTGAAATCCGTCAATGATGGGATCAAGAACCAATGCAGCAGAACCGCCATGACAGATACTAGTGGGGTGGTCCCTACGATCGAAAGTGATCAGACAAGAAGACCATGGGTTGAACTTTGGGGCAACTGGCTCCATCGCATAGACGTCCCTTAGTGCATGCTTTCGTTCCCTCTTGGGAATATGGGTTGCGTATATCATGTTCACCGTTTTCACTTGGGGAGGGAATTTCTTATGTCCTCCTGTGTTCGGCGGCCGGGACTCCTTGTCGTCGTCGCTGTGCAGCCCCTTTTTCTTGTTTTCGGCATTCAACTTGCCGGCCTGTTTGAACACCCAGCATTCTCTGTTGGTGTGGTTGGCTGGTTTATCGGGGGTGCCGTGAATTTGACACGAGCGATTGCGGTCCAAACTGGACGGGCCCGGATTGCTTCTTTTGAACGCCTTTTTCCGCTGACCGGATTTAGAACCACTGAATCCGGCATTGACTGTCGTGTCTTCGGTGTTATCGCCGTTATTGCGGCGCTTGTTTCTGTTGCGACGTAGCCTGCCGTTGCTATCTTTGGCATCTGAATTGCCAGGGTTTCTTGACGTATTGTTGCTGCGAGCCAGCCAGCTGTCCTCGCCCGCGCAAAAGCGGGTCATGAGTGTCGTGAGGGCTGCCATGGACTTCGGCTTCTCTTGGCCGAGATGTCGGGCGAGCCACTCATCACGGATGTTATGCTTGAATGCCGCTAAGGCCTCAGCATCCGGACAATCGACAATTTGGTTCTTTTTAGTTAGGAACCGAGTCCAGAATTTCCTGGCTGACTCTCCGGGCTGTTGTGTTATGTGACTTAAATCGTCAGCATCCGGTGGCCGCACATAAGTGCCCTGGAAGTTGTCCAGGAATGCGTCTGCCAGGTTCTCCCAACTTCCAATGGAGTTTGCCGGCAAGCTATTCAGCCAATGTCGAGCTAGCCCTTTGAGTTTTAGTGGGAGATATTTGATGGCGTGTAGATCGTCCCCGCGGGCCATGTGAATGTGGAGGAAGAAGTCCTCTATCCATACCGTGGGGGTCTGTAGTACCATCATATGATTCAATGTTCACGGGTTTAAACCCTTATGGGAATTCGTGATCCATCACTTCATCAGTGAAGCATAGGGGGTATGCGGCGCCTCTGTGCCGGGCTATGTCACGACGCAGTTCATTCGAGTCTTGTCTACTGTATTCGGCCCGGCCGGATTTGCTTTTAGTGTATCCTGCGCGACGGTCATCGTCACGCGTTGGGGCGCGCCCACGTGATCCGTAGATCGATCTTGTATGTCCTGCTTTGTTTTCCAATATGTCTTGCAGGTCCTGCGTGTTACCCCGGGACTTGGTATTTTTTTTTTGACTGGCGGCGGGGTGCGGGCTGTACTTCGGCCTGGTATGCCGCTTTATCTTGGCCACGAGGTGGCCGGTCAGCCGCATCATACGCTGGAAGCGTAGGTTTTAATGCTTCCTCCTCGAGTTGGGGTAGCAACATGTGCTTTGGGTAACTTTTGGTTGGGCGTTCGAGTTCATATTCCTTGGCCGCCAGGACCTCAGTCCATCTATCTGCTAGTAGATCTTGGTCAGCTTGAAGCTGCTGCTGCTTTTTCTTCAGGCTTTTTGCTGTGGTTATAAGCTGGCGCTTAAAGCGCTCCTGTTCGACGGGATCCTCAGGCACGATAAATTCTTCGTCGCCGAGGCTCACCTCGTCTTCGGAGAGAGGCATGTAATTGTCATCCTATGATTCTCCATCTGCTGCCTGTTCCTTAGGGCTAGCTTGCCCATCCTCCCGCTCGAGGCCTTGCTGAAGATTATTGTCTTCGTCTTCGGAACTATCCGCAACGTTATTGTCTCTTGTGACGGTATCACCGTGTTTTCTATGGCGGGGCTTAGAGCGGCGCTGTTAACGCCGGTGCTTAGATTGCTTCTCGAGGGGATTATCCTCTGTTGCCTTGTTGCCATCGCTTTCTTTGGGGGTGTCCACCATGTATATATCATATGATGAGGTGGCAGTCCAGCGCCCTGTGGGCGGTGGTTCCTGTTCTTCTCCTACATCGTCGTCCATACCGTCGATGTCTTCGGAGCCGAAATCAAGCATGTCGGTTAAGTCGTCGACAGTGGCTATTAAGTGGGTGGTAGGTGGGGAACGAATTTCTTCATCGTCCGCTTCCCACTCAAGACGGACATAGTTCGGCCAAGGGCCTCCCGACAAGGAGATAGACCTTAATGAATTTAGCACATCGCCCAGGGGTGAGTGCTGAAAGATATCCACGGAGGAAAACTCCATGATCGGCACCCAATCGGATTCGACAGGCACGGACGCAGGCGGTTCGGAACCCGTGGCCGGGGACGAATCCAAGAATCCGGCAACACAGGTCTCATAGGAGGTGAAATCAGTATACGGCTCTATCGCCACTGAGTGTGCGGCCTCCATGGCGGGGTCCATCCAACCGTCCTCGGACGGCGCAATCTGCTTTGGATTAAGGGCCAGAGTAACCACATGTGTGATCTCCCGAACACCGTCCGGCGGCAGAGTTAAGTCATGCTCGTCGTGACCGTGCGGCGCACATGACATGGGCTCGAATCCGTCGAAGACCAAGTCACCGCAGATGTCGGCGGTATAGTTTAAGTTTCCAAACCTGACCTAACAGCCAGGGGCGTAGCTCTCGATCTGCTCTAGATGGCCAAGCGAGTTGGCCCGCAGTACGAAGCCGCCGAAAACTAAGATTTGTCCGGGGAGAAAAACTTCACCCCGAATCGCATCTTGTCGATGATCGAAGGAGCCATCAAGCCTTATGGTGACGTCATAGTGGAACTCTCAATGAAAGCACCAATGTCGGTGCCAAAACCGGCGGATCTCGGGTAGGGGGTCCCGAACTGTGCGTCTAAGGCGGATGGTAACAGGAGGCGGGGGACACAATGTTTACCCAGGTTCGGGCCCTCTCGATGGAGGTAATACCCTACTTCCTGCTTGATTGATCTCGATGATATGAGTATTACAAGAGTTGATGTACCACGAGATCGTAGAGGCTAAACCCTAGAGCTGGCCTATGATTATGATTGTTGTTGTCCTACGGACTAAACCCTCCGGTTTATATAGACACCGGAGGGGGCTAGGGTTACACAGAGTTGGTTACAAGGGAGGAGATCTACATATCCGAATTGCCAAGCTTGCCTTCCACGCAAAGGAGAGTCCCACCCGGACACAGGACGAAGTCTTCAATCATGTATCTTCATAGTCCAATAGTCCGGCTAAAGGATATAGTCCGGCTGTCCGAGGACCCCTCCCTCAACCCCAAGTACAACTATGGATATCCGCCAGGCCAGCCATGGCAATAGACCAACTTAGGCCAAAAGGCTAAGCTTGGGGGAGTACGTATTTCTCACCGACATTACATTCATGTTCACACACTCATTGCCAGATGTCGGTGCTCATACTCTTTCACTGTAATATCCATGCTAGTTTATTTTATTTTTATGCTTTCTTCTTGTGTGATTGAAAAATCTTATGAAAACCAAAAAATTAGTTGTAGCATCTAGCTACTTTACCTTTCTTGCTGTAGTAGTAATAATTAAAAAGAAAACCCAAAAATATTTCCTATTCTTATTTTGCTTGTTGGGAGCTTTCCCGTGTAAATAATTTTATTTCTTTTCTTTAGGGGTCGATAGGAGAAGACCATAATAATTTTTTTGAAGTGGCTCTTATATGCATTATTGTTGATTTAACCAAGAGCCCATATTGCCTTGTCTTCTCCTGTTTATTGAATGCTTGCAAATTCCAGCTTAGTCCAATGCACATGCACTATTATTATTATTCACATCGTTCGGTCGTGCAAGTGAAAGGCAATTATGACGATATATGATGGACTGATTGAGATGAGAGAAGCCGGTATGAACTCGGCCTCTCTTGTTTTTGTAAATATGATTAGTTCATCGTTCCTGATTCAGCTTATTATGAATAAACATGTTTGCAATGACACCTAGAGATTATAGTTGCTCGTGCCATGCTTGATTAGCTAGGAGTTTATAATGGTTTACCTTGAGTGCCAACAAGCTATTAAATTGGTTGTGGTTTGGTATGATAGGGTGGTATCCTCCTTTGAATGATTCAAGTGACTTGACTTGGCACATGTTCACGCATGTAGTTGAAACAAATCTACATAGCCTTCACGATATTTATGTTCATGGTGGATTATATCCTACTCATGCTTGCATCCAATGTTTATTAATTTTAGTGCATGTTCATGACTGTTGTCGCTCTCTAGTTGGTCGCTTCCCAGTCTTTTTCTAGCCTTCACTTGTACTAAGCGGGAATACTGCTTGTGCATCCAATCCCTTAAACCCCAAAGTTTTTCCATATGAGTCCACTATACCTTCCTATATGCGGTACTACCTGCCGTTCCAAGTAAATTTATATGTGCCTGATAACCAACAAGTGTAGGGGATCGCAACATCTTTCGAGGGTAAAGTATTCAACCCAAATTTATTGATTTGACACAAGGGGAGCCAAAGAATATTATCAAGTATTAGCAACTGAGTTGTCAATTCAGCCACACTTGGATAACTTAATGTCTGCAGCAAAGTATTTAGTAGCAAAGTAGTATGATAGTGGTGGTAACGGTAACAAAAGTAACGGAAGCAAAAGTAATATTTTTGGTATTTTGTAGTGATTGTAACAGTAGCAACGGGAAAGTAAATAAGCATAAACCAGTAGATGGGAAACTCGTAGGCATTGGATCGGTGATGGATAATTATGCCGGATCACGGTTCATCATGTAACGATCATAACATAGGGTGACCTGAACTAGCTCCAATTCATCAATGTAATGTAGGCATGTATTCGAATATAGTCATACGTGCTTATGGAAAAGAACTTGCATGACATCTTTTGTCCTACCCTCCGTGTGGCAGCAGGGTCCTAATAGAAACTAAGGGATATTAAGGCCTCCTTTTAATAGAGAACCGGAACAAAGCATTAGCACATAGTGAATACATGAACTCCTCAAACTATGGTCATCACCAAGAAGTTTCCCGATTATTGTCACTTCGGGGTTGTCGGATCATAACACATAATAGGGGACTATAGACTTGCAAGATAGGATCAAGAACTAACTTATATTCATGAAAACATAATAGGTTCAGATCTAAAATCATGGCACTCGGCCCCTAGTGACAAGCATTAAGCATAGCAAAGTCATAGCAACATCAATCTCAGAACATAATGGATACTAGGGATCAAACCCTAACAAAACTAACTCGATTACATGATAGATCTCATCCAACCCATCACCGTCCAGCAAGCCTACGATGGAATTACTCACGCATGGCGGTGAACATCATGAAATTGGTGATGGAGGATGGTTGATGATGACGACAGCGACGAATCCCCCTCTCCGGAGCCCCGAACGGACGCCAGATCAGCCCTCCGGAGAGGTTTTAGGGCTTGGCCACTACTAGGAAAAGGGCTATAGATAGGATTGACACTAATGGCGCACCAGGGAAGCAGTGCGCCACTACTATATACTAATGGCGCACCGGTTTGTGATGCGCCATTAGTGTGGAAGACACTAATGGCGCACCATACAAAAGGTGTGCCACTGATAATTTTTTTCATTTTACATACATAATAATGGCGCACTCCTAGACTAGTGCGCCATTACTAGTTCTAACTAGTGATGGCGCACCAGCCTAGGAGTGCGCCATTAGTGTAAGTTTTTTTCATTTTTTTTGCAAAACTACTAATGGCGCACTGTGTCATAGTGCGCCATTACTAGTTTAAACTACTAATGGCGCATATATATATATATATATATATATATATATATATATATATATATATATATATAATTATCTGAAAAACTCTATTGTCGCACCACAAGCAGGTGCGCCATTAGTCTTCAAGGTTACTAATGGCGCATTTGCATGTGGTGCTCATTAGTAACTTCTGAGACCCCAACAAGATATTTTGCACAACCCCACACCTACCCACTCACTTTCCCCACTTCATTCCCTCCATCTCCTTCTCCAAGCTTTCGGCTGCCTCCTCCTCCTCACCTCATTTCCACCATAGATTCATCAAAATTAAGTGGTGAAATTACCTTTTTGATAGCTAAGTAAGGGAAAGCTATCTTCATGATGTAGATCTACTTTTTTCTCCCTAGCTCGCTCCGACAACGTGCACATGCACTTTTTGTGGCCTAGCTAGATCTATGTATGTTTGTGGTGTTGCATGTGTTTGTGGTGTTGCATATATGTTTGTGTTTGCAGGTACCGGTATTTGAAATGCGATAGTTGCCAATATTTTGCCGGAACGTTGATTCATTTCCGTTTCGGCGAGAATTTCGGCACTATGCATTCTTTTTGGTCCTATTTTTAGGGAAGGTCATGCCAAATTTTTTATTGGTTCTAAAATATCGTTTAGCTCTACCCCTTGAGCGACCATGGTCCATACGATGACCGAAGGCATCGTGAATAGGTTTTTGAGCTCCACGAAGGCCGAGATGCTTCAAAAGAACGAGACGGAGATAAGATGTCCGTGTCGAAGATGCAAGATGAAGAGCCTTATTGCGGACCCGGATTCCGGGCAGGTGCCGGACCACCTGCTCTTGCGTGGTTTCATGGATGGCTATCGGTGGCAAGGTGATGAAGATGACTATGAAGTCGTCCATGGGGGCCGGGCAAGAAGTGAGGAAGGGCAACAAGACAAGTACCACCGCGGCGAGGGCGGGCGAGAAGACGAAGAATCTCCAGGACATAATCACGACGGTGATCTTTGTACCACGATCATCATGTAGAAGATGTCGTACATGATGATGGGGAAGATCAAGACGAAGGGCATGATCATGAAGATGAAGATGCCGGAGCAGACGGCGATCGAGGCTGGGTGCAGGACCCTCATATTCAAGAGCTGCTTCTCAAGCAGACGGATAACGCAAGAGCTGCCGCATGAGAGAAAGCCAAGCTGGATCAACTGGAGATAGACGCGGTTACTCCATTGTATGAAGGATGCAGGCCCGAGGATACCCACACTGAAAGTAGCAGCTCATGGCTCTGGAGATGAAGGTAAAACACAAAATGACCGGCGATGCTTCGACAAGAACATGTCATTACGCACGAACGTCTTCCCAAGGGGAACAAGTGCCCGACCAGTTTCGAGGAGGGAAGAAAATCGTGTGTCCTCTGGATTTACCGCATACGTGAAATACCATGTGTGCATGAACAATTGCATCATTTATCGGGACGAGCACACGGAGTCTACCATATGTCCGGTGTGCAGCGTGACTCGATACAAGAAGAGGAAGAAAGCTCCTCGAAAATCGGTGTGGTACTTTCCGATCACTCCTCGCCTGCAGCGGTATTTCGCGGACCCTAAGGTAGCAAAGCTCCTGCGTTGGCACGGATAGGGAGGAGAAGAAGCAGGAAGATGGCGGAAATGATCCGGAGATAAATAAAAAGACAAGATGCTGAGTCACCCTAAGGATGCGAGCGGTGGCAAGCGTTGAACTTTGAATACCAGAATTTGGGAAGGATCCAAGGAACATCGTTACGGCGCGAGCACCGATGGAGTCAATCCGTTTGGCAGCGGAGAAGCACACATAGCACTGGCCTGTGTTTGTGTGGATGTACAACCTTCCCCTGGTTGTGCATGAAATTGAAGTACATTCACATGAGTATGCTAATTGAAGGGCGAAACAACCAGGGAGCGACATCAATCTGTACGGGCTGCTTTGAAGGAGGAGCTAGACACGCTGTGGAAAACGGCAGCCAATACGTGGACGCCGCAGAGAAAGAATATTTCCCTATGAGAGCCGCATTGCTCACGACGGTGCACGACTATCTCGATTCTGGATATCTCATGAGGCAGGTAGTCCACGGATTTTACGGATGCGTAAGGTGCATGGATGACACAACGTATCGCCCGACTAGATAGAGATCCCAGGTCTTGAAAACCGTGTTCATGGGACATCGAAGGTGGCTTGGCGATGATGACCTGTGGAGGAAGCAAGGATCTGTTCGATGGTGAAACCGAACCCAAAACGCCCGTGTCACGAGGAGCGGCGAGGAAATAGACGAGCTGTTGAAAAATTGGAAAGATCGCCTTGCCGGAAAGAAGCAAAAGGCGCCAGAGCCGGAAAGAAGCGAAGGCGCGAGCAGCTCTTTGAAGGTATGGAAAACAAGGTCTGTTTTCTGGGACTTGCCGTACTAGAAGATCCACCGTGTGCCTCACAGCCTTGATGTCATGCATATCACGAATAACGTGTGCGAGAGTCTGCTTGGTACCCTGCTCAACATGCCAGAGAGGACCAAAGATGGGCCGAAAGCAAGGGCAGACTTGAAATCAATGGGCATCAGGCAGGAGCTTCACGCTAATGATGAAGAGGATGATGATGATGATGATGATGATGATGATGAGGCGAAGCAGGACATAGAAAGTCGTCGCAAAGGCAAAAACGCCAAGAAGACCGGAAATGACTACCCTCCCGCGTGCTTCACTCTAAGTCAGGAGGAGATCGAGCAGTTTTCACCTGCCTCCTAGGAGTAAAACTTCCTTCTGATTCTGTGAGGGAAGATAAGCGGATACCTAGACCCAGTGAAGCGAAGTTCAGCGGGATGAAGTCTCACGACCGTATCGCGTCCGATGACGCAAATATTTCCGGTTGCAATCCATTGGGATCATGGGCCAGCGCACGTCCGTGAAACGCTATTTGGCCTATATAACTTTTTCGGCGTCATCTCTCGGAAGTCGATTGGCGTGAGGCAACTTCGAAGGCTACAGGAAGAGATCGTGGTGATACAATGCGAGCTTGAGATGTACTTCCGCCCGCATTCTTCGATGTTATGGTGCATCTGCTGGTCCATATCGTGGAGGATATCATCCAACTCGGCCGACGCGTTCCTGCACGGCATGATGCCGTTCGAAAGGATGAATGGTGTCATCAAAGGATACGTTCGCAACATGTCACGTCCAGAGAGAAGTATAGCCAGGGGCTTTCTGACCACCGCCGCCGACGACCCACCACAACCCTCCCCCGCTCCACCGCCGCCGACGAGCACCCCCCCCCCCCACCTCCCCCGTTCACGGGCGCCAACGGG
This sequence comes from Aegilops bicornis, assembly GCA_021605145.1. Taxonomy (NCBI): domain Eukaryota; kingdom Viridiplantae; phylum Streptophyta; class Magnoliopsida; order Poales; family Poaceae; genus Aegilops; species Aegilops bicornis. Next base: position 677,860,571 of record CM038672.1, read on the forward strand.
CACCCCAGCACCTCCCCGCTCCACCGCCGCCAGGTACCCCCGCACCCTCCCGCTCCACCGCCGCCGCCGCCGATGATATTTTCAAGTAACAAATTTGAACATATTTTTAAAAAATTATTACTGTTTTTATAAAAATATTACTGTTATGATTTAAACAAGTTTGAACATATTTAAACACAAATAAATATCAAACAGGATTTAAAATGCATAAAAAAATATTGGGGAGCCTGGGAATCGAACCCAGGACCTCCTGGTGTGGTGCCGCGTACTAACCAGTCGGGCTAGTGGGCGGGTTCTATTGTAGATAGGGTTAGGTGGTATATAACCTCACAAGTCGGGCTAGCTTAAATTACTTATGGCGCACCCCTCGGTGGTGCGCCATTGCTATGGATGTACTTATGGCGCACCCCTGGCTGGTAAGCCATTGCTAAGCCTCCCCCCACACTAAAATCCCCAATCTCTCACATTTCTCTGTAATCCCTCCCCTGCCTCGTCTCACCCGCGCCTGACCACCACCGCCCACCACTTCCCCCGTGCTCGCCGTCCCCGGCCGTGCTCGCTTCCCCCACCGCACCCGAGCACCTCCCTCACCGTCCCCCCTCCGCCCGCGCCCGCGCCCTCGCCGTCCCCCTCCCCCCGCGGCCCCGCCTGCGTCAACCTCCTCTCGAGCGTGACAGCTAGGGTTCCTAGCCGCCGCCACCGTTCTTGACCCGCCCGCTGCAGCGCGCGCCCGGCCGAACCCTCCGCTGCCCGCCTCAGACAGGACCCTAGCAGCGCCTCCCCCATCAAGCAGCCCGCTCCCACCAGTGGCGCCCCCTCCTGAGCAGGCGCTCCTGCCAAGCAACGCTGCCGCCCGGAGCTACTCCGGTGACTAGTCCGTAGGCAGGTAGCCACCACTCCTTCGTCCTTCCTCACTCTTCCCTCATCCCCCCTCCCCCCTTCCTTCCTCCCTCTTCCCTCATCCTCTGTTCAATTTTTTTTCCTGATTTTTTTAGTGGATGAGTAGTTGATGTAGATTCGATACTGTGGGAATATAATGATAGTTATTTCTTGCTTGCTGCGTGATTTTTCCAGAGCATGCTCAAGTTTACATGTGAAAGGATTGTGCTTGATAGGTGTTTGTGATAATGCCTCTAAGGGCAAATGTTTAAAAATTGTAGGTTGAATATTTTTCATGAGCAAATGTTTTGTTTTAAACATGTTAGCAAATTGTAGATTAAGCTGTTTTATCTGCAATTTGAGAGAGCAGGAGCTTTGTGTTGGTTATACTGGCCGAAATTGGTTAACACACATCTTCCAGAGAGATCCCTGTTCTAGGATCTGAGCTCTCTCTTCTCTGAATTCAACTAAGGCATGAGGAACAAGGGGGGAGATAGCTATTAGATCCATGTCTTAGTAGTGGTAAACAATCATGTAGGTCAATTTTGACTCGATCTTGAACTCTGAGGTTGCAATGTTTGGGCATCAACACTTGTAAGAAAAGAAAAGCAGGAGAATGAAGATTATATTAAAAAATGGTATTAGTAGTGGTAAACAAGCATATAATCCCTCCTGGTAGTAACAATAACTTTATGCGGAGAGTGAAAGAAGAAGCATAGGCTTAATTGAGCTGTGGAGTTCTTGTTACCTTATGCATCTGTCCTCGTTAGTTACATGTCTCTCTCTGTTTGTGTTTTTTGCGTAATGAGTTCGATCACGGTTGGAGAAAAATTGAGGCGTTTGTTGGCTCCAAGACAGTGATACAGGTATATACATGTCCTCTGCTTACTTGTTTGGTTTGCAATAGTGGTGAGCCTCCTCCACCCCCACCCATTCCCCCCACTGTCTCCGAAAATGAAAACATAAAGAGAGTGCCCTTATAGTGATGGCATATTTCGATTTTGGATCCAACCTCCGCTGGCTGTAGCTCAGAGCCGATTTTCTAACTCTTGGCCATTCTAGAGCTGGTGTTTATTCACAATGATTTGGGCTAGCTCCATTTTGGTGGAGTCACCAAGATGCCCAAAGATGGTTGCAGTCTTGTAAACCCTAGCTACATAGTATTGCTTATATATATGGACATGTCTCTGAAGTTATGTAGCACATGCATTTCAAGTTCTTTGCTAGTCAACTTGGAATCCTTGATGGACCGTTTATTTTTTTCTACTGTGAAACTGTGTTTCGTGTAACATTTATATTCTTAAAAAATCTCTGGATGCTTTGGTTGAGAATGAGTAACTTGTGTAAACACAAGTAGGACCTTTGGCTGCTTGTGCTATTGGTAGCAGGTAAATCTTGCTTCAGTCTTCTTACTTTGTGATGTGTCTGGGTTAAGCTCTAATTTCACCCTGATCAATAATTATGGCCCTATTGTTTCTTTCTAAACCTGAAATTACTGATGCGTTAATTCATCTGTTAAAAACAACTCTCTCTCGCTTCCTCTGGGCACTTTTAGTTGTTCTTTGAAAATGAAAAACGAAGGTCATACCGATCCTAGTTGGTATTATTTTCCTCAATTTGAAGTGTTGAATGAACACATAAAGAGAGTGCTAAGTGATTTCAATATATCAAGTTTCAGAATAATATATAGGATTGTTGGTTTTTAACCTTGGTTTCCATTGTTTCTATTTGTAACGGTCTGAAGAATGACTCATGCTGTTTGTGCTAACAATCTCTAAGTGAAAGCAACTAGTTGGAGTAGATTTGTGCACACAATACTCCTTCCAAGACAATTTGCTTCCAAGGAGTAGTTTCAGTTTGATTGCAAGGAGTAGTTTCAGTAAAGTTTCAGCATGGTTTCAGTTTGCTTCCAAGGAGTTGTTCTCTGTCTGGTCCAATTCTGAAGAAATAAAAAGTGAATAGTTTGTTTGTTCACTGTGTGGTCACTCTATTTTTTGAGTAAAGACATTAGTTATGTTTGTTAGCAGCAAGATATTTAAATGAAGCTTGTTCTTTTTGAACTGTTCAACTGATGCCATGAAACTGAATATAGTAGTTGAAAACCCTGTTTTTCTTCCTGATCGTGAAAATTTGAAGTCTTTTTTTTGTTTTGGTTTTGTTGGTTGACAATTATGTTTAGTTTTTCATTTCACGGGTGCTGTAAAATGTGCAGGTGGTGAGTTGAGGCTCATCATACAGCTTGTTTGGACTAACCAAGAGGACGAGGTATGTTGCTTGCCCAATCTAAGTGACACGTACGCGCCAAGTTTTCTGTTATATAATTACCTGTTAGTGCTTAGTTAAACTGCGTGATATGGCCATAGCAGATGGATGGTACTAGGTGTTGCTTTGTTTCTTGCCAATGTATTCAGAGAGCAGATGTGCCACTGAAGATTTCTTTTCTTGAAAGCAGCTCACATAAGTTGAGCTACAAGTGAACAACTTGCTGATATTAGATCTGGAATGGAAGCTCACATAAGTTGAGCTGATTTTTGTCCATATGAAAGCAGAGGACCATATGGTCTGTGGCCTTTTCATCCATATGAAAGTAGAGGCACATTGTGGTGCTAGTTTGCTGGGTTTTGTCTCCGACCATCGTGTCGTGATGAATTTGCAGGTACCCCGAGAGGCCCTTGAGTTTGCCGGAATGTTGATTAACTTCCGTTCCGGCAAATTCGGGTACTCCATATGTCCTATTTTCAGCAAAGGTCATGCTGAAATTTTCCGTGAATTTTAGCATGACTTTGCTAAAAATAGGACATATGGGGTACTGCGACTAATGCATGGGCCGGGTATCTTAGTACTTAATTAAGTAGGATCAACTGCCCTTTATTCTTGCTGCATTAAACCATAGGTTGCAATAGAGCCAAGTGATTAGGCCCAACTTAGAATTCTCCTTAGCATCGATAAACCCTAGATGATAAACCCAACATAGGTGGCAATAGAGCCAAGTGATTAGTGCCAAGTGATTAGGCCCAACCTAGGGTGCCTCGGCATCGATAAACCCTAAATGATGAAAACTTAACTTGGCTGCCCCGGATGCCTCGGTGTCGATGAGAACCTAAATGATGTACGCTTAGGCTTTTAGGGTGCCTCGGCGTCGACAAACCCTAAATGATGAAAGCTTAGGCTTTTAGGGTGCCTCAGCGTCGACAAACCCTAAATGATGAGACCATGATCTTGTTCCTTGACAATAACCACCTTTTTAACCAAACTTTTTTCCTATTTAGAGCGAAACATGGCCCACAACGATGAGGCCGGTGGTTCGGGCGGCAAGCAATTCTGGGAGCTGTCCCAGGAGATGGAGGAACAACCTCACCGCTATGAGGACGCCGCGGAAGACACCGATCCTGACTACACGACCCCGAGTGGCGTCGGGGATGACACCACTTATGGTGCTGCCGAGGATGCCAACACTGATGATGGCGGCGCACACACAGATGGCAGCCAACCGAAGAAGAAAAGGAAGGACCGGCGCCCGAATGCGCTCCGCACCCTCAAGGAGGAATTCACTCAAGTGGACTCCGACGGGCATCCAACGGAGCCCAAACATATAGTCAAGGGGTACTCGCTTCAGCTCGGGTGCATTCTCCGGAGCACCGTCTCGATCAACACCGATAACCTTAGGCATAAGGACCACGACAATTTGCGCAACCTCCTCTTCACGAAGCTGCACGAACGATACAAGTTCCCCGCCGAATTTGAAAATACACGCCTCTCAGGGAATAAAGTGAACAGTGCCGCCCTCACGAGGATGAGCACGACCCTGTCTACTTGGAGAAGTGCGGTGAAGAGAATGATTGATAAAGGTGATAGTTATGAGAAGATCAAGGCGAAATATCCTTTGATGAGCGAAGATGAGTACAAGGAGTTCAAGATCAAATGTGAGAGCAGCGCAACCTCCGAATCAAGTCAGTGGGGGAAAGAAATGCGGGAGTTGAACTTAGGGGAACACAAACTCGGTCCCGGCGGTTACAGAGTGGCGGAGCCTATATGGGACATGGACGACGCGGAGCGTGCCGAGCAAGTCCTACCGCCCCGCGTCGAGAAATACAACGGTGACAAGCAGACCAGGAACTTTGTCAGGGCCCAGTACAAGGAGGACCCGATAACAAAGGAGCTTACCTCGGATCCGAAGACCAGGGCGCTTGGGCTTGTTCTGGTAAGGAATACACCCCCGCGTAATTAGCTCCATATGGTTGCACTCTAATTAATCCCCAATATTTCTAAATGGTTCACGTTCCTTTCGCAGGACACTGAAAGCGATGGCGGGGTCGTCTCGTAGCTCCCCTTTCGACACCCCTTTAAATAGGGCGTTGAACGTAATGAAAAACAAGGATAAGCTCAGAAGCCGACGTCCACCGGTGGTCGTGTGGCCGGCATAGGCTTGTCCACAATATGGGGGTCATACTATACCGCTGGTGTGCGGAAAGAGAAAAAGGCCAGCTCGGAAAGCCAGACGCGCGAGGTTGAAGAACTCAAGGCACAAGTGGCGCGGTTCCGGAGCTTGTCCAAGAGCAAGTGGAACAACAACTGGGAACGAAGCTCAACGCCATGGTGCCTACGTTGATTCATGGGCTGACGACATGGATTGCGGGCGGCCAACAGGGGCCTCCCCCGGTTCCCAGCTTCACGGCCAGCAACTCGCACAGCGCGCAGGCGGCGCCATTGGTGTCTCCGGCGGAGGCGGTATTCGTGTCTCCGGCGCCGGCACGGGCATTGGAGCTTAATGCACCCGGGTGTACACCGGCCGGCACCTCGCCAGCAAGCGCCCCCTCTGTCAGTTGCAAGCCCGCCGTTGGCGGTGCCTCGACATTAGCCAAGCTCGACGGCATCACGGTAACTAAGCCTCTCGGCCGATGACTTCATCTCCTTGCCTTTGACTGGGCATCCCTGACGCCCTGTACATGTTTTCGCAGGGCACCGCCGATATTCCTTGCACTCTTCTACACTTCGTGGGCGCCGAGTTGGTCGATGTCGCCAAGGGCAGAATCGTTCAACCGGGCAACTCCATGTTCCACGGTAATCCGATGCCACCCAAGGTTTATAGGGTTGAAGTGGTTCGGATGCTGCCAGGCTGCGACGAGCTGTTACCTTCGATTCGACCCGCTTGGGCCGACGAAGAAGATGAGATGACCCTCAGCGCCTTCGTAAGCTGGTCCCTGCTTTGGCCGAAGAGCCAGATTCGTTTGGGGGCGGGGGACACCACCCCACAGACAAGACTGCCAGTCGTGCCGGCGCCAAGCCATGGCAAGAACGCCGCAACGCTACCGGACCTGTCGGACATCCCTATGGCACAGGATCCGGACAGCCCTACGGCACAGGATCCGGACAACCCTATGGCACAGGATCCGGACAGCGACGACAACGACGACGGTACATTTACCAAAGTTGATAAGTACTTTGCCGAACATGGAGATGCGTTGGCGAGTTCTGCGGGCCTCTTTCTCAAGAACCCAACCAAGACGACCGCGATCTAGCTGGTGCGGCGGAGAAATCCAATTGCAACAGGCGTCGTCTGGCTTTCAGTCCTCAGGACATGCCTCCAGCTCCTGCCTTCACCGAGCCTCAGATAGCTGAGGTGCGAAATATTATCAACCCCAACACGCTCAAGAAGGCCGTCTGTGAGCAGAACTCGGTCCCATTACAGGAGATCAAGAAGAAGGGACGGAAAGGAAAGACTAAAAAGGGCGTCGGTGCGAGCCAGCCGGCACCGAGTTCGATCCGTGCTCAGGACGGGCCACCTTCACCTAAGGATATCTCGAGGAGGGTGCATGTGGCGGGTAGGGCGATGCGACCGCCAAATATGCTGAATGCTGCAACCGGTGCTATGCGGAGTCTGCACGACAATGTTCTTTCTTTGGAGAAGCGGCGTCTCAGAGAGAAAGATGTGGCATACCCAGTTTTCGTCGCCAAGGTGCCAGAGGGCAAGGGCTTTGTGGATGGCGACATCGGGGGTACGATCGTCCAGCGGTTTGATGACATCTTTGCTATGTTTAACCTTCATCCGCTGCACTACACTTTCGTTCGGCTGTTTTATTTGAGTATGGAGATGCGGATCATTAGAGACAAGACCCCGGACATCGTGATAGTCGACCCCTTCTACATGCATGCCAAGCACTTGAGCAGCGCTGGGACCGCCAAGTTGCGAGTTCACACCTCGAAGGCGTCATTCTGGCAAACCCAGATAAGGATAACTTCCTTGTGGCTTACTTTCACGAGTAAGTCATCCCTTAACCGCCCCGTAACATATGATTTCTTAGATTTCGATCGTTCTTTTTTTTTCTAACATTCCGTGTTCTGTGAAGTGACACACATTGCACACTCATCCTCTTAAGCCCGAAATATTCCATGGCCACGTATTTCGACCCGAACCTTAACTCCAAGATAGACTACACAGATGTCAAGAATGTTCTTGATGATGTTCTCCCAGCTCGCCAAATCTGGAGGCACCTTCACCAGGCAGTTAAATGAAATGCAGCAAGCACATGTTCTCACACAATGTCTGAAGTTACGCTACGTCAAGCAACCGCGGCGGTCGGAAGGATGCCTACTACGCCTCCATCACGTGCGGGCGATCGTGAGGATCATCATCAACTTCGCTACAGATAATCTCAAAGATTGGGCCGCGAGCTTGTCGGCAGTCCAGACGCGGACCTCGAGACAAGAATTATTTCGCATCCGATCGGAGTTTGCGGACATCATCCATCAAGATGTCCTTCATACCTCGGGGTAGTTCTTCCTCGGATATCAACCGTCCAACGGTGAGATAGATGAAACACTACAAATGCAGGGTGACAACAACGCGATTTCATGACCATCACGACAGACGGCGGCTTCATCCACGCCTCTGTCCGATGAGTCGAGTCGAAAGTAGTGATGTGTACTTCTGAAACATTGATTGGCTCATGTTGTAATTATACTTTAATGAATTCGTATGTCTCTTTGGTTTGGACAGTCGTTCAACTTAGATGTAATCGATGCTATTTATTAGTAGGACCACAAATCGTGCTATTAATGTCTTGCTTTTCTCTTCCGATCCTTTTGTTGCATACTTACATATTGCTTATGTATTGTCTGTTGTTTGTCTTGTGCATAGAGATGCTGTCGTATGTCGTGTACAAGGGTAAGGTTCCCGGAGTCTACGACGACTGGGAGGAGTGTCGGAGACAGGTTCACCGTTTCAGCGGTAATAGTTACAAAGGGTACACCACTAGGGCGGAGGCCGAATCTAGATATGCCCGCTATCTAGCGGGAGAGAGGAGGGAGCGTTGGAGGAACCGGATGAAGACCAATTTGATCGCGATGATGCTCATCGTGATGACCAGAACTCTCTTCTATGTGATGGTAGTTTAGATGATCGATATCGACTTGTAATGTGAAGACAAACTCGATACTCGCGGTCTTGAGACTTGTAATGTTTTATCTTTGTTCGGTCTTTTGAATTCGGAGACTAATATGATGAATTGTATTCGGAGACTGATCTTCTATTGTATTCGATGAATCTGATGTTGCCGTGTGCTTTGTCTATATTACGTGCAATAATATATTTTGTAACCTGTGCAAAAATCAGAAAAGAAAAAGAAACCAAATATTCATACTAATGGCGCATCACCACCAGGTGCGCCATTAGTATGCCAAAGGATACTAATGGCGCATCAACATAGAATGCACCATTAGTAGGACAAAGCACATGCTTACGTATGGCCCCCATGGAGGCACACTAATGGCGCATGGTGTTACATACTAATGGCGCACTGCTTCGTGCCCCATTAGTATACCAGATACTAATGGCGCACCAGTGGTGCGCCATTAGTAAGAAATACTAGTGGCGTGCTACTAATGGCGCACTGGTAATGCGCCATTAGTAGGCAAAACCAGTGTGCCATTAGTAGGCCTTTTCCTAGTAGTGGGCGGCGGCTCCATATCGTAAAACATGATGATTTCTTCTCTCTGATTTTTTTCTCTCCGAAAGCAAATATATAGAGTTGGAGTTGGCGTCGGAAGAGCTCCAGGGGGCTCACGAGGTAGGGGGGGCCCACCCTCATGGACAGGGTGTGGGCCCCCTGGTCTTCATCTTGGCGAGGATTTTTATTATTTTTTCTAAGATGTTCCGTGGAGTTTCAGGTCATTCCGAGAACTTTTGTTTTCTGCACACAAAGCAACATCATGGTAATTTTGCTGAAAACAGCGTCAGTCCGGGTTAGTTCCATTCAAATCATACAAGTTAGAGTCCAAAACAAGGGCAAAAATGTTTGGAAAAGTAGATATGACGGAGACGTATCAACTCCCCCAAGCTTAAACCCTTGCTTGTCCTCAAGCAATTCAGTTGACAAACTGAAAGAGAAAAAGAAAAACTTTTACAAACTCTGTGTGCTCTTGTTGTTGTCAATATGTCTAGTCAGCATTCAAGTTTTCAGCAAAGATTATAACTAACCACATTTGCGATAATTCTCAGGTCTCATGATCACTCATATCAATGGCATAATCAACTAGCGAGCCATAATAATAAATCTCGGATGACAACACTTTCTCAAAACAATCATAGTATGATATAACAGGATGGTATCTCGCTAGCCCTTCCTGAGACCGCAAAACATAAATGCAGAGCACCTTTAAAGACCAAGGACTGACTAGACATTGTAATTCATGGTAAAAGAGATCTAGTCATAGTCATACCCAATATAAATTAACAGTAATGAATGCAAATGACAGCAGCGCTCTCCAGCTAGTGCTTTTTAAAAAGAGGGTGATGACTCAACATGAAAGTAAATAGATAGGCCCTTCGCAGAGGGAAGCAGGGATTTGTAGAGGTGTCAGAGCTCGGTTTTGAAATAGAGATAAATAATATTTTGAGCGGCATACTTTCATTGTCAACATAACAACTAAGCGATGGCGATATCTTCCATGCTACACACATTATAGGCGGTTCCCAAACAGAATGGTAAAGTTTATACTCCCCCTCCACCAACAAGCATCAATCCATGGCTTGTTCGAAACAACAAGTGCCTCCAACAATCAACAGGTCCCAGGGGGAGTTTTGTTTGCAATTATTTTGATTTAGTTTGCATAAAGCATGGGACTGGGCATCCCGGTGACCAGCCATTTTCTCGTGAGTGAGGAGCGGAGTCCACTCCTCTTGAGAATAACCCACCTAACATGGAAGATAAGGGCAGCCCTAGTTGATACATGAGCTATTCGAGCATACAAAACAAAATGTTTACTTGAAGGTTTAGAGTTTGGCACATACAAATTTACTTGGAACGGCAGGTAGATACCGTATATAGGAAGGTATAGTGGACTCATATGGAATAACTTTTGGGTTTATGGGATTGGATGCACAAGCAGTATTTCCGCTTAGTACAAGTGAAGGCTAGCAAAAGACTGGGAAGCGACCAACTAGAGAGCGACAACAGTCATGAACATGCACTAAAATTAATAAACATTGGATGCAAGCATGAGTAGGATATAATCCATCATGAACATAAATTTCGTGAAGGCTATGTTGATTTGTTTCAACTACATGTGTGAACATGTGCCAAGTCAAGTCACTTAAATCATTCAAAGGAGGATACCACCCCATCATACCACATCACAACCATTTTAATAACATGTTGGCACGCTAGGTAAACCATTATAGCTCATAGCTAATCAAGCATGGCATAAGCAACTATGATCTCTAATTGTCATTGCAAACATGTTTATTCATAATAAGCTGAATGAAGAACGATGAACTCATCATATTTACAAAAACAAGAGAGGTCGAGTTCATACCAGCTTCGCTTATCCCAATCCATTCATCATATATCGTCATTATTGCCTTTCACTTGCACAACCAAACGATGCGAATAATAATAAGAGTGCACGTGCATTGGACTAAGCTGGAATCTGCGAGCTTTCAATAAACAGGAGAAGACAAGGCAATATGGGCTCTTGGTTAAATCAACAATAAAGCATGTAAGAGCCACTTCAACTATTTAATCATGGTCTTCTCCTATCGACCCCCAAAGAAAAGAAAAGAAATAAAACTATTTACACGGGAAAGCTCCCAACAAGCAAAAGAAGAACATGAAATATATTTGGGTTTTCTTTTTAATTATTTCTACTACAACAGGAAAAGTAAACTAACTAGAAGCTACACTAATTTTTTTGTTATTTTCTTAAAGTTTAACAAACACACAAGAAGAAAGCAGGAAAAAGAAAATAAACTAGCATGGATATTACAGTGAAAGAGTATGAGCACCGACATCTAGCAATGAGTGTGTGTGAACATAAATGTAACGTCGGTCGGAGATAAGTACTCCCCCAAGCTTAGGCTTTTGGCCTAAGTTGGTTCATTGCCAGGGATGGCCTGGCGGATACCCATAGGTGTAGCTGGGGTCGTACTGCGATGAACAGGACTCTGACAGCCACTAGCTGGCAACCGCCTCCGAATCCCAAAAATATACAGACTGGCGTGGAGGCTCGTATTGTGGTTCCGACTCCGGGGCTGGTGCAGGATTCCGATAGGCTTGAACGGCCACCCACGGAACGAGGTAAGGAACTTCAAACAAGTTAAACAAAGAAGGAGCAGGCAAAGTAATAGTCTCAGGGTGATGTTTATCAAAGTACAATTTATATTTAAGCTCCCCTTCCTTGCCTTTACCAATAAAATCATGCGCTAGCATACTTTTATAATCTAAATAAGCACTAGGCAGCAATTTTTCTTCTTTCTCATAAATCCTAATGGGTAAGTTAAAATGTGCAGCTAGGCGTGAAGCATAAATACCTCCAAAGATGGGGCCTTTAGTTTGGTTCAAACTTAACCGTTTAGCAATAATTCCGCCCATACTAACAGAGTTATCGAGGTATAAACCATGGAACAAAATGAAAATATCAGGAACACTAAGGTTCCCACAATTTCCACGACCAATCAAGCAACGACTAGCAAATAAGGCAAAGTAGCATAAAACAGGAAAATGTATGCTAGTGATTCTTGCATCAGAAACCTTCCTGGTTTCTCCCACAGTAATAGTGTTAATAAATGCTTCCACTTCATTACGATGTGGTTCATCTAAGGTACCCTCAGAGGGTATTTTGCAAACCTTGCAAAATTCAGCTAATGGCATCTTGTTAACAACGTCATATAAATGAAACTCTACTGAAGGAGGTGATTCCTTAGGAAAATAGTAGAAGTTTTGCACAAAAGTATTAGTGAGTAAGAGATACTGATGACGTTGGTCGCGGACGAAGTCGGTGAGGCCAGAATTCTCAACCAATAAATAAAAATCCTCATCAAATCCGGCTTGTCTCAAGAAGTCATCGGAAGGCCATTCACATGGCCGGACCTCCGTGGTACGAGGCAAATTATATTTGGGCTTCTGTGCTTCTTCATTTTGATTTTCCTTCGAGCTTCGGCTCGACGAGCCCCTCGAAAGTATCTTCATTATTTTCTGAAATAATCTGAAATTTTTAGTAACTTCAAACAAAAGTGAACCAACTTCGATGAAATTGATAGCAACTACTCCCACAAGTGCCTAGAGGATATAACAAGCATTAGAACTACTTGGAACCATATAAAATTGACATGCAAGCTCAAGAACATGGTCACCTATGCAGCACAAATTTGCAATGAATAAAGCACTAGAACAAAAAATAATTGGACCAATGGAGGAGTCACATACCAAGGAACAATCTCCCCAAGCAGTTTTGGGAGCTATGCTTTGAGCAAGGAGATCGAAAATCACAGCAACGTGGGCTGGAACTCGTGTTTGAGCCAGATATTCGTGTTTGTGGGAGGAAGAAGAAGAGGATGGGTGGAGGAATAAGTGGAGGAGGGCCACCATGGGCCCGTGAGGCAGGGGGGCGCGCCCTCCACCCTCGTGGCCAGGTGGCAGCTCCCCCCGCAGTAATTTTTGCACCAAAAAGCCTCAAATATTCACGAAAAAAATCATATTAAATTGGCAACATTCTGAGGACTTATTTTCGGGATATTTTTATATTGCACGGATAAATCAGGAAACAGACAGAAAAATACTAATTTTACTTTATTTCAACTAAATAACAGAAAGTATAAGGAGGGTACAGAAGGTTGTGCCTTCTAGTTTCATCCGTCTCATGATCGTCAAAAGGAATCCACTAACAAGGTTGATCAGGTCTTGTTAACAAACTCATTCCGAATAACATGGAACCGGATAAATTTCGAATAATACTATGTTACCTCAACGGGGATATGCACATCCCCTATAATAAGAATATCATATTTCTTCTTGACAGTAGGAAGAGGAAATTCAAAACCTCCGAAAATAATCGATGGAACTTTTCCAATATAATTGATACTATAAACTTGAGGTTATTTCCTCAGAAAGTGTACCGTATGCTCATTACCATTAACACGAAAAGTGACATGGCCTTTGTTGCAATCAATAAACAGCACCTGCAGTATTCAAAAAGGGTCTTCCAAGAATAATAGACATACTATCGTCCTCGGGAATATGAAGAATAACAAAGTCCGTTAAAATAGTAACGTTTGCAACCACAACAGGCACATCCTCACAAATACCGACAGGTATAGTAGTTGATTTATCAGCCATTTGCAAAGATATTTTAGTAGGTGTCAACTTATTCAAATCAAGTCTACTATATAACTAGAGGGGCATAACACTAACACCGGCTCCAAGATCACATAAAGCAGTTTTAACATAATTTCTTTTAATGGAGCATGGTATAGTGGGTACTCCTAGATCTCCAAGTTTCTTTGGTATTCCACCCTTAAAAGTATAATTAGCAAGCATGGTGGAAATTTCAGCTTCCGGTATCTTTCTCTTATTGGTAATGATATCCTTCATAAACTTAGCATAAGGATTTGTTGTGAGCACATCAGTTAATCGCATACGCAAAAAGATAGGTCTAATCATTTCAGCAAAGCGCTCAAAATCCTCATCATCCTTTTTCTTGGATGGTTTGGGAGGAAAAGGCATGGGTTTTCTGAACCCATGGTTCTCTTTCTTTACCATGTTTCCTAGCAACAAAGTCTCTCTTATCATAACGTTGATTCTTTGATTGTGGGTTATCAAGATCAACAGCAGGTTCAACTTCTACATCATTATCATTACTAGGTTGAGAATCATCATGAACAACATCATTAACATTTTCACTAGGTTCATGTTCATTACCAGATTGTGTTTCAACATCAGAAATAGATATATCATTTGGATTCTTAGATGGTTCAACAATAGGTTCACTAGAAGTTTGCAAAGTCCTATCATTTTCCTTTTTCTTCCTTTTAGTAGAACTAGGCACATCAGTATTATTTCTCTGAGAATCTTGCTCAATTCTCTTAGGGTGGCCTTCAGGATACAAGGGTTCCTGAGTCATTCTACCAGTTCTAGTAGCCACTCTAACAGCATAATCATTTTTCTTACTATTCATTTCATTAAGCAAATCATTTTGAGCCATAAGTAGTTGTTCTACTTGAGTGGTAACTGTCGGTGTCAAAACCGGCGGATCTCGGGTAGGGGGTCCCGAACTGTGCGTCTAGGCGGATGGTAACAGGAGACAAGGGACACGATGTTTTTACCTAGGTTCGGGCCCTCTCGATGGAGGTAAAACCCTACTCATGCTTGATTAATATTGATCATATGGGTAGTACAAGAGTAGATCTACCACGAGATCAGAGAGGCTAAACCCTAGAAGCTAGCCTATGGTATGATTGTTGTTCGTCCTACGGACTAAAACCCTCCGGTTTATATAGGCACCGAAGAGGGTTAGGGTTACACAGAATCGGTTACAATGGTAGGAGATCTACATATCCGTATCGCCAAGCTTGCCTTCCACGCCAAGGAAAGTCCCATCCAGACACAGGACGAAGTCTTCAATCTTGTATCTTCATAGTCCAGAGTCCGCCAAAGGTCATAGTCCGCTATTCGGACACCCCTAATCCAGACTCCTCAAGAGCCCCTTTGACAGATCGGCAGAAGACATCCGGACAGGTTGACTGTCGGCTCCCTTGCCGAAGATCCTGACGCCCGATTGACGGGTTGGTTCCGGCACCTTACGTGGTGCCGAGAAGAAGGCCAAGAAGAAGGCCACGGAACTCGAAGGAGTTCCCGGCGCCAGTGTTGTCGGACTCATCGTCCGATGACTCCGAGGCGGACTCCTTCCGCGAAGACGAGGAGGAGGAAAAAGAGGCCTCTCCCCCAGCGGGGGAAGAGAAGAAAAGGAAGGCCGCCCCAACTGGGGAGGCCGGTGGGTCCAAGAAGGGAAGGACCCTTCCTCCGGACAACACCACCAACGCCGATGACGGCGAAGAGGAGTGGCCACTGAGGACCAAGCCCCTGGCGAAATCTTAAGTGTCCGAGCACCAGAATAACTCATGGCGTTCCATTTGTCGCACAACATCTTCTAACGCCGAATATAACCATGAAGCCCGCCCAAGGACGGGCTCGACGCTCCGACGAGCGGCTCCCTGGATTCGTCGGATGTGAATAGCACCTCACTTCCGACCGCCTCGTCTCCTCCCGTCACGGATGACGCCGAGGTGGAGTCCCAAAAGGGGCCCAACCAGGAGGAGGTGGCCCTGGAGGCGCCGCAAGGTGACCTCCCAGACTCCGGGCGCAAAGGGGATAAAACCCCGAAGGGCTTTAAGTCCGGCCTGTCTGCGGACTCCGTCTCGAGAACCTTCCGTGGTTCCGGAGTCCGGCAGGCGACCCCTTCGTAAGAAGGGCAAGACTACGACGCCGGTGACCACCGTCCAACCGGAGGCACCAGATAATTTGATGGAGGCGCTTAACGGTGCTTCCATCGATGAGGAGCACCGCACTGTTATGAGTGTGGTGATCCAGAAAGTTCAATCCGCCAAGAGCGGGCTGACTGAAGCCTGTGCCAGCCTTCTAACAGGCTTTGAGGTATGTATTTGATATATGTAAAAATATTACCACATAGACAGTAGCCCTCTCGATGCTCGGGCTTTGGTGTTCGGAAAGAAAATGCCGAATCGAGGATCTAAAAGATATACGCAGGAGTCTAACATAAGTATATCAATATGGGAATGCAGGTTGCGCTGCGACCTCTGCCAAGACCGATCTGCGGAGGTTGATGCATTGAAGCAGAGCCTCGAGCGGTCCGAGAACGAGCTCGGCCTTGCCAAAAAGCAGCTCGAGGACAAGGAAGGTAAGTAATACCTTATGGGAGTATTTAAAAGATGTTGTTGCAAAAAATGATAGGAATAACGTGAATACTGCAGGGGCCACGAACGAGGTGGCGACCCTAAAGGAAGCGGTGTCCAAGGCCAAAAGCAATGCGTCTGCGGAGTGCACCGAGCGAGAGAAGCAGGAGGCGCGGGTGGCAGAGGTGCGGCAAGAGCTCTAGGCTCTCGTGGAAAAACACGAGAGTTTGGAGCGTGATTCAAAGACTCGAGAGTCCGAGCTCGCCTCGGCCCTTGAGAGCGCCAAAGCCCACTACTAGGGAAAAGGCTAGCAGCAGCGCGGGTTTTAGATGTATCAGTAGCGCGGGTATATGCGCTACTAATAAGGCGCTGCAGCTATTGCTTAGCAGCAGCGCGTGCCAGCCCGCTGCGCCATCGCTAGGACAAATAGCTGCAGCGTTTTTACTACCACGCTGCTGCTAAGGTAACTACTTGCAGCGTGTTTTCTGCCCATCGCTACTAGTACTTTTTTTATTTTTTTATTTTTATTGTATTTATGCGCCATCATACAAATATTGGTACAATACTAGCTATGAGGTTTACATCATTATGTCCATAACAATGTGTCAAATGAAGGTGGATTAGGTTCAAGTGGAGGCAATATGTGGTGCATGTCAAAGTATACTACTAATCCAAACTTGATCTAGTTTGGACTAGTAGTACTTTCGATGTGCACCACATGTTGCCTCCACTTGAATCTAATCCGCCAAAGACAAGATATTTAATCATCATCATGGTCATTACCACCAACAGTATTTATTTAATCACCACTAACACTAGCTAATAATCATCATCATAGTCATTACCACCAACACTAGCTATTTTATCATCATAGTAATAGTGTAGCACATCATCATCCTGAAACTCATTTCTAGCTAGCTAATCACTCCTGCTGCTCTCTCTTAGGTAAAACAACATAAAACATGTGTAGCTCTCCTCCTTGATCAAGTTGGAGCATGCAGATGAACCTGTCTCCTAATCATGGAAAGCGCCTGCTTTGCTGCCCCTAGTACTTCTCTGCGCTCCCCAACACATATTTGGTCCAGTCTTGCACTATTAAGCATCCGTCGCTAATCTTGAATGCACTAAAGTAATCAGTAGGATATCTTGGCCGTGGTGATAATACTCATGGTACCTTTAGTCTCGATCCCATAAGGCACAACATTCATCGGGAGTCCCTGTTGAAGAACATCATATGGTAACATACTTAGCAATGAAGTTTAGCTTCAAAAATAATGTATGGAAAAGATGCAATGAGGACAAATAGTAAAAATCTTACAGTCCTTCCTAAAAGGATGTGACCGTAGTTCATTACGAACACTATTGGTCGCACGTTTTCAGTACTAATATTTCTAAATCCAGGAAGAAAATTTGCCTTGACAGTATCAAGCTCCTCAAGCCATGAAACATAATTACTTAGCTCCTCGCAGTTTAGTTCAGCCTCGGGACAGTAGTAGGTCCTGTCTACCAAGCGCTTGACATGTTTGCTTGCACCGAATAAGTCGACAATACAAATTAGTTGTCAACTATTTTTGAATAAACAATATCAAAGACATAAATATGGTTGAGAAACTTACATAATGGTATAATCGAGGCATTCGCACATCGACCCGGATGTCGGTATTACCTTCAATATCATCTTCCTGGACGAATATCAAAGGTGATAACCATATCGGGCTCAAATGCATAAGTCTTGCATAGTGCTCGCCATGTTTTGCATCCAAAATAGGTGTAGTCGTCTGAATTGTATAATTTTGCATGGAAAATATAACCATGCTCGGTATTCAAATAAACTTTCTTTACCTCCGCAGTATGACTGCAACCTATCTTATCCAATACAAAAACTCTTGCATGGCAGGGGATACGCTAGTAGAATAGTAAAAAAAATATAAGTTCAAGCAAATGAAGCAGATGTCATGCTTAGCTACGAAAAAAGACTTGTCATTATGACTTCATCGTATCCACTTGAAGTTCTCTTCCAGCTTGATCTTTGAAGCGCCTATCATCATCTAGGAAGATTCCGTCGCAGCATCAGCGCCGTCTTCGCAGTATTTGCAAATACCGAAATCCTTTTCATCGCCGGACATTTCCTATGTTCATAGTTAAAACATTAATTGAAAATCGATCGAAGACAACTACCAGGATACTCAACACACACATCCGGGGCACTCGATATTTCCTACATATTCTGGCACAAGTCATGCCAAAATTCATGGAAAAATCCAGCATGACCTCTCGCTAAAATAGGACATATCGAGCGCCTGAAATTTGCGGAACGGAAATGAATCAACACTCCGCAAAACATAGGCCACTCGGAGGTGTAACATGCAAACATGACTGCCACTTGGATATTGAGCAACACAAGATATACATTTCAAAATATCTTATAGGACTCAAATTAGAATGCATTCAATAAGCAAAAGTAAACCATCTCATGCGTCCCTACATCGTCGAATATTATCACTAATACATCACGAACAGTGTCATACATATAACATCACTAATACAACTAAACCCTAGCACACGACGGGTATCGGCGCGGGCGGTGGACTCCCACAGAGAAGGAACCATCACGGGATCATAGCTCGAGTGAGATCCTCGGAGAACCTGCCAGTATTGGAGAACGACATGTGCTCCAACGCAAACAAGTAGCGACGGACGACGTGCGCGTCCTCCTCATCGACACGGTGACGCACCACCTCCGCGGAGTCCTCAAGCCTCTGGATCATCAACGCCCACGTGACCGCCACCAAAGAAGGTTCGGGTCAGCAGCAGTGGCTCCTCACCAACCTGCGCCCCGGTGAGTAGCGCCTCCAGTACCACCCGTGAGCCAGGTCCGGACATGGCCGATCTGGTCAAGCAGGTGTCGATCCTCCATGAGTCGACGACAAGGATGCGGGATAGGCATCGTCCACGTCGAGGCGGGAAAAATTACTTTAACTACAAAATAGCAACAAGTTCTTACTAACTAGTTCTATTAATTCAACTAGTTCTTACTAAAAATAAACTTACTATAAATAAAAATTTTCTAATACCTAATTAGTACCTAGTTCTTAATATGCAACTAAATTAAACTTACTATAAATAAAAATAAACTTAATACGCAACTAAAATATAAAGAAACCCTAGGCAGAGGTAGGGGAGAGGGAGGAGCGGGCGTGCTCAGCTCGGGTGCCTGCGGCACGGGAGGGGCAGGCGGCGTCGAGGTCGGGGTCGGGGCTCGGGCGCGGGTGGATGGCGGCCGGCCGAGGTCGAGGTCGGGCGGCGTCCGGGCAGCGTTGAGGTCGGGGCGGGCGGCGTTGAATCTGGGGTCGAGGCGTCCGGCGGCGTTGAGGTCGGGTCGGGGTGGCATTGAGGTCGGGGTCAGGCAGCGAGAGGGCTGAGAGCGGAGGCGCCTGACGACGGCGGCGCGGCGAGTGGAGAGAGCTGGATTTGGGGAAAGTGGCGTGGGGAAGGACAAACCCGTGGTTAAGTCAAGTAGCAAGAGCGCTGCTCCGAGAAAAGCGCTGCTATTTTAGCTCTGGCGTTTGTTGATACACGCCATCGCTACTCCTTTCTCTTTTTTCCCTTTTTCATTTAGTTTCCTTTACATTTTATTTGTTTCCTTTCACCTTATTCTATTTCTTTCATTTTCAGTTACCTTTCCATTTTCTTTCCATTTAATTTCATAACTTTTAGCAGCAACGAGTTTACATTAAAACGCGCTGCTACAAACAGCGTAGCGGTAGCGCGGTTTGTCATAGATCGCTACTACTATGTGTAACTTATGGGCTAAGCCGTGGGAATTTTAGTAGTAACGTGTGTACAACAAGACGCGCTACTGCTAGATCTTTATCTGCAGCGCGGTTACCTCAGGCGCGCTACTGCTAATTAGCACCAGCGTGCTTTTTTGACCCACACTACTGCTAAAGTTGTGTGTATAGGGTTTTCCCTAGTAGTGGCCGCTAAGGCCGAAACCCAAAAAGCCCTCCAGGAAATTGAGGCGATGAAGAAGATAGCAGCGGGTAAGGCATACTTTATGCAAAGCAAGCATGTGAAATTGAATTATCTGTTACTTACCCGGATCCGGAGCTCTCCAGGAGCATTCGCAGATCTGCCCCGTAGTGTGTCCGATGCTGCCATATTCTACCGAGCCGAGGAGGGAAGCTCGACGGAGAAGGTGTTCTGGTCTCAGTATGCTGAGGCCGGACACCCGGTGCCCTCAAGCGACGAGTTGAAGCAGCTGGTCGAGCTCCATAAGGTGGCTGAAAAGGCCATGAAGGGCATCATAGTTCGGCTGTGGCCTAAGGAAGCCATGACTGGGAGCTACTTCGGGCTAGTGAGGCGGCTGGTGGACGCCTGTCCATGGGTTGAAGTCGTCAAGCGCTCCGTCTGCATCGAAGGTGCTCAGAGGGCCTTGCCCGTGCTAAGGTGCACTGGGGCAAGATGGACGCTGAGAAGCTTGTGACGGACGGACCACCACCGGGCAAGGAGCATCACAAGCCTGAAATGTATTATGAGGGCGTCCTGAAGGGTGCCCTCCTTATAGCGGGTGAATGCTCCAAAGATGTAATTTTTGAGTAGACTCGCATTTGTTATCCTGTATGCTGAAAACTTGTTCATATGCGCTAAGCAACACTTCTGAATTTAAAATATTACCTTTTGTGCGACCGCGTATTAAATTTGAGAGATGGCGACTCGTCGGCTTCAGCCCCCATGCCACGAGTGCTGGGGTGTTCGGGATAAACTTGAGCGCTCTTGTTCCCATTCTTGGGTCCTTCGAGGGAGGCGCTCAACGCAACGAACAAGGCAACCGGACTATAATGCTTGAACACTCTCATTTAGCCATAGAATTCTACAATTTTAAATTTCGGCGAAACCCCTGGTATTCGGAAGACCGATTTTGGGGCGCTATCCACGCCTAGGCCGGACAATGCCGACTCCTCGCTCTAAGCGGCATAAGTCTTTAGGGACTCGAAAACCTCTCGAACAGTGACCGACTCTGGCCCTATCATGATGGTCAGTTTTAGCTTTCTCCACTGAGGTGCTTAACCCAGCTCAACCGGGGCACAATCGCAGTGGTCCTCCCAGCGCTACCTTAGCCGATATAACGGAACATAAAGTACCAAAACATCGGAGCCGGGCAAACCCAACTATTGACCCAAGACATGATTCGGAGCCGATGCATATAATGCTATAAGTTCGGGGTGCCGCACTTGTGAAAGTGTTCGGACTTATCAAACCATATTGTGGGGTACTTAAGTCATTTGGTGTATTGCCCGTACCAAAGTGTACGGTTGCACAATGTCATAACCGAACATATATATATAGAAAAAGGAATTCAATAATAGGCGTAAGCTATGTATTGTTTATTCAAAAGGGCTGCAGTAAGATCAAAACGATACAAATAGTGCGATAAGCAAGGGACGGGACTTTTTAACATGTCCCCCTCCAGGGGTAAGCTGCGGGATGGTATGTAAAATAGGTATACTGCTCGTAATAGAGACCACCTAGACACTCGACGTAGCTTTCTGCTTCCCTGGCTGTTGCATCGTGTGTTCGGCGATTCTACTGCCGGACAGGGCTTCATGAGAATGGAGTCCTGAAAGTAAAAAATAAAGATGAAAAGAAAAGAATGACACAATCGAGCCCCAGTGCGGTTGAGCCGCATTCAGGCATGCCGTGGTCGTGCCCTCCCCTATGCCCATGGTATTTCCAGAGCGTAATTATATGCACGCGTAATCGGGTTTCGCAATTTCGCGAGGGCTGGGGTTTGGGCCGCATTGCTATGCGTGCTTTCGAACGTGCAAAGCGGTCTTGTTGTAGGTTACTCGGGCGTGCTTGACGGTGTCCGGACGTTTAATAGCTGGACTCGAGAATTGCCTTAAGAGGCTGCTTTGTACTTCCGCCGCGAGGGCCGCCGTATGCTCCTCCGTCCGGAGAGAGCGTTCAGTGTTTCCATTGACCGTAATGACTCCTCGAGGACCTGGCAACTTGAGCTTGAGATATGCGTAGTGCGGCACTGCATTGAACTTTGCAAATGCGGTTTTGTCCGAGCAGTGCGTGATAGCCGCTGCGGAGCGGGACTATGTCGAAGATTAACTCCTCGCTTCGGAAGTTATCCGGGGATCCGAAGACCACTTCAAGTGTAATCGAGCTCGCATAGTTGGCCTCTACACCTGGTATGACGCCTTTAAAGCTCGTCTTCGTGGGTTGAATCCTTGATGGGTCTATGCCCATTTTGCACATCTGTATCCGATAAAGCAGGTTCAAAGCTACGCCGCCATCCATTAGGACTCTAGTGAGGTGAAATCCGTCAATGATTGGGTCTAGAACCAATGCGGCGAATCCGCCATGGCAGATGCTAGTGGGGTGGTCCCTTCGATCAAAAGTGATCGGGCAGGAAGACCACGGGTTGAACTTTGGGGCGACTAGCTCCATCGCATATACGTCCCTCAGTGCATACTTCCGCTCCCTTTTGGATATGTGGGTTGCGTATATCATGTTCACCATCCGCACTTGTGGGGGGAAGCCCTTCTGTCCTCTATTGTTCGGCGGCCGGGGCTCCTCCTCGTCATCGCTATGCAGCCCCTTGTCATTGCTATCGGCATTTAACTTGTTTGCCTGCTTGAACACCGAACAATCCCTGTTGGTGTGGTTGGCTGGTTTTTCGGGGGTGCTGTGTATCTGGCACAAGCGATCGAGTATTCGGTCCAAATTGGACGGGCCCGGAGTATTTCTTTTAAATGGCTTTTTCCGCTGACCGGGTTTAGAGCCTCTGAATCCGGCATTGACTGCCGTATCCTCAGCATTATCACCGTTAATCGGCGCTTGTGCTTGTTATGGCGCGACCGCCGTTGCTGTCCTTGGTATCCGAATTACCAGGGCTGTTGGTCATGTTGTTACTACGAGCTAGCTAGCTGTCCTCTCCCGCGCAAAAGAGGGTCATGAGTGTTGTGAGGGCTGCCATGGATTTCAGCTTTTCCTGTCCTAGGTGCCGGGCAAGCCACTTGTCGCGGATGTTGTGTTTGAAGGCTGCAAGGGCCTCTACATCCGGACAGTCGACGATTTGATTTTTCTTGGTTAGGAACCGTGTCCAGAATTGTCTGGCCGATTCCTCTGGCTGCTGAATTATGTGGCTTAGGTCATCGGCGCGGTGGTCGCACATATGTGCCCGGAAATTGTCGAGGAATGCGGCTTCCGTGTCTTCCCAACAACCAATTGACTCTGCTGGCAAGCTGTTAAGACAATGCCAGGCTGGTCCTTTAAGCTTGAGTGGGAGGTATTTGATGGCGTGTAGATCATCACCGCGGGCCATGTGGATGTGAAGGAGATAGTCCTCGATCCAAACCGCAGGATCTGTTATGCCATCGTATGATTCAATGTTTATGAGTTTGAAACCCTCAGGGATTTGATGATCCATCACTTCATCTGTGAAGCATAGTGGGTGTGCGGCGCCTCAGATATTGGGCTATATCACGACGCAGCTCAAATGAGCTTTGTCTCTTGTGTTTGGCATTTGGAGTTGCCATATCCGGCGTGACGGTTATCGCCTCGTGTCGTGGGCGCCCACGCTATCCGTAGATCGATCTTGTTTGCCTTTGCCTTGTCCTCCAATATATCTCAGAGGTCCGGGCGATTTCCCGCCGCCTTTGGTATTTTTTGAGCGGCGCCAGGGTGCGGCTTGAGTTGAGGGCCGAGAGGCCTCTCTGTCGCGACCACGAGGTGGCCGGTCAGCCGTATCATGCGCTGGTGATGTAGGTTTGGGTGCTTCCTCTTCTAATCGGGGTAGCAGCCTGCGTTCAGGGTAGCTCTTGGAGGGGCGCTCGAGTTCATACTCTTCGGCCGCAAGGACTTCAGTCCATCTGTCAGCTAGCAAGTCTTGGTCAGCTCTAAGTTGTTGCTACTTTTTCTTGAGGCTGCTTGCTGTGGCCATGAGCCTGCGTTTGAAACGCTCTTGTTCGACGGGATCCTCGGGCACGACGAATTCGTGGTCGTCGAGGCTTGCCTCATCTTCTACCTCTCTTTCTGCCGCTCTCTCATGAGGGATGGCTTCTCCATCCTTCTGCGCTGAATCCTGCTTGAGGGGGTTGTCTTCGGCACTGTCCGGGGTGTTATTGTCTCCCGTGCCGGAATCACCATTTTTGCTGTGGCGGGATTTAGAGCGGCGCCGCTGACGCCGGCGCTTAGGCCGTTTCTTGGAGGGGTCATCCTCCGTTGTTCCATCGTCATTCCCATCTTTTGGGATGTCCACCATGTATATGTCGTATGACGAGGTGGCCTTCCGATTGCCACTGTGGCGCTGGTTCTGGTCGTCTCCTCCATCGTCGTCCATACCGTCGATGTCTTCGTAGTCGAAGTCGAGCATGTCGGTTAAATCATCGGCGATGGCTACGAAGTGGGTGGTGGGTGGGCTTTGAATTTCTTCGTCGTCCGCATCCCAACCTTCCCGACCATAATCCGCCAGGGCTCTCCGATAAAGAGAGAGACTTTAGTGAATTCAGGATGTCGCCAAAGGGCGAGTGCTGAAAGATTTCATGGTAGTGAATTCCATGATCGGCGCCCAATCGGATTCGATTGGCGGGCGCGAAGGCTCGGAGTCCGGAGGAGTCCGCACCTTGGAGTCACGAAGCCGCAAAGGATGGGGTAGGTGTACGGCTCAATCGCCAGAGAGATCACAGCCCCGAGGCGGTGTCCAGCCACCCGCCCTCGATCGGCGCGCGATCGGCTCCGAGCTAAAGGTCGGAGCGGACAATCGGTGCGACCTCGGCACCTTTCGCGGCGAGCTAGATCATGCCCCTCGTGACAGTCTTGGCGCTTGGCTGTGGCCCGAACCCGTCGAAGATCAAGTCTCCGCGGACATCAGCCGTGTAGTTCAAACTTCCAAATCTGACTGGTGGCGGGGCATAGCTTTCAATCTGCTCCGGATGGCTGCGAATTGCCCGATGCAAAGCCGCCGAATACGAAGATCTTTCCGGGGAGAAAAGTCTCACCCTGGAGCGCATCGTTGTTGATGATTGGTGGATCCATCGGGCGTAAAGATGACGACACAGAGGAACTCTCAATGAAAGCACCAATGTCGGTGTCAAAACCGGCGGATCTCGGGTAGGGGGTCCCGAACTGTGCGTCTAGGCGGATGGTAACAGGAGACAAGGGACACGAAGTTTTTACCCAGGTTCGGGCCCTCTCGATGGAGGTAAAACCCTACTCCTGCTTGATTAATATTGATGATATGGGTAGTACAAGAGTAAATCTACCACGAGATCATAGAGGCTAAACCCTAGAAGCTAGCATATGGTATGATTGTTGTTCGTCCTACGGACTTAAACCCTCCGGTTTATATAGGCATCGAAGAGGGTTAGGGTTACACAGTGTCGGTTACAATGGTAGGAGATCTACATATACGTATCGCCAAGCTTGCCTTCCACGCCAAGGAAAGTCTCATCCGGACACGAGACGAAGTCTTTAATCTTGTATCTTCATAGTCCAGGAGTCCGGCCAAAGGTCATAGTCCGGCTATCCGGACACCCCCTAATCCAGGACTCCCTCAGTAACCATAGAAGCATGTTTCCTAATAAGTTTAAGTTCACATCTAATATCAGCCATATAATCACCCAAGTGTTTAATCATATAGGTATTTTGTTTTAATTGTCTACCAAAATAAGCATTGAAGTCTTCTTTCTTAAACATAAAGTTATCAAACTCATCCAAGCACTGACTAGCAATTTTAGTAGGAGGGACTTCAGTTTTATCATATCTATAGAGAGAATTTACATTTACTACCTGTGTCGGGTTATCGGGATCAGGAGGTTCTTTAATAGGTAATGGATCAAGATCATATGTTTCTCCAATAGGCGGTAAATTAAGACCATGTATTTCTTCAATAGGAGGTAAATTCTTAACATCTTCATCTGTAATACCTTTTTCTTTCATAGATTTGTTTGCCTCTTGCATATCTTCAGGACTGAGAAATAGAACACCTCTCTTCTTCGGAGTTGGTTTAGGGATAGGCTCTAATGGTGGCTGGAGCTGGCTCAGAAGTGCCCAATTATTTTCATTTGTCAACATATTATTCAATAGAATTTCAGCTTCATCCGTGTTCTTTCCACGAAAAGAGAACCAGCACAACTATCCAGGTAATCTCTGGAAGCATCGGTTAGTCCATTATAAAAGATACCAAGTATTTCATTTTTCTTAAGAGGATGATCAAGAAAAGCATTAAGTAACTTGAGAAGCCTCCCCCAAGCTTGTGGGAGACTCTCTTCTTCAATTTTCACGAAGTTGTATATTTCCTTTAAAGCAGCTTGTTTCTTATGAGCAGGGAAATACTTAGCAGAGAAATAATAAATCATATCCTGGGAACTACGCACATAACCAGGATCTAGAGAATTAAACCATATCTTAGCATCACCCTTTAATGAGAACGGAAATATTTTAAGGATGTAAAAGTAGTGAGATCTCTCATCATTAGTGAACAGGGTGGCTATATCATTTAATTTAGTAAGAGGTGCCAAAACAGTTTCAGATTCATAACCATGAAAAGGATCAAATTCAACCAAACTAATTATATCAGGATCAACAGAGAATTCATAATCCTCATTGGGAACACAAATAGGTGAAGTAGCAAAAGCAGGGTCAGGTTTCATTCTATCTCTAAGAGATTCTTTACGCCATTTAGCTAATAGCCTCTTAAGTTCGTTTCTATCTTTGCAGGCAAAAATAGCTGCAGAAGATTCCATATCTAAAACATAACCCTCAGGAATAACAGGCATATCTTCATCATCAATTTCATCAACATTATCAGTTTCAATAGTTACTTTCTCTCTAGCCCTAGAAATTAGTTCATCAAGAAATTCACCAAGGGGCACAGTAGTATCAAGCTTAGAAGTAGTTTCATCATAAGTATCATGCATAGCAGAAGTGGCATCATCAATAACATGCGACATATCAGAACGAATAGCAGAAGCAGTTTTAGGTGTCGCAAGCTTACTCATAACAGAAGGTGAATCAAGTGCAGAGCTAGATGGCAGTTCCTTACCTCCCCTCGTAGTTGAGGGATATATTTTTGTCTTAGAGTCTTTAAAATTCTTCATAGTGTCCAGCAGATATAAATCCCAAGTGACTCAAAGAATAGAGCTATGCTCCCCGGCAACGGCGCCAGAAATTAGTCTTGATAACCACAAGTGTAGGGGATCGCAACAGCTTTCGACGGTAAAGTATTCAACCCAAATTTATTGATTCGACACAAGGGGAGCCAAAGAATATTCTCAAGTATTAGCAACTGAGTTGTCAATTCAGCCACACCTGGATAACCGGATATCTGCAGCAAAGTATTTAGTAGCAAAGTACTATGATAGTGGTGGTAACGGTAACAAAAGTAACGGAAGCAAAAGTAATATTTTTGGTATTTTGTAGTGATTGTAACAGTAGCAACGAGAAAGAAAATAAGCGTAAACCAGTAGATGGTAAACTCATAGGCATTGGATCAGTGATGGATATTATGCTGGATGCGGTTCATCATGTAATAGTCATAACATAGGGTGACACGGAACTAGCTCCAATTCATCAATGTAATGTAGGCATGTATTCCGAATATAGTCATACGTGCTTATGGAAAAGAACTTGCATGACATCTTTTGTCCTACCCTCACGTGGCAGCGGGGTCCTAATGGAAAGTAAGGGATATTAAGGCCTCCTTTTAATAGAGAACCAGAACAAAGCATTAGCACATAGTGAATACATGAACTCCTCAAACTATGGTCATCACCGATAAGTATCCCGATTATTGTCACTTCGGGGTTGTCGAATCATAACACATAATAGGTGACTATAGATTTGCAAGATAGGATCAAGAACTCACTTATATTCATGAAAACATAATAGGTTCAGATATGAAATCATGGCACTTCGGGCCCTAGTGACAAGCATTAAGCATAGCAAAGTCATAGCAACATCAATCTCAGAACATAATGGATACTAGGGATCAAACCCTAACAAAACTAACTCGATTACATGATAGATCTCATCCAACCCATCACCGTCCAGCAAGCCTATGATGGAATTACTCACGCACGGTGGTGAGCATCATGAAATTGGTGATGGAGGATGGTTGATGATGACGACAACGACGGATCCCCCTCTCCGGAGCCCCGAACGGACTCCAGATCAGCCCTCCCGAGAGGTTTTAGGGCTTGGCCACTACTAGGAAAAGGGCTATAGATAGGATTGACACTAATGGCGCACCAGCGACGCAGTGCGCCACTACTACTAATGGCGCACCGGTTTGTGATGCGCCATTAGTGTGGAAGACACTAATGGCGCACCATACAAAAGGTGCGCCACTGGTGATAATTTTTTTTTCATTTTTACATACATACTAATGGCGCACTCCTAGACTAGTGCGCCATTACTAGTTCTAACTAGTAATGGCGCACCAGCCTAGGAGTGCGCCAATAGTGTATGTTTTTTTATTTTTTTTGCAAAACTACTAATGGCGCACTATGTCACAGTGCGCCATTACTAGTTTAAACTACTAATGGCGCACCGTGTCACAGTGCGCCATTAGTGTATATATATATATATATATATACTTTTCTGCAAAACTCTAATGGCGCACCACATGCAGGTGCGCCATTAGTAACCAGGGTTATTAATGGCGCATTTGCATGTGGTGCGCCATTAGTAACCTGGGACCCCAATAAGATATTTTGGACAGCCCCACACCTACCCACTCACTTTCCCCACTTCATTCCCTCCACCTCCTTCTCCAAGCTTTCGGCTGCCTCCTCCTCCTCACCTCATTTCCACCATAGATTCATCAAAATTAAGTGGTGAAATTACCTTTTTTGATAGGTAAGTAAGGGGAAAGCTATCTTCATGATGTAGATCTACTTTTTTCTCCCTAGCTCGCTCCAACAACGTGCACATGCACTTTTTGTGGCCTAGCAAGATCTATGTATGTTTGTGGTGTTGCATGTGTTTGTGGTGTTGCATATATGTTTATGTTTGAAGGTACCGGTATTTGAAATGTGATAGTTGCCAATATTTTGCCGGAATGTTGATTCATTTCCGTTTCGGCGAGAATTTCGGCACTATGCATTCTTTTTGGTCCTATTTTTAGGGAAGGTCATGCCAAATTTTTTCTTGGTTCTAAAATATTGTTTTGCTCTACCCCGCAGGCGACAATGGGCCACACGATGACCGAAGGCATCGTGAATAGGTTTTTGAGCTCATGAAAGGCCGAGATGCTTCAAAAGAACGAGACGGAGATAAGATGTTCGTGGTCGAAGATGCAAGCTGAAGAGCCTTCTTGTGGACCCGGATTCGGGCAGGTCTTGGGACCACCGCTCTTGCGTGGTTTCATGGATGGCTATCGGTGGCAAGGTGATGAAGATGACTATGAAGTCGTCCATGGGGCCGGGCAAGAAATGAGGAAGGGCAACAAGACAAGTACCACCGCTTGGCGGGCGGGCGAGAAGACAAAGAATCTCCGAGGACATGATCACGACGGTGATGTTGTACCACAGTCATCATGTAGAAGATGTCGTACATGATGATGAGGAAGATCAAGACGAAGGGCATGATCATGAAGATGAAGATGCCGGAAGCGACGGCGATGGAGGCTGGGTGCAGGACCCTCATATTCAAGAGCTGCTTCTCAAGCAGACGGATAACGCAAGAGTTGCCGCCGAGAGAAAGCCAAGCTGGATCAATTGGAGATAGACGCGGTTACTCCATTGTATGAAGGATGCAGGCCCGAGGATACCCGCCTGAAAGTAACGCTCATGGCTCTGGATATGAAGGTAAAACACAAAATGACCGACGCATGCTTCGACGAGAACATGTCATTCTGGCACGAATGTCTTCCCAAGGGGAACAAGTTCCCGGCCAGTTTCGAGGAGGCGAAGAAAATCGTGTGTCCTCTGGATTTACCGCATGTGAAATACCACGTGTGTATGAAAAATTGCATCATTTATCGGGATGAGCACGCGGAGTCTACCATATCCGGTGTGCGGCGTAACTCGACAAAAGAAGAGGAAGAAAGCTCCTCGAAAATTGGTGTGGTACTTTCCGATCACTCCTCGTCTGCAGTGGTATTTCGCGGACCCTAAGGTAGCAAAGCTCCTGCGTTGGCACGCGGATAGGGAGGAGAAGAAGCGGGAAGATGACGGAAATGATCCGGAGATAAATAAAAAGACAAGATGCTTTGAGTCACCCTAAGGATGCGAGCGATTGGCAAGCGTTGAACTTTGAATACCCAGAATTTGGGAATGATCCAAGGAATATCGTGCTGGGCAAGCACCGATGGAGTCAATCCGTTTGGCAGCCAGAGAAGCACACATAGCACCTGGCCTGTGTTTGTGTGGATGTACAACCTTCCCCCTGGTTGTGCATGAAGAGGAAGTACATTCACATGAGTATGCTAATTGAAGGGCCGAAACAACCAGGGAACGACATCAATCTGTCTGGGGCTGCTTGAAGGAGGAGCTAGACACGCAGCGGAAAACGGCAGCCAATGTCGTGGGACGCCGCAGAGAAATCATATTTCCCTATGAGAGCCGACTGGCTGATGGCGGTGCACGACTATCTCGATTACGGATATCTCAAGGCAGGTAGTCCACGGATTTTCTGGATGCGTAAGGTGCATGGATGACACAACGTATCGCCAGCTAGATAGAGATCCCAGGTCTTCGAAAACCGTGTTCATGGGACATCGAAGGTGGCTTCGCGATGATGACCCGTGGAGGAAACGCAAGGATCTGTTTGATGGTGAAACGAACCCCGAAAACGCCCGTGTATGAGGAGCGGCGAGGAAATAGACGAGCCGTTGAAAAATTGGAAAGACTGCCCGCTGCCGGGAAAGATGCAAAAGGCGCCAGAGCCCGGAAAGAAGAGAAAGGCGCCAGAGCCGCTGCTAAAGGTATGGAAAATGAGGTCTGTTTTCTGGGACTTGCCATACTGGAAGATCCACCGTGTGCCTCACAGCCTTGATGTCATGCATATCACGAATAACGTGTGCGAGAGTCTGCTTGGTACCCCGCTCAACATGCGGAGAGGACCAAAGATGGGACGAAAGCAAGGGCAGACTTGAAATCAATGGGCATCGTGCAGGAGCTTCACGCTAATGATGAAGAGGATGATGATGATGAGGCGAAGCGGGACACGTAAAGTCGCCAAAGGCAAAAAGGCCAAGAAGACCGGAAATGACTACCCTCCCGCGTGCTTCACTCTAAGTCAGGAGGAGATCGAGCAGTTTTTCACCTGCCTCCTAGGAGGAAAACTTCCTTACGGTTACGCGGGGAAGATAAGAAGATACCTAGACCCAGCAAAGCAGAAGTTCAGCGGGATAAAGTCTCACGACTGTCACGTGCTGATGACGCAGATATTTCCAGTTGCAGTCCGTGGGATCATGGACGCGCATGTCCGTCAAACGCTATTTGGCCTATATAACTTTTTCGACGTCATCTCTCGGAAGTCGATTGGCGTGAGGCAACTCAGAAGGCTACAGGAAGAGAGCGTGGTGATACTATGCGAGCTTGAGATCTACTTCCCGCCCGCATTCTTCGATGTTATGGTGCATCTGCTGGTCCATATCGTGGAGGATATCATCCAACTCGGGCCGACGTTCCTGCACAGCATGATGTCGTTTGAAAGGATGAATGGTGTCATCAAAGGATACGTTCGCAACATGTCGCGTCCAGAGGGAAGTATAGCCAGGGGCTTTCTGACCACCGCCGCCGACGACCCAGCGCGACCCTCCCCCGCTCCACCACCGCCGACGAGCACCCGCCCCCCGCACCCTCCCCCGCTCCACCGCCGCCGTCGATGATATTTTCAAGTAACAAATTTGAACATATTTTTTAAAAAATTATTACTGTTTTTATAAAAAAAATATTACTGTTATGATTTAAACAAGTTTGAACATATTTAAACACAAATAAATATCAAACAGGATTTAAAATGCATAAAAAAAATATTGGGGAGCCTAGGAATCGAACCCAGGACCTCCTGGTGTGGTGCTGCGTACTGACCAGTCGGGCTAGTGGGCGGGTTCTGTTGTAGATAGGGTTAGGTGGTATATAACCTGACAAGTCGGGCTAGCTTAAATTACTTATGGCGCACCCCTCGGTGGTGCGCCATTGCTATGGATGTACTTACGGCGCACCCCTGGCTGGTGCGCCATTGCTAAGCCTCCCCCCACACTAAAATCCCCAATCTCTCACATTTTTCTCTACTCCCTCCCCTGCCTCGTCTCACCCGCGACCACCACCGCCCACCACTTCCCGTGCTCGCCATCCCGGCCGTGCTGCTTCCCCGCCGCACCACCACCTCCCTCACCGTCCCCCTCCGCCCGCGCCCGCGCCTTCGCCGTCCCCCTCCCCCCGCGGCCCCGCGTGCGTCAACCTCCCTCTCGAGCGTGACAGCTAGGGTACCTAGCCGCTGCCACCGCTGCTGCCCGCCATGGCGGCCTTGCCCGGCCGAACCCTCCGATGCCCCGCCTCCGATGACAGGACCCCAGGCGCCTCCCCCAATAAGCAGCCGTTCCACCAGCGCGCCCCCCTCCCTAGAGCGGCGCTCCTGCCCAAGAACGTTGCCGCTGAGCAACGTCGTGACCGATCCGTAGGCAGGTAACCACAACTCCTTCGTCCTTCCTCCCTCTTCCCTCACCCCCTCCCTCCTTCCTCTTGCATCCTCTTTTCAATTTTTTTCCTGATTTTTTTAGTGGATGAGTACTTGATGTAGATTCGATACTGTGGGAATATAATGATAGTTATTTCTTGCTTGCTGCGTGATTTTTCCAGAGCATGCTCAAGTTTACATGTGAAAGGATTGTGCTTGATAGGTGTTTGTGTTGGGAAACGTAGTAATTTCAAAAAATTTCCTACGATCACGCAAGACCATGGTGATGGCATAGCAACGAGAGGGGAGAGTGTCCGTCCACGCACTCGTGAACCCGAAAGCGAAGCGTTATAACAACGCGGTTGATGTAGTCGTGCGTCTTCACGATCCGACCGATCCAAGCACCGAACGTCACGGCACCTCCGAGTTACGCACGTTCAGCTCGATGACGATCCCCGGACTCCGATCCAGCAAAGTGTCGGGATGAGTTCCACAAGACGACGGCGTGGTAGGACGATGTTGATGCTCCACCGACGCAGGGCTTCGCCTAAGCTCATGACGATATGACTTCTCCGGCGCAGGGCTTCGCCTAAGCTCCGCGACGATATGACCGAAGTGGAATATGGTGGAAGGGGCACCGCACACGGCTAAGGAAAGATCCGTAGATCAACTTGTGTGTCTGGGGTGCCCCCGCCTGTGATATAAAGGATGGAGGAGGAGGAGGCCGGCCAAGGCAATAGGTGCGGCTAGGGTGTGGAGTCCTACTAGGACTCCAAGTCCTAGTAGGAGTCCACCAAGAGGGGAGGAAGGGAGAAGGAAGTGGAGGAGAAGGAAAGGTGGCCGGCCCCCTTTTCCCTAGTCCAATTCGGACTAGAGGGGAGGGGGGGGGGGCAGCAGCCCCTTGGCCCTTTCTCCTCTTCCCACTAAAGCCCATCAAGGCCCATTGCTTCTCCCGTAACTACCCGGTACTCCAAAAAATACTCGAATCATTCGGAACCTTTCCGATGTCCGAATATAGTCGTCCAATATATCGATCTTTACGTCTCGACCATTTCGAGACTCCTCGTCATGTCCCCGATCTCATCTGGGACTCCGAACTCCTTCGGTACATCAAAACTCATAAACTCATAATATAACCGCCATCGAAACCTTAAGCGTGCGGACCCTACGGGTTCGAGAACTATGTAGACATGACCTAGAACCATTCTTGGTCAATAACCAATAAGCGGAACCTGGATGCCCATATTGGTTCCTACATATTCTCTGAAGATCTTTATCGGTCAAACCGCATAACGATATACGTTGTTCCCTTTGTCATCGGTATGTTACTTACCCGAGATTCGATCGTCGGTATCCAATACCTAGTTCAATCTCAATTCTTGGTAAGTCTCTTTACTCGTTCCGTAATACATCATCTCACAACTAACTCATTAGTTGTAATGCTTGCAAGGCTTATGTGATGTGTATTACCGAGAAGGCCCAGAGATACCTCTCCGACAGTCGGAGTGACAAAACCTAATCTCGAAATACGCCAACCCAACATGTACCTTTGGAGACACCTGTAGTACTCCTTTATAATCACCCAGTTACGTTGTGACGTTTGGTAGCACCCAAAGTGTTCCTCCGGTAAACGGAGTTGCATAATCTCATAGTTACGAGGAACATGTATAAGTCATGAAGAAAGCAATAGCAACATACTAAACGATCAAGTGCTAGGCTAACGGAATGGGTCATGTCAATCAGATCATTCTCCTAATGATGTGATCCCGTTAATCAAATGACAACTCATGTCTATGGTTAGGAAACATAACCATCTTCGATTAACGAGCTAGTCAAGTAGAGGCATACTAGTGACTATCTGCTTGTCTATGTATTCACACATGTATTATGTTTCCGGTTAATACAATTCTAGCATGAATAATAAACATTTATCATGATATAAGGAAATAAATAATAACTTTATTATTGCCTCTAGGGCATATTTCCTTGATCTCCCACTTGCACTAGAGTCAATAATCTAGTTCACATCGCCATGTGATTTATCATCAATAGTTCACATCTATATGTGGTTAACAGCCATAGTTCACATCGACATGTGACAAACACCCAAAGGGTTTACTAGAGTCAGTAATCTAGTTCACATCGCTATGTGATTAACACCCAAAGAGTACTAAGGTGTGATCATGTTTTGCTTGTGAGATAATTTTAGTCAACGAATTACACATTCAGAGCCGTGAGTATTTTGCAAATTTCTATGTCTACAATGCTTCTGCACGGAGCTACTCTAGCTAATTGCTCCCACTTTCAATATGTATCCAGATTGAGACTCAGAGTCATCTAGATTAGTGTTAAAACTTGCATCGACGTAACCCTTTACGACGAACCCTTTTTTCACTTCCATAATCGAGAAACATATCCTTATTCTACTAAGGATAATTTTGACCGCTGTCCATTGATCTACTCCTAGATCACTATTGCACTCCCTTGCCAAGCTTAGTGGTAGGGTATGCAATAGATCTGGTACACAGCATGACATACTTTATAGAACCTATGGCTGATGCATAGGGAATGACTTTCATTCTCTTTCTATCTTCTGCCGTGGTCGGGTTTTGAGTCTTACTCAATCTCACACCTTGTAACACAGTCAAGAACTCATTCTTTGACTTTTCCATTTTGAACTACTTCAAAATCTTGTCAAGGTATGTATTCATTGAAAAACATATCAAGCGTCTTGATCTATCTCTATAGATCTTGATGCTTAATAAGTAAGCAGCTTCACCGAGGTCTTTCTTTGAAAAAACTCCTTTCAAACACTCCTTTATGCTTTGCAGAATAATTCTACATTATTTCCGATCAACAATATGTCATTCACATATACTTATCAGAAATGTTGTAGTGCTCCTACTCACTTTCTTGTAAATACAGGCCTTTCCAAAAGTGCATATAAAATCATATGCTTTGATCAACACATCAAAGCGTATATTCCAACTCCGAGATGCTTGCACCAGTCCATTGATGGATCATGGAGCTTGCACATTTTGTTAGCTCCTTTAGGATTGACAAAACCTTCTGGTTGCATCATATACAACTCTTCTTTAATAAATCCATTAAAGAATGTAGTTTTTACATCCATTTGCCAGATTTCATAGAATGTGGCAATTGCTAACATGATTCGGACAGACTTAAGCATCGCTACAGTTGAGAAAATCTCATTGTAGTCAACACCTTGAACTTGTCGAAAAACCCTTTTGTGACAAGTCGAGCTTTGTAGATAGTAACACTACTATCAGTGTCCGTCTTCCTCTTGAAGATCCATTTATATAATATGGCTTGCCGATCATCGGGCAACTCCATCAAAGTCTACACTTTGTTCTCATACATGGATCCCATCTCAGATTTCATGGTCTCAAACCATTTCGCGGAATCTGGGCTCATCATCGCTTCCTCATAGTTCGTAGGTTCATCATGGTCTAGTAACATGACTTCCAGAATAGGATTACCGTACCACTCTAGTGCGGATTGTACTCGGGTTGACCTACGAGGTTTTGTAGTAACTTGATCTGAAGTTTCATGATCATCATCATTAACTTCCTCACTAATTGGTGTAGGAATCACTGGAACTGATTTCTGTGATGAACTACTTTCCAATAAGGGAGAAGGTACAATTACCTCATCAAGCTCTACTTTCCTCCCACTCACTTCTTTCAAGAGAAACTTCTTCTCTAGAAAGGATCCATCTTAGCAACTTCGGATCTGTGATAGAAGGTGTACCCAATAGTTACCTTTGGGTATTCTATGAAGACGCACTTCTCCGATTTGGGTTCGAGCTTATCAGGTGAAAACTTTTTCACATAAGCATCACAACTCCAAACTTTTAAGAAACGGCGACTTAGGTTTACTGTTAAACCATAGTTCATACGGTGTCGCCTCAACGGATTTAGATGGTGCCCTATTAAACGTGAATGCAGCTGTCTCTAATGCATAACCCCAAAACGATAGTGGTAAATCGGTAAGATACATCATAGATCGCATCATATCCAATAAAGTGCGGTTACGACGTTCGGACACACCATAACGTTGTGGTGTTCCAGGTGGCGTGAGCTGTGAAACTATTCCACTTTGTTTTAATTGAAGACCAAACTCGTAACTCAAATATTCATCTCACGATCAGATCGCAGAAACTTTATTTTCTTGTTACGATGATTTTCTACTTCACTCTGAAATTCTTTGAACTTTTCAACTATTTCAGACTTATGTTTCATCAAGAAGATATACGCATATCTGCTCAAATCATCTGTGAAGGTCAGAAAATAATGATACTTGCCACGAGCATCAATACTCATTGAATCGCATACATCGGTATGTATTATTTCCAATAAGTCAGGAGCTTGTTCCATTGTTCCGGAGAACGGAGTTTTAGTCATCTTGCCCAAAAGGCACGGTTCGCAAGCATCAAATGATTCATAATCAAGTGATTCCAAAAGTCCATCAGCATGGAGTTTTCTTCATGCGCTTTACACCAATATGACCTAAACGCAAGTGCCACAAATAAGTTGAACTATCATTATTAACTTTGCATCATTTGGTTTCAATATTATGAATATGTGTATCACTATGATCGAGATCCAATGAACCATTTTCATTGGGTGTGTAACCATATAAGGTTTTATTCATGTAAAGCGTAACAACGATTTATTCTCTTACTTAAATGAATAACCGTATTGCAATAAACATGATCAAATCATATTTATGCTCAACACCGGATAACACTTATTTAGGTTCCACACTAATCCCGAAAGTATAGGAGTGTGCGATGATGATCATATCAATCTTGGAACTACTTCCAACACTCATCGTCACTTCCCTTTAACTAGTTTCTGTTCATTACGCAACTCCTGTTTCGAGTTACTACTCATCGTAACTGGACAAGTATCAAATACCGAGGGGTTGCTACGAACACTAGTAAAATACACATCAATAATCTGTATATCAAATATACCTTTGTTCACTTTGCCATCCTTCTTATCCGCCAAATACTTGGGGTAGTTCCGCTTCTAGTGACCAGTTCCATTGCAGCAAAAGCACTTGGTCTCAGGCTTAGGTCCAGACTTGAGCTTCTTCACTCGAGCAACAACTTGCTTGCCGTTCTTCTTGAAGTTCCCCTTTCTTTCCTTTGCCCTTTTCCTTGAGACTAGTGGTCTTGTCAATCATCAACACTTGATGCTTTTCTTGATTTCTACCTTCGCCGATTTCAACATCACGAAAGCGCCGGGAATCGTTTTCGTCATCCCTTGCATACTATAGTTCATCATGAAGTTCTACTAACTTAGTGATGGTGACTAGAGAATTCTGTCAATCACTATCTTATCCGGAAGATTAACTCCCACTTGATTCAAGCGATTGAAGTACCGGACAATGCGAGAACATGCTCACTAGTTGAGCGATTCTCTTCCATCTTTTAGCTATAGAACTTGTTGGAGACTTCATATCTCTCAACTCGGGTATTTGCTTGAAATATTAACTTCAATTCCTGGAACATCTCATATGGTCCATGACGTTCAAAACGCCTTTGAAGTCCCGATTCTAAGCCGTTAAGTATGGTGCACTAAACTATCAAGTAGTCATCATATTGAGCTAGCCAAACGTTCATAACGCCTCGCATTTGCTCCTGCAATAGGTCTGTCACCTAGCGTGCATTAAGGACATAATTCTTCTGTGCAGCAATGAGGATAAACCTCAGATCACGGATCCAATCCGCATCATTGCTACTAACATTTTTCAATACAAGTTTCTCTAGGAACACATACAAAAACATAGGGAAGCAACAACGCGAGCTATTGATCTACAACATAATTTGCAAAATACTACCAGGACTAAGTTCATGATAAATTAAAGTTCAATTAATCATATTACTTAAGAACTCCCACTTAGATAGACATCTCTCTAGTCATCTAAGTGATTACGTGATCCAAATCAACTAAACCATGTCCGATCATCACGTGAGACGGAGTAGTTTCAATGGTGAACATCACTATGTTGATCATATCTACTATATGATTCACGTTCGACCTTTCGGTCTCCGTGTTCGAGAGGCCATATCTGTTATATGCTAGGCTCGTCAAGTTTAACCTTGAGTATTCGGCGGCATGCAACTGTTTTGCACCCGTTGTATTTGAACGTAGAGCCTATCACACCCGATCATCACGTGGTGTCTCAAAGACGAAGAACTTTCGCATAGCGGTGCATACTCGGGAGAACACTTCTTGATAATTTTGGTGAGAGATCATCTTATAATGCTACCGTCAATCAAAGCAAGATAAGATGCATAAAGGATAAACATCACATGCAATCAATATAAGTGATATGATATGGTCATCATCATCTTGTGCTTGTGATCTCCATCGCCAAGCAACGTCATGATCACCATCGTCACCGGTAGCGACACCTTGATCTCCATCGTAGCATCGTTGTCGTCTCGCCAACTATTGCTTCTACGACTATCGCTACTCCTTAGTGATAAAGTAAAGCAATTACATGGCATTGCATTTCATACAATAAAGCGACAACCATATGGCTCTCGCCGATTGCCGATAACTTCGGTTACAAAACATGATCATCTCATACAATAAAATATAGCATCACGTCTTGACCATATCACATCACAACATGCCCTGCAAAAACAAGTTAGACGTCCACTACTTTGTTGTTGCAAGTTTTACGTGGCTGCTACGGGCTGAGCAAGAACCGTTCTTACCTACGCATCAAAACCACAACGATAGTTTGTCAAATAGACTCCGTTTTAACCTTCTCAAGGACCGGGCGTAGCCATACTCGGTTCAACTAAAGTGAGAGAGACAGACACCCGCTGGTCACTTTTAAGCAACGAGTGCTCGGAGCGGTGAAACCAGTCTCAGCGTAAGCGTCTGGCGTAATGTCGGTCCGGGCCGCTTCATCTCACAATACCGCTGAACCAAAGTATGACATGCTGGTAGGTAGTATGACTTGTATCGCCCACAACTCACTTGTGTTCTACTCGTGCATATGACATCAACGCATAAAACCTGGCTCGGATGCCACTGTTGGGAAACGTAGTAATTTCAAAAAATTTCCTACGATCACGCAAGACCATGGTGATGGCATAGCAACGAGAGGGAAGAGTGTCCGTCCACGCACCCTCGTGAGACCGAAAGCGAAGCGTTATAACAACGCGGTTGATGTAGTCGTCGTCTTCACGATCCGTGATCCAAGCACCGAACGTCACGGCACCTCCGAGTTCTGCACACGCTCAGCTCGATGGCGATCCCGGACTCCGATCCAGCAAAGTGTCGGGGATGAGTTCCGTCGACAGCACGGCGTGGTAGGACGATGTTGATGCTCCACCGACGCGGGCTTCGCCTAAGCTCATGACGATATGACTTCTCCGGGCGGGGCTTGGCCTAAGCTCATGACGATATGACCGAAGTGGAATATGGTGGAAGGGGGCACCGCACACGGCTAAGGAAAGATCCGTAGATCAACTTGTGTGTCCTGGGGTGCCCCCCTGCCCCCGTATATAAAGGATGGAGGAGGAGGAGGCCGGCCAAGGCAATAGGTGCGGCTAGGGTGTGGAGTCCTACTAGGACTCCAAGTCCTAGTAGGAGTCCACCAAGAGGGAGGAAGGGAGAAGGAAGTGGAGGAGAAGGAAAGGTGGCGGCCCCTTTTCCCTAGTCCAATTCGGACTAGAGGGAGGGGGCGCAGCAGCCCCTTGGCCCTTTCTCCTCTTCCCACTAAAGCCCATCAAGGCCCATTGCTTCTCTGTAACTACCCGGTACTCCAAAAATACTCGAATCATTCGAACCTTTCCGATGTCCGAATATAGTCGTCCAATATATCGATCTTTACGTCTCGACCATTTCGAGACTCCTCGTCATGTCCCCGATCTCATCTGGGACTCCGAACTCCTTCGGTACATCAAAACTCATAAACTCATAATATAAGCATCATCGAAACCTTAAGCGTGCGGACCCTACGGGTTCGAGAACTATGTAGACATGACCTAGAACCATTCTTGGTCAATAACCAATAGCGGAACCTGGATGCCCATATTGGTTCCTACATATTCTCTGAAGATCTTTATCGGTCACCCCGCATAACGATATCGTTGTTCCCTTTGTCATCGGTATGTTACTTACCCGAGATTCGATCGTCGGTATCCAATACCTAGTTCAATCTAGATCTTGGTAAGTCTCTTTACTCGTTCCGTAATACATCATCTCACAACTAACTCATTAGTTGTAATGCTTGCAAGGCTTATGTGATGTGTATTACCGAGAAGGCCCAGAGATACCTCTCAAGCGGTCGGAGTGACAAAACCTAATCTCGAAATACGCCAACCCAACATGTACCTTTGGAGACACCTGTAGTACTCCTTTATAATCACCCGATTCACGTTGTGACGTTTGGTAGCACCAAAGTGTTCCTCCGTAAACGGAGTTGCATAATCTCATAGTTACAGGAACATGTATAAGTCATGAAGAAAGCAATAGCAACATACTAAACGATCAAGTGCTAGGCTAACGGAATGGGTCATGTCAATCAGATCATTCTCCTAATGATGTGATCCCGTTAATCAAATGACAACTCATGTCTATGGTTAGGAAACATAACCATCTTCGATTAACGAGCTAGTCAAGTAGAGGCATACTAGTGACTATCTGTTTGTCTATGTATTCACACATGTATTATGTTTCCGGTTAATACAATTCTAGCATGAATAATAAACATTTATCATGATATAAGGAAATAAATAATAACTTTATTATTGCCTCTAGGGCATATTTCCTTCAGTTTGTGATAACGCCTCTAAGGGAAAATGTTCACAAATTGTAGGTTGAATATTTTTCATGAGCAAATTTTTTGGTTTAAACATGTTAGCAAATTGTAGATTAAGTTGTTTTATCTGCAATTTGAGAGAGCAGGAGCTTTGTGTTGGTTATACTGGCCGAAATTGGTTAACACACATCTTCCAGAGAGATCCCTGTTCTAGGATCTGAGTTCTCTCTTCTCTGAATTCAACTAAGGCATGAGGAACAAGGGGGGAGATAGCTATTAGATCAATGTCTTAGTAGTGGTAAACAATCGTGTAGGTCAATTTTGACTCTGATCTTGAACTACAGGGTTGCAATGTTTTGCATCAACACTTGTAAGAAAAGAAAAAGCGGGAGAATGAAGATTATATTAAAAAATGGTCTTAGTAGTGGTAAACAAGCATATAATCCCTCCCAGGTAGTAACAATAACTTTATGCAGGAGAGTGAAAGAAGAAGCATAGGCTTAATTGAGCTGTGGAGTTCTTGTTACCTTGTCTCCCTGTCCTCGTTAGTTACATGTCTCTCTCTCTCTGTTTGTGTTTCTGCGTAACAGGTTCGATCACGGTTGGAGAAAACTTGAGGCGTTTGTTGGCTCCAAGACAGTGATACAGGTATATACATGTCCTCTGCTTACTTGTTTGGTTTGCAATAGTGGTGAGCCTCCTCCACCCCCACCCATTCCCCCCTCTGTCTCAGAAAATGAAAACATAAAGAGAGTGCCATTATATGGATGGCATATTTCCAGTTTTGGATCCAACCTCCGCACAAGCTGTAGCTCTGTAGCCGATTTTCTAACTACTGGCCATTCTAGAGCTGGTGTTTATTCACAATGATTTGGGCTAGCTCCATTTTGGTGGAGTCAGTCAAGATGCCCCAGTATGGTTGCAGTCTTGTAAACCCTAGCTACATAGTATTGTCTATATATATGGACATGTCTCTGAAGTTATGTAGCACATGCATTTCAAGTTCTTTGCTAGTCAACTTGGAATCCTTGATGGACCGTTTATTTTTTTCTACTGTGAAACTGTGTTTCGTGTAACATTTATAATCTTAAAAAAAATCTCTGGATGCTGGTTGAGAATGAGTAATTTGTGTAAACACAAGTAGGACCTTTGGCTGCTTGTGCTATTGGTAGCTGGTAAATCTTGCTTCAGTCTTCTTACTTTGTGATGTGTCTGGGTTAAGCTCTAATTTCTCCCTGATCAATAATTATGGCCCTAATGTTGCTTTCAAACCTGAAAGTACTGATGCGTTAATTCATCTGTTAAAAACAACTCTCTCTCGCTTCCTCTGGGCAATTTTAGTTGTTCTTTGAAAATGAAAAACGAAGGTCATACCGATCCTAGTTGGTATTATTTTCCTCAATTTTAAGTGTTGAATGAACACATAAAGAGAGTGC
This sequence comes from Aegilops bicornis, assembly GCA_021605145.1. Taxonomy (NCBI): domain Eukaryota; kingdom Viridiplantae; phylum Streptophyta; class Magnoliopsida; order Poales; family Poaceae; genus Aegilops; species Aegilops bicornis. Next base: position 677,903,519 of record CM038672.1, read on the forward strand.
TAAGTGATTTCAATATATCAAGTTTCAGGATAATATATAGGATTGTTGGTTTTTAACCTTGGTTGCCATTGTTTCTATTTGTAACAGTCTGAAGAATGACTCATGCTGTTTGTGCTAACAATCTCTAAGTGAAAGCAACTAGTTGGAGTAGATTTATGCACACAATACTCCTTCCAAGACCATTTGCTTCCAAGGAGTAGTTTCAGTTTGATTGCAAGGAGTAGTTTCAGTAAAGTTTCAAAGCATGGTTTTGATAGTTTCAAAGCATGGTTTCAGTTTGCTTCCAAGGAGTTGTTCTCTGTCTGGTCCAATTCTCAAGAAATAAAAAGTGAATAGTTTGTTTGTTCCTGTGTGGTCACTCTATTTTTTCAAGATCTTGACATTAGTTATGTTTGTTAGCAGCAAGATATTTAAATGAAGCTTGTTCTTTTTGAACTGTTCAACTGATGCCATGAAACTGAATATAGTAGTTGAAAACCCTGTTTTTCTTCCTGATCGTGAAAATTTGAAGTCTTGTTTGTGTTTTGGTTTTGTTGGTTGACAATTATGTTTAGTTTTTCATTTCATGGGTGCTGTAAAATGTGCAGGTGGTGAGTTGAGGCTCAGCATACAGCTTGTTTGGACTAACCAAGAGGATGAGGTATGTTGCTTGCCCAAGCTAAGTGACACGTACGCGCCAAGTTTTCTGTTATATAATTACCTTTTAGTGCTTAGTTAAACTGCATGATACGGCCATAGCAGATGGATGGTACTAGGTGTTGTTTTGTTTCTTGCCAATGTATTCAGAGAGCAGATGTGCCACTGAAGATTTCTTTTCTTGAAGGCAGCTCACATAACTTGAGCTACAAGTGAACAACTTGCTGATATTAGATCTGGAATGGAAGCTCACATAACTTGAGCTGATTTTTGTCCATATGAAAGCAGAGGACCATATGTTCTGTGGCCTTTTCATCCATATGAAAGTAGAGGCACATTGTGGTGCTAGTTTGCTGGGTTTGGTCTCCGACCATCGTGTCGTGATGAATTTGCAGGTACCCCGAGAGGCCCTTGAGTTTGCCGGAATGTTGATTAACTTCCGCTCCTAAGCAATTGGGTACTCCATATGTCCTACTTTCAGCAAAGGTCATGCTGAAATTTTCCGTGAATTTTAGCATGACTTTGCTAAAAATAGGACATATGGGGTACTTCATGACTAATGCATGGGCCGGGGTATCTTAGTACTTAATTAAGTAGGATCAACTGCCCCTTTATTCTTGCTACATTAAATCATAGGTGGCAATAGAGCCAAGTGATTAGGCCCAACTTAGAATTCTCCTTAGCATGGATAAACCCTAGATGATAAACCCAACATAGGTGGCAATAGAGCCAAGTGATTAGTGCCAAGTGATTAGGCCCAACCTAGGGTGCCTCGGCATCGATAAACCCTAAATGATGAAAACTTAACTTGGCTGCCCGGATGCCTCGGTGTCGATGAGAACCTAAATGATGTACGCTTAGGCTTTTAGGGTGCCTCAAGGCCGACAAACCCTAAATGATGAAAGCTTAGGCTTTTAGGGTGCCTCAGCGTCGACAAACCCTAAATGATGAGACCATGATCTTGTTCCTTGACAATAACCACCTTTCTAACCAAACTTTTTTCCTATTTAGAGCGAAACATGGCCCACAACGATGAGGCCGGTGGTTCGGGTGGCAAGCAATTCTGGGAGCTGTCCCAGGAGATGGAGGAACAACCTCACCGCTATGAGGACGCCGCGGAAGACACCAATCCTGACTACACGACCCCTAGTGGCGTCGGGGATGACACCACTGATGGTGCTGCCGAGGATGCCACCACTGATGATGGCGGCGCACACAGATGGCAGCCAACCGAAGAAGCAAAGGAAGGGCCGGCGCCTAATGCGCTCCGCACCCTCAAGGAGGAATTCACTCAAGTGGATTCGACGGGCATCCAACGGAGCCCAAACATATAGTCAAGGGGTACTCGCTTCAGCTCGGGTGCATTCTCCGGAGCACCGTCTCGATCAACACCGATAACCTTAGGCATAAGGACCACGGGAATTTGCGCAACCTCCTCTTCACGAAGCTGCACGAACGATACAAGTTCCCCGCCGAATTTGAAAACACACGCCTCTCAGGGAATAAAGTGAACAGTGCCGCCCTCACGAGGATGAGCACGGCCCTGTCTACTTGGAGAAGTGCGGTGAAGAGAATGATTGATAAAGGTGATAGTTATGAGAAGATCAAGGCGAAATATCCTTTGATGAGCGAAGATGAGTACAAGGAGTTCAAGATCAAGTGCGAGAGCAGCGCAACCTCCGAATCAAGTCAGTGTGGGAAAGAAATGCGGGAGTTGAACTTAGGGGAACACAAACTCGGTCCCGGCGGTTACAGAGTGGCGGAGCCTATATGGGACAAGGAGGATGCGGAGCGTGCCGAGCAAGTCCTACCGCCCCGCTTCGAGAAATACAACGGTGACAAGCAGACCAGGAACTTTGTCAGGGACCGGTACAAGGAGGACCCGATAAAAAAGGAGCTTACCACGGATCCGAAGAACAGGGCGCTTGAGCTTGTTCTGGTAAGGAATACACCCCCGTGTAATTAGCTCCATATGGTTGCACTCTAATTAATCCCCAATATTTCTAAATGGTTACGTTCCTTTCGCAGGACACCGAAAGCAAGAGCTGGGTCGCCTCGAGCTCCCCTTCGACACCCCTTTAAATAGGGCGTTGAACGTAATGAAAAACAAGGATAAGCTCAAGAAGCCGACGTCACCGGTCGTGGTGGCCGGCAAAGGCTTGTCCACAAAATGGGGGTCATACTATACCACTGGTGTGCGGAAGGAGAAAAAGGCCAGCTCGGAAAGCCAGACGCGGGAGGTTGAAGAACTCAAGGCACAAGTGGCGCAGATTCTGGAGCTTGTCCAAGAGCAAGTGGAACAACAACTGGGAACGAAGCTCAACGCCATGGTGCCTACGTTGATTCATGGGCTGACAACGTGGATTGCAGGCGGCCACCAGGGGCCTCCCCCGGTTCCCAGCTTCACGGCCAAGAACTTCGCCACAAGGCAGCGGCACCATTGGTGTCTCCGCGGCGGCGCTTATTGGTGTCTCCGGCGAGGCGGTATTCGTGTCTCCGGCGCCGCACGGGCATTGAGCTTAATGCACCCGGTGTACGCCGCCGGCACCTCGCCAAAGAAGCGCCCCTCCGTCGGTTACGCCCGCCGCTGGCGGTGTTCGACATTAGCCGAGCTCGACGGCATCATGGTAACTAAGACTCTCGGCCGATGACTTCATCTCCTTGCCTTTGACTGGGCATCCCTGACGCCCTGTACATGTTTTCGCAGGGCACCGCCGACGTTCCTTGCACTCTTCTGCACTTCGTGGGCGCCGAGTTGGTCGATGTCGCCAAGGGCAGAATCGTTCAACCGGGCAACCCCATGTTCCACGGTAATCCGATGCCACCCACAGTGTATAGGGTTGAAGTGGTTCGGGTGCTGCCAGGCTGCGACGAGCTGTTACCTTCGATTCGACCCGCTGGGGCCGATGAAGAAGACGAGATGACCCTCGGCGCCTGCGTAAGCTGGCCCTCGCTTTGGCCAAGAGCCGATTCGTTTGGGGCAGGGGACACCACCCCATTGCATAAGACCGCCCGATGTGTCGGGCGCCAAGCCATGGCAAGAACGCAGCAACGCTACCGGACCTGCCGGACATCCCTATGGCACAGGATCTGGAAAGCCCTATGGCACAGGATCCGGACAACCCTATGGCACAGGATCCGGACGGCGACGACAACGACGACGGTACATTTACCAAAGTTGATAAGTACTTTGCCGAACATGGGTACGCTGACGAGTTCTGCGGGCCTCTTTCTGAAGAACCCAACCAAGACGACCGTGATCTAGGTGGTACGGCGGAGAAATCCAATTGCAACAGGCGTTGTCTGGCGTTCAGTTCTCAGGACACGCCTCCAGCTCCCGCCTTCACCGAGCCTCAGATAGCTGAGGTGCGAAATATTATCAGCCCCAACACGCTCAAGAAGGCGGTCTGTGAGCAGAACTCGGTCCCATTACAGGAGATCAAGAAGAAGGGACGGAAATGAAAGACTAAAAAGGGCGCCGATGCAAGCCAGCCGGCACCGAGTTCGATCCGTGCTCAGGACGGGCCACCTTCACCTAAGGATATCTCGAGGAGGGTGCATGTGGTGGGTAGGGCGATGCTACCGCCAAATATGCTGAATGCTGCAACCGGTGCTATGCGGAGTCTGCACGACAGTGTTCTTTCTTTGGAGAAGCGGCGTCTCAGAGAGAAGGATGTGGCATACCCGGTTTTTGTGGCCAAGGTGCCAGAGGGCAAGGGCTTTGTGGATGGCGACATCGGGGGTACGATCGTCCTGCGGTTTGATGACATCTTTGCTATGTTTAACCTTCATCCGCTGCACTACACCTTCGTTCGGCTGTTTTCGCTGAGTATGGAGATGCGGATCATTAGAGACAAGACCCCGGACATCGTGATAGTCGCCCCTTCTACATATGCGTTAAGCACTTGAGCAGCTACTGGGACCGCCAAGTTGCGAGTTCACACCTCGAAGGCGTCATTCGGCAAACCCAGATAAGGATAACTTCCTTGTGGCTTACTTTCCGAGTAAGTCATCCCTTAACCGCCCGTAACATATGATTTCTTAGATTTCGATCGTTCTTTTTTTTCTAACATTCCGTGTTACGTGCGGTGACACACATTGCACACTCATCCTCTTAAGCCCGAAATATTCCATGGCCACGTATTTCGACCCGAACCGTAACTCCGAGATAGACTACACAGATGTCAAGAAAGTTCTTGATGATGTTCTCCCCGGCTACGCCAAACCTGGAGGCACATTCACGGGCAGTTCGTACGGCAAGCAAGCACATGTTCTCACACAATCTGAAGTTGTGCTGCGTCATGAGCGCTGGCGGTCAGAAGGATGCCTAATACGCCCTCCATCACGTGCGGGCGATCGTAAGGGACCATCATCAACTTCTGCTACCAGATAATCTCAAAGATTGGGCCGCGAGCTTGTCGGCAGTCCAGCACGCGGACCTCAGACAAGAATTCTTTCGCATCCAGTCGGAGTTTGCGGACATCATCCATCAAGATGTCCTTCATACCTCGGGGCAGTGCTACCTCAGATATCAACCGTCTAACAGTGAGATAGATGAAACGCTACAAATGCAGGGTGACAAGAACCACGATTTCATGACCATCACGACAGACGGCGGCTTCATCCACGCTCCTGTCCGATGAGTCGAGTTGAAAGTAGTGATGTGTAGTTCTGAAACATTGATTGGCTCATGTTGTAATTATACTTTAATGAATTCGTATGTCTCTTTGGTTTGGACAGTCGTTCAACTTAGATGTAATCGATGCTATTTATTAGTAGGACCATGAATCGTGCTATTAATGTCTTGCTTTTCTCTTCCGATCCTTTTGTTGCATACTTACATATTGCTTATGTATTGTCTGTTGTTTGGCTTGTGCATAGAGATGCCGTCGTATGTTGTGTACAAGGGAGGCCGAATCTAGATACGCCCGCTATCTAGCGGGAGAGAGGAGGGAGCGTTGGAGGAACTGGATGAAGACCAATTTGATCGCGAAGATGCTCATCGTGATGACCACAACTCTCTTCTATGTGATGGTAGTTTAGATGATCGATATCGACTTGTAATGTGAAGACAAACTCGATACCCGCGGTCTTGAGACTTGTAATGTTTTATCTTTGTTCGGTCTTTTGAATTCGGAGACTAATATGATGAATTGTATTCAGAGACTAATCTTCTATTGTATTCGATGAATCTGATGTTGCTGTGTGCTGCTGTCTATATTATGTGCAATAATATATTTTGTAACCTGTGCAAAATTCAGAAAAGAAAATAAAACCAAATATTCATACTAATGGCGCATCACCACTTGGTGCGCCATTAGTATGCCAAAGGCTACTAATGGCGCATCAACACAGAATGCACCATTAGTATAACAAAGCACATGCTTACGTATGGCCCCCAGGGAGGCACACTAATGGCGCATGGTGTTACATACTAATGGCGATCGCTTGCGCGCCATTAGTATATCAGATACTAATGGCGCACCGGTGGTGCACCATTAGTAAGAAATACTAGTGGCGTGCTACTAATGGCGCCGGTAATGCGCCATTAGTAGGCAAAACCAAGTGTGCCATTAGTAGGCCTTTTCCTAGTAGTGGGCGGCTCTGCATCGTAAAACATGATGATTTCTTCTCTCTGATTTTTTCTCTCAAAGCAAATATATAGAGTTGGAGTTGGCTCCGGGGCCCACGAGGTAAGGGGTGCACCCTAGAGGGGGGCACTCGTGATGTGGTGTGGGCCCCCTGGTCTTCATCTTTGGCGAGGATTTTTATTATTTTTTCTAAGATGTTCCGTGGAGTTTCAGGTCATTCCGAGAACTTTTGTTTTCTGAACACAAAACAACATCATGGCAATTTTGCTGAAAACAGCGTCAGTCCGGGTTAGTTCCATTCAAATCATACAAGTTAGAGTCCAAAACAAGGGCAAAAATGTTGGGAAAAGTAGATACGACGGAGACGTATCAACTCCCCCAAGCTTAAACCCTTGCTTGTCCTCAAGCAATTCAGTTGACAAACTGAAAGAGAAAAAGAAAAACTTTTACAAACTCTGTGTGCTCTTGTTGTTGTAAATATGTCAAGTCAGCATTCAAGTTTTCAGCGAAGATTATAACTAACCACATTTGCAATAATTCTCAGGTCTCATGATTACTCATATCAATGGCATAATCAACTAGCAAGCCATAATAATAAATCTCGGATGACAACACTTTCTCAAAACAATCATAGTATGATATAACAGGATGGTATCTCGCTAGCCCTTCCTGAGACCAAGAAACATAAATGCAGAGCACCTTTAAAGACCAAGGACTGACTAGAAATTGTAATTCATGGTAAAAGAGATCCATCATAGTCATACCCAATATAAATTAACGATAATGAATGCAAATGACAGCAAAGCTCTCCAGCTAGTGCTTTTAATAAGAGGGTGATGACTCAACATGAAAGTAAATAGATAGGCCCTTCGCAGAGGGAAGGTGGATTTGTAGAGGTGCCGAGCTCGGTTTTGAAATAGAGATAAATAATATTTTGAGCGGCATACTTTCATTGTCAACATAACAACTAAGAGATGGCGATATCTTCCATGCTACACACATTATAGGCGGTTCCCAAACAGAATGGTAAAGTTTATACTCCCCCTCCACCAACAAGCATCAATCCATGGCTTGTTCGAAACAACAAGTGCCTCCAACAATCAACAGGTCCCAGGGGGAGTTTTGTTTGCAATTATTTTGATTTAGTTTGCATAAAGCATGGGACTGGGCATCCCGGTGACCAACCATTTTCTCGTGAGTGAGGAGCGGAGTCCACTCCTCTTGAGAATAACCCGCCTAACATGGAAGATAAGGGCAGCCCTAGTTTATACATGAGCTATTCGAGCATACAAAACAAAATGTTTACTTGAAGGTTTAGAGTTTGGCACATACAAATTTACTTGGAACGGCAGGTAGATACCGTATATAGGAAGGTATAGTGGACTCATATGGAATAACTTTTGGGTTTAAGGGATTGGATGCACAAGCAGTATTTCCGCTTAGTACAAGTGAAGGCTAGCAAAAGACTGGGAAGCGACCAACTAGAGAGCGACAACAGTCATGAACATGCACTAAAATTAATAAACATTGGATGCAAGCATGAGTCGGATATAATCAGTGCCTAGAGGATAAAATTGATAGCAACTAGTCCCACAAGTGCCTAGAGGATATTACAAGCATTAGAACTACTTGGAACCATATAAAATTTCCATGCAAGCTCAAGAACATGGTCACCTATGCAGCAAAATTTTGCAATGAATAAAGCACTAGAACAAAAAATAATTGGACCAATGGAAGAGTCACATACCAATGAACAATCTCCCCAAGCAGTTTTGGGAGAGATGCTTTGAGCAAGGAGATCGAAAATCACAGCAACGTGGGCTGGAACTCGTGTTTGAGCCAGATATTCGTGTTTGTGGGAGGAAGAAGAAGAGGATGAGTGGAGGAATAAGTGGAGGAGGGCCACCATGGGCCCATGAGGCAGGCGCCACTGGGGGTAGGGCGCGCCCTCCACCCTCGTGGCAGTGTGGCAGCTCCCCCATGATAATTTTGCACCAAAAATCCTCAAATATTCCTGAAAATATCATATTAAATTGGCATGACATTCTGAGGACTTTTATTTTCGGGATATTTTTATATTGCACGGATAAATCAGGAAACTGATAGAAAAATACTAATTTTACTTTATTTCAACTAAATAACAGAAAGTATAAGGAGGGTACAGAAGGTTGTGCCTTCTAGTTTCATCCGTCTCATGATCATCAAAAGGAATCCACTAACAAGGTTGATCAGGTCTTGTTAACAAACTCATTCTGAATAACATGGAACCGGATAAATTCCGAATAACAAACTCATGATCATCAACGGGGATATGCACATCCCCTATAATAAGAATATCATATTTCTTCTTGACAGTAGGAAGAGAAAATTCAAAACCTCCAAAAATAATCGATGGAACTTTTCCAATAGAATTGATACTATAAACTTGAGGTTGTTTCCTCAGAAAGTGTACCGTATGCTCATTACCATTAACACAAAAAGCGACATGGCCATTGTTGCAATCAATAACAGCACCTGCAGTATTCAAAAAGGGTCTTCCAAGAATAATAGACATACTATCGTCCTCGGAATATCAAGAATAACAAAGTCCGTTAAAATAGTAACGTTTGCACCAACAACAGGCACATCCTCACAAATACCGACAGGTATAGTAGTTGATTTATCAGCCACTTGCAAAGATATTTTAGTAGGTGTCAACTTATTCAAATCAAGTCTACTATATAAAGAGAGGGGCATAACACTAACACCGGCTCCAAGATCACATAAAGCAGTTTTAACATAATTTCTTTTAATGGAGCATGGTATAGTGGGTACTCCTGGATCTCCAAGTTTCTTTGGTATTCCACCCTTCAAAGTATAATTAGCAAGCATGGTGGAAATTTCAGCTTCCAGTATCTTTCTTTTATTGGTAATGATATCCTTCATATACTTAGCATAAGGATTTGTTGTGAGCACATCAGTTAATCGCATACGCAAAAAGATAGGTCTAATCATTTCAGCAAAGCGCTCAAAATCCTCATCATCCTTTTTCTTGGATGGTTTGGGAGGAAAAGGCATGGGTTTCTAAACCCATGGTTCTCTTTCTTTACCATGTTTCCTAGCAACAAAGTCTCTCTTATCATAACGTTGATTCTTTGATTGTGGGTTATCAAGATCAATAGCAGGTTCAACTTCTACATCATTATCATTACTAGGTTGAGAATCATCATGAACAACATCATTAACATTTTCACTAGGTTCATGTTCATTACTGCATTGTGTTTCAAAGATCGTAAATAGATATATCATTTGGATTCTCAGATGGTTCAACAATAGGTTCACTAGAAGTTTGCAAAGTCCTATCATTTTCCCGTTTCTTCCTTTTAGTAGAACTAGGCACATCAGTATTATTTCTCTGAGAATCTTACTCAATTCTATTAGGGTGGTGTAACGCCCTCGATGCGGCTATATCTCCCACGTGTCGAGGCACGACTTAGAGGCATAACCGCATTGAAAGCAATGTCGCAAGTGAGGTAATCTTCACACAACCCATGTAATACATAAGGGAAAGAGATACATAGTTGGCTTACAGTCTCCACTTCACACAATACATAAATAAACATCCATCATTCAGTGTACACTCAAGGTCCGACTACGGAACCAAAATAAAGAAGATACCCCAAATGCTACACAGATCCCCGATTGTCCCAATCGGGCACCACTCTCGATCATCAGGAAAAGACACATAGTAACGACCACGTTCCTCGTCGAACTCCCACTTGAGCTCGGTTGAGTCACCTGCATCGGCATCGCCGGAACCTGCAACTGTTTTGGAAGTATCTGTGAGTCACGGGACTCGGCAATCTCACACCCGCGAGATCAAGACTATTTAAGCTTATAGGAAGGATAGAGTAGTATAGTGGAGCTGCAGCAAGTTTACTAGCATATATGGTGGCTACTTCAAGAAAAGAGAGCGAGAAGAGGACCAAAGCACGGTCGTGAAGCTAGTAGCGATCAAGAAGTGATCCTGAACTACTTACGCCGACATAACTCCAACACCGTGTTCATTTCCCGGACCACGAGAAGAGACCATCACGGTTACACACGCGGTTGATGTGTATTTTATTTGAGGTCAACTTCGGGTTTTCTACAACCGGACATTAACAAATTCCCATCTGCCTCATAACATGGCACGGCTTTCGAAAGTTATTACCTGCAGGGTGTCCCAACTTAGCCCATTATAAGCTCTCACGGTCAACGAAGGATATTCCTTCTACCGGAAGACCCGATCAATCTCGGAATCCGGACTACAAGACATTTCGACAAAGAATAAAACAAGACCAGCAAAGCCGCCCGATTGTGCCGACAAATCCCGATAGGAGCTGCACATATCTCGCTCTCGGGGCACATCCGGATAAGTCAAGCTACGAGTAAAACCAAGCCTCGAAGTTTCCCGTGGTGGCCTCAAGATTGCTCGGTTCGGGCCAGCACTCGAAGGAGCACTGGTCCGGGGGTTAAAATAAAGATGACCCTCGGGCTCGCGAAAACCCGGGGAAAAGGCTTAGGTGGCAAATGGTAAAACCAATGTTGGGCCTTCTTTGGAGGAGTCTTATTCAAAGCGAACTGTCAAGGGGGTCCCATAAATCACCCAACCGTGTAAGGAACGCGAAATCAAGGAACATAACACCGGTATGATTTGAAACTAGGGTGGCAAGAGTGGAACAAAACACTGCATAAGGCCGAGCCTTCCACCCTTTACCAAGTATATAGATGTATTAATTATAGCAGATATATATTGTGATATCCCCAACAAGTAAACATGTTCCGATCAGGAACAACATCTCCATATTCCAACAAGGAACAAACTTCAACTTCACCTGCAACTAGCAACGCTTATAAGAGGGGTCGAGCAAAGCGGTAACATAGCCAATCAACGGTTTGCTAGGAAAGGATGGTTAGGGGCTGACATGGCAATATGGGTGGCATGATATAGCAAGTGGTAGGCATCGCAACATAGGCATAGCAAAAGAGCGAGCAATCTAGCATGGCAAAGATAGAAGTGATTTCGAGGGTATGGTCATCTTGCCTGCAATGTTCTCAGAGTTGTCGAAAGCTTGATCCTCGTAAGCGTTCTCAACAGGTTCCTCGTACACGCATTTCGTCTCGGCTCTACCCAAAGCAACAACACAAACAAAGGAACCACAATAAATCACGGTGCAATGCACAATCAACATGATGCAAAACATGGCATGATATGCGGGATGTGATATGCAATGCGTAAAAGCGCCCGAAAGGAAAATGATGAACCAGGCATCAACTTGGCAAACCAAGTATGCCACTGGAAATATGAGATGATTTCGGTTGAAATCGATATAAAGATCACCGAATCGGATGCACGGTTTGGAAATGACAAGCAAAACAAGAATGGCACAAATCTGCCATTAACAGCATGATGCCACTTAGCAAGCAACAAGAAATTAAGCTACTGCACCCAAACGTACCAACAAAGCACATGGCAGTGATATACACAAGATGCTTGACAAAAGATGAGCACTGAGCTACGGCTAAATCACATCATAACAGGTTCAAACAAGCATGGCAGAAGTGCACAAAGTATCAGGCTGGACATGGCAAAAACAGCATCAGGTTGCAATGTTCAGAGCAGCAAAACTACATGCTACAGGAACTTATAATAGCAAAACATGGCGCGGCATGAATCTACTCAAAGCATAGAACAAAAGACCCTTACTGACCATAAGCCAAAAAGGATCAGAAAATATAGTAACACCCATGTCAATATTGAAAGTTTCGTTAACAGATTCAGCAACATGGCATGTCAAAAACTGATAACAAGTAGGCATGTTTACAAGCTCAATGCACTCACTACAGAGCCTTATATGATAAACTAAGCATACATATATAAAGAAGACATGGCATAGAAGACATACATGGCAAGAACAATAACATAGCATACATGGATCAACCACATAAACCTTGGCAAAATTGAATAACATGTAAACAATATGCCAGGAAACATTTTATAGCAAAAGTAGAGCTCGATTGACTCAAGCTATATTACCCATAATTGCAAACAAAGGCATGGATGGATAGATCAAGACATGTTTAACAAAACATCCTTACTGAAGTATCTCAAACTATGCATGGATCTCTCGGTAGCATCAAGTTAACATGGCATCAAAATATCAGCAAAACAGAGCTGGAAACAGCAACATCAGGACACCTACTTTGCATGCTTGTGCTAGTCACCACATAGATCACAAAAATACATAGCATACACCCTTGGAAATATGGCATGGCATATTACAAAACACATGTAGGACTCCAATTCATAGGATGCACACATCAATCATGGCAAAAATAACAAAAGTCCAAGTTCTGTTAAGAAACAGAAACTAACATCACGTAGCCCTCTTCCAACAGCATTTCGGGCATCAATATGAGCTCAAATGAAAATGATGCAATTAGATGAAATGATCTACACTTCGAGGAGAACATTTTGATATATTATACGCGCAAAATGGAGCTACAGATGCAAAGTTACGATGCTTAGAAAATGCCACAAAATAATAAATGGACGAAAAACTTGGAGGAAAAAGGAGAGGGGAAGAAGTCAACGGCTCCGAGATCCGATCGGGATCCGGCCCGATCCAGATCGGCTGGGCGGCGGTCGCCGAGCGCCGGAGCGCTGCCGGGTGGAGAGAGGTGGCCGGGGTCCTCGCCGGAAGGAGATGGCGCCGGCGAGGGAGGCGATGGCGGGCGACGGCGGCGGGCATGGGCCGCGACGGGAGGCGGCGACGGCTGGTCGGGCGGCGAAGGCTGCTGGATGCTGCTGGCGGGGTTGAGGGCTCTGCTGTTCGGGCGTCATGGCGGCGGAGGCGGGCGGCGGCCACGTGGCACGCTACTGGTTGGTGCGACGCTGCAGCTGTCTGGGCGGCGGGACGTGTCCGTACGGGCGCGGGGAGGGATTTTTAGGGTTTCGGGGAAGAAGACCCGGATTTAGAGTGGGGGTTGCTTAAATAGGCATAGAGGGAGCTAGGAGAGTCCAAATGAGGTGTAGTTTTCGCCCACACGATCGTGATCGAACGACGGAGAGCATGGAAGTGACTTAGATGGGTTATTGGGCTGTTTTGGAGGGGTGTTGGGCTGCAACTTAAAAGAGGCCTTTGCGAGAGTGGTTAACCGTTGGAGTACCAAACGAGCTCCAAATGACCGAAACTTGACCGGTGGTCTACGGGTGGTATACCAAGGCCACTAGACAAACCTCGGTCCATTCCGAGAAGGTTTAGTACCCTTTACGGAAAAACGTAAAAGGGGCACGGGGGAGATAGGAGCGCGGATTGCAAAACGGACAACGGGAAAATGCTCGAATCATGAGACGAACACGTATGCAAATGCGATGCACATGATGACATGATGTAAAATGCATGACATCGACAAAATGCAAAATGAAGAAAAACCCAACCACGGAGGGAATATCATATCACAATGCCGAAAATGGCAAGAGTTGGAGTTACAAATATGGAAAGTTACATCCGGGGTGTTACAGGTGGCCTTCAGGATACAAGGGTTCCTGAGTCATTCTACCAGTTCTAGTAGCCACTCTAACAGCATAATCATTTTTCTTACTATTCATTTCATTAAGCAAATCAGATTGAGCCTTAAGTAGTTGTTCTACTTGAGTGGTAATTGTCGGTGTCGAAACCGGCGGATCTCGGGTAGGGGGTCCCGAACTGTGCGTCTAGGCGGATGGTAATAGGAGACAAGGGACACAATGTTTTTACCCAGGTTCGGGCCCTCTCGATGGAGGTAAAACCCTACTCATGCTTGATTAAGATTGATGATATGGGTAGTACAAGAGTAGATCTACCACGAGATCGTAGTGGCTAAACCCTAGAAGCTAGCCTATGGTATGATTGTTGTTCGTCCCTACGGACTAAAACCCTCCGGTTTATATAGGCACCAAGAGGGTTAGGGTTACACATAGTCGGTTACAATGGTAGGAGATCTACATATCCGTATCACCAAGCTTGCCTTCCACGCCAAGGAAAGTCCCATCCGGACACGAGACGAAGTCTTCAATCTTGTATCTTCATAGTCCAGGAGTCCGGCCAAAGGTCATAGTCCAGCTATCCGGACACCCCCTAATCCAGGACTCCCTCAGTAGCCCCTGAACCAGGCTTCAATGACGACGAGTCCGGCATGCATATTGTCTTTGGCATTGCAAGGTGGGTTCCTCCTCCGAATTCTTCATAGAAGATTTTGAACACAAGGATAGTGTCCGGCTCTGCAAAATAAGTTCCACATACCACCATAGAGATAATACTATTTACAAAAACTCAATCTGCTGACGTATTCCACAGCGTGACATCACACCACGGCCAAGCATTTATTCGAATCGTTTTCACTGTCCCACCTCAGCGCGTTTAGCGAGGCGGTTTCCTTGGCACATCTTGTCAAAGCAGAGATCGTGTCCCCTTATTCCGCGATTCTCATCAATACAGGCATGGGTAACCCAACCACAACATTGATTACGGCGCTTGGGAGATAAGCGAGTTTTATCAGGCCTATGGGGACGCATAGCATTGTCCGTTCATATAAGGGGTTAAGGATCCACTTTTTCACACACGCCTTCTTCCAACTTTGCTCATCCATTTCTGCGCACTTGAGCTCTAGCGCCCAAGTCCGCACATCCCACCTCAACCTTCTCCAACTATGTCCGGAGCGGGAGGCAAGTGGATGGCCTCCTCCGTCACGGAGGGGCACATGAAAAAGCTGCGAAAGGCTGGATACTTGTCCGACGACATCGCGCATCGGCTCCCCAACAAGGGGCAGCTCATCCCCACCCCCAGGCCCCATGAGAGAGTGGTGTTCCTCCCCCACTTCCTCTGCGGACTAGGTTTTCCACTTCACCCATTTGTCCGGGGCTCATGTTCTACTACGGCCTAGATTTCCACGATCCGCCCCAATTTCATCCTCAACATCTCGGCGTTCATCGTCAGGTGCGAGGCCTTCCTTGCGCATCCAGCCCCACTTCGCTTATGGCTGAAGACCTTCAATGTCAAGCCAAGGTAGTGGGCGGCCGCCAAGCGGAGTGTGGAGGTGCCATGGTGGGCAAGATGGCCAACGTCCTATGGCTCGAGGGCTCCTTCGTGGAGACCATAAAGGGGTGGCAATCGGGGTGGTTCTACATCACCGAGCCGCGCGACTCTAAATGGGCAGCGGCACCCGAATTCTGATCTGGCTTCCCTACATGGCTCACCTGATGGAAAGAGACGGGCCTGACATGGGGTAATTTGGAAGAGCTGACCGGACTCCAAACCTGTGTCCGAAACCTGGTGGACAAGAAGCTCAAGCTTGTCAACGTAGTCCAGGTTATGCTCATCCGCCGGATCCTCCCATGCCAAAGAACGGGCCTTCAACTTGTGGGACTTTGATCCGCAAGCAAAGATCAACCTTGAGCCGGCTCTTCGACACTACGTATGAAGATGCCTGGAAGGTGTTGTTCAAGCACGCCGAGGCTCCCGCATCCGCTACCGAAGATCGCGGATTCAGCTCGCGACATCAAGCCAGTGAGGTAAGCTATTTTACCCTTTACGGGACTCTTTTTCACATTTGACTCTATGCGGGATCTAAAACTCCTTCACCTTTGACAGGACTGGAGAAGACGTCCGGACAGGTTGACTGTCCGGCTCCCTTGCCAGAAGATCCAGGGGACGCTCGATTGACGGGGCTGCTGGTTCCGGCCCCTTACGTGGTGCCGGAGAAGAAGGCCAAGAAGAAGGCCACGGGAACTCGAAGGAGTTCCCGGCGCCAGGTGTTGTCGGACTCATCGTCTGATGACTCCGAGGCGAACTCCTCCCGCGAAGATGAGGAGGAGGAAAAGAGGCCCTCTCCGCCGGGGAAGGGAAGAAAAGGAAGGGCGCTAACCGGGAGGCCGGAGGGTCCAAGAAGGGAAGGACCCTTCCTCCGGACTACACCACCAACGCCGACGACGGCGAAGAGGAGTGGCCACTGAGGACCAAGCCCCTGGCGAAATCGTAAGTGTCCGGACACCAGAATAACTCATGGCGTTCCATTTGTCGCACAACATCATCTAACGCCGAATATAACCATGCAGCCCGCCCAAGGACGGGCTCGACGCTCCGACGAGCGGCTCCCTGGATTCGTCGGATGTGAATAGCACCTCACTTCCGACCGCCTCGTCTCCTCCCATCGTGGATGACGCCGAGGTGGAGTCCCAAAAGGGGCCCAGCCAGGAGGAGGTGGCCCTGGAGGCGCCGCAAGGCGACCTCCCGGACTCCGGGCGCAAAGGGGATAAAACCCCGAAGGGCTTTAAGTCCGGCCCTGTGCCGGACTCCGTACCGGAACCTTTAGTGGTTCCGGAGTCCGGCAGGCGACCCCTTCGTAAGAAGGGCAAGACTGCGACGCCGGTGACCTCCGTCCAACCGGAGGCACCGGATAATTTGATGGAGGCGCTTAACGGCGCTTCCATCGACGAGGAGCACCGCACTGTTATGAGTGTGGTGATCCAGAAAGTTCAGTCCGCCAAGAGCGGGCTGATCAAGCCTCGTATAGCCGTCTAACAGGCTTTGAGGTATGTATTTAAGATATGTAAAAATATTACCGATGAGATGTAGCCTCGATGCTCAGTTTGGTGTTCGGAAAGAAAAAGCCGAACCGAGGATCTAAAAGATATCTGTGAGGAGTCTAACATAAGTATGTCAATATGGGAATGCTGGCTGTCATTGACCTCTGCACTAATCGTGGAGGTTGATGCATTGAAGCGAGCCTCGAGCGGTCCGAGAACGAGCTCGGCCTTGCCAAAAAGCAGATCGAGGACAAGGAAGGTAAGTAATACCTTATGGGAGTATTTAAAAGATGTGGTTGCTAAAAATGACAGGAATAACGTGAATACTGCAGGGGCCACGAACGAGGTGGCGACCCTGAAGGAAGCGGTGTCCAAGGCCAAAAGCAATGCGGCCGCGGAGTGCATCGAGCGAGAGAAGCAGGAGGCGCGGGTGGCGGAGGTGGAGCAAGAGCTCCAGGCTCTCGTGGAAAAACACGAGTGTTTGGAGCGTGACTCAAAGACTCGAGAGTCCGAGCTCGCCTCGGCCCTTGAGAGCGCCAAATCCCACTACTAGGGAAAAGGCTAGCAGCAGCGCGGATTTTAGATGTATCAGTAGCGCGGGTATATGCGCTACTAATAAGGCGCTGCAGCTATTGCTTACCAGCAGCGCGTGCCAGCCCGCGCTACTGCTAGGACAAATAGCTGGAGCGTTTGTTCGTTACCACGCTGCTGCTAAGGTAACTACTTGCAGCGTGTTTTCCGCCCATCGCTACTAGTACTTTTTTTACTTTTTTATTTTTATTGTATTTATGCGCCATCATACAAATATTGGTACAATACTAGTTATGAGGTTTACATCATTATGTCCATAACAGTGTGTCAAATGAAGGTGGATTAGGTTCAAGTGGAGGCAATATGTGGTGCATGTCAAAAGTATACTACTAATCCTAACTTGATCTAGTTTGGACTAGTAGTACTTTCGATGTGCACCACATGTTGCCTCCACTTGAATCTAATCCGCCAAAGACAAGATATTTAATCATCATCATGGTCATTACCACCAACAGTATTTATTTAATCACCACTAACACTAGCTAATAATCATCATCATAGTCATTACCACGAACACTAGCTATTTTATCATCATAGTAATAGTGTAGCACATCATCATCCTGAAACTCATTTCTAGCTAGCTAATCACTCATGCTGCTCTCTCTTAGGTAAAACAACATAAAACATGTGTAGCTCTCCTCCTTGATCAAGTTGGAGCATGCAGATGAACCTGTCTCCTAATCGTGAAAAGCGCCTCTGTTTGCTGCCCCCTTGTACTTCTCTGCGCTCCCCCAACACATATTTGGTCCAGTCTTGCACTATTAAACATCCTTCGCTAATCTTGAATGCACTAAAGTAATCTGTAGGATATCTTGGCTGTAAGCTGATAATACTCATGGTACCTTTAGTCTCGATCCCATAAGGCACAACATTCATCGGGAGTCCATGTTGAAGAACATCGTATGGTAACATACTTAGCAATGAAGTTTAGCTTCAAAAATAATGTATGGAAAAGATGCAATGAGGACAAATAGTAAAAATCTTACCATCCTTCCTAAATGGATGTGACCGTAGTTCATTACGAACACTATTGGTCCACATTTTCAGTACTAACATTTCTAAATCCAGGAAGAAAATTTGCCTTGACAGTATCAAGATCCTCAAGCCATGAAACATAATGACTTAGCTCCTCGCAGTTTAGTTCAGCCTCGGGACAGTAGTAGGTCCTGTCTACCAAGCGCTGGACATGTTTGCTTGCACCAAATAAGTCGACAATACAAATTAGTTGTCAACTATTTTTGAATAAACAATATCAAAGACATAAATATGGTTGAGAAACTTACATAATGGTATAACTGGAGGCGTCTGCACATCGACCCAGATGTCGGTATTACCTTCAATATCATCTTCCGGACGAATACCAAAGGTGATAACCATATCAGGCTCAAATGCATAAGTCTTGCATAGTGCTCGCCATGTTTTGCATCCAAAATAGGTGTAGTCGGCTGAATTGTATAATTTTGCATGGAAAATATAACCATGCTCGGTCTTCAAATAAACTTTCTTTACCTCCATGCAGATGACTGAAACCTATCTTATCCAATACAAAAACTCTTGCATGGCAGGGGATACGCTAGTAGAATAGTAAAAAAATAATAAGTTCAAGCAAATGAAGCAGATGTAATGCTTAGCTACGAAAAAAGACTTGTCGTTATGACTTACTGTATCCACTTCGAAGTTCTCGTCCAGCTTGATGCTGAAGTGCCTATCATCATCTAGGAAGATTCCGTCGCACAGGTCACGCTCGTCTTCGCAGTATTTGCAAATACCGAAATCCTTTTCGTCGTCAGACATTTCCTATGTCCATAGTTAAAACATTAATTGAAAATCGATCGAAGACAACTACCAGGATACTCAACACACAAATCCGGGGCACTCGATATTTCCTACATATTCTGGCACAAGTCATGCCAAAATTCACAGAAAAATCCGGCATGACCTTTGCTAAAATAGGACATATCGAGCGCCTGAAATTTGCCGGAACGGAAATGAATCAACACTACGGCAAAATATAGGCCACTCGGAGGTGTAACATGCAAACATGACCGGCCACTTGGATATTGAGCAACACAAGATATACATTTCAAAATACCTTATAGGACTCAAATTAGCATGCATTCAATAAGCAAAAGTAAATCATCTCATGCGTCCCTACATCGTCGAATATTATCACTAATACATCACGAATAGTGTCATACATATAACATCACTAATACAACTAAAACCCTAGCACACGACGGGTATCGGCGCGGGCGGTGGACACCCACAGAGAAGGAACCATCACGGGATCATAGCTCCAGTGAGATCCCTGGAGAACCTGCCAGGTATTGGAGAACGACATGTGCTCCAACGCAAACAAGTAGCAACGGACGTGCGCGTCCTCCTCACTGACACGGTGACGCACCACCTCCGCGGAGTCCTCAAGCCTCCGGATCGCCATCGCCCAGCGACCGCCACCAAAGAAGGTTCGGGTCAACGACAGGCTGGCTCCTCACCAACCTGCGCCCCTCGGTAGGTAGCGCCTCCCAGTACCACCCCGGCGGAGCCCAGTCCTTTAAATGGCCGATCTGGTCAAGCAGGTGTCGTCCTCCGTCGAGTCGACGACGAGGATGCGGGATAGGCATCGTCCACGTCCAAGCGGGAAAAATTGCTTTAACTACAAAATAGCAACAAATTCTTACTAACTAGTTCTATTAATTCAACTAGTTCTTACTAAAAATAAACTTACTATAAATAAAAATTTTCTAATCCCTAATTAGTACCTAGTTCTTAATATGCAACTAAAATAAACTTACTATAAATAAAAATAAACTTAATATGCAACCAAAATTTAAAGAAACCCTAGGCAGAGGTAGGGGGGAGGGAGGAGCGGGCGTGCTCACCTCGGGTGCTCGCTGACGAGGGAGGGCAGGCGGCGCCGAGGTCGGGGTCGGGGCTCGAGGCGCCTGGCGGATGGCGGCAGCGTTGAGGTCGAGACAGGCGACGTCTGGTGCGGCGTTGAGGTCGGGGGCGGGGGCGGCGTTGAATCTGGGGTCACGGCGGCGTCCGGGGCGACATTGAGGTCGGGGTCGGGGGCGGCGTTGAGGTCGGGGGTCGGGGCGGCGTAGAGGGTGAGAGGCCTTGGCGACCGACGAGGCGATGGCGGCGGCGAGAGTGGAGAGAGTTGGATTTGGGGAAAGTGGGCGTGGGAAGGACGAACCCGTGGTTAAGTCGAGTAGCGATGGCAGCGTTCGAGAAAAGCATTGCTGCTACCTTAGCTACAGCGCGTTCGCTGATACACGCTACTGCTGCTCCTTTCTCTTTTTCCCTTTTTCATTTAGTTTCCTTCACATTTTATTTGTTTCCTTTCACCTTATTCTATTTCTTTCATTTTCAGTTACCTTTCCATTTTCTTTACATTTAATTTTATAACCTTTAGCAAAGAACGAGTTTACATTAAACGCGCTGCTACAAAACAATAGCGGTAGCGCGGTTTGTCATAGATCACTACTACTATGTGTAGCTTATGGGCTGAGCCGTGGGAATTTTAGTAGTAACGTGTGTACATCAAGACGCGCTACTGCTAGATCTTTATCTGCAGCGCGGTTACCTCAGGCGCGCTACTGCTAATTAGCACCAACGTGCTTTTTTGACCAACACTACTACTAAAGTTCTGCGTATAAGGTTTTCCCTAGTAGTGGCCGCTAAGGCCGAAACCCAAAAAGCCCTCCAGGAAATTAAGGCGATGAAGAAGATAGCGGCGGGTAAGGCATTCTTTATGCAAAGCAAGCATGTGAAAGTGAATTATCTTTTACTTACCCGAATCCGGAGCTCTCCAGGAGCATTCGTAGATCTGCCCCGTAGTGTGTCCGATGCTGCCGCATCCTACCGAGTCGAGGAGGGAAGCTCGACGGAGAAGGTGTTCTGTCTCAAGATATCTTGAGGCCGGACACCCGGTGCCCTTAAGCGACCAGTTGAAGCAGCTGGTCGAGCTCCATAAGGTGGCCGAAAAGGCCATGAAGGGCCTCATAGTTCGGCTGTGGCCTAAGGAAGCCATGACTGGGAGCTACTTCGGGCTGGTGAGGCGGCTGGTGGACACCTGTCCATGGGTTGAAGTCGTCAAGCGCTCAGTCTGCATCGAAGGTGCCCGTAGGGCCCTTGCCCGTGCTAAGGTGCACTGGGGCAGGATGGATGTTGAGAAGCTTGTGACGGGCGGACCACCACCGGGCAAGGAGCATCGCAAGCCTGAAATGTATTATGAGGGCGTCCTGAAGGGTGCCCGCCTTATAGCGGGTGAATGCTCCAAAGATGTAATTTTTGAGTAGATTCGCATTTGTTATCATGTACGCTGAAAACTTGTTCATATGCGCTAAGAAACACTTTTGAATTTAAAATATTACCTTCTGTGCGGCCGTTTATTAAATTTGAGAGATGGCGAGTCGTCGGCTTCAGTCCCCATGCCACGAGTGCTGGGGTGTTCGGGATAAACTTGAGCGCTCTTGGTCCCATTCTTGGGTCCTTCGAGGGAGGCGCTCAACGCAATGAACAAGGCAACCGGACTATAATGCTTGAACACTCTCATTTAGCCATAGAATTCTATAATTTTAAATTTCGGCGAAGCCCCTGGTATTCGGAAGACCGATTTCGGGGCGCTATCCACGCCTAGGCCAGACAATGCCGACTCCTCTCTCTAAGCGGCATAAGTCTTTAGGGACTCGAAACCTCTCGAACAGCGACCGGCTCTCGCCCTATCATGACGGTCAGTTTTAGCTTTCTCCACTGAGGTGCTTAACCCAGCTCAACCGGTGCACAATCGCAGTGATTCTCTCAGCGCTACCTTAGCCGATATAACGGAACATAAGGTACCAAAACATGGGAGCCGGGCAAACCCAACTATTGACCCAAGACATGATTCGGAGCTGATGCATATAATGCTATAAGTTCGGGGTGCCGCACTTGTGAAAGTGTTCGGACTTATCTCACCATATTGTGGGGTATTTAAGCCCCTGGTGTATTGCCCGTACCAAAGTGTACGGTTGCACAATGTCATAACTGAACATATATATATAGAAAAAAGGAATTCAATAATAGGCAGAAGCTATGTATTGATTATTCAAAAGGGCTACAATAAGATCAGAACGATACAAATAGTGCGATAAGCAAGGGACGGGACTTTTTAACATGTCCCCCTACAGGGGTAAGCTGCGGGATGGTATGTAAAATAGGTATACTGCTCGTAATAGAGACCACCTAGACATTCGACGTAGCTTTCTGCTTCCCTGGCTGTTGCATCGTGTGTTCGGCGATTCTACTGCCGGACAAGGCTTCATGAGAATGGAGTCCTGAAAGTAAAAAATAAAGATGAAAAGAAAAGAATGACACAATCGGGAGCCCCTGGTGCGGTTGAGCCGCATTCTGGGCATGCCGTGGTCGTGCCCCTCCACCTATGCCCATGGTATTTCCAGAGCGTAATTATGTACGCGTAGTACTGGTTTCGCAATTTCGCGAGGGCTGGGGTTTGGGCCGCATTGCTATGCGTGCTCGGAATGTGACAGGCGGTCTTGTTGTAGGTTGCTCCGGGCGCGCTTGACGGTGTCCGGACGTTTAATAGCCGGACTCCAGAATTGCCTTAAGAGGCTGCTTTGTACTTCCGCCGCGGAAGTCGCCGTATGCTCCTCCGTCCGGAGAGAGCGTTCAGTGTTTCCATTGACCGTAATGACTCCTCGAGGACCTCGCATCTTGAGCATGAGATATGCGTAGTGCGGCACTGCATTGAACTTTGCAAATGCGGTTCTCCCGAGCAGTGCGTGATAGCCGCTGCGGAACGGGACTATGTCGAAGATTAACTCCTCGCTTCGGAAGTTATCCGGGGATCCGAAGACCACTTCAAGTGTAACTGAGCCTGTACAGTGTGCCTCTACACCTGGTATGATGCCTTTAAAGCTCGTCTTCATGGGTTTAATCCTTGATGGGTCTATTCCCATTTTGCACATTGTATCTTGATAAAGCAGGTTCAGGCTGCTGCCGCCGTCCATTAGGACTCTAGTGAGGTGAAATCCGTCAATGATTGGATCTAGAACCAATGCGGCGAATCCGCCATGGCGGATGCTAGTGGGGTGGTCCCTTCGATCAAAAGTGATCGGGCAGGAAGACCACGGGTTGAACTTTGGGGCGACTGTATCCATCGCATATACGTCCCTTAGTGCATGCTTCCGCTCCCTTTTGGGTATGTGGGTTGCGTATATCATGTTCACCGTCCGCACTTGTGGGGGGCAGCCCTTCTGTCCTCTATTGTTCGGCGGCCGGGGCTCCTCCTCGTCATCGCTATGCAGCCCCTTGTCATTGTTATCGGAATTTAACTTGCCTGCCTGCTTGAACACCCAACAATCCCTGTTGGTGTGGTTGGCTGGTTTTTGAAGTGCCGTGTATCTGGCACAAGCGATCGAGTATTCGGTCCAAATTGGACGGGCCCGGAGTATTTCTTTTAAATTGCTTTTTCCTCTGACCGGGTTTAGAGCCTCTGAATCCGGCATTGACTGCCGTATCCTCAGCATTCTCGCCGTTAATGCGGCGCTTGTGCTTGTTGCGACGTGACCTGCCATTGATGTCCTTGGTATCCGAATTACCAGGGCTCTTGGTCATGTTGTTACTACGAGCTATCCAACTGTCCTCTCCCGCGCAAAAGCGGGTCATGAGTGTTTTGAGGGCTGCCATGGATTTCGGCTTTTCCTGTCCTAGGTGCCGGGCAAGCCACTCGTCGCCGATGTTGTGTTTGAAGGCTGCAAGGGCCTCTACATCCGGACAGTCGACGATTTGATTTTTCTTGGTTAGGAACCGTGTCCGTAATTGTCCGGCCGATTCCTCCGGCTGCTGAATTATGTGGCTTAGGTCATCGGCGTCTGGTGGTCGCACATATGTGCCCCGGAAATTGTCGAGGAATGCGGCTTCGTGTCTTCCCAACAACCAATTGACTCTTTGGCAAGCTGTTAAGCCAATGCCAGGCTGGTCCTTTAAGCTTGAGTGGGAGGTATTTGATGGCGTGTAGATCATCACCGGGCCATGTGGATGTGAAGGAGATAGTCCTCGATCCAAACCGCAGGATCTGTTGTGCCATCGTATGATTCAATGTTTACGGGTTTGAAACCCTCAGGGATTTGATGATCCATCACTTCATCTGTGAAGCATAGTGGGTGTGCGGTGCCTCTGTATTGGGCTATATCACGACGCAACTCAAATGAGCTTTGTCTACTGTGTTCGGCCCGGCCGGAGTTGCCATATCCGGCCTGACAGTTATCGTCACGTGTCGTGGGGCGCCCACGCGATCCGTAGATCGATCTTGTTTTCCTTGCCTTGTCCTCCAATATATCTCGTAGGTCTGGCGCATTTCCCCGCGCCTTGGTATTTTTTGAGCGGCGCCAGGGTGCGGCTTGAGTTGAGGGCCGAGAGGCCTCTCTGTCGCGGCCACGAGGTGGCCGGTCAGCCGTATCATGCGCTGGTGATGTAGGTTTGGGTGCTTCCTCCTCTAATCGGGGTAGCAGCCTGCGTTCAGGGTAGCTCTTGGAGGGGCGCTCGAGTTCATACTCTTCGGCCGCAAGGACTTCAGTCCATCTGTCAGCTAGCAAGTCATCGTCAGCTCTAAGTTGTTGCTGCTTTTTCTTGAGGCTGCTTGTCGTGGCCATAAGCCTGCGTTTGAAACGCTCTTGTTCGACGGGATCCTCCGGCAGGACGAATTCATCGTCGTCGAGGCTTGCCTCCTCTTTGGAGGGAGGCATGTAATTATCGTCCTCTACCTCTCTTTCTGCTGCTCTCTCATGAGGGCTGGCTTCTCCATTCTTATGCGTTTAATCCTGCTTGAGGGGTTTGTCTTCGGCACTGTCCGGGGTGTTATTGTCTCCTGTGCCGGAATCACCATTTTTGTTGTGGCGGGATTTAGAGCGGCGCCGCTGACGCCGGCGCTTAGGCTGTTTCTTGGAGGGGTCATCCTCCGTTGTTCCATCGCCATTCCCATGTTTTGGGATGTCCACCATGTATATGTTGTAAGACGAGGTGGCCTTCCAGTGCCCTGTGGCTGCTGGTTCTTGGTCGTCTCCTGCATCGTCGTCCATACCGTCGATGTCTTCGGAGTCGAAGTCGAGCATGTCGGTTAAATCATCGACAGTGGCTACGAAGTGGGTGGTGGGTGGGCTTTGAATTTCTTCGTCGTCCGCATCCCAACCTTCCTGACCATAATCCGGCTAGGGCTCTCCTGATAAAGAGAGAGACTTTAGTGAATTCAGGATGTCACCAAAGGGCGAGTGCTGAAAGATGTCCGCGGTAGTGAATTCCATGATCGGCGCCCAATCGGATTCGATTGGCGGGGCGCGAAAGGCTCGGAGTCCGGAGGGGAGTCCGGAGGGGAGTCCGGCACCTTGGAGTCACGAGCTTCGCAAACGACGGGGTAGGTGTACGGCTCAATCTCCATAGAGATCGCAGCCCCCGAGGCGGTGTCTAGCCACCCGTCCTCGATCGGCCTTGATCGGCTCCGAGCTAAAGGTCGGAGCGGACATCGTGCGACCTCCGTGGCACTGCTCGGGCGGTAGAGCTAGATCATGCCCTCGTGATAAAGGCGGCACGCTTGGTCGTGGCCCGAACCCGTCGAAGATCAAGTCTCCACGGACGTCGGCCGTGTAGTTCAAACTTCCAAATCTGACTGGTGGCGGGGCGTAAGCTTTCAATCTGCTCGGATGGCTGCTTAATTGGCCCGCAGCAAAGCCGCCCGAATACAAAGATCTGTCGGGGAGAAAAGTCTCACCGAGCGCATCATTGTTGATGATCGGAGGAGCCATCGGGCCTAAAGATGACGCATACAGAGGAACTCTCAATGAAAGCACCAATGTCGGTGTCAAAACCGCAGATCTCGGGTAGGGGGTCCCGAATGCGTCTAGGCGGATGGTAACAGGAGACAAGGGACACGATTTTTTACCTGTGTTCGGGCCCTCTCGATGGAGGTAAAACCCTACTCCTGCTTGATTAATATTGATGATATGGGTAGTACAAGAGTAGATCTACCACGAGATCAGAGATGCTAAACCATAAAAGCTAGCCTATGGTATGATTGTTGTTCGTCCTACGGACTAAAACCCTCCGGTTTATATAGGCATCGAAGAGGGTTAGGGTTACAATGGTAGGAGATCTACATATCCGTATCGCCAAGCTTGCCTTCCACGCCAAGGGAAGTCCCATCCGGACACGGGACGAAGTCTTCAATCTTGTATCTTCATAGTCGAGGAGTCCGGCCAAAGGTCATAGTCCGGCTATCCGGACACCCCCTAATCCAGGACTCCCTCAGTAACCATAGAAGCATGTTTCCTAACAAGTTTAAGTTCACATCTAACATCAGCCATATAATCACCCAAGTGTTTAATCATATAGGTATTTTGTTTTAATTGTCTACCAAAATAAGCATTGAAGTCTTCTTGCTTAAACATAAAGTTATCAAACTCATCCAAGCAATCGACTAGCAATTTTAGTAGGAGGGACTTCAGTTTTATCATATCTATAGAGAGAATTTACATTTACTACTGTAGTCGGGTTATCGGGATCAGGAGGTTCTTTAATAGGTAATGGATCAAGATCATATGTTTCTCCAACAGGCGGTAAATTAAGACCATGTATTTCTTCAATAGGAGGTAAATTCTTAACATCTTCATCTTTAATACCTTTTTCTTTCATAGATTTGTTTGCCTCTTGCATATCTTCAGGACTGAGAAATAGAACACCTCTCTTCTTCGGAGTTGGTTTAGGAATAGGCTCAGTAATTGGCTCTGGAGCTGGCTCAGAAGCTGGCTCAGGAAGTGCCCAATTATTTTCATTTGTCAACATATTATTCAATAGAATTTCAGCTTCATCCGGTGTTCTTTCCCTGAAAAGAGAACCAGCACAACTATCCAGGTAATCTCTGGAAGCATCGGTTAGTCCATTATAAAAGATACCAAGTATTTCATTTTTCTTAAGAGGATGATCAGGCAAAGCATTAAGTAACTTGAGAAGCCCCCCCAAGCTTGTGGGAGACTCTCTTCTTCAATTTGCACAAAGTTGTATATTTCCTTTAAAGCAGCTTGTTTCTTATGAGCAGGGAAATACTTAGCAGAGAAATAATAAATCATATCCTGGGAACTACGCACATAACCAGGATCTAGAGAATTAAACCATATCTTAGCATCACCCTTTAATGAGAATGGAAATATTTTAAGGATGTAAAAGTAGTGAGATCTCTCATCATTAGTGAACAGGGTGGCTATATCATTTAATTTAGTAAGATGTGCCAAAACAGTTTCAGATTCATAACCATGAAAAGGATCAAATTCAAGCAAAGTAATTATATCAGGATCAACAGAGAATTCATAATCCTCATCGGGAACACAAATAGGTGAAGTAGCAAAATGTGGTCAGGTTTCATTCTATCTCTAAGAGATTCTTTACTCCATTTAGCTAATAGCCTCTTAAGTTCGTTTCTATCTTTGCAGGCAAAAATAGCTGCAGAAGATTCCATATCTAAAACATAACCCTCAGGAATAATCATCAATTTCATCAACATTATCAGTTTCAATAGTTTCTTTCTCTCTAGCCCTAGAAATTTGTTCATCAAGAAATTCACCAAGGGGCACAGTAGTATCAAGCTTAGAAGTAGTTTCATCATAAGTATCATGCATAGCAGAAGTGGCATCATCAATAACATGCGACATATCAGAACGAATAGCAGAAGCAGTTTTAGGTGTCGCAAGCTTACTCATAACAGAAGGTGAATCAAGTGCAGAGCTGGATGGCAGTTCCTTACCTCCCCTCGTAGTTGAGGGATAAATTTGTGTCTTAGAGTCTTTCAAATTCTTCATAGTGTCCAGCAGATATAAATCCCAAGTGACTCAAAGAATAGAGCTATGCTCCCCAAGAACGGGCGCCAGAAATTAGTCTTGATAACCCACAAGTGTAGGGGATCGCAACAGCTTTCGAGGGTAAAGTATTCAACCCAAATTTATTTATTCGACACAAGGGGAGCCAAAGAATATTCTCAAGTATTAGCAACTGAGTTGTCAATTCAGCCACACCTGGATAACTGGATATCTGCAGCAAAGTATTTAGTAGCATAGTACTATGATAGTGGTGGTAACGGTAACAAAAGTAATGGAAGCAAAAGTAATATTTTTGGTATTTTGTAGTGATTGTAATAGTAGTAACGAGAAAGAAAATAAGCGTAAACCAGTAGATGGTAAACTCGTAGGCATTGGATCAGTGATGGATAATTATGCCGGATGCGGTTCATCATGTAATAGTCATAACATAGGGTGACACAGAACTAGCTCCAATTCATCAATGTAATGTAGGCATGTATTCCGAATATAGTCATACGTGCTTATGGAAAAGAACTTGCATGACATCTTTTGACCTACCCTCCCGTGGCAGCGGGTCCTAATGGAAACTAAGGGATATTTAGGCCTCCTTTTAATAGAGAACCGGAACAAAGCATTAGCACATAGTGAATACATGAACTCCTCAAACTATGGTCATCACCGAGAAGTATCCCGATTATTGTCACTTCGGGGTTGTCGAATCATAACACATAATAGGTGACTATAGACTTGCAAGATAGGATCAAGAACTCACTTATATTCATGAAAACATAATAGGTTCAGATATGAAATCATGGCACTCGGGCCCTAGTGACAAGCATTAAGCATAGCAAAGTCATAGCAACATCAATCTCAGAACATAATGGATACTAGGGATCAAACCCTAACAAAACTAACTCGATTACATGATAGATCTCATCGAACCCATCACCGTCCAGCAAGCCTACGATGGAATTACTCACGCACGGCGGTGAGCATCATGAAATTGGTGACGGAGGATGGTTGATGATGACGACAACGACGAATCCCCCTCTCCGGAGCCCCGAACGGACTCCAGATCAGCCCTCCCGAGAGGTTTTACATTACTAGGGAAAACCTTATACACAGAACTCTAGCAGTGGCGCGCCTGGCCAAACCGCGCTGTAGATAAAGTTCTAGCAGTAGCGCATGCTGCCCTAAACACGTTACTGCTAAAATTCCCACGGCTTAGCCGATAGGCTTCACATAGTAGTAGCGACCTATGACGAACCGCGCTACTGCTACATTCTTTGTAGCAGCGTGTTTTATTTTAAACTCGCTACTGCTAAAGGATATAAAATTAAATGGAAAGCAAATAGAAAGGTAATTGAAAATGAACGACATACACTAAGGTGAAAGGAAAAAAAATGTGACGAAAACGAACTGAAAAAGGGAAAAAAGAGAAAGGCGTAGTTGTAGCGTGTATCCCAGAAAGCGTTGTAGCTAACATAGCGATGGCGCTCTTCCCGAACACGCCATCGCTACCTCTCGACTTAACCACGGGTTCGTCCTTCCCCACGGCCACTTCCCCAAATCCAACCGTCCACACCTCGCCGCCGCCGTGCCGTGGCCAAGGCCCGACCCCAGATTCAACGCCGCCCGCCTCGACCTCAACGCCGCCAGGGCGCTGCCCCCGACCTCAACGCCGCCTGACGCCGCCTCGACCCGACCTCGGCGCCGCCATCCGTCAGCCTTGAGCCCCGACCCGACCTCGACGCCTTGCCCCTCCTCGTCATTTGTAACATCCGAAATTTTCAATTTGGAATGTTATACATAGATCATCATGCATATCATATTTTTATTGCATTGTTGGCTCGATCCTAGAATTCCTACGCAACTCAAGGACCCATGGAGAGAGTTGGGGATTTCGTTATTTTCATATTTGAGTTTTCTCAAATTTTAAAAAAAGGGATCATTTGATTTTATTTATTTTATCTTCAATTATTTCTACTGTCAAAATATGAGAGGGGGAATAAAATGAGTTTCCCAAAATAAATAAATAATGAAGATTTAATAAAAAAATCAAATAAGATTTTATATTGGAATTTTCGCCTTTTTATTTGAATTTAGGAAAAATGCGCGTTTTTCAAAATTTCATTTAGGCCCCAAATAAATGTTCATCTAGTCCGGCTTGATTTTAGAAGCCGGGGAAAATTGATTTTGGGATTTTTGGAGTCCGTTTAGTATTTCTCTTTATTTTTCTTCTGCGCGCAATTATTTAAAAAAACCGCGACCGACCTTGGGCCGTGCCCGAGTGGGACTCCGCTCGGGGGGGCACTATAAATAGCGCCTTGGTGCCCCCAGCCCGAGCCGCTCACACCACCACGCCGCCCACGCCCGCCAAACCCTAACCCTAACCCTAGCGCTGCGCCGTCGCCATGAGATCCCCGCCGCCGCCTCGCCGAGCCGCCGAGACCAGCGCCGCCCGCCGACCCCGCCGCCGAGGTTCGCCACGCCTCGACTTCCGTGCCTTCGGTTTTTTTTAAACCGAACGGTTTTTGTCGGTTTATTTTTTTAGATTGGTTTTTTTTCGGTTCGGTTAAATAGCGAACGTTCGTTCGTTCGTTCGTTTTTAACAAACGCGTTCGTCATATTAGTTTAGTTAACGAACGTCCGATCGTTAACCTGTTCGTCGTTTTACTTTTTCTCGGATTTAATCCGTGATTTTCTGATCGCGATTCCTGATCCGATTTTCGTTTTAGTATAACTTTTCGCTCGTTTATCGGAATCAGGCGATTCAAGCGCCTAGAGTTTCGTCTCGAAACCCACTTTCCGAATAACGTACTTAAACAAGTTTTTGCTTCCGTAAAAGTTGACTTAGATCCAGATTAGTAAAACGGAGCTGTTTTCTTTCGTCGTTTGACTTTCGTTGCTTCGTTTGATTTGTTTCTTTTTGCAAACCGAAGTTCTTAAGTTGAACTATCTAGTTAGATCTATTTGGGTTTTACCTGTGCATTAGATGAGTACTTATTGTATGCTTGTTTGTTTGTCTACGATAGAATATCCGGAGTGCGACGCCTGTTACTTCGAGTCTCTAGGTTTCAGGGATCATCAGCAAGGCAAGTAACACTTTGATCATACCTTTTCTACTACCCAGTTTTTATGCATTAGGTCTATCCTCAAACATTGCATGATTAGGATCTAATTAAATTGTGGGTTTTGGGAAGTAGTTGAGGTAGTACCTATTACCTGTTTATTTTCAAACCTTTAGGAGTTACTTCTATGTTTGGTTTTATTGCCATGCTATGCCAGTAGACGTGGATTGGGTGAGTGTATTCCATGACAGATGTGAGATTGTTAAATTAATGGTTTATTTAAGGTGGCAACTTAAACACACATCTGGGTGGATTGAGGCACCTGGTTTCCATCAGGACTTGCATGTATTTCTTCGGACCGCCACCCAGGCTCAAAGGGATCATGAGATTATTTCAAACTAGAAACTTTCGTGTGCAGCCACAAGCCATTATGGGCTCTGGCATAGTTGATTAAGTTGTGCGAACTCCTACGGATAGACTAGCAGATGTAGGGGAAAGTAGGTGTACTGGTCTACCCTATGTAAGGTGCTAGCGCTTCCGAAAGACTATGTCTCGGTCATCCGTTTCTCAAACATCATGTAGTGCGAGAAATCCATGTCCCCGGTTATGGACATCTGCTAGTCTATCCGTTTCTCAAACTAATCATGGTTAGCCGTGTCCCCGGTTATGGACATCTTGAGTATCTAGTACTTGGATATCATGTGAATCTCATCATGTTACTTCTAATTAATATTGTTGGGTTTTTAATGAGTACTTTTAATTGGGATTGAGAATGCTGTCAACCATTCTCAATGTTCAACAACCACCATGATAGCTAAACAAATTTATTTCTTTGCAAGAGGGAAAATTGGCTTTACGCAAAAACGGTAACCATAGAGCTTTCCACCAGCCAAATATGCATGTAGTATAGCTTAATCCATTATTATTCTCTATGTGTTACATTGCCAGCATATTCCATGTGCTGACCCGTTTTCGGGCTGCAACGTTTCATGTTGCAGACTTTTCAGACGACGAGTAAGGTGCTTAGGTCGTGGTTCTATACTCAGTGATGCCGTTGGAGTTGATGGACTCGCTTATTCTTCCAAGACTTCCGCTGTTATCGTATTTAGATGGCCTTAAGCCATATTTATTTTATTAAGTTCTCTCTTGAGACATTCGATTGTAATAAGTGTGTGATTGCTACTCTGTTATAAATCCTCCGAGTACTGTGTGGTGTTAGCATTACTGATCCAGGGATGACACTGAGCACAGAGATTAGACTGGTTGAGGTTTGGTCGCTAGAAAGATGGTATCAGAGCACACGCTGACTGTAGGACACAGCCACTAAGCTAAAGCCCTAGGTCACTACTCTCTCTTCTCATTTCTAACTCCTCATCTTTTCTATTCTTTAGGATGACGGATGCAAGGAACGAGTTCACACAACCGGATGAAGACTCACCTTTTGGATATCACTTGAAGGAAGTCACTACATACCTGAACATAGGAGTACCAAGCTTCACCGGGACCTACAATTCCACTTTACCCGAAGAAGAGCGCTGGAAGATTCAAGCTCAAGTTCCGGAAGGACGCTTTGCCAATCACGGAGCCCATAGAGTGTGTTTTCAATGCACCAACCTGGAGTCTGGGAAAGAGCATGGCAGCTCACATAACCATGGGACGCATTGGAGAAGTTTACAAAGAAGACCTCAAGGATACTATCTACCAGATTTGCGGGCGCCGAGATGAACAATGGTAGATAGTTGGCACTAAGAAGGATCGATCCATTGTAGCTTTCATCCAGGAGTTAAATCAGCACATTCAACGCCAGGAGAACTAGATGTGCGCATACATGATGGATTTGAAGACAGCAAAAGCCAAGATTATCGAACTAGAAGGAGAACTGAAGGCCACTCGCAAGGACTACATGGAGGAGATTGTAGCTCTAGTGAGACAAAACGGCGATCTTAAGGAGAAGATTGAAGAACTCATGGAAATTCAGCGCCCGGAGGAGAAGATGAAGATTGCACTGTCTAGAGAACTACATCATCATCGGCGACACCGATTCCGATCCTAGTGATGATGATTTGAATATGAAGTCGGAGCAGATATCATGGAGTCTCGCATCGGAGCAGTTTTTCTAGTTGACCACCATAACAGTAGTAGATTTCCCATTTTAAATTAGTTTTAGTCCCAAAGACTTTGTAACGATAGATAGACAGTTGTATGCCCTTGTTTGAATTGATTGGAGTGATATTGTGTGATTTGTCTCATGTGCATATGGGTAGTGTTTTCTCCCTAGACCTCACTCTATTCTTAGCTCTCGTCTTGTCTATAAACCCTCAGATGCCTCCGAGACGCGACCCCAGATTTGTTTTCCCGCCAGAGATCACTCAGTTGATTCAGCAGCAGAATGCCTTGATTCAAACATTGGTACAGAACCAAGGCAACAACAACAACAACAACAACAACAACAACAACAACAACAACAACAACAACCCACCACCACCACCTGTTGACCATCTGACTCGGTTCTTGAGGCTGAATTCGCCGGTGTTCTCCAGTAGCACCGAGCCGATAGTAGCAGATGATTGGCTCCGTAAGATAGGGAGGGAGTTGACCACTGCAGGATGTACAGATGGAGAAAGGGTGAAATTTGCCGCACATCAGCTTGAAGGACCCGCAACAGCATGGTGGGAGAATTTTACAGCCACTTACCCTGTAGACACTGTCACATGGGATCAGTTTCAGCAAGCTTTCCGTACTGCCCATGTTTCAGCAGGAGCTATGGCCATGAAGAAGCGTGAGTTTTGCAACTTGCGCCAAGGAGGACGGGCAGTTGGCCAGTATGTGGATGATTTCACTAAGTTAGCACGTTATGCCCCAGATGACGTTGCTACGGATGCAACTAAGCAGGAGAAGTTTCTAGAGGACTGAATGATGAGCTAAGCATGCAGTTGATTTTAGCCACCCTCAATAACTACTAGGACTTAGTAGATCGGGATCTTATGATTGAAGGGAAACAGCAGCAGATTGACAACCGCAAGAGAAAGTATGGACAGGGGAAGTATAACTCTGGAGCTCAGCAGAAGCTACGCTTTACCCCGAAGACAGGAGGACAATTTAAGCATACTCATGGAGGAGGCAGCTCGCACAATCATAATGGCACAAAGAATGGAAACGGGAATGGAGGAAGCAATGGACAAAACCGCACCAACCCATCAACCCCAACCAAGGTAGACCAGAGCCACATCACTTGTTTTAAGTGCCGCAAGACTGGGCATTATGCAAATGAATGTCCAGAAGCCCAGAATGGAAATGGCAATGGAAGCTCAGGAAAGAAGCCGAATCCTTACAACAGAGGACAAGTGAACCACGTTACAGTCGAGGAGGTTGAAGTTCAGCCAGATGCAGTAATAGGTAAGTTTTTGGTTAAGTCATTTGCTGCAGTTGTTCTTTTTGATACTGGTGCATCGCATTCATAAATATCAAGGGGATTTGTGGATAAGTTTAGCCTGCCCCACTAGGACTCTTAAGACACCCATGCTAGTAAGCTCACCGGGAGCGGAGTATATGGCCAGCCAACGATGTTTTCAAGTGCCATTAAGTATAGGGAGGCATGTTTTCCCAAGGGATTTAATTATATTGGAATCCCAAGGTTTGGATGTAATTCTTGGTATGGATTGGTTGTCGATGTATGGAGGAAACTTCGATTGCGCCAGTAAGACAATTTTGCTTACGACACCAGAAGGAAGGAGAATCAAGTATGTATCACGGCATGAGCCGAGAAGGGCACATGTAAATTCCTTATCAGGAGTTGTGCAGGAGGAAGTACCAGTGGTAAGGGATTTCCCCGATGTATTTCCAGAAGAGTTGCCAGGCATGCCACCGGATAGAGACATCGAATTTCTGATTGAACTACTGCCAGGCACTGGGCCGATATCTAAGAGAACGT
Source organism: Aegilops bicornis (assembly GCA_021605145.1). NCBI lineage: Eukaryota > Viridiplantae > Streptophyta > Magnoliopsida > Poales > Poaceae > Aegilops > Aegilops bicornis. The sequence continues at coordinate 677,938,774 of CM038672.1, forward strand.
ATAGGATGCCAGCCCAAGATTTGGAGGAAATTAAGAAGCAGATTAAGGAGTTACTAGATAACGGTTTTATTCGCCCAAGTTCTTCGCCTTGGGGATCACCAGTACTTCTAGTGGAGAATAAGTATGGATCTTTAAGAATGGTTGTTGATTATCGAGGATTGAATGAAGTAACCATTAAGAACAAATACCCGTTGCCGATGATCAATGACTTGTTTGACCAATTGCAAGGAGCTAAGGTGTTTTCCAAGATCGATTTGGCGATCGTGGTACCATCGATTGAAGATTCGAGAGCAGGATATACCCAAGACGGCTTTTACCACTGTGTACGGGCTGTATGAGTATACCATTATGTCATTTGGTTTGACTAACTTTTTGCCTATTTTATGAACATGATGAACAAAGTGTTTATGGAGTTTTTGGATAAGTTCCTCGTGGTGTTCATTGATGATATTTTGGTTTACTCGAAGAATGAAGAGGAACATAAGGAGCACTTGCGTTTGGTAATCGAGAAGCTCAGAGAACACCAGTTATATGCCAAGTTCAGCAAGTGTGAGTTTTGGTTGAAGGAAGTTGGATTCCTCGGACATGTTATATCCGGGGAAGGTATAGCAGTGGACCCCACTAAAGTTGCCCTTTGTAACAGAATAAATCTGGGAAGCACCAACTACAGTTGGGGAGATCCGGAGTTTCCTTGGACTCGCAGGATACTACCGGAGATTCATTGAGAATTTCTCGAGAATTGCAAAGCCCATGACAGAATTATTGAAGAAGGATACCAAGTTTATTTGGACTGAGGAGTGTGAGGCTAGTTTCCAAGAGTTGAAGAAACGTTTGGTTACCTCACCAGTGTTAATCCTGCCAGATCAGACCAAGGATTATGAGGTGTATTGCGACGCTTCACGTAGAGGACTTGGAGCAGTGCTTATGCAAGAGGGAAGAGTTGTTTCGTATGCTTCACGACAGCTGAAACCTCACGAATTAAACTATGCCACGCATGATTTGGAGTTAGCCGCCGTAGTGCATGCACTGAAAACATGGAGACATTTCCTCATTGGAAATCATTGTGAGGTGTATACGGATCATAAGAGTTTAAAGTACATCTTCACGTAGAAGGAGTTAAATCTCAGGCAGAGGAGATGGTTGGAGCTTATTAAAGATTACGATATCATATTACATTATCACCCCGGAAAGGCTAACGTTGTAGCAGACGCGTTGAGCCAGAAGAGTCATGTCAACACACTAATGATGGGAGAAATACCAAAGGAGTTAGCCGAGGATCTTCGAGAGCTATGCTTGGAAATAGTTCCGAGAGGCTATGTAGCAGCATTGGAGATTCAGTAAACTTTGATGGATATAATCAGGGAAGCTCAGAAGACTGACAAAGAGATTGCCTCTATAATGGAGAAAATGAGCGAAAGGAAGGCTAAGGGATTTCGTGAGGATGAGCACGATACCCTATGATTTGAAGACCGTGTTTATGTGCCCAATGACCCGGAGATCAGGAAGTTGATCCTACAAGAGGCACATGATTCACCATATTCGATTCACCCAGGAAATACCAAGATGTATTTGGATTTGAAGAATACTTTCTGGTGGACCGGAATGAAGAAGGATATTGGAGAGTATGTAGCAGTTTGTGATGTATGTCAGAGGGTGAAGGCGTAACATCGAAGCCAGCAGGATTATTCTGACCATTGCCGATACCCGAATGGAAGTGGGATAAACTAGGCATGGATTTTATCATGGGATTGCCCAGGACTCGTTCAGGCTATGACTCAATTTGGGTCGTTGTCGATCGTTTGACAAAGGTGGCTCATTTCATTCCAGTAAAGACTACCTACAGCAGTGCCAAATTGGCTCAGCTATACATGACCAGGATTGTATGCTTGCATGGAGTTCCGAGGAGTATCAGACGTATAGAGGAACCCAATTCACCTCAAAGGTCTGGAAGCAGTTTCACGAAACTTTGGGAACCAGGCTAGAGTTTAGCACAACTTTTCATCCACAGACAGATGGACAAACCGAGAGAGTCAACCAGATTTTGGAGGATATGCTTAGAGCTTGTGCCTTGGATTATGGATCCAGTTGGGACGAAAATTTGCCATATGCGGAGTTTTCTTATAACAACAGCTACCAAACTAGTTTGAAGATGGCACCTTTCGAAGCCTTGTACGGAAGGAGGTGCAGAACCCCGCTACTGTGGGATGAAGTTGGAGACCGCCAGTTGTTTGGACCGGATTTGATTAAGGAGTCTGAACGGAAAGTAAAGTTGATTTGCGATAGGCTCAAGGTAGCCCAGTCAAGACAGAAGAGCTATGCAGATTCAAAACGCAAGGATACAGAATATAAAGCCGGAGACAGAGTTTATCTTCGAGTATCGCCACTTCGAGGAGTTAAACGTTTTGGAGTTAAGGGAAAGTTAGCGCCCCGATTTGTAGGACCATATCGTGTTTTGGAACGTATGGGAGAAGTTGCCTACAAGTTGGAATTACCTGAGGGATTGTCAGGAGTTCATGATGTGTTCCATGTATCTCAGTTGAAGAAGTGTCAATAGTGATGGCCGATATACCACTGAGAGATACAGTGCCACTGGAAGCAATTCAGTTGAATGATGATTTGACCTATGAGGAGAAACCAGTTAAGATTCTCAAGTTTGCTAGTCGAGTTACTCGCAGCAAGGTTATCAAGTTTTGCAAAGTTCAGTGGAGCCACCACACCGTGGAAGAAGCCACCTGGGAGCGAGAGGAAGATCTACTCAAGGCCCACCCTCACCTATTTGCTAGCCAACGCGAATCTCGAGGGCGAGATTCATCTTTAGGGGGGTAGGTTTGTAACATCCCAAATTTTCAATTTGGAATGTTATACATAGATCATCATGCATATCATATTTTTATTGCATTGTTGGCTCGATCCTAGAAATCCTACGCAACTCAAGGACCCATGGAGAGAGTTGGGGATTTCGTTATTTTCATATTTGAGTTTTCTCAAATTTTGATAAAAAAGGGATCATTTGATTTTATTTATTTTATCTTCAATTATTTCTACTGTCAAAATATGAGAGAGGGAATAACATGACTTTCCCAAAATAAAGAAATAATGAAGATTTAATAAAAAATCAAATAAGATTTTATTTTGGAGTTTTTCGCCTTTTTATTTGAATTTAGGAAAAATGGGCGTTTTTCAAAATTTCATTTTGGCCCCGAATAAATGCTCGTCTAGTCCGGATTGATTTTAGAAGCCGGGGAAAATTTATTTCCGAATTTTTGGAGTCCGTTTAGTATTTCTTTTTATTTTTCTTCTGCGCGGAATTATTTAAAAAAAACGCGACCGACCTTGGGCCGTGCCCGAGCGGGACTCCGCTCGGGGGGCACTATAAATAGCGCCGCCCCGGCGCCCCCCCAGGCCCGAGCCGCCCCGCCAGCCCAGCCGCCGCCGCCAGCCCACGCCCCCGCCCAAACCCTAATCCGAACCCTAGCGCCCGCGCCGCCGCCGCCAGATCCGCCGCCGCAGCCGCCTACCGTCGCCGGAGCCGCCACCGGCCGCCGCCACCGACCCCGCCGACCCCGCCACCGAGGTTCGCCGCGCCTCGACTTCCGTGCCTTCGTTTTTTTTAAAACCGAACGGTTTTTGTCGGTTTATTTTTTTTTAGATCGGTTTTTTTCGGTTCGGTTAAATAGCGAACGTTCGTTCGTTCGTTCGTTTTTAACGAACGCGTTCATCAGATTAGCTTAGTTAATGAACGTCCGTTCGTTAACCTGTTAAATCATTTTCTTTTTCTCGGATTTAATCCGCGATTTTTCTGATCGCGATTCCTGATCCGATTTTCGTTTTAGTATAACTTTTCGTTCGTTTATCGGAATCAGGCGATTCAAGCGCCTGGAGTTTCGTCTCGAAACCCTCTTTCTGAATAACCTACTTAAACAAGTTTTTCCTTCTGTAAAATTTGACTTAGATCCAGATTAGTAAAACGGAGCTGTTTTCTTTCGTCGTTTGACTTTCGTCGCTTCGTTTGATTTGTTTCTTTTTGCAAACCGGAGTTCTTAAGTTGAACTATCTGGTTAGATCTATTTGGGTTTTACCTGTGCATTAGATGAGTGCTTATTGTATGCTTGTTTGTTTGTCTGCGATAGAATACCCTGAGTGCGCTGCTCGTTACTTGAGTCTCTAGGTTTCATGGATCATCAAAAGGCAAGTAACACTTTGATCATACCTTTTCTACTACCCAGTTTTTATGCATTGGATCTATCCCCAAACATTGCATGATTAGGATCTAATTAAATTGCGGGTTTTGGGAAGTAGTTGAGGTAGTACCTATTACCTGTTTATTTTCAAACCTTTGGGAGTTACTTCTACGTTTGCTTATATTGCCATGCTATGCGAGTAGACGTGGATTGGGTGAGTGTACTCCATGACAGATGTGAGATTGTTAAATTAATGGTTTATTTAAGGTGGCAACTTAAACACACATCTGGGTGGATTGAGGCACCTGGTTTCCATCAGGACTTGCCTGTATTTCTTGGACCGCCACCTGTGCTCAAAGGGATCATGGGATTATTTCAAACTAGAAACTTCCGTAGCAGCCACAAGCCATTATGGGCTCGCATAGTTGATTAAGTTGTGCGAACTCTACGGATAGACTAGCAGATGTAGGGGAAAGTAGGTGTACCGGTCTACCCTATGTAAGGTGCTAGCGCTTCCGAAAGACTATGTCTCGGTCATCCGTTTCTCAAACATCATGTAGTGCGAGAAATCCAACGGAGGCGATCGAGTATTGTGGGGAAAAGTGTGAAAACCTCTGTAGAGTGTATAAACTAATCATGGTTAGCCGTGTCCCCTGTTATGGACATCTTGAGTATCTAGTACTTGGATATCATGTGAATCTCATCATGTTACTTCTAATTAATATTGTTCGGTTCTTAATGAGTACTTTCAATTGGGATTGAGAATGCTGTCAACCATTCTCAATGTTCAACAACCACCATGATAGTTAAACAAATTTATTCCTTTGCAGTAGGGAAAAATTGGCTTTACACAAAACTATAACCATAGAGCTTTCCACCAGCCAAATATGCATGTAGTATGGCTTAATCCATTATTATTCTCTATGTGCTACATTGCCAGCATATGCCATGTGCTGACCCATTTTCGGGCTGCAACGTTTCATGTTGCAGACTTTTCAGACGACGAGTAAGGTGCTTAGGTCGTGGTTCTATACTCAGTGATGCTGTTGGAGTTGATGGACTCGCTTATTCTTCCAAGACTTCCGCTGTTATCGTATTTAGATGGCCTTAACCATATTTATTTTATTAAGTTCTCTCTTGAGACATTCGATTGTAATAAGTGTGTGATTGCTACTCTGTTATAAATCCTCCGAGTAATGTGTGGTGTCAGCATTACTGATCCAGGGATGACACTGAGCACAGAGATCAGACTGGTTGAGGTCTGGTCGCCACAGTCGCGGGCACCCGAGGTGAGCACGCCTGCTCCTCCCTCTCCCCTACCTCTGCCTAGTTTTTTTATATTTTAGTTGCATCAAATTAGTTAGGGTTCATGTAAGAGTGGAAACAAATCGGATGCGGATGCGGCAAATGAGTTAGGGTTCATGTAAGGGTGGAAACGAATCAAATTTCTAAGATGAATCATAAAACGAGTAAAATTTGACCACTTATTTCAATTTATAGTTGGATAATTGGAATATCCGCTACCACTTTCCACCCCTATAGGTTCATCAAATTAGATGGTAATTAGGGAAGTAGTTCCTAGGTACTAATTAGTTAGTAAGAACTAGGTACTAATTAGGTATTAGAATATTTTTATTTATAGTAAGTTTATTATTAGTAAGAACTAGTTGAATTAATAGAACTAGTTAGTAAGAACTTGCTGCTATTTTTTAGTTAAAGCAATTTTTCCCGCATCGACGTGGACGATGCCTATCCCGCATCCTCGTCGTCGAGTCGGCGGAGGGAGACACCTGCTTGACCAGATGGGCCATGTCCGGACCTGGCTCACGGGAGGTACTGGAGGCGCTACTCACTGGGGCGCAGGTTGGTGAGGAGCCACTGTCGTTGACCCGAACCTTCTTTGGTGGCGGTCGCGTGGGCTGTTGACGGTCCAGAGGCTCAAGGACTCATGGAGGTGGTGCGTCACCGTGTCGGTGAGGAGGACGCGCACGTCCGTCGCTACTTGTTTGCGTTGGAGCATGTGTTCTCCAATACCGGCAGGTTCTCTGTGGATCTCACCGAGCTATGATCCCGTGATGGTTCCTTCTCTGTGGGTGTCCACCGCCCGCGCCGATACCCATCGTGTGCTAGGGTTTTAGTTGTATTAGTGATGATACAAGTATGACACTATTCGTGATGTATTAGTGATAATATTCGATGATGTACAGACGCATGAGATGATTTACTTTTGCTTATTGAATGCATGCTAATTTGAGTCCTATAAGATATTTTGAAATGTATATCTTGTGTTGCTCAATATCCAAGTGGCCGGTCATGTTTGCAGGTTACACCTCCGAGTGGCCTATGTTTTGCCGGAGTGTTGATTCATTTCCGTTCCGGCAAATTTCAGGCGCTCGATATGTCTTATTTTAGCAAAGGTCATGCATGATTTTTCCGTGAATTTTGGCATGACTTGTGCCAGATTCTATGTAGGAAATATCGAGTGCCCCGGATTTGTGTGTTGAGTATCCTGGTAGTTGTCTTCGATCAATTTTCAATTAATGTTTTAACTATGAACATAGGAAATGTCTGACGACGAAAAGGATTTTGGTATTTGCAAATACTGGGAAGACGAGCGCGGCCTGTGCGATGGAATCTTCCTAGATGATGATAGGGGCTTCAACATCAAGCTGGACGAGAACTTCGAAGTGGATACAAAAAGTCATAACGACAAGTATTTTTTCGTAATTAAGCATGACATCTGCTTCATTTTCTTCAACTTATATTTTTTTACTATCCTACTAGCATATCCCCTGCCATGCAAGAGTTTTTGTATTGGATAAGATAGGTTTCAGTCATACTACGGAGGTAAAGGAAGTTTATTTGAAGACCGAGCATGGTTATATTTTCCATGCAAAATTATACAATTCAGATGACTAAACCTATTTTGGATGCAAAACATGGCGAGCACTATGCAAGACTTATGCATTTGAGCCTGATATGGTTATCACCTTTGATATTCGTCCGGAAGATGATATTGAAGGTAATACCGACATCTGGGTCGATGTGACGCCTCGATCATACCATTATGTAAGTTTCTGAACCATATTTATGTCTTTGATATCGTTTATTCAAAAATAGTTGACAACTAATTTGTATTGTCGGCTTATTTCGGTGCAAGCAAACATGTCCAGCACTTGGTAGACAGGACCTACTACTATCCCGAAGCTGAACTAAACAGCGAGGAGCTAAGTCATTATGTATCATCGCTTGAGGATCTTGATACTGTCAAGACAAATTTTCTTCCTGGATTTAGAAATGTTAGTACTGAAAACGTGCGACCAATATTGTTCGTAATGAACTACGGTCACATCTATTTAGGAAGGATGGTAAGATTTTTACTATTTGTCCTTAGTGCATCTTTTTCCATACATTATTTTTGAAGCTAAACTTCATTGCTAAGTATGTTACCATACGATGTTCTTCAACAGGGACTCGATGAATGTTGTGCCTTATGGGATCGAGACTAAAGGTACCATGAGTATTATCAGCTTACGGCCAAGATATCCTACAGATTACTTTAGTGCATTCAAGATTAGCGACGGATGCTTAATAGTGCAAGACTAGACCAAATATGTGATGGGGTAGCGCAGAGAAGTACTAGGGAGCAAACAGAGGCGCTACCCACGATTAGGAGACAGGTTCATCTGCATGCTCCAACTTGACCAAGGAGGAGAGCTACACATGTTTTATGTTGTTTTACCTAAGAGAGAGCAGCAGGTGTGATTAGCTAGCTAGAAATGAGTTTCAGGATGATGATGTGCTACACTATTACTATGATGATAAAATAGCTAGTGTTGGTGGTAATGACTATGATGATTATTATTAGCTAGTGTTAGTGGTGATTAAATAAATACTGTTGGTGGTAATGACCATGATGATGATTAAATATCTTGTCTTTGGCGGATTAGATTCAAGTGGAGGCAACATATGGTGCACATCGAAAGTACTACTAGTCCAAACTGGATCAAGTTTGGATTAGTAGTATACTTTGACATGCACCACATATTGCCTCCACTTGAACCTAATCCACCTTTATTTGACTTGTTATGGACGTAATGATGTAAACCTCATAACTGGTATTGTATCAATATTTGTACGATGTCGAATAAATAAACTAAAAATGAAAAAATAAAAAAGAATATTAGTAGCGATGGAGAGAAAACACTCTGCCAGGAGTTACATTAGCGATGGCTGGAGTGAACAAACGCTGCAGCTATTCGTCCTAGCAATAGGCGTTAATGCTGACGCAGCGTTCTTTGCTAAGCGATGGCTGTGGCGCGCATTATCCGTAGCGCGCCTACCCGCGCTACTGATAGGCCTAAAACCCACGCTGCTGCTAGGCTTTTCCCTAGTAGTGTTAGGGCTTGGCGGCGGCTCCATATCGTAAAACGCGATGATTTCTTCTCTGATTTTTTTCTCTCCGAAGGTAAATATATAGAGTTGGAGTTGGCGTCGGAAGAGCTCCAGGGGACCAACAAGGTAGGGGGCGCGCCCTAGAGGGGGAGGGCGCCCCCCACCCTCGTGGACAGGGTGTGGGCCCCCTGGTCTTCATCTTTGGCGAGGATTTTTTATTATTTTTTCTAAGATGTTCCGTGGAGTTTCAGGTCATTCCGAGAACTTTTGTTTTCTACACACAAAACAACATCATGGCAATTCTGCTGAAAACAAAGTCAGTCCGGGTTAGTTCCATTCAAATCATACAAGTTAGAGTCCAAAACAAGGGCAAAAGTGTTTGGAAAAGTAGATACGACAGAGACGTATCTGTGCCAAACTCTAAACCTTCAAATGAAATTCTGTTTTGTATGCTCGAATAGCTCATGTATCAACTAGGGCTGTCCGTATCTTTCATGTTAGGTGGGTTATTCTCAAGAGGAGTGGACTCCGCTCCTCACTCACAAGAAAATGGCTGGTCACTGGGATGCCCAGTCCCATGCTTTATGCAAATTAAATCAAAATAATTGCAAACAAAACTCCCGCAGGACTATTGTTAGTTGGAGGCACTCGTTATTTCGAGCAAGCCATGGATTGATGCTTGTTGGTGGAGGGGGAGTATAAACTTTACCATTCTGTTTGGGAACCTCCTGTAATGTGTGTAGCATGGAAGATATCACCATCTCTTGGTTGTTATGTTGACAATGAAAGTATACCGCTTAAAATATTATTTATCTCTATTTCAAAACTGAGCTCTGGCACCTCTACAAATCCCTGCTTCCCTCTGCGAAGGGCCTATCTATTTACTTTTATGTTGAATCATCACCCTCTTATTAAAAAGCACCAGCTGGAGAGCACTGCTGTCATTTGCATCCATTACTATTAATTTATATTGGGTATGACTATGACTGGATCTCTTTTACCATGAATTACAATGTCTTGTCAGTCCTTGGTCTTTAAAGGTGCTCTGCATTTATGTTTTGCGGTCTCAGAAAGGGCTAGCGAGATACCATCTTGTTATGTCATATTATGATTGTTTTGAGAAAGTGTTGTCATCCGAGATTTATTATTATTGCTCACTAGTTGATTATGCCATTGGCATGAGTAAACATGACACTTAAGAGTTATTGTGAATGTGGTTAGTTCATAATCTTTGCTGAAAACTTGAATGTTGGCTTTACATATTTACAACAACAAGAGCAAATAGAGTTTGTAAAAGTTTTTCTTTATCACTTTCAGTTTGTCAACTGAATTGCTTGAGGACAAGCAAAGGTTTAAGCTTGGGGGAGTTGATACGTCTCCGTCATATCTACTTCTCCAAACACTTTTGCACTTGTTTCGGACTCTAACTTGCATGATTTGAATGTAACTAACCCGGACTGACGCCGTTTTCAGCAGAATTGTCATGGTGTTATTTATGTGCATAAACAAAAGTTCTTGGAATGACCTGAAACTCCATGGAGATTATTTTTGGAAATAATAAAAAATACTGGCAAAAGAATCAAGGTCAAGGTGCCCACACCCTAGCCACGAGGGTGGGTGGCGCGCCTGCCCCCTTGGGCGCACCTGCCCTCCTAGGCGCGCCCCCCTGCCTCGTGGGCCCCCTGGAGCTCCACCGACTTCAACTCCAACTCCATACATTCATGTTCGGGGAGAAACAAATCAGAGAGAAAGATTCATTGCGTTTTACGACACGGAGCCACTGCCAAGCCCTAAACTCTCTTGGGAGGGCTGATCTAGAGTCCGTTCGGGGCTCCGGAGAGGGGAATCCGTCGCCATCATCATCATCAACCATCTTCCATCACCAATTTCATGATGCTCACCGCCGTGCGTGAGTAATCCCATCGTAGGCTTGCTGGACGGTGATGGGCTGGACATGATGAACCGCATCCGGCATAATTCTCCATCACCGATCCAATGCCTACGAGCTTTTTCATATTGTTCTCCGCTTATTTACTTTTCCGTTGCCACTGTTACAATCACTACAAAACCCAAAAATATTACTTTTGCTACCGTTACTTCCATATTACTTTGCTGCAGATATTAAGTTATCCAGGTGTGGTTGAATTGAAAACTCAACTGCTAATACTTATGAATATTATTTTGCTCCCCTTGTGTCGAATCAATAAATTTCGGTTGAATACTCTACCCTCGAAAACTGTTGTGATCCCCTATACTTGTGGGTTATCATCATGTTATGAACCAAATCGGTCTGACCGAGTTTTATAATTCGGTCCCACCAAGTTTGGTGATTTGTGTGTAACGGTTAGATTTTGTGTGGAGGCTATATATACCCCTCCACCCACTCTTCATTCGTGGAGAGAGCCATCAGAACATGCCTACACATACAACATACATTTTCTGAGAGAGAACCACCTACACTTGTGTTGAGGTCAAGATATTCCATTCCAACCACATAAATCTTAATATCTAGCCTTCCCAAGTTGCTTTCCACTCAAATCATCTTTCTACCAAATCCAATCCTATGAGAGAGAGTTGAGTGTTGGGGAGACTATCATTTGAAGAACAAGAGCAAGGAGTTCATCATCAACACACCATCTATTACCTTTTGGAGAGTGGTGTCTCTTAGATTGGCTAGGTGTCACTTGGGAGCCTCCGTCAAGATTGTGGAGTTGAACCAAGGAGTTTGTACGGGCAAGGAGATCGCCTACTTCGTGAGGATCTACCCTAGTGAGGCAAGTACTTCATGGGCGATGGCCATGGTGGGATAGACAAGGTTGCTTCTTCGTGGGTGGAGCCCTTCGTGAACTCGCGCAACCGTTACCCTTCGTGGGTTGAAGTCTCCACTAACGTGGATGTACGATAGCACCTCCTACCGGAACCACGGATAAAAAATCTCCGTGTCTCCAATTGTGTTTGCACACTCCAATCCCATCCCTTTACATTCTTGCAACTTGCATGATTTACTTTCCGCTGCTCATATACTCTTGCCATGCTTGCTTGATATGTATTGTGAATGTTTGAACTTGAGCTAAAACTCCACTTCAACTTAAAGAATTTAAAAACTACAACTTTTATTGCTAAGAGTGTATTCACCCCCTCTAGACACTTCTTCTCGATCCTTTCAATTGGTATTAGAGCATTGGTCTCCATTGCCTTGGTTTAAACACCTTTGGAGGAAGATGGATGAGTCTACGTTGGGGAGTCTTAGACATAGAGTGCCTATACTTGATGGAGAGTACTTTCATGAGTGAAAAAATGAGATGCTTGAGATTTTCAATGAATATCATTTGACCAAGTACATTACCACTCCTTGTGCTCGCATTGTTGATCCTTTGCATCCCACACCCAATGAGGATCTTGACATGATTCACAATCTTAGAACTACCAATCTTATTGTAAAAGGATTGCCTAAAAATTTGATTGCTAGCTTACCTACTCTAGATTGTGCTTACACCATACGGAGATTTCTAGAGGAAATGATTCCCAAATTATTCCTTGAAAAATCTACATGAGATTCTCCATAAGTCTATTGCCTTGAATAGGATGAGTACTAGTGATCCTAAGTTTGATAATTGTCTATTTGAGCTTCGTGATCTCATGTGTGCCAAAGGAGATGTTGGAATTATTAGCAATATCATTTCCGAAGTCATTAGAATTCATAGGGATGAACATTGTTACGGTCATACTTCTAAGGAATCACTCTCTCTAGGAATTGATACATCACATGACAATGTTGAACATGGATACTATGATGAGAATGATGATAGTGACTATGATCTTGATGATGCGATGAGACACTTTGGTCTTATGGGTAATCTTCGCGGCTACATGGCTGGAGGAAAGGAATGGGTCCTTGATAGTGGATGTACTGATCGTATGACCAGAGACAAAGATATGTTTCGTCAGCTTGCTGAAAACGACGGCCCTCAAAAGTATGTCACTTTCGGTGATAACTCAAAGGGTAAGGTGGTTGGCCTTGGTAAGGTGGCCATCTCACATGATAGGTCCATACAAAATGTTATGCTCGTTGAATCGCTTGGCTACAATTTACTTTCCGTATCCAGACTTGCTGACTTTGGTTTAAACATCCTATTTACTGAAGTGGATTGCCAAGTGTTTCGTAGAGATATCATAAAATGGTCTTTAGCGGTATCCGTAGAGGTGATCTTTACATTGTTGATTTCACTAAAAAGGCTCAACCTAGAACTTGCTTTATTGCTAAATCTTCGAAAGGATGGTTGTGGCATAGAAGGTTAGGTCATATGGGCATGCGAAATCTTGATAAGCTTATTAAGGGTGATCATATCGTTGGAGTAAAAGATGTTATATTTGACAAGGATAGACTCTGTAGTGCTTGTCAAGCAGGAAAACAAGTTGGAGGAAGCCACCCCGTGAAGAACATTATGACCACGAGAAGACCACTTGAGCTACTTCATATGGATCTCTTTGGTCCCATTGCTTATAAGAGTCTCGGTGGTAACTCATTTGGTCTAGTTATAGTTGATGATTTTTCAAGATTTACGTGGGTGTTCTTTCTTGATGATAAATCTCAGGTCCAGAGGATCTTCAAGAGCTTCACTAGGAAGGCCCAAAATCAATTTGAAGTGAAGATCAAGAAGGTTCGCAGCGACAATGGAACGGAGTATAAGAACGCAAATGTGGACACCTTTCTTGACGAAGAAGGGATTTCACACGAGTTCTCGACTACGTACACGCCTCAACAAAATGGAATTTTTGAGAGGAAGAATCGAACTCTTATTGAGATGGCAAGAACGATGGTTGATGAATACAAGACTCCAAAACACTTTTGGGCAGGAGCAGTTGACATAGCTTGTCATGCAACCAATCGCTTGTATCTTCTCAAGCTACTCGGCAAGACGTCATATGAGCTCCTCACCGGTAACAAAACCCAAGTTGGATACTTTCGAGTATTTGGCTCAAAGTGTTACATTCTTGATAAGCATCGTCGTTCTAAATTTGATCCTAAATTACATGAGGGTTTCCTACTTGGTTATGGCTCAAACTCTCACACTTACCATGTCTACAACAGTTTCACCCGAAAGGTTGAAGAGACCGTAGATGTGAAGTTTGATGAATCTAATGGCTCGCAAGTAGATTAATTGCCAATTGATGTAGGGGATAAAGACCCTTTGGAAGCAATCCAAGACTTCTATATTGTAAATATTCGACCAAAGGAGGTGAAGGAGAGTACCTCGTCTGTCCAAGTGGAGGCTTCCACCTCACGACAAGGTGAACCAAGAGTCGACATGGAAGCATCCATGAGTGGGACACATCAAGATGAAGAAAACGAGGAAGTATACCAAGATGAACCTCATCAACCTCCTTCCCCACCACGACAAGAGAACGACAACGGCAACAATGAAGAAGGCCAACAAGAATGACAAGATGAAGAAGATGTTCCACCCCGACCCAAGCAAAAGCTCCCACGAGTTCGAGCAAGGGTCTCAAGAAATCATCCCAAATCTTCAGTGATATTCAAACCGGGAGAATCACTCGCTCTAAAACTCGTTTGGCTAATTTTTGTGAACATTATTCATTCATCTCTAGTATTGAACCTATGAAGGTTGAAGAAGCATTGGAAGATCCGGATTGGGTAAATGCCATGCATGAAGAGCTACACAACTTTGAGAGAAATCAAGTGTGGACATTGGTCGAGAAGCCCGACAACAACCACAACATCATTGGTACCAAATGGGTGTTTCGCAACAAGCAAGATGAAGATGGTCAAGTCGTCCGCAACAAAGCTCATCTAGTCGCCCAAGGCTACACTCAAGTCGAAGGTATGGACTACGGTGAGACATATGCCCCCGTTGCTAGACTTGAGTCCATCCGCATCTTACTTGCCTATGCTAATCACCATGATATCACCTGTACCAAATGGATATAAAAAGTGCTTTTCTAAATGGTGAAATTGAGGAGGAAGTTTATGTTAAACAACCTCCCGGCTTTGTCAATCCTAAGAAACCCGATCATGTTTACAAACTTCGCAAAGCTCTTTATGGTTTTAACAAGCTCCTAGAGCGTGGTATAAATGCTTGACCAAGTTCCTTATTGAAAAAGGCTTTGAGATTGGAAAGATAGACTCTACTCTTTTTACTAAAAGGGTTAATGGTGAGTTATTTGTATGCCAAATTATGTTGATGATATCATATTTGGCTCAACTAACCCTCATTTTGGTGAGACGTTTGGAAAGCTAATGTCGGAGAAGGTGCTCTAGAGGTGTCTCCGATGGTACTTGTTGAGTTGGCATAGATCGAGATTAGGATTTGTCACTCCGATTGTCGGAGAGGTATCTCTGGGCCCTCTCGGTAATACACATCACTATAAGCCTTTTAAGTAATGTGATTAATGAGTTAGTTGCGGGATGATGCATCACGAAACGAGTAAAGAGACTTGCCGGTAATGAGATTGAACTAGGTATGAGGATACCGACGATCGAATCTCGGGAAAGTAACATACCGATGACAAAGGGAACAATGTATGTTGTTATGCGGTTTGACCGATAAAGATCTTCGTAGAATATGTAGGAGCCAATATGAGCATCCAGGTTCCGCTATTGGTTATTGACCGGATATATGTCTCGGTCATGTCTACATAGTTCTCGAAACCGTAGGGTCCGCACGCTTAACTTCGATGACGATTTGTATTATGAGTTTGTGTGTTTCATGACCGAAGTTTATTTGGAGTCCTGGATGAGATCACGGACATGACGAGGAGTCTCCAAATGGTCGAGACATAGATATTAATATATTGGAAGGTTATCTTCGGACACCAGAATGGTTCTAAGGTGTATCTGGTATTTTCCGGAGTACCGGGGGGTTACCGGACCTCCCCGGGGGGTTAATGGGCCTTCATGGGCCCTAGTGGAAGAGAGGAGGTAGCAACCAGGAGGAGGCGCACACCCCCGAAAGCCCAAACTGAATTGGGCTAGGGTTGGGGGGGGGGCTTTCCTTCTCTCCTCCTCCTCTTTCCCCGTTCTCCTTGTAGGAATAGGAAAGGGGGGCGAATCCTACTTGGAGTAGGACTCCCCCCCCCTTGGGCGTGCCACACCTTGGTTGGCCTCCTCCTCCCTCCCCCTTTATATACGTGGGAGGGAGCAACCCCAAAGACACACCCAAGTTTCTCTTAGTCATGTGTGGTGCCCCCTCCATAGTTACACACCTCGGTCATATCGTCATAGTGCTTAGGCGAAGCCCTGCGTCGGTAACTTCATCATCAACCTCGCCACGCCATCGTGCTGACGGAACTCTCCCTCGGCCTCAACTGGATCAAGAGTACGAGGAACGTCATCGAGCTGAACGTGTGCTGAACACGGAGGTGTCGTACGTTCGGGGCTAGGATCAGTCAGATCGTGAAGATGTACGACTACATCAACCGCATTGATAAAGCTTCCGCTTTAGGTCTACGAGGTTACATGGACACACTCTCCCCGCTCGTTGCTATGCTTCTCCTTGATATATCTTGCGTGATCGTAGGAAATTTTTTGAAATACTGCGTTCCCAAACAGTGGCATCCGAGCCAGGTCTATGCATAGATGTTATATGCACAAGTAGAACACAAAGAGTTGTGGGCGATAATAGCCATACTGCTTACCAGCATGTCATACTTTGATTCGGCGGTATAATTGGATGAAGCAGCCCAGACCGACATTACATGACCGCGTTCATGAGACTGGTTCTACCGCCATGCTTCGCACACATGTGGCTAGAGGGTGTCTGTTTCTCCAACTTTAGTTGAATCAGGTTTGACTATGCCCAATCCTTGTTGAAGGTTAAAACAGCACACTTGACAAAAAATCGTTATGGTTTTGATGCGTAGGTAAGAACGGTTCTTGCTAAGCCCGTAGCAGCCATGTAAAATTTGCAACAACAAAGTAGAGGATGTCTAGCTTGTTTTTGCGGGGCTTGTTGTGATGTGATATGGTCAAGACGTTGTCGGTGGAACGACACCTATGGGATCACTGGAATCCCTCCTATAGTTGGCGGGTGCGGGGTTGTGAGAAGAGCAGGTTTAGGAGCTAGCAGAAAGATCGTTTTCCCAGGTTCGGGCCGCGAGGATTTCAGAGTGTTCTTGAGCTCTGGAACTAGCTATGGTGGCTACGTAGTTCCAAAGAGCCGAATACTTCTCCTGGTCGCCTCAGGCCTCCTTTTATAGGCAAAAGGGGTTGCCACAGTGGCACACAGGAGGTGGAAAGGTGTACAGCGCGCGAGCTTATCGCCCGGCGTTACGGGACAAAGCGCATTAAATGCGCGACCTAGGTGTCCATTAGCTTTATCAGGGATGGGAACGAGGTTGTCCCGTCCATCGCCGCTCCGCCTCGCTTCGACACGCGCCAAGGCCAGCGATGCGTGAGGTGCCATGTAGGCAGGCAGGCAGCTGAGGTGGCGCGGTGGCAGGGCCTTCACGAAGATCTGCATGCCACCACGCAAGTGCTTGCTGAGTTGGTGTAGAGGCCGCCCGTCGCCCGCAGGTGCCTGCCCAACTGGTTGAGCTAGCAGCTGCTTCGGGACGACGATAGAGTCTTGGCTGGTGCGGGCCTGGCAGTGGCCCCGCTGATGCCCTCGGCAAGGGTCTTGCCAGTGGCCCGGCAAGGGTCTTGCCGTGGCGTTGCAGTCGTCCCTGGCAAGGCGCTTGTCGGGGGTCTTGTGAATCTCCTCGGCTAGGATCCCGCCGAGGGTCATCGTCTTCTGATCCTCATCTGATCTTGTGTGTTTATGATCTTGACAAAGATCTGCATGCCACCACGGAGGCGCCTCCCAAGCCTTGGTTCCAATGTATTTGGTTGGTGGTGTTGGAACCCACGGGCTCAAGGGTGGCCTGCTCTTCTGGCATCGGGTAAGTTGCCCCGGCGAGGCTCTTGCCGGGACCGCGGAGGCTGCCCCGCTAAGGATCTTGCCGAGGGAGTCCACCTCGCCCTCTTGCTCTCATGCGTTTTTGGTCCTGGCGTTGTCTTGGTTGTCATGTGCCTTGGCTTCCCTCTGGCTTCCCTCCTCTGCCCTGCTAAGTGTGGCCGTGGCACGCGGCTCTGACTGCCCGTGCACAAGTAAAGGGGTCAAAAGGAGAAGCCCTGCTTTTGTACACCGACAGGAGTCCCCGGTCCCGGGCCACACGTAAGAGCGACGCATTGTTGGGCCAGGCCCAGAACGGTGCGCGGGTAGGTGGGGCAGATTTTACCGTGGTAACTGCTTCGTCCGCTGCGCTTCCCCGCGACCCGCGCTTAACGCGCGACATGGAGGGTCGTGAGTGACGTGGGGGTCATGCGTGGGACGGTTTCTGCATGCATGCGTCACATCGTAGTAAAGAGGCGGTTCGCGCCTTCCCCCTAAAAAGAGGGAGGCACGGAGGCGCCGCTCATTTACCGAGTGGACTCGGGTCGCGGTCTTCAAGGCGCCCATGCCCCACGATCACGGGGCGGGGAACGGTTGCCTCACCCGTTCCCTCGATCCTGCTTGCTCGCCACGCGTCCTTCATGCAGGTGGCAGGCGGTGGAGGCGGGAAACCGAGCCGTCGCTGATTGGGGCAGCGGGTCGGTCCTGATTCCCTGCGCCTCCGATGGTGGGATTGGTCGAGTGGGGCGGCCGAGCCTTGACCCCAGCCCTTTATAAGGATGGGAAAGGGGATGTCATCCCACATTCTCCCAGCATCCATCTTCTTCCACTTCCGGTCCTTCCTTCCACCCGTCATGGCGAGAGGGGGCGCATGCCCTTCAACGGTGGGGGCGAGGGTCGCCGCTCGACAGCGCATTCCTCCCTCCCACGAACTCGCGGCTGCGGAGCCGGCCACGAGAGGAAGGGGGAGGGCGTGAGGTCGAGGTTGACGTGGCGGTCGGGGTAGAGGGGGACGAGGCGGCACGATGGTCGTGCCTCCGCCAGTGATGCCGCCCGTGATGGAGGGCCATGTTGAGGACCAGCCTCGGGAGTTCTTCATCAGGCTGCACCAGCCACCGCGTCGTCATCACCATCTCCCTACCCCGTTTTCTCGGGAAATGGAGCTTGATCCGCCCCAGACCCTCAGATTGCACATGAGGGGCTGTGGGAACGGCGACACGAGGGTCGACGTCGACTTCCTCACTCCTCACGTTATGTATCTCCATCGCAGTTGGAAGACATTTGCTCGCATCCACAGCCTGACGGCGGGGCTCATCCTCTACTTCAAGTTAATGGAGGGCGGCCTGCTCTCCGTCATGGTCTTCAGACATCTTGGAACTCGCCTAAGGTGCTACGTGGAGAGCTCCTCCAATGATGAAGATTCCTCTTCGAGCGGGAGTGACGAGGAGGACAGCGGCATCGACGCTGAGGGACTCAAGCGGCAGGATGCCGACTCCGACTTTGGCTGACCGCGCCGCCCCTAGCTCGGCCACACGCCCTGCCGACGGCCTTCCTCGCAATGCTCTCCATCGGGGTGCTCCCCGTCATCTCCTTGGGCGGCTGGCGTAGGAGGGCCGGATAAGGCGAAGAAGGCGGGTGGCGGCCGTCAAGTCGGAGTACGCGGGCACCGATGCCTTCGTCGCGTATTGCCGGCCCGCTGCCTCGTCTTCCAGCTCCTTTCCTGGCACCAAGACGTTCTCTTGTTGCCTTCTACTCCTCGCATCTCGCCTAGGCGCTCCTTTTGCCCTCCCGTTGTCTTGTTCCACCTTCCGAGGAGAGGGACAAGAAAGGGATTACGGGCACCTTATCTCTTTTTAGGTTGCAAGCCTGCGGGCACTTATTAATTTTAAGACTTGTAATTCCCTTGCTCATATTTTTAATTCCGTATGAACTGTACCTGTATGGGATGTTTTTAATGAAAAAGGGTGCTTGCTGGGTTTCTTTGTGCGTGAGTGAGGCCCATGCCAAGGGGTGAACCCTTGTTATTTTTAAGATAAACATTGTTGCCCAGCAACAGGCCTTGCCGTCCCCCCACTTCAGTCGACCATTCTCACGCTCTCGGCGGAGGCAGGGGCAAAGTAGAGTTAGGCCCCTCGTTCATTTTCTTGCCACTGCGACTACGACCAAGTTCCGACCCAGGGGATAGCTCTTGGGTACAGGAAAAGGGGAGCACGATGGTTTAAGAATATAAACACGGTTTCACATGTCCCAGTTCCATACGGAAATTCATAACAGGGGATGAAAGACTTATCTGAATCCGCAGCCCCCGGCAACCTTGGCTTGCCGTGGTTGGATCCTTGTGTCTTCAGCCCCCAGCAGTCTTGGCTTGCCGGGGCCGGAGCGCCGGTTCGTCCCCTTTCTCCCAAGCGGCTCAGCAGAAGTGTCCATGTGCCCTGTGAACCAAAGAGGATAGAAAGACGCGAACTCGACCTCTAGGCTAGTGGTTAGTCGCCGCTAAGCACTATCAACCCTAACCAAGGGAGAAACTTAACCTAGCATGCATTCTATAACTTAGGGCGCCAGCGCTTCGTTTATTTATGCTCAGAGTCTGCGCCTGGCTTTGTACAGAGGGTTACATGCCTTTCTGGCAAAGCTTGTACAAAAGGTGGCTTGCCGGGAGGCCCGGCAGCCGTGCCTTATGGGTAAAACTTGCGAAGATGTTCGATGTTTTAGGAGTTGCTCACCGGGACAGCATCTTCAGTCTCCAAGCAGACTGCGCCGGGCCTGGTGACTCGTATTACACGATAAGGGCCTTCCCACTTTGGCGTCAACTTGTTGGAATTCTTGGCGGACTGAACATGCCAAAGAACAAGGTCGCCTTCCTCAAAGCTTCAGGCATGAACCCTGCGGCTATGGTAGCAGCGCATGGCTTGCTGGTAGCATGCTGCTCTCACAGTTGCCGGAAGACGATCTTCCTCAAGGAGCGTTGCGCCATCCTGCCGCAATGGCTCTTGCTCAAGCTCGTCGTAAGCGATCACTCGACGTAACCCGTATATGAGTTCCGTGGGGAGAACTGCCTCCGCCCCGGATACCAGGGCAAAGTGTGTCTGGTCGATGGCTCGATTTGGCGTCGTTCTGATTGACCAAAGAACCACCGACAACTCATCAATCCTGCGTCTTCCACTCTTGTGCAGCATGTCAAAAGTCTTTGTCCTCAGGCCTCACAACACTTCGGCATTTGCCCTCTCTGCCTGGCCGTTGCTCCGTGGATGTGCCACGGAAGCGAAACAGAACTTGTTGCCGAGGTCTTCGATGCATTGCATGAAGGTGTGGCTTGTGAACTGTGTGCTGTTGTCGGTGATGACTCTGTTTGGCACACCAAAACGGCACACTAGTCCCTTGAAGAACTTGACGGCTGACTGTGTTGTCACCTTCCTCACTGCTTCCACCTCCGGCCACTTTGTGAACTTGTCGATCGCAACATACAAGTACTCAAAGCCCCCGAGAGCGCGAGGGAAAGGGCCCAGTATGTCGAGCCCCCAGACCAAAAATGGCGAGGAGAGGGGGATTGTTTGAAGGGCTTGGTCTTGTTGATGAAGCTTCTTCGAATGGAACTGGCACGCTTCACACCTGGTTACTAGTGCCGTCGCATCCTAGAGGGCGGTGGGCCAGAAGAAGCCTTGCCGGCAAGGGCCCTTGACCCTATGTGGGAGCTACATATGCCTCCATGTATCTTTGCCAACAGCCCCTGTTCTTCCTCCCGCGGGATGCACTTCGGTTTCACATTGTTCGATCTTTTTCTGTACAGGACGTCGTCGACGAACTGGTATAGGGCAGACAGACGGGCTACTTTTTCTACTTCTTCCTGCTCCTTAGGAAGCTCCCCTGTTTGGATGAATCGGACAGTATGTTGTGCCCATGCCGGAGCCTGGGGCTCGACCGCAAGGACCAAAGGCATTTCTTCTGCCATGGGAGCGGCCGTCTCCACGGTCAGGGCTTGACGGCCTGCCGGAGTCAGTCGCTCCTCGGCAGGCTCAGAATCCACGGCAACACCCTTGCCGGCGGCCCCTGGGGGCTCAGCGGGAAAGTACTTGTCGGGGCCTGATTTCCTCCGTTTGTTCTGCTCCGTTGATGGTTCGACGGATGGTTGAGTTAACCGAAGCAAAAAGGTACCTGGTTCCACAGGCAGCTTGAATGCAGCACGCTTCGACAGGTAATCAGCGATGTCGTTCTCAGCACGGGGAACGTGCTCCGCTTGTATACTATCGAAGCGCTCCTCGAGCTTCCCCACCTCATCTATGTAGGCCTCCATCAACGGGCTCTGATAATCTTTGTTAACTTGTAATCACCCCTGACGATGAGCTTCTTAACCTCGAGGTCTGCCACAATCCTAATACCGGCAAGCAGCCCCTCGTACTCAGCAGTGATGTTTGTGGACATCTCCCTGGGAAAGTGCATCTAGATTACATACTTGAGGTGCGCTCCAGTGGGTGCGACAAGCAGCACACCAGCACCGGCGCCTTGCAACGAGAAAGCCCCATCAAAGTACATGATCCAGTCGTGACTTGCTTACTTGCCGGGGAGAGCGGTCTCCTGGATTTCTTCGTCGGGCGTTGAGGTCCACTCTGCAATGAACTCCGCAAGGACTCTGCTCTGGATTGTCGAAGTACTTTCAAACTTCAACCCAAAGCTTGACAACTCCAAGGCCCACTCCACAATCCTTCCGGTTGCGTCTGGGTTGTGCAGTATCCGTTGCAACGGGAGGCGGGTGACGACAGTGATCTTGTGGGCTTGGAAGTAATGACGCAGCTTCCTCGAGGCGATAAGGAAGCCAAAGAGCAACTTCTGCACACCGGAGTACCTTGACCTAGCCCCCTGCAAGAGGGAGCTGACAAAGTAAACCGGGTGCTGCATCATCTTCTTCTTCTGCACCACTTCACTTGGCTGCGCGGGCCCTGTCCCGATGGCGTCCGACTCTACCGGGGGCTTGCCTTGCCGGCACCAGGCCCTGCCGGGGGAACCTCTGACGTGCCATCCGCCGGTCCTGCCGTTGCCACTGCCTCTTCGTCGACCTCCCTCTGCGCCACCAACGCGGCGCTGACCACTTGATTCATCGCCGCCTGATATAGAAGCAACGGCTCTTGTGGTTGAGGCACCACCAGTACTGGTGTGGAAGAGAGGTATTTCTTCAGATCCTGCAGTGCTACTTCGGCCTCCATGGTCCACTCCATTAGGCCCACCTTTTTCAAAATCTGGAAAAAGGGAAGGGCACGCTCGTCAGACTTGGAGATGAATCGGCTCATGGCGGCAATGCAGCCAGTGAGCCGACGCACATCCTTGATCCGTTTGGGCGCCTCAATCTGCTCGATAGCCTTGATCTTGTCTGGGTTTGCCTCGATCCCACGCTGCGACACAAAGAACCCGAGGAGTTTGCCGGATGGAACATCGAAGACACACCCCTCTCAGGGTTCAGCTTGAGGTTGATCTTGCGCAGGTTGGTGAACGTCTCTTCTAAGTCTTGTAAAAGGGTTGCCTTGTCCTTGGTTTTGACCACTGTGTCATTCATGTAAGCTTCCATATTTCTATGTAGCTGGGGCTCAAAACCAATTTGGACCGCCCTTGTGAACGTCGAGCCAGCACTCTTCAACCCGAAAGGCATCCGTAAAAAGCAATACATACCACATGGGGTGATGAATACTGTCTTCTCTTCGTCTTCTCTTGTCATGAAGATCTGGTGGTAGCCTGAGTAGGCGTCGAGGAATGATAGCAGAACACAACCGACCGTGGAGTCAACAATCTGGTCGATGCACAGCAGCGGGAAGGGGTCCTTAGGACAAGCCCTTATATATGTGTGTAATCAATACACAACCTCCACTTCCCGTTTGCCTTGCGCACCACCACCGGATTGGACAACCACGTCGGATGGATCACTCCCCTCACCAAGCCGGCTGCTTCCAACTTCCTGATCTCTCTATGATGAACTCCTGCCGTTCCAAAGCTTGCTTCCTGACCTTCTGCTTGACGGGTCGCGCATGGGGGCAGACAACAAGATGGTGCTCAATCACTTCCCAGGGAATGCCGGGAATGTCAGATGCTTGCCATGCAAACACATCGACATTCGCCCGCAGGAAAGTGACGAACGCGCTTTCCTATTTGCTGTCGAGGGTGGATGTCGGTGTCAAAACTGACGGATCTCGGGTAGGGGGTCCCGAACTGTGCGTCTAGGCAGATGGTAACAGGAGACAAGGGACACGATGTTTTTACCCAGGTTCGGGCCCTCTCGATGGAGGTAATACCCTACTCCTGCTTGATTAATATTGATGATATGGGTAGTACAAGAGTAGATCTACCACGAGATCAAGGAGGCTAAACCCTAGAAGCTAGCCTATGGTATGATTGTTGTTCGTCCCTACGGACTAAAACCCTCCGATTTATATAGACACCGGATAGGTTAGGGTTACCTGAGTCGGTTACAATGGTAGGAGATCTACATATCCGTATCGCCAAGCTTGCCTTCCACGCCAAGGAAAGTCCCATCCGGACACGGGATGAAGTCTTCAATCTTGTATCTTCATAGTCTTGGAGTCCGGCCGAGATGATATTCCGGCTATCCGGACACCCCCTAGTCCGGGACTCCCTTAGTAGCCCCTGAACCAGGCTTCAATGACGATGAGTCCGGCGCGTTGATTGTCTTCGGCATTGCGAGGCGGGTTCCTCCCTCGAATACTTCATATAAGGTTTTGAACACAAGGATAGTGTCCGGCTCTGCAAAACAAGTTCCACATAACACCGTAGAGAGAATAATTTTTGCACAGATCTGCTGACGTATTCCGCGGCATGACACCACACCACGGCAAGGCCTTTATATGAATCGTCTTTTTACTGTTCCCACCTCAGCGTGTTTAGCGAGGCGGTTTCCTTGGCACGTCCTATCAAAGCATAGATCGTGCCCCCTTATTCCGGGATTCTCATCAATACGGACGTGGGTAACCCATCCGCGCCATTGATTACGGCGCTTTGGAAATAAGCGAGTTTTACCAGGCTGGTGGGGGACGCATAGCTTCGTCCGTCCATATAAGGGGATAAGGATCCACCTTTTCACCCACGCCTTCTTCCTCCTTTGCTTATCCATTTCCGCGCACTCGAGCTCCAGCGCCCAAGTCTGCACATCCCACCTCAACCTTTCTCCAGTCATGTCAGGAGCGGGAGGCAGGTGGATGGCCTCCTCCGTCACGGAGGGACACATCGCAAGACTGCGGGAGGCCGGATACTTGTCCGGCAACATCATGCACAGGCTTCCCGACGAGGGGCGGCTCATTCCGACCCCCGGGCCCCGTGAGAGGGTGGTGTTTCTCCCCCACTTCCTCCGCGGACTAGATTTTCCTCTTCACCCATTTGTCCGGGGGCTCATGTTCTACTACGGCCTGGACTTCCACGACCTGGCCCCGAATTTCATCCTCAACATCTCGGTGTTTATCGTCGTGTGCGAGGCTTTCCTTTGCATCCAGCCCCACTTCGCTTATGGCTGAAGATCTTCAACGTCCGACCAAGGTAGTGGGCGGCCGTCAAGCGAGTGCGGAGGCGCCATGGTTGGCAAGATGGCCAAAGTCCCATGGCTCGAAGGCGCCTTCTTGGAGACAATAAAGGGGTGGCAATCGGGGTGGTTCTACATCACCAAGCCCCGCAACACCAAATGGGTGGCGGCCCCCGAATTCAGATCTGGCTTCCCCACACGGCTCTCGTCATGGAAAGAGACGGGCCTGACGTGGGGGAATTCGGACGAGACATCCGGACTTCAAACATGCGTTCGAAACCTGGTGGCCAAGAATCTTAGGCTTGTCGATGTAATCCAGGTGATGCTCATCCGCCGGATTCTCCCATGCCAACAACGGGCTTTCAACTTGTGGGATTTCGATCCGCCGGATTCTCCCATGCTCTTCGACACTACGTACGAAGACGCCTGGAAGGTGCTGTTCAAGGGCGCCGAAGCCCCAGCATCCGCTACCAAAGATCGCGGATACAGCTCGCAGTGTGCAGCCGGCGAGGTAAGTTATTTTACACTTTACGGGACTCTTTTTTCATAGATTGACTCTACGTGGGATCTAAAACTCCCTAATCTTTGACAGGACTGGCTGAAGACGTCCGGACAGATTATTAACTGTCCGCTCCTTTGCCAGAAGACCAATGACGCCCGATTGATTTGGCTGGTGGCTCCGCACTGTCACGTGGTGCCGGAGAAGAAGGCCAAGAAGGAGGCCACGGAACTCGAAGGAGCTCCCAACGCCAGCGTTATCAGATTCAAGCGGAATCTTCTCCCAAGACGAGGAGGAAGAAGAAGAAGCTCCTCCCCAGCCGGGGAGGAGAAGAAAAGGAAGGCCGCCTAACCGGGAGGCCGGAGGGTCCAAGAAGGGAAGAACCCTTCCTCCGGACTTCTCCACCAATGTCGACGACGACGAAGAGGATTGGCCTACAAGGGCCAAGCCCATGGCGAGATCGTAAGTGTTCGGATACCCATGGCTTTTTGTTATTGCAGAGTGTTCTCTAATGTCGAACAACCGTGCAGCCCGCCCAAGGGCGAGTTCGCCGATTCATCGAGCGGGTCCCTGGGCTCGTCGGAAATGGAGAGTACCTCGCTTCCGACCGCCTCCTCGCCTCATCTTTGGGCGGCCTTCTGGCGGAGGCCCCAAGGGGCTTGGTCAAGAGGAGGTAGCGCAGGAGGTGCCACAAGGCGACCTCCCGGACTCAGCGCTGGGGCAAGATCCCCGGGGGCTCTAAGCCCGACCCTCGTCCGGACTCCATGCCGGAACCATCAGCGGTTCCGAAGTCCGGACAGCGGATCCTTCGCAAGAAGGGTACGACGCCGGTGTCCTCCGTCCAGCCGAAGGCACCGGATAGCTTACAGGAGGCGCTTCCATCGAGGAGGAACACCACACTGTCATGAGTGCGGTGATCCGGACAGTTCAGTCCGCCAAGAGCGGGCTGACCGAAGCCTGTGCCAGCCTTCTAACAGGCTTTGAGGTAAGTTTTTAGAATATGTAAAAATATAACCGCATAGACAAGAGTTCTCGATGCTTAGTTCTGTGTTCGGAAAGGAAAACCGGACTAAGGATCTAAAAAGATATACGCAGGAGTCTAACATAAGTATGTCAATATGGGAATGCAGGCTGCGCTGCTGACCTCTGCCGCACTGACTGCGGAGGTCAATGTATTGAAGCAGAACCTCGAGCGGTCCGAGAACGAGCTCGGACAAGCCAAGAAGCAGCTCGAGGACAAGGAAGGTAAGTAATACCTTATTAATGAAATACCTTATAGAAAAGGTTTTGGTTGCAAAAAATAACAGGAATAACATGGGTACTGCAGGGGCCACAAACGAGGTGGCGACCCTGAGGGAAGCGGTGTTCGTGGCCGAAAACAAAGCGGCTGCGGAACGCACCGAGCGAGAGAAAGGGGAGGCGCAGCTGGTGGAGGTGCGGCAAGAGCTCCAGATTCTCGTGAAAAAACACGAGGGTTTGGAGGGTGACTCGAAGACCCGAGAGTCCGAGCTTGCCTCGGCTCTTGAGAGTGCCAAAGCTGCTAAGGCCGAGGCCCAAAAAGCCCTCCAAGAAATTGAAGCACTAAAGAAGATAGCGGCGGGTAAGGCATTCTTTATGCAAAGCAAGAATGTAAAAGTAAATTACCTGTTACTTACCCGGATTCTGAACTCTCCAGGAGCATTCGCAGATTTGCCCCGTAGTGCATCTGATGCTGCCGCATTCTACCGCGCCCAGGAGGGGAGCTCCACGGAGAAGGTGTTCTAGTCTCAGTATGCTGAGGCCGACCATCCGGTGCCCCTGAGCGACCAGCTGAAACAGCTGGTCGAGCTCCACAAGGTCGCCGAATAGGACATGAAGGGCCTTATAGCGCGGTTGTGGCCATTGGAGGCCATGCCCGGGAGCTACTTCGGTTTGGTGCAGAGGCTGGTGGATGCCTGTCCGCGGCTTGAAGTCATCAAGCGCTCCGTCTGTATTGAAGGTGTCCGTGGGGCCCTTGCCCGTGCTAAAGTGCACTGGGGCAAGCTGGATGCGGAGAGGCTTGTGACGAACGGGCCACCAAAGGGCCATGAGCATCGCACGCCCGAAATGTACTATGAGGGCCTCCTGAAGGGTGCCCGCCGAATAGCGGATGAGTGCTCCAAAGATGTAATTTTTGAATAAACTCGCATTTGTTATCCTGTACCCTAAAAACTTGTTCATATGCGCTAAGCAACGCTTATTAATTTAAAATATTACCTTCTGTGCGGCCGTTTATCAAATTTGAGAGATGGCAAGTCGTTGGCTTCAGCCCCCATGCCACAGTCTTTGGGGTGTTCGGGATAAACTTGAGCACTCTTGTTCCCATTCTTCGTCCATCTAGGGAGGCGCTCAACACAACGAACAAGGCAACCGGACTTATAATGCTTGAACACTCACTTAGCCATAGAATTCTATAATTTTAAATTTCGTGAAGCCCCTAGTATTCAGAAGACCGAGTTCGGGGCGCTATCCACGCCTTGGCGGACAATTCCGGTTCCTCGCTCTAAGCGGCATAAGTCTTTAGGGACCCGAAAAACCTCTCGAACAGCGACCGGCTCTCGCCCTATCATGACGGTCAGTTTTAGCTTTCTCCACTGAGGTGCTCGACCCAGCATAACTGGGGCACAATCACAGTGGTTCTCCCGGTGCTACCTTAGCCGATATAGCGGAACGTAAGGTACCAAAACACGGGAGCCGGGCAAACCCAACTATTGACCCAAGGCATGATTCAGAGCCAATTCATATAATGCTATAAGTTCGGGGTGCCGCACTTGTGAAAGTGTTCGGACTTATCACACCATAATTTTGGGATACTTAAGCCCCTGGTGTATTGGCCGTACCAAAGTGTACGGTTGCAACATGTCATGAAATGAACACATGTATATATAAAGGAAGTAGAGCAATAATAAGCAAAAGCTGTGTATTGTTTATTCAAAAAGGTACTGCAATGGAAGCGTAACGATACAAAGAGTGCGATAAGCAAGGGATGGGACTATCTAACATGTCCCCCTCCAGGGGTAAGCTGCTGGATGATATGTAAAACAGGTATAATGCTCGTAATAGAGACCACTTGAACACTCGACGTGGCTATCCGCTTCCCTGGCTGTTGCATCGTGAGTTCGGCGATTCGAGTGCCGGACAGGACTTCTCAAAGACGGAGTCCTGAAAGTAAAAAAAAGGAAGAAAAAGAAAAAAAGAAGTTACACAAACGGAGCCACAGTGCGGTCGAGCCGCATTCTTGGCGTGCCGTTGTCTTGCCCTCCCCATATGCCCATGGTATCTCCAGAGCGTAATTATGCACGCGTAATACTACCTTCGCAATTTCGCGAGGGCTGGGGTTGGGGCGGATTGCTACTCGTGCTTGAATCGTGCTGTGGTCTTGTTGCAGGTGTTACTCCGGCGCGCTTGGCGGTGTCTGGACGCTTAGTGGCGGACTCGAGAATTGCCGTGAGAGGCTGCTTTGCACCTCCGCCGCGAAGCCAGTATGCTCCTCCGTTCGGAGAGAGCATTCTGTGTTTCCATTGACCGTGATTACTCCTCGAGGGCCTGACATCTTGAGCTTGAGGTATGCGTAGTGCGGCACCGCATTGAACTTTGCAAATGCGGTTCGTCCGAGCAGTGCATGATAGCCGCTGCGGAATGGGACGATGTCAAAGATTAACTCTTTGCTTCGGAAGTTATCCGGAGATCCGAAGACCACTTCGAGTGTGACTGAGCCTGTACAATTGGCCTCTACACCCGGTATGACGCCTTTAAAGGTCATCTTTGTAGGTTTAATCATTGAGGGGTCTATCCCATTTTGGCGATCTGTATCCCGATAAAGCAGTGTTCAGTTGCTACCGCCGTCCCTCGGGACTACGGTGAGGTGAAATCCATCAATAATTGGGTCAAGAACCAATGCTTCAAGCCGCCGTGACGGATGCTAGTGGGGTGGTCCTTCGATCGAAGGTGATCGGGCAGGAAGACCATGGGTTGAACTTTGGGGCGACTGGCTCCATCGCATATACGTCCTGTAGTGCACGCTTCCGCTCCCTTTTGGGTATGTGGGTTGTGTATATCATGTTCACCGTCCGCACTTGTGTGGGAAACCCTTTCTGTCCTCTATTGTTCGGCGCCCGGGGCTCTTCCTCGTCATCGCTATGCATCCCCTTGTCATTGAGTTCGGCACTTAACTTGCCTGCTTGCTTGAACACCCAACAATCCCTGTTGGTGTGATTGGTTTTTTCGGGGTGCCATGTATTTGCCACAAGCGATTGAGTATGCGGTCCAAGTTGGACGGGCCCTGGGTATTTCTTTTGAACGGCTTCTTCCGCTGACAGGGTTTAGAGCCTCTGAATCCGGCATTGACGGCCGTGTCTTCAGTATTATCGCCGTTAATGTGGCGCTTGTTCTTGTTGCGATGCGACCTGCCATTGTTGTCCTTGGTATCCAGACTATCAGGATGTTTGGGCAAGTTGTTGCTTCGAGCTAGCCAGCTGTCCTCTCCCGCACAAAAGCGAGTCATGAGGGTTGTGAGGGCTGCCATAGATTTCGGCTTTTCCTGTCCTAGGTGCTGGGCAAGCCACTCGTCACGGATGTTATGTTTGAAGGCTGCAAGGGCCTCTGCATCCGGACAGTCAATGATTTGATTTTTCTTTGTTAGGAACCGAGTCCAGAATTGTCTGGCCGATTCTTCTGGCTGCTGAATTATGTGGCTAAGGTCATCGGCGTCGGTGGTCGCACATATGTGCCCCGGAAGTTATCAAGGAATGCGGCTTCTGTGTCCTCCCAACAACCAATAGATTCTGGCGGCAAGCTATTGAGCCGATGTCGAGCTGGTCCTTTAAGCTTGAGTGGGAGGTATTTGATGGCATGTAGATCATCACCGGGCCATGTGGATATGGAGGAGATAATCCTCGATCCGCATCTGGGATCTGTGGTACCATCGTAAGATTCGATGTTTACAGGCTTGAAGCCCTCGGGATTTGATGATCCATTACTTCATCCGTGAAGCATAATGGGTATGGCGCCTCAGATATTGGGCTATATCACGACGTAGCTCATATGAGCTTTGTCTACTGTGTTCGGCCCGGCCGGTTTTGCTGTGTCCGGCGCGACGGTAATCATCCCGCATTGCTGGGCGCCCACGCGATCCGTAGATCGATCCTGTATGTTTTTCCTTAACCTCCAATATATCTTGCAAGTCCGGCGCGTTTTCCCGTGCCTTGGTACTTTTTGAGCGGCGTCGGGGTGTGGCTTGAGCGGAGGGCCGAGAGGCTTCTCCTGTCATGACCACGAGGTGGCCGGTCTGCCATGTCGTGGCGCCGGTGACTTGGGTGCTTCCTCCTCTAGTCGAGGCAACGGCCTGCGCTTGGGGTAGCTTTGGAGGGCGTTCGAGTTCATACTCTTCGGTTGCAAGGACTTCAGTCCATCTGTCAGCCTAGCAGGTCTTGATCAGCTCTAAGTTGTTGCTTTTTCTTGAGGCTGCTTGCCGTGGCTATAAGCCTGCGTTTGAAATGCTCCTTTTCGGCGGGATCCTCAGGCACGACAAACTTGTCGTCGTCGAGGCTTGCCTCATCTTCGGAGGGAGGCGCATAATTATCGTCCTCAACCTCTTTTTCTGCCACACTATCATGCGGGCTTGCTTCTCCCTCCTCCTGCGCTGAGTCCTGCTGGAGGGGGTTCTCTTCGGCACTGTCCGGGGTGTTATTATCTCCCGTGCCGGAATCACCGTTTTTATTGTGGCGGGATTTAGAGCGGCGCCGCTGACGTCGGCGCTTCGGCTGTTTCTTGGAGGGGTCATCTTCCGTTGTTCCATCGCCGCTCCCATCTTTTGGGATGTCCTCCATATATATGTCATATGACGAGGTGGCCTTCCAGTGCCCTGTAGGCGCTGGGTCTTGGCCGTCTCCGGCATCGTCGTCCATACCGTCGATGTCTTCGGAGTCGTAGTCTAGCATGTCGGTTAAATCATCGACAGTGGCTACCAAGTGGGTGGTGGGTGGGCGTTGAATTTATTCGCCGTCCGCATCCCAACCTTCCTGTCCGTAGTCCGGCCAGGGCTCTCCGGATAAAGAGAGAGACTTTAGTGAATTCAGGATTTCGCCAAAGGGCGAGTGCTGAAAGATGTCTGCGACCGTGAACTCCATAATGGGCGCCCAATCGGATTCGATTGGCAAGGGCGCGGAGGGTTCAGAGTCCGGAGAGGAGTCCGGCACCCTGGAGTCGAGGTCTTCGCAAAGGACAGGGATGGAGTTCGGCTCAATCGCCGTAGAGATTGTAGCCCCCGAGGCAGTGTCCAACCACTCGTCCTCGATCGGGGAATCCGGCTCCGGATTAAGGGTCGGAGCGGATACTGGTGCGGCCTCCAGGGAACTGTTCGGCTGCAGAGCTAGATCATGCCCATCGAGACAGTGCGGCGCGCTTGGCTGCGGCTCGAATCCGTCGAAGATCAAGTCTCCGCGGATATCGGCCGTATAGTTTAAACCTCCAAATCTGACCTGATGGCCAGGGGCGTAGCTTTCGATCTGCTCCAGATGGCCAAGCGAATTGGCCCGCAGTGCAAAGCCGCCGAACACGAAGATCTGTCCGGGAGAAAAGTCTCACCCTGGACCGCGTCGTTGTTGATGATTGAAGGAGCCATCGGGCCTATCGGTGACGACACAGAGGAACTCTCAATGAAAGCACCAATGTCGGTGTCAAACCGGCGGATCTCGGGTAGGGGGTCCCGGCGTGCGTCTAGGCGGATGGTAACAGGAGACAAGGGACACGATGTTTTTACCCAGGTTCGGGCCCTCTCGATGGAGGTAATACCCTACTCCTGCTTGATTAATATTGATGATATGGGTAGTACAAGAGTAGATCTACCACGAGATCAAGGAGGCTAAACCCTAGAAGCTAGCTTATGGTATGATTGTTGTTTGTCCTCTGAGACTAAAACCCTCTCGGTTTATATATACACCGGATAGGTTAGGGTTACACAGAGTCGGTTACAATGGTAGGAGATCTACATATCCGTATCGCCAAGCTTGCCTTCCACGCCAAGGAAAGTCCCATCCGGACACGGGACGAAGTCTTCAATCTTGTATCTTCATAGTCTTGGAGTCCGGCCGTGACGATAGTCCGGCTATCCGGACACCCCCTAGTCCGGGACTCCCTCAGTGGAGCTTATGGTGAAAGCCCTTACCGTGCCATCCTCCTTGACGGACACCTTCTTGGTCTCTGGTGGTCCAGCTCTGGATTTCTTGCTCTTGCCGGTGGAGCTCTCTGGTACGTCCTCGACGGTAGCACAACACTCCAAAGAGGTGCGCTTGCCGTAGTGGGTGCGAGAGGTCTTGCCGGTCTTCTTCTTCCCTCCCGGTGCTTCAGCGGTATGAGCAAGTGCCTTGGCGGCAGCTGCTGCACCTGCTTCCCAGTAGAGTAGGTCGGCGCAGATCAACGCATCCTTCTTGTCGTAGGGGACGGTGAAGATGGTCGTCGGGCCAGGCATCTTCAGCGTGTTGTAGGCGTAATGCGACGCCGTCATGAACTTGGCTAGTGCCGGGCGGCCGAGGATCCCGTTGTAGGGCAAGGGGATCTCGACCACATCAAAGACAATCCTCTCCGTCCTATAGTTCAGCTCGCCTCCAAACGTCAAAGGCAACGTGACCTTCCCCTTCGGCTGGCTTCTTCCCGGGTTGACCCCTTGAAACGTGCCCGTCTCCTCGAGGTCTCCGTCGGGAATTTGCAGCCACTTGACCACAATGGGTGAGATTAAGTTCAGACCGGCCCCGCCGTCAACCAGCATCTTTTTCACCTTGAGGTTGCGTATCGTCGGTGAGACCAACAACGGCAAACACCTGACCGCAGTGGTGCAACCAGGGTGATCCTCAGCGTCAAAGATGATGGGCGTGCTGGACCACTTCAGCGGCTTTTGAGCATCGAACGATGGCTCCGTCGCTGTGATCTCACGCGCCCACTGTCGGAGTAATTGGACACAGATACCCCGAAGACGACAAGACGATATTCCAAGACATCGGGGCTAGCAAAGCCCCTCAGTCCGACTCCCCGGCCGCCCAGGCCGACTGCAGGCTGCCGACTGCACCACCAGGCCGACTCCGGGCTGCCGACTCCCCGGCCGCCCAGGCCGACTCCGGGCTGCCGACTGCACCACCAGGCCGACTGCTGGCTGCCGACTCCCCGGCCGCCCAGGCCGACTCCGGGCTGCCGACTACGCCAACCAGCCGGCTGCCGACTACGCCACCCAGCCGACTGCCGACTGCAACCCGACGTGACGACCATACCCGGCACTGTTCACGTGACACCCCAGCCATCATGTATAGTGTCACTTGTCCCCTGGCACTATTTATGAAGTGACCCAAGGGACAAGGATGACACCCCACCATGCCTACCTAGCTTACTTCCTAAACTACCCACATAGCTTACATATCAAGCTAGCCATGCCTATATAAGCTAGCTCCATCCATCCATCAAGAGATGGACTCACGCATGAGCACCCACATGCATGCTCACGGCCATGAGCATGGCCGGCCACTGGCATGCCACATATGAGGCATATACGAGGCCAGATGCCTATGGCATCGACCTCGACATACAGCTCCGTGGAGCACTGCATCGGATATACCAGATATACTCAGACATGCAGGAGTAGGGGTATTATCTCTCCGGAGAGCCCCGAACCTGGGTAAACTACCGCGGGCTATTCGCATACCCGCTCCCGGGCCTATCAGCAGCAGTCTTTCCCTCACACGAAGCCACCTTATGGCATATGTCGTCTTGCGCCCCCCGTGAGAATACCACGACATTTGGCGCCCACCGTGGGGCGGTACTATGCTACCGCGCTGCTGCTGGTTTCGCATTCCGGGCGGGACCATCTTCATCATCTCCGCCGCGGCGTCGCGTCGTCTCTCCGGTAGCGCTCGGGGGCTCGACTTTGACCCGCCCCCAGAGCGGCCGCGCGGGACGACGCGTCCTCGCCGCCTTCATCATCACCACCGTTGCGACACCGGCTGTCCGTCCGCGCGCGCCGCGCGCGGGGCCTCGTTTCGGTCGACCGTGTCCGTCCACGCGCCGCTCGCGCCTGCTTTCCTCCGCGTTGCGCCTTGCTCCGGCCGACACGCGCATTGGCTCCTCCACATTCCATCTTTACGAGCTAGCTAGATGCGAGTCAACAATGGTCAAACCATTAGACAAATAGACTAGCGAAATACTACTACCCAAACAATGCCCATATACCATTCCTATATTGGCTGGACACCGCCCAGACATGAGCCAGACACAACTCATACTCCGGTCACACACAAAACGGACATCGCCTGTACTCTGTCCATGTGATGCCCGTACGCTAGCTCGTCTTCACCCTGCGCCACTCCAACGTCGCTGGCCTCCGCGGGTTCCTGCCCGAGCCGCTCGCGACCGCTTTCTCCTCTCGCCTGCCATCTGCGCCATGGACACGACTGCCTCCAGCAGCGCGCAATCTCGTTGCAACTCCGCCGCTGACATGCGCTGTTCAATGGCATCGCCGGCCGCCTCCGCTTTGGCCTGCAACCGGCTTTGCCTCGCCGACTGCGGAGCCGGCCTGGCCGCCTCCGGCTGCCCCCATCGCTCCGCCCAGCAAGGGCTCCTCCTCCATGAATGCTGCTGCACTGCTCCTCCTGCATCCACCTGCTGGCCCCGGCCGGCTCGCCCGTCGCGCTTCGCCAGTTGCCGCCTGCGCCTCGACTCCTCCTACGAAGCGCCGCGCCGGCTGCTCCGCCTCCACACTGCCGCCGGCGCTTAAGCGCTGCCGTCTGCCGGGTACAAAGAGAAAAGGGCCGGCTGCCGAGATCTCGCTAGAAAAGTCAATGGCCGACTCCCAGGCGTGGCCGTCTCCCGCCTGCGCCCGCATGTGCCGCCCGCCGCCGCCCGCTCTGCGGGTCCCCATGAGCGGTTCCGCCCTACTCTCGCGAGCCGACCCTCGTCACGCCCCGCTGCCGTCTTCACCTGCAACCGGACGGTCGCTCCGCCCGCCACGGCCGCTTGCCGGCCCGCCCGCATCGGCCGGGTTGCTCCTCCACTTCGCTCAACGTCGCGCGCCGGTCTCCGCGCCCGGTGGCTGGGCGGGCCGCCTCGCGCCGCCCGGCCGGCTCTCGGCCCGCCGCCCGCGGGTTGCCGCCCCCTCCGCCCGGCTCCACGATTCCGGCCGCGCCCGGCTTCCACGCGAGCCAACTGCTCGTCGGCCTCGCGGCCGCCTGCTCCGCGCCAGCGGCCCCTTGCCCGCGCCGGATGAGCCGACCAGCGACTCGGCCGCACCTCTCCGCCTCCACTCACCGCGCTCATGCCCTGCGGCGCGGCGCCCGGCTTCGCCAGGCTCCGGCCGCATGCCGCCGTGTGGGCGGCTGCTCGTCGGCCTCCCCGCCGGGTCCGCTCCGCTTTGTGGCCGCCACACGGCTGCCCGCTTCGCCGCCCACTCCACGCGGAGAGAAGGAAGACTCAGTCAATGCTGCCCAAGTAAAGAAAGAAAGAAGAGGCCGACTGCCGGCTGAAAAAGTCAAAGGTCGGATGCTTAAGGCCGGCTGGAATATGTCCGACTGCACACAGCCGACTGGCAAAAAAAAAAAAAAGATCGCGTCCGGCTGAGCAAGTGGCCAGGTGCTGAGAAAACATAAAGGTGCCCGTCCGGCTACCAGCAGTCGGCTGATGAAGCGAAAAGAGACAAAGACAAAGTAGGCGCTGGGAGATCCAGTCCGACTACTGTGATCGGCCCGAATCTCGAGGCTACACCGGTAGTCTGTTGTAGCGCCCGCGAGAGAAAAGATAAAGTAGTCGCCGGGAGATCCGGCCCGACTGCTCGGCAGTTGGTCCGAATCTCGGGGCTACACCCAGTGGGTGCGCTGGCGCGCCCCCACAAAAGATTGCAAGAGACAAGAGAAGAGTTTTGTCCGGCTGCCAGCAGCCGACAGAAGAGAAAAAGAAGAAAAAGGGCGTTGCGAGACGCCTCGCCGCCTGGTCGGTCGAGCCTGACCGGCCGGGACCCCCCTTCGAGCACCCGGGGGCTCGAAGGCTACACCCAGCGGGTGCGCCGGCGCACTCCGCGAGCGTCGAGCCATGCCGGCTGTCTTAGGCAAACTCCGCCTCGGCTACACGAAAATCAATGTGAGCTCCTCACCCGCATATTTTTTGCACCACAAGAGCATGGATAACCCCGAGCGCTGCTCGGGGCTACCTTCGCATTTCATTACAGTTGCATCACTGTTCGCCCCGGCGCCAGCCAGAGTTGGCCCGGGGGCTGGCCGCTTGGCCTGAGACGTTATTTCCCGAAGACGGCTTAGTAGCGTGTGCAGTTCCAAAGGCCCACCTCTCAGCCACAGACCGCAGAGCGGCTGTCTGGCTAGCAAGAGTGAACGCTGGAGGCCGCCCACGCGAAAAACGTCCGGGAAGAGAAACACTTCGGGCGACCCGACCATTTACTTTACTAGTATCAACTCGGTTGAATCTGCTCCCAGACTTTGAGTACTGTACACTCCACTTCGTGGCCCACTCTCAGCCATAGACCGCAGAGCGCCTATCCGGCGAGCGAGAGCACAAGCCAAAAAGCGGAGGGAACATGAAAAAGATTAAGGGGGCTCGGACGAAACCGAGTCGGCACCCTTCGCATAAAACTTGCAATGCTAAAAGCAATCATTTGATATATCCGCGTGGACTAACTTTGTCTTTTTTCATGATCATTTCCACGAACACTCGCCAAAAAACCTCCGCCCAACTTTGCCAAAGTTGCCCGGAGGCTTGGGGGCTACTGTCGGAGTAATTGGACACGGATACCCCGAAGACGGCAAGACGATATTCCAAGACATCGGGGCTAGCAAAGCCCCTCAGTCTGACTCCCCGGCCGCCCAGCCCGACTGCAGGCTGTGGACTGCACCACGAGGCCGACTCGGCTGCCGATCGCACCACTCAGGCCGACTCGGCTGCCGATCGCACCACCAGGCCGACTCAGTGCTGCCAACTCCCCACCGCCAGCCGACTTCGGCTACCGACTGCACCACCAGGCCGACTGCTGGCTGCCGACTCCCCGGCCGCCCAGGCTGACTCCGGGCTGCCGACTCCCCGGCTGCCGACTACGCCACCCAGCCGACTGCCGACTCCAGCCCGACGTGACGACCGTACCCGACACTGTTCACGTGACACCCCAGCCATCATGTACAGTGTCACTTGTCCCCTGGCACTATTTATGAAGTGACCCAGGGGACAAGGATGACACCCCACCATGCCTACCTAGCTTACTTCCTAAGCTACCCACATAGCTTACATATCAAGCTAGCCATGCCTATATAAGCTAGCTCCATCCATCCATCAGGAGATGGACTCACGCATGAGCACCCACATGCATGCTCACGGCCATGAGCATGGCGGCCACTAGCATGCCACATATGAGAGCATATACGAGGCCGATGCCTATGGCACCGACCTCGAATACAGCCTCCAGAGCACTCAGACCGGATATACCAGATATACTCAGACATGCAGGAGTAGAGGTATTATCTCTCCGGAGAGCCCCGAACCTGGGTAAACTACCGCGTGCTATTCGCATACCCGCTCCCGGGCCTATCAGTAGCAGTCTTGCCCTCACACGAAGCCACCTTGTGGCATATGTCGTCTTGCACCCCCCGTGAGAATACCACGACACCCATTGCTTGAGCTGGCGGTGAGAAGTGTGCAGCGAGGCACCACCATCGACGCACATGGCCTCCGTAGCCTTCTGAAACTCTTGCTCGCCGGACTCGTCGTCCTCGTCATGATCATCGTCTTCCTGGTTCTTGTCACAGCCCCGAGCGGGCCTCTCTTGCTGGTTATCCTTGCCGCGGAGGCCTGCTTGGCCGCCACGCTTCTTGTCAGATCCTTCGGCACCATCCTGGCCCTTCTCCTTGTCCCGCCTCTCATACTCGGCCTTTTGCTTTTCGGCAAGCAGCTCGACCTGTCGGCAGTTCTGGAGGTCGTGGCCCTTAGTGCGGTGGATCTTGAAATACTTCTTGTCGGAGCCTCCTGGCTTGTCGGCAGCTGCCAAGGCCCGACAGGCGGCGCACCCGGCAATCTCCTCTTCGGGGTCGTTTCTCTTACCTTCTTGGCAGTGCCGGTGTCGTCGAATCCCTCGACGACAAGCACGGCCTTGCCTTTGCGTTTCCTGTTGCGACGCCGGCCCTTCTTCGTCGGGGCGGCGGTGTCTTCATCAGTAGAGTCGGTTTCCACGCCGCCGTCCTCGTCGGGGTACTTCCTTCCCTCTTCAGCCCGGGTGCACCTATCGGCCAGAACATAATGTTCGGCCACATCCTTAACCTTGTTCATCGCCAGCTCTTCACGCATCTTGCGATTGCGCATGTTCTGATGGAACGCGCTAATCACGGCGGCGGGATGAACATCGGGGATGTTGTACTGCACCCGGCTGAACCTCTGTATGTACTTGCGCAGGGTTTCCCCTTCCTTCTGGGGAATGATATGCAAATCACTGGCCTGGCCATGAGCTTGGTGGCCTCAAGTGAAGGCACCAATGAACTCATGGCATAGATCCGACCAAGAAGAAATGGAATCCGCCGGCAAGTGCATCAACCAAGACATGACGTTGGGCTTCAGTGCCAATGGGAAGTAATTGGCAAGCACCTTGTCGTCGCGAGCTCCAGCAGCTTGCATCACGCACTACAAAAAAATACACTTCCGTGATGATACGTGTTTGTCACAGTAGGTCACGTTTTCTGTCATGCATGTACATCCATGACAATTTTATGACTGAATCAAGATAGTCATACCGGTGCTGTCATAGAAGTGTTCCATGACATTACCAAAATTATCATCACGGAAGTGTCCACTTCCATGATGATAAATCGCGCGTCACAGAAGTGCTTTCGTCAAGGGTGACCGACACGTGGCATCCACTGTAAAAGAACGCTGTTAAGCTATCGGGTCCGGTTTTGGATCCGATAACCCGTTAACAGCCCCGACCAATGGGGATTTTCCACGTGTAAAATCATCATTGGCTGGAGGGAACACGTGTCGGCTCGCCGTTGGGACAGATGTATGTCATCCACTCATTGGACCCAAAGCGCCTATGATACATCGACACGTGGCACGGCCCAACAAAGGCCCATTCTCGTGAAAAGGCCGCCCGCTTTGACTTGGTCAAAAGGTGGCGTCGAATCTACTCAAGCCTGTTAATGGCCTGCTCGCATATAGCCCATTTACAACCCGCTAACCCAGGCCCGCTTACAGCCTATCCGAATTAGGCCCAAGATGGCGTCATCCGGGCCGTCCAATATAATTCCAGCCCATTTTAACTTCCGGCCCATGTATGGCCCATGACGTCTTTCGACCCATATGAGGCCGTTAGTAACCCTCGGCCCATTAACGGCCCATGGTAAAACTGGCCCGTAATGAACAGTGTATCACTTTATACCCATTAACGGCCCATTATTCCGTTAATGCTTTCCACCCCATGTTATCTTTCGCCTTCTCGTGGTCCATTTATTCATGGGCTCATTTCAAAGATTCGTTTACTTTCGCCCACATCGTCATTTTCTACTTGTGGGCCAAATTCAGCCTGTGGTTATAGTCGTCCCGTTTGTGGCCCGTTTGTGGGCCATTTTCATAGCATCATCAAATACGGCCGATTAACGATGGCCCGTTATGGTCGGCCCATGAACGGACGATTTCAACTCCAGCCCATTTATGGCCATAATGTGGTTTGTTATTGGCCCATGTTTGGCCAACCGATCATATGGCCCGTAGAAGGCCCATTGTGTCAACGGCCCGCATAAGGCCCATGGTTTCTACTGTTGGGGATCGTTGCAGAAATTAAAATTTTCTACGCATCACCAAGATCAATCTATGGAGTGTTCTAGCAACGAGAGGGATAGGAGTG
Source organism: Aegilops bicornis (assembly GCA_021605145.1). Lineage (NCBI taxonomy): Eukaryota > Viridiplantae > Streptophyta > Magnoliopsida > Poales > Poaceae > Aegilops > Aegilops bicornis. The sequence goes on from CM038672.1 coordinate 677,979,137, forward strand.
CATCAACATACCCTTGTAGATCGCGAGCGGAAGTGTTCAAGTGAACGGGGTTGATGGAGTCGTACTCGTCGTGATCCAAATCACCGATGACCGAGTGCCGAAAGGACGGCACCTCCGCGTTCAACACACGTACGGTTGGGGAAGACGTCTCCTCCTTCTTGATCCAGCAAGGGGAAAGGAGAGGTTGATGGAGATCCAGCAGCACGACGGCGTGGTGGTGGAAGTAGCAGGAATCTCGGCAGGCCTTCGCCAAGCTCAGCGAGAGGGAGAGGTTTTACGGGAGGGAGAGGGAGGCGCCAGGGGCTAGGGTGCGGCTTCCTTCCGTCCCCCCACTATATATAGGCCCCCTAGGGGCGCCGGCCCTAGGAGATCCAATCTCTAAAGGGGGAGCGGCGGCCAAGGGGGTGGCTTGCCCCCCAAGCCAAGTGGGGCGCCCCCACCCCTAGGGTTTCCAACCCTAGGCGAGGGGGCCCAAGGGGGGGAGCGCACCAGCCCACCAGGGGCTGGTTCACCTCCCACTTCAGCCCATGGGGCCCTCCGGGATAGGTGGCCCCACCCGATGGACCCCCGGGACCCTTCCGGTCCCAGACAATACCGACACCTCAAACTTTCCCGATGGCCGAAACTTGACTTCCTATATATAAATCTTTACCTCCGGACCATTCCGGAACTCCTCATGACGTCCAGGATCTCATCCGGGACTTCGGACAACTTTTGGGTTACCGCATACTAATATCTCAACAACCCTAGTGTCACCGAACCTTAAGTGTGTAGACCCTAGGGGTTCGGGAGACATGCACACATGACCGAGACGACTCTCCGGTCAATAACCAACAGCGTGATCTGGATACCCATGTTGGCTCCCACATGCTCCTCGATGATCTCATCGGATGAACCACGATGTCGAGGATTCAATCAATCCCGTATACAATTCCCTTTGTCAATCGTCGGTATCCCAATACCTCGTTCAATCTCGTTACCGGCAAGTCACTTTACTCGTACCGTAATGCATGATCCCGTGACCAGACAGTTGGTCACATTGAGCTCATTATGATGATGCATTACCGAGTGGGCCCAGAGATACCTCTCCGTCATACGGAGTGACAAATCCCAGTCTCAATTCGTGCCAACCCAACAGACACTTTCGGAGATACCAGAGTGCACCTTTATAGTCACCCAGCCACGTTGTGACGCTTTGGCACACACAAAGCACTCCTACAAAGATCCGGAGTTTCACAATCTCATGGTCTAAGGAAATGATACTTGACACTTGGAAAAGCTCTAGCAAACGAACTACACGATCTTGTGCTATGCTTAGGATTGGGTCTTGTCCTTCACATCATTCTCCTAATGATGTGATCCCGTTATCAATGACATCCAATGTCCATAGTCAGGAAACCATGACTATCTGTTGATCAACGAGCTAGTCAACTAGAGGCTCACTAGGGACGTGTTGTGGTCTATGCATTCACACATGTATTACGATTTCCGGATAACACAATTATAGCATGAACAATAGACAATTATCATGAACAAAGAAATATAAAAATAACCATTTGATTATTGCCTCTAGGGCATATTTCCAACAGTATCCCACTTGCACTAGAGTCAATAATCTAGTTACATTGTGATGAATCAAACACCCATAGAGTTCTGGTGTTGATCATGTTTTGCTCTAGGGAGAGGTTTAGTCAACGGATCTGCTACATTCAGGTCCGTATGTACTTTACAAATATCTATGTCTCCATTTTGAACACTTTCACGAATGGAGTTGAAGCGACGCTTGATATGCCTGGTCTTCTTGTGAAACCTGGGCTCCTTGGCAAGGGCAATAGCTCCAGTGTTGTCACAAAAGAGAGTCATCGGGCCCGACGCATTGGGAATGACTCCTAGGTTGGTAATGAACTCCTTCACCCAGATTGCTTCTTGTTCTGCCTCCGAGGCTGCCATGTACTCCGCTTCACATGTAGATCCCGCCACAACGCTTTGCTTGCAACTGCACCAGCTTACTGCCCACCATTCAAAATATACACATATCCGGTTTGCGACTTAGAGTCATCCAGATCTGTGTCTAAGCTAGCATCGACGTAACACTTTACAACGAGCTTTTCGTCACCTCCATAAACGAGAAACATATCCTTAGTTCTCTTCAGGTACTTCAGGATATTCTTGACCGCTGTCCAGTGTTCCATGCCGGTATTACTTTGGTACCTTCCTACCAAACTTACGGCAAGGTTTACATCAGGTCTGGTACACAGCATGGCATACATAATAGACCCTATGGCCGAGGCATAGGGGACGACACTCATCTTTTCTCTATCTTCTGCCGTGGTCGGGCATTGAGCCTTGCTTAGTTGCACACCTTGCAATACTGGCAAGAACCCCTTCTTGGACTGATCCATATTGAATTTCTTCAATATCTTGTCAAGGTACGTAGTTTGTGAAAGACCAATGAGGCGTCTCGATCTATCTCTATAGATCTTGATGCCTAATATATAAGCAGCTTCTCCAAGGTCCTTCATTGAAAAACACTTGTTCAAGTAGGCCTTTATGCTTTCCAAGAATTCTATACCATTTCTCATCAACAAAGATGTCATCCACATATAATATGAGAAATGCTACGAGCTCCCACTCACTTTCTTGTAAACATGTGCTTCTCCATAAGTCTGTAAACCCAAATGCTTTGATCATCTCATCAAATTGAATGTTCCAACTCCGAGATGCTTGCACCAGCCCATAGATTGAGCGTTGGAGCTTGCACACCTTGTTAGCATTCTTAGGATCGACAAACCCTTCCGGCTGCATCATATACAATTCTTCCTTAAGAAAGCCATTAAGGAATGCTGTTTTGACGTCCATTTGCCATATCTCATAATCATAGAATGCGGCAATTGCAAACCTGATTCGGACGGACTTCAGCTTCGCTACGAGTGAGAAAGTCTCATCGTAGTCAACCCCTTGAACTTGTCGATAACCCTTAGCGACAAGTCGAGCCTTATAGATGATCACATTACAATCCGCGTCTGTCTTCTTCTTAAAGTTCCATTTATTTTTTATGGCTTGCTGATCATCGGGCAAGTCAGTCAAAGTCCATACTTCGTTTTCATACATTGATCCTATCCCGGATTTCATGGCTTCTAGCCACTTGTCGAAATCTGGGCCCGCCATCGCTTCTTCATAGTTCGAAGGTTCACCGTTGTCTAACAACATGATCTCCAGGACGAGGTTGCCGTACCACTCTGGTGCGGAACGTGTCCTTGTGGACCTACGAAGTTCAGTAGGAGCTTGATCCGAAGTACCTTGATCATCATCGTTAACTTCCTCTCTAGTCGGTGCAGGCACCACAGGAACATCTTCCTGAGTTGCGCTACTTTCCATTTCAAGAGGCGGTACTTCATCAAGCTCTACTTTCCTCCCACTTAATTCTTTTGAGAGAAACTCTTTCTCCAGAAAGGATCCATTCTTGGCAACAAAGATCTTTCCTTCGGATCTGAGGTAGAAGGTATACCCAATGGTTTACTTAGGGTATCCTATGAAGACGCATTTTTCTGACTTGGGTTCGAGCTTTTCAAGTTGAAGTTTCTTGACATAAGCATCGCATCCCCAAACTTTTAGAAACGATGACTTAGGTTTCTTCCCAAACCATAATTCATACGGTGTCGCCTCAACGGATTTCGACGGAGCCCTATTTAAAGTGAATGCGCGTCTCTAAAGCATAGCCCCAAAATGAAAGCGGTAGATCGGTAAGAGACATCATAGACCGCACCATATCCAATAGAGTGCGATTACGACGTTCGGACACACCATTTCGCTGAGGTGTTCCAGGTGGCGTGAGTTGTGAAACTATTCCACATTTCCTTAAGTGTGTGACAAATTCGTGACTCAAATATTCCCCTCCACGATCTAATCGTAAGAACTTTATTTTCTTGTCACGTTGATTCTCAACCTCACTCTGAAATTCTTTGAACTTTTCAAAGGTCTCAGACTTGTGCTTCATTAAGTAGACATACCCATATCTACTCAAGTCATCAGTGAGAGTGAGAACATAACGATAGCCACTGCGAGCCTCAACACTCATTGGACCGCACACATCAGTATGTATGATTTCCAATAAGTTGGTTGCTCGCTCCATTGTTCCGGAGAACGGAGTCTTGGTCATTTTACCCATGAGGCATGGTTCGCACGTGTCAAATGATTCATAATCAAGAGACTCCAAAAGTCCATCTGAATGGAGCTTCTTCATGCGTTTGACACCTATGTGACCAAGGCGGTAGTGCCACAAGTATGTGGGACTATCATTATCAACCTTACATCTTTTGGTATTAACACTATGAATATGTGTAACATTACGCTCGAGATTCATTAAGAATAAACCTTTCACCAGCGGGGCATGACCATAAAACATATCTCTCATATAAATAGAACAACCATTATTCTCAAATTTAAATGAGTAGCCATCTCGAATCAAATGAGATCCTGATACAATGTTCATGCTCAAAGCTGGCACTAAATAACAATTATTGAGGTTTAAAACTAATCCCGTAGGTAAATGTAGAGGCAGCATGCCGACGACGATCACATCGACCTTGGAACCATTCCCGACGCGCATCATCACCTCGTCCTTCGCCAGTCTCCGCTTATTCCGCAGCTCCTGCTTTGATTTACAAATATGAGCAACCGCACCGGTATCAAATACCCAGGAGCTACTACACGTACTAGTAAGGTACACATCAATAACATGTATATCACATATACCATTAGTGTTGTCGGCCTTCTTGTCCGCTAAGTATTTGGGGCAGTTCCGCTTCCAGTGACCACTTCCCTTGCAATAAAAGCACTCAGTCTCAGGCTTGGGTCCATTCTTTGGCCTCTTCCCGGCAACTGGCTTACCGGGTGCGGCAACTCCCTTGTCGTCCTTCTTGAAGTTCTTCTTACCCTTGCCTTTATTAAACTTAGTGGTTTTATTCACCATCAACACTTGATGTTCCTTTTTTATTTCCACCTCCGCTGATTTCAGCATTGAATATACCTCAGGAATGGTCTTTTCCATCCCCTGCATATTGAAGTTCATCACAAAGCTCTTGTAGCTTGGTGGAAGCGATCAAGGATCCTGTCAATGACCGCGTCATCCGGGAGATTAACTCCTAGCTGAGTCAAGCGGTTGTGCAACCCAGACATTTTGAGTATGTGCTCACTGACAGAACTATTTTCCTCCATCTTAAAACTGAAGAACTTGTCGGAGACTTCATATCTCTCGACCCGGGCATGACCTTGGAAAACCATTTTCAGCTTTTCGAACATCTCATATGCTCCGTGCTGCTCAAAACGCTTTTGGAGCCCCGGTTCTAGGCTATAAAGCATGCCGCACTGAACGAGGGAGTAATCATCAGCACATGACTGCCAAGCGTTCATAACGTCTTGGTTCTCTGGGATGGATGCTTCACCTAGCGGTGCTTCTAGGACATAATCTTTCTTGGCAGCTATGAGGATGATCCTCAGGTTCCGGACCCAGTCCGTATAGTTGCTGCCATCATCTTTCAGCATGGTTTTCTATAGGAACGCGTTGAAGTTAAGGGCAACATTAGCATGGGCCATTTGATCTACAAGACATATTGTAAAGATTTTAGACTAAGTTCATGATAATTAAGTTCATCTAATCAAATTATTCAATGAACTCCCACTCAGATAGGCATCCCTCTAGCCATCTAAGTGAAACATGATCCGAGTCAACTAGGCCGTGTCCGATCATCACGTGAGACAGACTAGTCAACGTCGGTGAACATCTTCATGTTGATCGTATCTTCTATACGACTCATGCTCGACCTTTCGGTCTTCCGTGTTCCGAGGCCATGTATGTACATGCTAGGCTCGTCAAGTCAACCTAAGCGTATTGCGTGTGTAAACCTGGCTTACAACCGTTGTATTCGAACGTTAGAATCTATCACACCCGATCATCACGTGGTGCTTCGAAACAACGAACCTTCGCAACGGTGCGCAGTTAGGGGGAACACTTTCTTGAAATTATTTCGAGGGATCATCTTATTTAAGCTACCGTCGTTCTAAGGAAATAAGATGTAAAACATGATAAACATCACATGCAATCAAATAGTGACATGATATGGCCAATATCATTTTGCTCCTTTGATCTCCATCTTCAGGGCGCCATGATCATCTTCGTCACCGGCATGACACCATGATCTCCATCATCGTGTGTTCATGAAGTTGTCATGCCAATGATTACTTCTACTTCAATGGCTAACGTGTTTAGCAATAAAGTAAAGTAATTTACATGGCGTTATTCAATGACACGCAGGTCATACAAAAAAAATAAAGACAACTCCTATGGCTCCTGCCGGTTGTCATTCTCATCGACATGCAAGTCGTGATTCCTATTACAAGAACATGATCAATCTCATACATCACATATGTTTCATTCATCACATCCTTTTGGCCATATCACATCACAAAGGCATATGCTGCAAAAACAAGTTAGACGTCCTCTAATTGTTGTTGCAAGTTTTTACGTGGCTTATATAGGTTTCTAGCAAGAACGTTTCTTACCTACGTAAAACCACAACGTGATATGCCAATTTCTATTTAACCTTCATAAGGACCCTTTTCATCGAATCCGCTCCAACTAAAGTGGGAGAGACAGACACCCGCTAGCCACCTTATGCAACTAGTGCATGTCAGTCGGTGGAACCTGTCTCACGTAAGCGTCACGTGTAAGGTCGGTCCGGCCGCTTCATCCCATGATGCCGCCGAAGCAAGATAAGACTAGTAGCGGCAAGAAAATTGACAACATCTACGCCCACAACAAGTTTGTGTTCTACTCGTGCATAGAAACTACGCATAGGCCTAGCTCATGATGCCACTGTCGGGGATCGTTGCAGAAATTAAAATTTTCTACGCATCACCAAGGTCAATCTATGGAGTGTTCTAGCAACGAGAGGGATAGGAGTGCATCTAAATACCCTTGTAGATCGCGAGCGGAAGTGTTCAAGTGAACGGGGTTGATGGAGTCGTACTCGTCGTGATCCAAATCACCGATGACCGAGTGCCGAAAGGACGGCACCTCCGCGTTCAACACACGTACGGTTGGGGAAGACGTCTCCTCCTTCTTGATCCAGCAAGGGGAAAGGAGAGGTTGATGGAGATCCAGCAGCACGACGGCGTGGTGGTGGAAGTAGCGGGGATCTCGGCAGGGCTTCGCCAAGCTCAGCGAGAGGGAGAGGTTTTACGGGAGGGAGAGGGAGGCGCCAGGGGCTAGGGTGCGGCTGCCTTCCCACCCCCCACTATATATAGGCCCCCTGGGGGGCGCCGGCCCTAGGAGATCCAATCTCTAAAGGGGGAGCGGCGGCCAAGGGGGTGGCTTGCCCCCCAAGCCAAGTGGGGCGCCCCCACCCCTAGGGTTTCCATCCCTAGGCGAGGGGGGCCCAAGGGGGGGGCGCACCAGCCCACCAGGGTCTGGTTCACCTCCCACTTCAGCCCATGGGGCCCTCCAGGATAGGTGGCCCCACCCGATGGACCCCCGGGACCCTTCCGGTGGTCCCAAAGACAATACCGACACCCCAAACTTTCCCGATGGTCAAACTTGACTTCCTATATATAAATCTTTACCTCCGGACCATTCCGGAACTCCTCATGACGTCCAGGATCTCATCCGGGACTTCGAAAAACTTTTGGGTTACCGCATACTAATATCTCAACAACCCTAGCGTCACCGAACCTTAAGTGTGTAGACCCTACGGGTTCGGGAGGCATGCACACATGACCGAGACGACTCTCCGGTCAATAACCAACAGCGTGATCTGGATACCCATGTTGGCTCCCACATGCTCCTCGATGATCTCATCGGCTGAACCACGATGTCGAGGATTCAATCCATCCCATATACAATTCCCTTTGTCAATCGGTACGTTACTTGCCCGAGACTCGATCGTCGGTATCCCAATACCTCGTTCAATCTCGTTACCGGCAAGTCACTTTACTCGTACCGTAATGCATGATCCCGTGACCAGACACTTGGTCACATTGAGCTCATTATGATGATGCATTACCGAGTGGGCCCAGAGATACCTCTCTGTCATACGGAGTGACAAATCTCAGTCTCAATTCGTGCCAACCCAACAGACACTTTCGGAGATACCCGTAGTGCACCTTTATAGTCACCCGATTGCCAGTGACGCTTTGGCACACACAAAGCACTCCTACGGTATCCAGGAGTTTCACAATCTCATGGTCTAAGGAAATGATACTTGACACTTGGAAAAGCTCTAGCAAACGAACTACACGATATTGTGCTATGCTTAGGATTGGGTCTTCTCCATCAGATCATTCTCCTAATGATGTGATCCCGTTATCAATGACATCCAATGTCCATAGTCAGGAAACCATGACTGTCTGTTGATCAACGAGCTAGTCAACTAGAGGCTCACTAGGGACGTGTTGTGGTCTATGTATTCACACATGTATTACGATTTCCGGATAACACAACTATAGCATGAACAATAGAAAATTATCATGAACAAAGAAATATAATAATAACCATTTTATTATTGCCTCTAGGGCATATTTCCAACATCTACACCCCGTAGAAGGCCCATTGTTTCTACGGCCCTTAGAAGGCCCATTGTTTCTACGGCCCGTAGGAGGCCCATGTTCACTACAGTAAATATGTAGCCCATGGTTAATGTGGCCTAGTTTTAAAAAATAGGTTATTGCGGCAACTAGTAAACCACGGAAAAAGAACTGCACTAACTACAAGAAAACAAATAAACAAGACAATAAGGAAATCAATAGGCAAGCAACTTACACCAGGCTATCATGGCTATTACACATATTACATCCACTGGGCATCAAAGTTCGCCACCAGTGCAAATATAGGGAACAAAGCAACATATAAACGCCGCAGCAAAACAAGTCCAGAACTGAAACCACTTCAGAAGAGCTCAAGAAACAATATCCTGGGTACCCATAATGCTGGCAAGATGCTTAGCAAGCTTATTAACTTTCTCTTGTTTGGAACTTAAATCCTCCAAAGACTTGTCATTGCACCGTAAAGTATGCATCTGAATTCTGCAAGGACTTCTCACCCTTCTGGCTTCCTGTCGCATAACATCTGATCGATGTCTTTCAACTTGAAGTTGAGACTCAAGAAGCCGAACTGATTCAGGCTGCGAGTTCGAAGAGCTGGTGCCAGCAGTAGTAGCCAGTAACTCGAGCACTACATCAAGACAGGACTTTGGGGTTGTCTCAGTGTCCTCAATATAGTTTTTATCATCTTTCTTGGAGACCAGGAGGGAAGTCTCACTATCTTAAACCTAATCTGCATTACTTCCTGTACCATTGCATAACGGGGTACTCTTCTCCAATATTTTATCCGCATTCTTAAAGAGAAACAAACAAACACATCACAGATTTACAATGTAGTATATGAAACTCATTTTGGTAAACCAGTTCAGTAGTAAGGTGGATAGGATAACAGCATGAAACAAACATATATCTATGTAGTATGGTCACTGTATGGTCTATATCATTCTAGTTTATGTTGCCAAATCAAGATAGATACCGTTCGAATCATATCTATTTAAGACAAAGCAGCTTAGATAGAATATAAGTGTGGGAAACTACACAGCAATAACAACACTTGTAAGGTGCATGGCATGAGAATATAACTGTTTATTCAATTGAAACTAAAATCAACATAGAGCAAGTTACAACAACAAACACATTAAAGAAACAAGTTTAAAACATACCTGTTGCGCCATTGGAGTTTCAATTGCATCCTTCAAATTTGAAATTAGTTGGTATTAGTAAATACAGTGATGCAAGAGCAAAGTAGTATGAACCATAGATATGGAACCTGACCTAAGAACAATTCTTCTTATGATTTAAGCATTGACTTGGGGTTCGGGGTGGTGGTCCTCGTGCTTTGGGCACTGCAGTTGCCTTACTAACTGCTCGTGTTTGCGTGCTCTGTGGTGGAGACGGTGCTGTGTCAACGGGAACTGAGTTACTATTTGCTGGGGTTGGGGTTAGAAGGGGTGTAGCTGGTTCTCTGTCCAACTGGGTAGGGGTACAATCTGCGTGAGTCTGGGTTATATGTGGTGGGGCTGGTTCTTGGGCAAGTACAACCGTGGATCTATCTCCATCGACAGGTAGCACAAACTTTTTTGAAGACCGTGTTTTTACTCCCAGAGATACTGCCATCACCCCTCCAATTGAAATGGCTGATAAACAAGAAAAATAATTGAATGTACAGACATTGTAAGATAGACAGGTGCAATGGATAGTAGGGAAGAAAACATGGCATGAAATAATTCACATTTATGGTGTCTAACCAAACAGAATAGAAAGACATAATTTCACATATATGATGGCTAATTAAACAGGATAGCATGACACAATTTCACATGTATGATGGCTAACTAAACAGGATAGAATGACATACTTCAAAATATGATGACTATGTAAATAGGATGACATGATATAACTATATGATGTGTCTACTAAAGTGGTTGGCATGCCATAAATCACAAACATGCCATCGATGGAAACATGATGGCATGATATAATTCACAAATAGAATGACATAATTAAAAATATGATGACTATGTGAAGTGTGAACATGATGAGATGATATAATTATATTATGTCTTTAGAAAATGGGTTGGCATGCCATAATTCAGATACATGTTGTCTATGTAAACATCATGGCATGATATAATTCAAATATATGATTTATATACTAAGGAAGTGAGCAGAGGGCAATCGCATATATGATGTGTCAACTAAGGAGATGGCATTCAATATCGTGTATATGATGTAAAAACTAAGCATTGCAATACAACATATGCATGATATGAGTAATATAACCCTGCCAAGTTTGAGCATACACCTCACGGGGATAATAGGACTGGTCATCTGCCTCTGAATCCTCCTCCGAAGAGCTATCTGTAACCAGCAAGATATCTGCTTCACCAGGTAGCATTGTTTGCTTGAAGACCTTGTTTTCACTCCAGATTTCTCCATCACCAATTCAAATGGCTGATGCACAGGAAGAGCAGTTGAATATACAAACATTGTCGACAAAGGCAATGAGAAATACAAAAAAGGACGGCATGATATAATTCACATATATGACGCTTGGCTAAACAACATGACATTGCATAATCCACATATATAATGCCTTGCAACAAGATAGCATTGCATAATTACATATATAATGTCTTGCAACAAGATGGCATTGCATAATTCACATATATGGTAATTACACTCTAAACAGGTGGCATTCACACAAAGCATGTCTAAACTAAGCAAATGACATAGCAATGCAAGATACCATATACACACGATATGAGCAACATAACCCTGCCAAGTTAGAGCATGCACCTCGGGGGGGGGGATAGGATTTGTCATCTGTCTCTGAATCCTCCTCTGAGGAGCTATTCAGAACCAAAGAAGACATGCGTTGGCCGATAGCATTGTCTCCTCAAGACCTTGTTTCCACACCAGATTTTTCCAGTGAGCGTGCGTCAATGGCTGATGCACAGAAGAGTAATTGAACGTACTAAAATTGTTGACAAATTTAACACGTAATAAAAATGATATCATGATATAATTCACATATAAGATGATCAAGTAACCAGGGTGGCATTGCGAAATTCACATATATGATGCCTGGCTAAACAAGATGGCATTGCATGATTCACATATACGATAAAGAAAGTAAACAGATGGCATTGACACAAAGCATGTCTAAACTAAGCAGATGACATCTTTGATGTATATAGTAAGCAATGCAAGACACCATATGCATGATTTTACCAACATCAGCATGCCAAGTTAGAGCGAAGTTCTCATGGGGTAAATAGGAGTGGTCTTCGCTACGAATCCCCTCGTAATGCTTATCTTCCTCTTGATTACGATCCAAAATGGGTGGAGGGGGGCTGCCTTTGCGCCCACCATGGAGCAATGTGTGCATGAAATTTTATTGCCACGCAAGGCTCGTCTCTTTTGCTCTACATGTTCAGTTCCATTGTTTACAATAACTGACATGCATAGGAATAAAACATAGTGAGATTATGTAAGGAGTGCATGCACAAATCCAGAGTGATTGTAGCAAACTGTGGATAGACCCAAAACAAATGATAGCAGGTAGATAATAGCTTTAGTTAAAAAAATACATATAGTGGCTCCTTTAATGTTTGTTTGCACACAACATGAAATTCATAGTAGACACCCGAGATTAACCAGATAGTAGACAGATAGTACTGATTGCTTCCCCAATATGTACCTCACAACCATTTAAAAACTCAAGTTCCAGCATAAGTTTGGACCTGAGTCGGATTCTAATAGGTGAACACGACGATAAAGTAGCATGTCATCATATTAAGCAATGCATAATGTAAGCAGACACGGAAGAGTGCGACCTCTCTTGCGGACCCGTGTAGTCCTCAAGGTCATGTGCTCAGTTGATGATGGTAATGTAGTTGTCATGGCTGCCGGCGGCGGGGAAGAAGATCTGAGGCGGCGAAAGACAGTCTGGAGAGCGGATCCCTGCTGTGGTGAACCCTTCCATCGTTGGAGCAGCTGAGCTGGGTGGAACACAGCACCACAGGAGCAGGACAAACCACACAAGGTTTTCTTTGACATATATCTGTAACAGAAGTAATTGTGTAAGGGCTTGTTTGAATTTGAGGATTATAACAATGCAGGGATAGGAAATAGACAGGAATAGGATAGGAATGCACGTGCAAAACAGAGAGAATTTAAAACACAGGATTTCCGCCAATCTGGTGTTTGGTTGACAAGAATTGGAAGATCACAGGATGCAAAGAAGCATGGTAAGATTAAGTCAAACCAAGAAGTGTACAACCTCTTTGGCGAAGCTATGTCGATCTCAGCGTGATTGGGTGGGCCGGTGAGGATGCTCCGGCTGACATGGCTGTTGGAGGAGGGGAAGAAGATCTTAGGCGTCTGGAGATGGAGCCCGAGGTACTGCTCCACTGTGATGGAGGGTTTTGTCGTTGGAGCAGCTCCGGTGAGTTGTACGATGCCGAGGCTGAAGCAGGACAAGAGAGACAATGTTAAACTGAGTGGAATTCTAATAGCATCTCCAATAGATGACATAAAATACATAACCACAAAGCTCTAGATGTATACGTCAGCCGCTCATCTCTGAACTTAACTGTCGAAACTGAATTTAACTGTCGAAACTAAACTTAACTATCGAAACTGAATTTTGCTGTCGAAACTGAATTTTACTGTTGAAACTGAACGCACTAGAGGTGAGGAAACACGTTAGTCGACTGCCTTTTTCATCTCTGGTCAGTCGATTTTGTAGCCGTTGGATACGAAATCAAGGGCCTGCAGTTCATCTTCAACCTCCACCCCCTGAGCAGCCAGCCACCGCCGGCTAAACAGCCGCCCCCCGCCGCCCACGGCCGGCGGTGCGCCACCCCGCCCGCCCCGAAAACACTCCCCACCACCTGTCCGCCACCGTCCCGGCCATCCCTCTAGGCCCCCCGTGCCAAGCTTTTTCTACGGCGATCCCCACGTCACCGCCCCACCACCACCGGCGACCACCGCCCCACCCTGAACCCTAAGATAGATAGTGGGGTACCTCTTTGACGAGCCCCCCTCCGCGCTGCGGCTGGTTCTTCCTTAACTCCGGCGAGCCCCCACCCCAAAAATCGATCGACCCAAAGTCGATTCACCGATCAAGTGTAGCTTAATCGGAGCAGCATCGCAAGCAAGAGAAAGAGCGAGAGCAGCAGCGCGAGCAAGAGCAGACCTGGCAGGGGGCCGAGATCAAGAGCAGAGCAGCAGCGCGAGCGAGAGCTAAAGCAGCAGCGCGAGCGAGAGCTAAAGCAGCAGCTCCTATTGATGTGTACGTCGCCGCCGAGGGAGCGACGCTGTGGAGGAAGTGGCCGGCGATGCCGCCGTGGATGGAGTCGCGCCGAGTCATCTCGGGACCGACCGCCGGCAGCACCATGAGATCGAATCAAGAAGAAAATGCGGCGATTAGTGTACAACCTCTTTGGTGGTGCCGATTAGGCCGCAGCTTCATCCGAGGAAACGGTGATGATGATGCTCTTCTGGTGGGGCAGGTGAACACGGCGGTGTGGGAATGGAGGTGGCGCGAAAGACGAGGGGAACGTCGGGGCAACTCCTTGGAGGTGGAGGATGGGGTGGCTGAACCGGCGAGACTACCAGATCGATGACGGAACCTCATCCGGTACGATGGATGAGGGACGTCGAGGTGTTGCTGTGGACAACGTCATCAGGGAAGAGGCTCCGGCTGGGTGGCGGACGAAGGAGGGTGTGGGGCTTCGCGGGTGTCGTGGTTTTGTCACGGCAGATGTCCTCGCGAAAGGACTTAGTCGTGGAGCCATCGCTACGGGTTAACTTGAAGGGGTTAAAGCGGATGCAAGGACACAAGAGTTATACTAGTTCGGCCCCTTCGATGAAGGTAAAAGCCTACGTCTAGTTGTGATGGGATTGATGTGGTCTCGATGACTAGGGAGCAAATAAGCTTCGCCTAGGCCTCGAGTTGTTGTTGTCTCTCCTTGAACCGCCCCGGTCGCCCCTTATATACACGGGTGACGCCCGTCGGTTCGTAGAGTCCCAATCTCCGGTTCATACTTGTATCCGGGTTGGTCTCTCTCTATTCCTAACTTACAATACAAGTTTACATATCGTGCCGGTTTACGGCCATGTGTTCTAAACCGACTACAGGCCTTGGGCCCTTACTTTCATGCTTGGGCTTTTACATCGTTGAACTACTGATGAAGTTAACCCGGCCTAGATAGGCCGGTTTACGCCCAGTAGTAATATCCCCAACATTAGGCCCAGATTGATTTGAACAGGTTCATGTCAATCCTTGATAAAAAACATTCATCTTCAATACCTTCTTGTAATCGTTGAACCGCCGTGATGTCACCTTCTTCGGTTGATGTAAACCGGCATGACGTCCCCATAAAGATAGCATTCATGATATCTTCTTTGTTTAACAGATCCGCAATAATCGAGGCGACAACTCTGCTTCCTAGATTTGTGGTTCCTTGATTCACGCGCCTGACACAGTTATCTTGCCTTATAAATAGGACCGAAGGGTCATTCCTTTTCTCCCCTCTGTCCCCTTTCTCTTCGTCTTCCTCGCGTCGCTAGCCTCGGAGTTCCGCCGCCATCATCGACCTCTGCACCGTCTTGAGCCGCTGCATCAACCTGAACGCACCAGAGAAATGCAGCACTCTTCCGCATCTCCTCAACTCAGGTAGGTCCTCGGTTCCCCTCGACCTAGATTCGTTCTAGGGTTTCTTGTTCTTGCAGTGCTCCATTAATTGTTCATGCTCATACCAGACTCCTGGATAGATCTATGACACCTTGCTCTAATTTGTAGTAGCTTTTAGCATCCACATGTAGTCTCGTGCTCACGTTCATAGATCTCGCACATTATCTCCTGCTCATTGCATCAATACTGCTCTGCTTTATTCTTTTTTTGGATATTTTTCTTCTTTTCTGATCTGGCTTCAGATCCTTCGTTGTAGAGAAATCTTATAAACCTGTTTCTGCACACTTAGCCGCTCGCAACCTCAATTGTTTTCAATATTTAGACCAGGCGGTTTAACTTAACATAGAAAAAATTAAATAAACCGGTATACACCATTAGTCCCCTTGTTGAACCGCCGTAACTCCTTAACTGGACATTGTCGCTTCACGTAACTCCGGTTTAGATGTATTTGTCTCCGATTTAGCATTGTACACCGGTTCTCTCCTTGTCCCAACACATTTCTTGAACCGGATTTATATTTTTGTAGATGGCCAAACAAGTATATGAGTGCAACTGGGCTCCTTCCGTGTCACCAAACTCAATTAAACAATCTGGTCTCGACCGGGCGCTTTAAGCAAAGAAAGATATTATCCATTGGAGGGTTCCTGGCAAAGAATCTCCACCCACACCTCAAGAAGGAGAGATTGTAGTTTTCGCAGATCACTTAGCCCGGGGTTTCAACCCGCTCGGTTCAAAATTTTACCGGGATGTGTTAGCCAATTTTCAACTCCGTCCGCAAGATACGGGCCCCAATTACATTACCAATATTTGTCACTTCCAAGTGCTCGTGGAGGCATACTTTCAAGAAGAACCCACAGTTGAACTGTTTAGAGACTGCTTCCATCTAAACCGCCGCACATAATTCACTGACGGGCCCAACACAGAATTGGGTGGTGTGGCGATTCAAAAAAGAAAGGAGGTAACTTATCCTCATGTCAAACTGCACAGCCACCTCAAGGAATGGAATCAAACATGGTTTTATTGCGGATACACTTCACCTGCCAATGAGAATCCTTTGCCCGGTTTTCGTCCGGAGCGACTCAGTAATACACATCCCTTTCCGCAAAGATTAACCGCCAATGAGAGAAGTAAATACGCTCCTCGAATCTCCAAGCTCAGAGCCTTCATGGCCAATGGTTTAACCAGAATTGATCTCGCACGTTGTTGGATATCATGGAGCATACTGCCCCTCTCCCAGCGCTCCCGTTTAATGTGTGAGTACACCGGTAGTGTCAACGACCCCCTCCGACATGTTAATATCCAGCTTACCGATGATGAGGTCACCGAGGCTGTGAAGAAAATGTTGAACGAACCGGAACACCTGCGTGCCCGAACCGGTCTACTCCCCTTCGTGCTACCAACAAACCACCATCCGTAAGACTTCCGACTATTTTTACGGAATATATTACTGCCATTTCGGTATCACTTTTAACATCAACTCATCGCTTAATCAGGTGATGATCCATTACGGAGCAAGAAACGTCCACAAGAGAAACCAGAGAAGCCAGACAAAACGGAAAAACCAATCCAGCAAAAGACCAAAGCTGTCAAGAAGACTGCTCATAAGAGGAAAACCGCTGCATCTTCTGATCCTGCTGTGGATGATGATGTGGGTAATCCAGACCTTGAGGTAGAACTTGATTCGCTTGGCTTACTTTTCATACGCCTAATTAATGATCATATTTGTGAGGATGATGCTGAAACCAGTAATGCTGATGTTGTAGAGGTAACTATTCTCTCCTCTGACTCAAATCCTTTGCCTTCACTAAAAATCCGTCGGGCAAACCGGAAAATTAAATTTTCTCATCCCCTTGCTTACTTGGATCCCAAATTTCTTATGAAGACTCAACAACATGAAGTTTGCCGCACAACTCGGCACAGTGGCCAGGTAGTTACCTCCGCCGGTTTACCAAACAGTCCGGTTCGGAAACGCTGCTCAGAGGTCTCTAATTTGCTTGTCGATGCTTGTCCTAAAGCAGGCTGTTTCGTCAACCCCTTAATCCATCTCGACTCCGATTATCAGGTCACTTCCCATTCCTCATCCGGCGAGTCATCACCACTCACCGCCACCACTTAAAACGGTGCTTGGGTAAGTTATACCTTTCATATTGTTTCTCTTGCATCATTGTGTAGTATATGCCGATTTGACTGTTATTGTGCCTTTTCAGGCCAAGCCTAGGCCGAGCAAAAGGCTCGTCTCGGATAAAGCGGCCGATGAAGAGATCGCTCAACCGGACAGCGCCCCAAATCTTGAAGCGGCTATCTGTGAAGATACGCCCAATGATCCGCCACTGCAAGATGACGATTTTGTTGCTGAAGAAAGGCCTGTTGACACCTCCCTTCCTGCTGACCAGCCCAGAAGCCCAACCCGAATTGAAAAATCCACCAGTCCAATCCGGCCTGCTGACAAATCGACTGTCCCTGGTCAAACCGGTGATACCAAGGACGATGACATTGTGATTACTGGCTTTGGCCACAACGAACTGGGTAATCCGGTCGCTTTATCCAAACATTCTGCCAAAGAAGAGTTTGCCACTATGAGCAAGGGCAAGTGGGATGTTGATCTGGCAACTTACGCCGCTCTGAACCCCCAAGACCTTCATTCTGGCTACTTGAACCGGCTGTATACCAGCCGTGATTATGAAGCTGGCCTGGTGAAGATGATGAAAGAAAAATTCGAGGTACCCTCCATATTCTTTTCCCGCTTGGATGCTTCAATTTTTGTTAACTCTCCTAGCCCCCAAGGGCCGGTTCAACTTTAGTATAGTTAAACCGGGACTTAACATAAACTCAATGCTTCAGAATCCACTGATGTAGCCCCCAAGGGCTGGTTCAACTTAGTATAGTTAAACCGAGACTTAATATAAACTCAATGCTTCAGAATCCACTGATGTAGCCCCCAAGGGCCGGTTCAACTTAGTATAGTTAAACCGGGAATGTAATTTGTATTGCCGCATCAGAGCATGTTCGAGCAAATAGCCATTAGCCCCCAAGTGCCAAGTTGAATACCTGTGTTGAGCTTGGGACTTTGTGATTTTATTGGCAGATGAAGATCAAATATGCATTAGCCCCCAAGTGCCAAGTGTATGACTGGTTATGCACTTGGGACTTGTAATAAAGATATTAATATACTCCCTTTTTGTTGCAGAGTGAGATACGCCAACAAGCCTCACAAATCAATGAGCTTCAAGAAAATCTGAAATCTCAACAAGCAGAAACCTCCAAGGCCAAGGATGAGCTGAAAACCGCCTTGACTACTATGGAGCAGCTCAAGGAGTGGTTCAAGTCTGAGCGGGCCGGCTGGGATACTGAAAAGGCCGCTTTAACCAAAAAGGTTGAAAACGCTGAAGCTACCCTTAAACCGGTGGTAGATGAGCTGACCAGCGTGAAGCGGCAAGTGCATGCCATGACTGCTGCTATCTTTGGTAAGCTTCCTTTGGCTTGGTGGATAACTTGTCCTTCTTATAATAAGTCCGGTTTGTGATTTCTCTTGTAATGTTGTAGGCACACGCATTGGTCACTTGGGGTCAGATATTCGGATGAAACTGAAAGCTGCCTACACTTTAATCGAACAGCTGTACACTGGAGCGCAGCGGATCATCTCCACTGCATCACATAACAATCCAGCACCCTCCTTAATTCAAGATACTCTTTGGAGGTTGTCAATGCTTCCCGCCCGGGTTGAAGAGCTGAAGAAATCTGCTGCTCGAACCGGTGCCATTAACGCCTTAATCCGGGCAAAAGCATGGGTGCCAGATTTCGATCCTGTTGAGGAAGCTCAGGGCTACCCCAGTCTGAAGGAAGACGGTTTAGAGTTCAACGAAGATGACCTGAGAGCGATAAACCGGGTGGTGCACCCTCTAGCTTGCCAATTGGCCGAAGAGGAAAACTTGTCGCATTATCAAGCTCAATATGACGATCAGAACAAACGAGTAGCAGCACCTATTCCCGAAACGGAGAACCTGATCCCTCCGACCCGTAAGCATACTTACGCTCCTGATATTGAACCATCTTCCCTGATCCATGAGGAGGCTGTCTTTCAAGCTTTAATGGGAATCGTCTGGACCATCGTTGACTTCAAAGAACTGGGTAGAGATGAAGAAGTCAAGCGGCGCAGACGACCCACAACCATCAGACCGGGGCGGCGAGCAAGCATGAATCGGAAGCAGGTTTGAATAGCTGCTTCATTATATTCCTCCAAGAAACAATGATCTTATTTGGGCACCATGTTGCCTTGTAATAGGATAGCCAACACTCTTGCTTTTAATATGCCTTCGTGCATAAGTGCTGATACTTTTGCTTGAATGACCGAAACTTCCAATCTATATTGCCTGCAGTCACAAAATCTTAAACTGCCACGGCGGTTTGTGCCGCCAGCCGGCTTGTGACGTTCATATATATATGAAATGAAATACTGAGGTATATAATCAAAATTTGTGATACAAAATACCTACCATCGCTGGGCATAAAGTTGGCTTAGCCAATCTTGAAGCAGAGGTTGTATAAACCCTTACCATCAAAGGAGAAAGCAGGTCCTGCGTTTATAATGTCGGTTTACCATGTAAACCGTGCCGGGTCATGACAAGCCCCTTGTTACACCATAATGGGATGTTAACAGAAAAAATCAAACCGGAAAAAATTATGTCCGGATTAAAAATGGACCGAATTCTATCAATTGTCAATTTGAACCGGTTTAAAAATGTTACCGGTTTAAGAAACGCAACAAAGATCAAATAACAGTTATGAAAGAATATGGAAGAAAAGGTAATGATAAAACCGTTTGCAAACAGAGGCTTTACTGAGCCGATCAGATGGTGTTACCATGGTCGGACACGACCAAGCTCCCTATAAGGTGTAGCCATGGTTCAAGTCAGCCAGGTCCCCAACTGAAACCGTGGCATTATGCCGATCAAGTGGCGTGGCAATGGTTCCGGTTCGACCAAGCCCCCAAGTGACTCTATGGCCTTTGGCCGATCAAGAGGCATGACTGGTTCAGACTTGACCATGTCCCCAAGTGATCTGGTGGCTTTCGCCTATCAAAAGGTGTGGCATTGGTTCGGACACGACCAAGCCCCCAAGTGACATCACAAAGCTTTTGAAAAGCAAACTCAGGGGGTAAAGCGGAGGCCGCTTTAAGACAGAACAACTCCATGTAACCACACAAGATGTAACAGAACAGATACCCCGCTTTAGCTGAGGCTCCGGTTTATTACTTTATTCATAATATATACACTGTCATAATATGTACATAAGTAGAGCCGATGGCTCGTATAATAAGGTCAAGATGAGCTACGTTCCACGGCTGTTGGTCTCCTCCTCCGACGCGTGCGTGAGTCTTTATGCTCTCGAATATCGATCGATAGTATGACCCACAGCAGATTCTTGCTGACCATGAAAGGTCCCTCCCAAGGTGGGGATAACTTGTGCATATCACCGGTCTTGGATGAGCCAAGCACCAAATCTCCTTCTTGAAAAGTTCTGGTTCGACCCAAATGACTATGGTAACGACGAAGATCCTGTTGGTTAATCGCCCGGCGGGCAGCTGCTATGTCACGCTCTTCATCCAACCGATCCAAAGCGCCCCGCTGCGTGCCGTCTCGTTGTCCGCTTCAACATAAGCTGCCACACGAGGTGAGTCATGACGGTTGTCACTGGGGAGAACCGCCTCCGCTCCATAGACCATAAAGAACGTTGTGTATCCCGTGGATCTGTTAGGTGTAGTGTTGATACTCCATAACACAGACGGTAGCTCTTCTACCCAACAACCCGGTGTCCTATGCAAAGGGACCATAAGCCGGGGCTTGATGCCTCTCAAGATCTCTTGATTAGCCCTTTCCGCTTGACCATTGGACTGTGGGTGGGCTCTATCAAGAAACGTCAAGCGGATGTGCTCACGTCAGCAGAACTCTTTCATGGCACCTTTGGACAAATTGGTACCATTATCTGTGATGATACTATGTGGAAAGCCAAACCGGAAAATCACCTTTTTGATGAACTGAACCGCCGTATCCGCGTCACACTTGCTAACAAGTTCTGCCTCCACCCACTTTGTAAATTTGTCAACCGCCACCAGGAGGTGGGTCTTTTTGTCCTTGGACCTTTTAAAAGGTCCAACCCTATCCAGCCCCCAAGTCGCATAAGCGGCCAAGTAATTGGAATCATCCTCAATTCTTGGGCGGTACATGAGCACGTCTGGAAAACTTTTGGCAACCATCACATCGTCTGACCAGATCTTCCACATCAGCATGGGCAGTCAACCAATAGAAACCGTGGCGGAACGCTTTAGCCACCAAGGATTTTGAACCGGCGTGGTGACCACAATCTCCTTCGTGGATTTCACGCAATATTTCACAGCCTTCCTCCGGGGACACACAGCGTTGAAATGCCTCTGACACACTGCAATGATGCAATTCGCCATTAACAATGGTCATAGACTTGGATCGCCGGATTATCTGCCGGGCCGACGTCTCATCCTCTGGTAACTCGCCCCGGTTCATGTATGCAAGATAAGGAAGCGTCCAATCCGGAGTGACGTGAAGAGCTGCCGCCAATTGGGCCTCCGGATCAGGAATAGCCAAATCCGCTTCACCAGGGAGCTTGACCGACGGGTTGTGCAGCACGTCCAGAAAAACATTAGGCGGGACCGGTTTGCGTTGAGAGCCCAACCGGCTTAAAGCGTCCGCCGCTTCATTCTTCCGACGGTCCACGTGGTCCACCTGATAGCCCTTGAAATGACCTGCGACAATATCCACCTCACGACGATATGCAGCCATGAGTGGGTCCTTTGAATCCCAAGTGCGGACACTGTTGAGCCACTAGGTCCGAGTCACGAAGCACTTAACCCAGCTTAGATTCATCTCCTTAGCCATCCGGAGACCATGGAGCAAGGCTTCATACTCAGCTGCATTGTTAGTACAAGGGAACATTAAGCGGAGAACGTAACAAAACTTGTCACCTCGTGGGAAGTTACACGACTCCAGCCCCGAGCCCTCCAATTGCCTCGGATCCGTCCAAAATGGATGGTCCAATATGTATGATCCGGCTTTTCTTGTGTGCTTGCAACTCCGTCCCAATCATTAATGAAATCCACAAGTGCTTGAGACTTCACCGCCTTCCGAGGCACGCATTTTGATCATGCGGCCCAAGCTCTATAGCCCACTTAGCAATCCGGCCAGTCGCTTCCCGGTTCTGTATGATATCGCCTAAGGGAGCAGAACTGACCACCGTGATGGGGTGCCCTTGGAAATACTGCTTCAGCTTCCGGCTTGCCATAAAAACTCCATATACCAGCTTCTGCCAATGCGGATACCTTTTCTTAGATTCGATAAGTAGCTCGCTGATATAGTAAACCAGACGTTGAACCGGATGCTCCTTCCCTGCCTCCTTCTGCTCCACCACAATGGCCATGCTGACCGCCCTGGCATTAGCAGCAACATATAGCAAAAGCGGCTCCTTGTCAATGGGAGCGGCGAGCACAGGCGGGTTGGCCAATTGCCGCTTTAAGTCCTCCAACGCTTCGTCGGTGGCTAGACTCCAGACAAACTGATCTGTCTTTTTTAGCATCTGGTACAAAGGGATGGCCTTCTCTCCGAGGCGGCTGATAAACCGGCTCAGCGCGGCAATCCGGCCTGCCAAACGCTGGACATCGTTAATACACTTCGGTTTAGCCAGGGAGGTAATAGCTGTAAGCTTCTCCGGATTAGCTTCAATTCCCCTGTTGGACACGAGAAAACCCAATAATTTGCCTGCCGGAACACCAAAGACACATTTGGCCGGGTTGAGCATCATCTTGTAAACCAACAGGTTGTCAAAGGTTTCCTTAAAATCGTCAATCAGTGTCTCCTTCTCCCTTGATTTGACCACAATATCATCAACATAGGCGTGCACATTACGGCCGATCTGTTTGTGGAGGCAATTCTGTACACAACGTTGATAAGTTGCTTGGGCCCTCTTGAGCCCAAAAGGCATAGATACATAGCAGAAGGCTCCAAAGGGAGTGATAAACGCCATCTTCTCCTGGTCCTTAACTGCCATCTTGATCTGATGATACCTAGAATACGCATCCAAAAATCTCAAACACTCACAACCCGCAGTGGCATCAATAATCTGGTCAATGCGGGGGAGGGCAAAAGGATCTACTGGACAAGCCTTGTTTAGATCTGTGTAATCCACACACATGCGCCAAGTGCCGTTTTTCTTAAGAACTAGCACCGGATTAGCAAGCCACTCTGTATGGAAGACTTCAACGATAAAACCAGCGGCTAAAAGCCTGGCCACCTCCTCTCCAATGGCCTTACGCCTTTCTTCGTTAAACCGGCGGAGAAACTGCTTCACCGGTTTGTACTTGGGATCAACATTAAGAGTGTGCTCAGCGAGTTGCCTCGGTACACCTGGCATGTCAGAAGGCTTCCATGCAAAAATGTTCCGATTCTCACGGATGAATTTGATGAGCACGCTTTCCTATTTCGGATCCAAGTTGGCACTGATGCTGAACTGCTTGGACGAATCGCCAGGCACGAAGTCAACAAGCTTAGTCTCAGCTGCCGATTTGAATTTCAGGGCCGGATCATGCTCTGTAGTTGGCTTCTTCAATGGGGTCATGTCCGCCGGATCAACATTATCATTATAGTACTTCAGTTCCTCGGTGGCACAAACCGACTCTGCGTAAGCCGCATCTCCTTCCTCGCATTCCAAAGCGATCTTGCGGCTCCCATGAACCGTTATTGTCCCCTTGTGACCCGGCATCTTGAGTTGCAAATAGATATAACAAGGCCGTGCCATGAACTTGGCATAAGCCGGCCGCCCGAACAGGGCGTGATATGGACTTTGGATTTTTACCACTTCAAACGTCAATGTTTCCAACTGAGTCATATTCATCACCAAAGGCCACTCGAGCTATTTTACCAACAGGATATCTTGACTTGCTGTGTACCACACCATGGAACACTGTATTGGACGGCCTGAGATGTTTATCCGTTAGCCCCATACGACGGAAGGTCTCATAGTACAGGATGTTAATGCTGCTCCCTCCATCCATGAGTACCTTGGGGAACTTATAACCTCCCACCTGAGGTGCCACCACCAGGGTTAGCTGACCCGGATTGTTGACCCGGGGAGGATGATCCTCTCTACTCCATATAATGGGCTGCTCCGACCAGCGTAGGTAATGGGGCACGGCCGGTTCAACAGCATCGACTGCCCGCTTCTGAAGCTTCCGATCTCGCTTGTCTAAGCTGGTAGAGAAGACATGGTACTACCCACTATTCAACTGCTTTGGGTTGCTCTGATAACCCGACTGTTGCTGCTGCTGGTTGTAACCACCTTGGTTATTCTGATTGTTCTGATTGTTCTGTCCGCCCGGATTACCATTAAATCCTGAACCGGAATTTCCTCCACCGTAACCCGGCCCTGATCCTGAACCGCCGCCAGAACCTTGATCATACCGGAAAGCATTAGAACTCTTGAACTCCTGCATAATGTAGCAATCCTTCCAGAGGTGGTTTTCTGGCGTCTCCTTCGTCCCATGCTTCGGACAGGGTTGACTCAATAGATAGTTCAAGCGGTCCGGATTGGGATTAGGCGCTCCACCGATTCGCTGTTTACCCTTGCGCCCGCTGGCCTTGTCCTGCGTTGGTGTTAGCTTCTGAAGTCCATGTTGCCATTCGCTTTACGCTTGCCTCCGCCACTATTACCTGCCGAGTGATGTTGCTGGCCCTTGGAGTTGTTGTTCTTCCTTCCCTTCCCCGTCTCGTCATCGTCAGACTCGGGATCCTTGGTACTATCGGAATCAGCATACTTCACTAAAGCGCCCATGAGAGTGCCCATGTCATTACAGAATCGCTTCATGCGCCCCAACTTCAACTTTAAAGGCTTAAACCGCGGTTGCCCTCCGTGGTTAAGATCACGAGTCGGCGTTGATCCGTCCGACGAGTGCAAGATTTCAAACGCCAAGGCGTACCCAATGGGTTGTTGACTCCTCCTCCCCCTGGACACAAGCCGCCAAGTCCACTACGGACATGGGCTGCTTACAGGTATCTTTGAAATTCTGGATAAACCGGGTCCGCAACTGGGCCCATGAATTGATAGAATTGGGTGGCAAGCTCTTCAACCAAGTACGGGCCGTGCCTTGAGCATCATGGTGAAGTACTTTGCACACGCGCTTCATCCACATCCGGCATCTCCATGGCCATCTCATAACTTTCTATCCATGCTTCCGAGCTAAATCGGCGGTGTAATTTGGCACCTTGCGCGGACCCTTGAAGTCCTTGGGCAAGCACACATTGCGTAAAGCGGGACGAGGCAAGGCACCCCCAAAGAGCTAGAGGTAACCCCAGGCTCGACCGAGATGGTCGGACGAACCGGCGTAAGCTGATAAGCCTGATGCTGTGCTACCAACTCGGCCTACCTGCGCGCTCGGGCCCGGTCCACTACCTCCTGGGCGTTATCGACGCCACTTGTCGGGTTGTTGCCACGGGGCGAACCACGCCGTGCATTACTTGATACGGCCGGTTCATCCACGTGCCTGCTATAGCTCCAGCTTGGGCGGGGGGTAGAGTCGATCCGGTCGGTACCGCATTTAATATGCTTCTGTTGGACCAAAGCTGTCCTAAGGAGCTCCTTGACCCGGCGTCTCTACCTGTGGTGAATCACCTTCAATTGGAATAGCCTCCAGCCGTGCCGCAGCTGCAACAAGGTTATCCATCGGATTGGAGTAGTGACCCGGAGGTGTTTGCACAGCCTGAGGCGCACTGGCGTTATGGCGAGGTAGATCTATTAAGCGGGGCTGAACCGGCGTGCCCGTCCCAGGTGATTCCACCCGGTTTACCGCCGGGGGATTACTGGTTCCCGCTCCGCGGTGTTGAAGAGGTCTCTTCCTTCGAAACCTGAAGGCAAACGGGATCTGTATTTCCTCTTCATGACTTCATGTGACGCGTTCTGATCCAACATGAGCCTGCGCATCTAAAGCGGCCCGCTTTCTGCGTCATCTGGCGTCTGCGCAATGCTAGATCCGCTTTAGCCTGAGTGATTTGTTCCTTCACCTTCGCAATCTCCGTGTTATGGGCGTCCTGATCCGCCGGGTTAACCTCTGCCATGAGCACAGCCAACGCATCAAACAGATCTGATAAAACCTGAGCCGGCGGGCGCACAGGGCCTCCTGCCCCGGCAGCCGTCGCCGCTGTTGAACCGGCAATCATTGCCGCAGCGGTCGAAGAGTGAAGCACTGCTTGTGTACCGGCCATGAATATTCCAACCCGGTTGGGCAGATCGGAGGGGTCCGGAATACTGTCACCATCGGAACAGCCTCCAATCCGGCCATCTTGTAGCTGATATAGAGATTCAGTTTCTCCGGTTGACGACTCGTCGTCAGAGCAGACGACGGTTTCGCCACCAGATTCTGATCCGCCCTCATAACTTCCTCCATGGATGACTCCCACAAAGGCACGCTTCACGGCCGGTTTAACCTGGGCAGATCTCGTCTGGCCGAGCCGTCTCGACGAGGTCGGTGCAGATGTCCGGCTCAGGCCCTGGCTCACCGATCTTGCCGATGAAAACGTGTATGCCACCAAAGGGGACCCGGTATCCTTACTCGATTGAGCCGGCCTCGCGGCCCCATCTTGCGTCGTCGATGTAGAGCTTGCCGCGACGACTCTTGGTCATCCGGCCCAAAGCATAGCCTTCGAGTCCTTCGAACTTGCCCTCCAAGATCATCAAACCATCGTGCGATAGCCCCATGGTGGGCGCCAACTGTCGTGGTTTTGTCAAGGCAGATGTCCTCGCGAAAGGACTTAGTTGTGGAGCCATCGCTAAGGGTTAACTTGAAGGGGTTAAAGCGGACGCAAGGACACAAGAGTTATACTAGTTCGGCCCCTTCGATGAAGGTAAAAGCCTACGTCTAGTTGTGATGGGATTGATGTGGTCTCGATGACTAGGGAGCAAATAAGCTTCGCCTAGGCCTCGAGTTGTTGTTGTCTCTCCTTGAACCGCCCCGGGTCGTCCCCTTATATACACGGGTGACGCCCGTCGGTTCAGAGAGTCCCAATCTCCGGTTCATACTTGTATCCGGGTTGGTCTCTCTATATTCCTAACTTACAATACAAGTTTACATATCAGGCCGGTTTACGGCTACAGGTTCTAAACCGACTACAGGCCTTGGGCCCTTACTTTCATGCTTGGGCTTTTACATCGTTGAACTACTGATGAAGTTAACCCGGCCCAGATAGGCCGATTTACGCCCAGTAGTAATATCCCCAACAACGGGTTTTCCCCGCCTCGGTGTACGAATGGGTGGGCGGATGGGATGGGAGTGGGGAATCATGGCTTAGGGACGCGCTTGTCCGAAATGTGGGGTAAGTTACAACAGTACCCCCACCGATTTGAGGTGGTTCTTTCGGTTCAGGTGTACCACGGGCATTTCGCGTGTCGGGATTTGACAGGAGGTGGGAGTTTTCGCGCGCGTTGTAATTTTGGAATAGCAAGGCACAGGTTGAGATGGAGGGAGTTGTCGGAGCACAACGAGACAAAGATTTATCTTAAATATTTCAGTGTAACAAGGCGAGGTTGAAGAGGCGGAGTTTCAAGAAGACGATAGATGAGACGCTAGCTTGAAATTTCGGCATAACAAGGCGCGGCTTGAAATTTCGGGAGAACAAGCTTAACATGTACCCAAAAGAAAAAAACACAATTTAGACTAGTATGATATACTACGTACAATGTGTTTAACACGCACAACACACACATACACCATTTAGACTAGTAAGGTACACGTGCATTGCACGCATGAGATTTGGCAACCAAATTTTGAATAAATACCACATTATAGAATGTAAGCTTTGAGTCATATATGCATGATGTAGATGTTCGTTTAATTCTTATAGTTCATTTCATTCAAAATCATCTAGTTTTTATAAGAAAGCTAATCTATTTTAAGATTCATGGAATTGTGCGTTGTAATGAATAAAGTAAAAACAAATCATGTAGAAAAACATTTGGGCAACTCTGATACGGAAGATTCTAGAACAAAGAAGAAGTGCTTGTGTTTTGAGGTTTGTGCAATATGCTTAAGTTCAACCATAGAGTCTTCTAGATTGTACATGTGGCAAAATCTGGTGGAATCTAGATGATATCCAACTGCCAGTAGTGCTCAAATTTGCCAGCTTTGCACCATCGGATTGGCCTCATCCAACGACCATCTTTCAAAGTTAAAGTTATCCGCACACTATATAAAAAATATTATATATATATATATATATATATATATATATATATATATATAGGGTTATAGATATAGATATGTGATGCGAAAGCCACCCATCATCTCCAAGTAGAATAGTGTGTCCATGCACAGATGCAATGTGGCCAAACAATGCCTGCTATCGGTATCTCAAATTCAAACCAGTCTGACCTTGTTCAATGTGTATACATTACAACATGCTCGTTTCCAAACCACACCGCGCAGATCTCCGTTATATTCATGCATGCATGGGATTCAAACATCATGATCTCTTATTCAAATATTTGAATTCAACTTTACATTGATTATGACCTCACCTAGTCTTTTACAACCACACATTGGTCTTCTCTTTATAATTGTACCACCAACTTCCTCTCGTGCATGCATGCACACACACTACCAGTCGGCATTATCCATCGTACACATGCAATCTTTTTCTTCAGGTCGGTCTCCCATGAGGGCACACACACACATCCCCCTCTCCATCATATCGGGCATTCTTTATCTCTCACGTGCATGCGCAACGATCGATGTTCCTCTATGTGTGTGTGTATATAGCTAGGTCTTTCGTAGTTTTCCACATAAACCGATCAATCTATATATCTAGTGAGGTCTCACCCTCTTTCCCATGTCCACATCGATCAATCTATACCTCTCTATATATGATTACATATATAGTTAATACACCCACATTAATTATATATCCAACACTCCCCTCTCATCATCCATGCCTTCCGCTTCATCTCTCATACGCGCGCACAATGGCGAAGACAGGGGCAGCAAGGGCCCTGCCCCCCTAGCATCACTATATATCGAGGCTAATATGAATGTGATCATTAGACAATTTTGCTGGTAAAAAAGGTTAAAGTTGATGAATTGGCCCTCCTCATAAAGGATTAGCAATGCTTGGCCCCCTAGCTCATGGGGCATTTTTCATGGCTCCGCCACTGTGCGCAACAGTGCACGTTCTCGCCCCCTCTCTTTAAATATCGATCTCGCAGTTGTGCACTCCTTCATAGTCTCCCTCCACTCGGCCCCTCGCACCATCTTCTAGCCCCCCACCGGATTTTGCCGCATGTACAATCTAGCAGACTCCATGGTTGAACTTAAGCATGATGCACAAATCTCAAAACAACAGTGGTTCTCCTTTGTTCTAGAATCTTCCGTATCATAATTGCCCAAACTTTTTTTCTAGTTGAATTGCCATTATTTTTTTTACTTTATGCTTTACAACGCACAATTTCATGAATCATAAAATAGGTTAAGGGCTTCTTTGATTCAAAGGATCCTTGAAGGAATTTTGGAGGATTCTAATCCTTAGGAATTTTTCCTATCTTGGTTGTTTGATTTGTAGGATTGTAAACCATAGGAATTTTTCCATATGATTCATTTGCACTAGATTTCATAGGAAACATCCCATCCACTCAAACCTCTTTGAAACAATTCTGCGTTTTTTCTATGCACAATCAAACACTCGTACCATCCTGTAGGATTCAAGACGACATTCCACTCTAGTCCCATGTTCTTCCTATTCCCGCGTTTTGGAAATCCTACGAATCAAAGAGGCCCTAGGTTTTTTGTAAAAACTAATTGATTTTGAATGAGATGAACTATAAGAATTAAATGTAGGTCTACATCAGGCATATATGACTCAGAGCTTACATGCTATAGTGTGGTATTTATTCATAATTTGGTTGCAAAATCTGACGCGTGCAATGCACGTGTAGCTTACTAGTACTTCGAGTATGTTCAAAACACAATGGCACGCTACACAGTGTCTCTCTTACAGTTCATGAAGCCACGTGGCACATGTGGAGGCGTTATCGCGACATCCTTGTGTGGATTGATCACAGTGACGTGCTGCTGGTTCCAGAAGAATGTACTCGTCCTCCCTGAGCCGCACTGGCGGTACATGCACGAAGCGAAGATGTGCATGCACGCCACGCACACACTCATTCCCTCGCACGCACACGCGGGTACACGGGCGGACGCAATTTTGTACCAAGATCCACCCCATGTGATAATTTGACGCATATAAAGTCCTTCACTTCATTGATGGTCAATTAATATAGCGCATGCAAATTGAGTGGACGTGAGGGGGGGGGGAAGAAAGACATTACTACTCCACTGCGCGCATGCAAGTAGTTAAATCATGGGTTGCTAGTAGTACTTCCATTGGTCTCGTTCGTATTTTGTGCCAATTTTTGACAGTAACATAATATTTACACATCTGAGCAGTGTAGTCTACTTGAAATTTATGTTCCACTAAACTCATCGGGAACTGCTTCGGGCCTCGAAACCAAAAACCATCAATTAATCTTTACCTTGTTCCATTCACATTTGAAAGTACTAGTGCTACAATTAAGTGCAAGCCTGCTCACACCTACCAGTACGTACCAAACTTGAACGTGTTCCGACTATGCAGGTTTTAGTACTAGTGCTAGTACTTAGGTTATAAAAAGGGGAACTACCTAACCGAAAATTACTCTACCTTCCTCCTCATAAGTCCTCCTTCTTCGTCCGTCCTTGCCATGGCCGGCGTGCAGAGCTCTAGGTCGAGAACTACTCGTAACAAGGGAGCGGCAACCAAGGCTGCAGAACAAAAAAGAGGGCTCACCGCCATGCAGAGACCTCGAAAGATCTCTCATGGGTAGGCGATGGCTCCCAAGAGCGCCCTAGACGCGGAGGCGAACATGCCGAGCTGGCGGCGCAGGAGTCGTTATCCCTCAACGACATGCCCGATCAGCTCAATAAGCACCTTTATAAGCAAAAGGAGTTCATCCACGGCTTGGTGGAGCTACTGAAGGAGAGCCTCGACGACATGCTCGCTGAGCTCAATGAGCAGGGGGAGTTGATCGCCGGCTTGGTGATGCTGCTGAAGAAGAGCATTGCCTCGAAGAAGAAGGCGACCGGCGAAATCCTGCAACTTCAGGAGAACAAGGTGTCGGCGTTCTGGGAACGGGGGTCCCCAGACTTGCCTGCCTGCGGCCTGCGGCGTGGCTCAAAGGAGGCCCAGGAGAGCCCATCTTCATCGACGCAAGCTCAAGACCCTCGCGAGGGGCCAAGCCTCGCGGGGCGGACGACAAGGAGCTTCCTCAGGCACGGCCTCGTCAGGCCGCCTCATCAGGAGGCGGAGAGTTCAAGGTAGGGTACCTCGCGAGGTGCCCATGACGCAAGCCATGACGACCAAGGGCGCGGTCAGGCGCCAGCCATGGTGTCCTCCTTTCCTCTTTGGTGAAAAGGGAGCAAGCGCAGGCGAGAGCATCAAGCAAAGGCATCCATTTCGGTGCAACAAGACCAAGACCAGCCCAAAGGCTGGAAGGGAGTCATCATGGAGCCCAAGCAGGCATCATCACCAGAGCCTTTGGCAGGCGAGGACCAACTTTAGTCAGGATAAGTGTACCCGCTGTTCCCCTTCAAAATTGCCAATTGTTGGCGCCCTTCCCGCTCAATATTTGGGAAGAGGCCCAGGGCCTTTGCCTATAAATAGGGGTAGCCACACTCAGAGTAGAGAGGCATCTAGATCTGGCATCCAGAGAAAGACAGAGACCCGATCCTCAAGCTAGAGCGACGGAACCCCACCTAGCAGTTCATCACACCCACCAAGAACAGACCCTCGCGAGGCTGTTCTTCCCTGTATTGTTCCTCACCAGCCCCAGAGGCAATCTACCACACCACAAACTAGAGTAGGGTATTACACCACAATGGTGGCCCGAACTAGTATAAACCCTCTGTCTCTTGTGTTGTTCTGTTTAGTAGTTTAGGTCCCTGCGATTCGACGAGGTGCGAGACGGTGGAGGGTTGGATCTCCGTGCGCACCCCAGTGTTCAAACCTCAAGGGTCTGCCAGAACCCGAAATCCGACATTTGGCGCGCCAGGTAGGGGTGCGCCGGAATCCACCTTCTGCCACCTTGTGTCCCGTCGCATCGCCATCACCATGTCCGGCGACCAAGCGGGCAACTCAGATCCTTGGGCGGCATGGCCCGCCCGAGCTTCGCCTCGGGCGACCACGTGCCCCAGGCAGCTCGCGGTCCGCAGGGCGCTGCTAGCCGCGGGCGACGCGGACAGGCTTCAACGGCTCTCACGCCGCGGCAGGCGCGGTCGGCAGCAAGGGCCTCCAGTCACGCTGCGACCACATCACCGTACACCCGCCGGGAGCAGGCGAACTCGAGGGCCGCTCACAAGTGGCCCGAGAGCTGCCGCAGGTGCAGTGCCGGAGAGCTGCCACGACGTCCGGAGCGAGTGGCAGAGCACCTGGGCTTCGCCGCCTCGGGGGCTCACCCCTTCTGCACCCAGCTTCCATCTCAGGCCAAGGGCGGCCCGCAAGGGGGCTCCACGCGTGCCCGCGGGCTCCAAAGCTACTCCAACACCGGCGAAAGTTGTCGGCTTACAGGCGGGCGGGGTTGCCCCGCCCGCTGGAGAAGAAGGACTCGGCGTAACTCACGGCCCTGGTGGACCGCCGCCACCACTCCCCACGGTGGGCGCATCAAGCAGAGCAGCATGGCACGCTCAGCACTACGGCGTGGCCTTCGGGATGATGGCGCCAGAAGAATACGTGCCCCACATGATGGACCAAGGGCACCCGCATGAGGGAGAACAAGGCTCGCTCCTCAGCCCAAGCTGGGGGGATGAGACGCCAGAAGCCGAGCTCTTCCAGGAGCCTCGAGACGGTCCCACTGGTCATGCTGGGGGCGACGATTATCGGGTACCGCTACTTCCTCAAGAGCAAACATACGCTAACCATAGGTCGCATGAGGTACAGGTCGCCACGACGAGCGGCTGCCCCGCTCCCGCAGTCTCCTACCCCTCGGGAGGGGGGCGCAGAGGGCTGCCGGAGAGGGGCAGAGATCCGACATCACCACCGCGACGTTCGGAGCAAGGCGTTCTCAAGAGGTAGACCCTCTGCTGGGGAGGCGCCTCAGGGCCTGCCCCTGGCGGAGGACCCGTGGTCGTCGGGGGAACCGCTGGCGACCGCTCTACCCCATCGGCGGCGTCCTGGTTTCCGGTCGTCGTTGATGGCACTAGAGTGTGGCGCAAGGCGGGGCCCTCGTCTGGCGATATGAAGCAAGGCCGGTACCTGTGAAGAAGGCCCAGTGCCTGTGAAGCTCGCCGCCCCGTGACACTCTCACGTAATAATGAGTGGGGCTGTACACGCCCTGGAGTCTCAGGGGTGCCGGCCTCAGGCCCTGGGGCTCCCTCCCACGCCCAGTGGCAGCACTTAGCTCCGCGCTGGTGAGAAGACGTCCAAGACTAGACTAGGTACCGGACGCGGCTTTACTTCTGCTTTCTTCGCCTTTCCATTTGGTTGTCGCTTTCCCCCGCTGGATTTAAGTTGCATTTGAATTTGAGATTTGCGTGTGTTCGGGGAAGGGGTGTTTAGTCTCGTTCGAGCAAATCTCTCGCGTTTCAGTCACCACTCCGCCTCAGCTGCCTCCCCTCGCGAGCCCCTCACGAGCCGGCCCAGGCCTAGCTTGCGTGCAGCCCAGCCTGCCGCCGCCGCGTCCTCTCCGGAGGGTTTTTACTGCAGATCCCACAGATTCGATCAGGAGACACTCGGGTCACCACAGCCTCCCACAGGCTATCTCAGGGCTCGTACGAAACAAAGGTAAACCAGCCAACCAGCACGTCGCTTAGCCAACCACTTGGCGCGGGCGTATGGGCGATGTAACACCTGCTAACACGATGAACACAAGTTTTACATGAGGGGCTCCCCCTCCCAAAATGCTCTCACAGCCATCAGGCCAAAACCTGAGTTCTATTCATGCAGGGTAACGGAACAAGGAAAATACATAATCAGTCGGATAAATCCCCCAATGCATCCTCAGGAGCACCTCCCGAGCCGTTGCTGGCGTCGCTCGCCTCTCCGTTGCTGTCTGC
Organism: Aegilops bicornis; assembly: GCA_021605145.1. Lineage (NCBI taxonomy): Eukaryota > Viridiplantae > Streptophyta > Magnoliopsida > Poales > Poaceae > Aegilops > Aegilops bicornis. The sequence goes on from CM038672.1 coordinate 678,013,582, forward strand.
GTGGCCGTCGGCGGCGTCTGGGCCGTTCACCACGCCGCCCTCATCGGCGGCCATGACCACGCCGTCGTTGTTCGAAGCGAAGGCCCGGACGAGAGCATCCACATTGTCTTCCACCCAGTGCGCCAGGTCGTCCCGGACGGCCCGGGAATCGGGGCGATAGCTGCATCAAAGTCGAAGTGGGGGTCCATGTCACGGAGATGGCTGAAGACACGAGAAAAGGCGCCAAGCAGCACACGGCTCCTCTCCTCCACCAACCTATTGGCCCCGACCGACCGCGCCTCCAGCCGCCACCACGTCGGTGAAGAAATCAAGGTTGCCGGGCGTAGTTAACGCGTGCGGCTCGCCAACCGCCGCCTCGCAGATATTACCCAAGGCGTTGGCTCTTTCCGGGCGTGGCGAGCATGGGGACGTGCTCATGCTCCAGATTCGCCACGACGCATCTCGCGTCCGCATTACGGCGCGCGACGGCCTCGGCCTCCTCCACCCGTTGGCGAAGAAGGAGCGCCTCGGCCTGAGAGGTGGTTGACTCCCACTGCGCCACCTCGAGGGCGGCCCGAAGAGCATCGGCCCGCCGCGTCGCCTCCTCCAGCTTGGCCCTCAAGGCAGCAGTCCTGCCCTCAGTCTCGGCCTTGATCAACCCCAGCCTCTCCTCAAACTCGCGCTCGAGGTTCGAGCATGCCGTCGCCACTGGGCGTCCGACCTCCTCCAGGACGCGGGCTTCCGGTGCAGCGACTTCATCCTCTGCCCGCGTCGCCAAGCGCTCCCTCGTCTCCGAGCGCTCGAACTCGCTGTAGCGCGTTGGCGGCTTCAGCGCCAACGCCTCCTCACGCCACGGAGCTCCGGCTGGTCGCGGAGGCCACCTTCATCGACGCGAGGGCTGCCTCGCAGCTCCACTTGCTCTTGAATGAGTGACACCGGCCAGGAGTTCCCGTGCCCGCTCCTCCGCCGCCTCTCGCCGCTGTTAGCTTCCCGGGCCTCCTCGGCGGCCCGAGAACGAACCTCCCGAGAGGCTGCCAACGCCTTGGCCTCTTCATCATCAAGATCGCGGTGGCGGCGCAAGGGCGACAGCGCCCTCCAGCTCACGCCTCTCTGCGGCCAGCAGCCTCGGCCTCAAAGCGGCAGCGTCCTCGTCGGTGAGCTCTTCACCAAGAAGGCTCACCGCGTCAGCCGCCCTCCGAAGAAATCCTTGGCGAAGGGTGCGGCGCTCCCGGGCGCGCTCCTGCACGTCCTCCACACCATCAACCGCCCAAAGGGCGCCGGAGCCACGAATCAACACTCCCCTCCGGGGGGGCTGGGGCTGGCACCCTCGCTGACGGCCGGGCGCGCCGCCGAAGCCCGGCACAGCCAGCCCATCCCAGACGAGGCGCATGAAGCGCCTCAGCCAATCGCCGTCCACGATCAGAGAGAAGCCCACGGCAGGCTAGCTATGCCATGGGAAAGCTTCGCGAGGAAGGGTCGCGGGCGTTGAGGCCACGACAGCGCCTCGGGGCCGGTTCACCTCCCAGTCCGCCCTCACCACAAGGGCTCCGCTGCTTGGAGAACTCAAGGACGGGGAGGAGGCGGCCGGGGACGGCTCCTCACCCGTCTCCGTGAGCTCGGCAGAAGGGCCTGCAGGGCAAGGATCAGTACAAGCAGCAGAAGAATCAGGAGCTGGAGAAGGAGAAGGCTTACTCATCAGTGGCGAAGTACTTCCTATGCTTCAACAGGCGACAAGGGTAATCATCGCCCAGGGCCTCCCTTCTCTTCCGGAGGGCCTCGAAGTTCACGCGGAAAGGACCCCAGATTTGAGCGCAGGGGTCCGCCTGCGGCGAGGGAGAAGCATCAAGGCGACCTGCGTCAGGGGCGTCCGCCTAACGCGCGCTGCTGGTCGCCTCACCAAGAGAAGCAGCAGGGGCCTCGGGAGTTCCATCCGCAGGTGCTGCGGGCGGCTGCCTGCCGCCCTCACCCGCGGCGGCATGAGCCTCAGGAGCTGCTCCCTCATGAGCGTCGCCCGGTGCTGTCACCCCGGCGAGGGTCCCTTCGGCCTCTGGCGGCTCGTGCCTCCCTGCTCCGCCACTTGAGGAGGAGCCGCCTTGGCCGACTGGAAGGGCTGTCACCATCACTGGATTCTCGCGAGGCCCCTGGAGACCATCGGGGCGCGGCCCCCATTCATCGAAGATAGGCATCTGGTTCACAAAATCACCCTTGTTCTGGCATAGGTACAACAAGGCCCCGCCATGTCGGATGCCACCGGGGTTGGGGTCGCCGGTCAGGACCAGGAGCACTTTCCTCAGCGCTTCAGGCGTCAGGTCTTCTTCCTGAAGCCTCATACGATCACCAGGCCCGCTGAAGGCCCACATCCGGTGGGAATGGTGTTGGAGAGGAGCAACACGGCACATCGGGAACTCCTTCACCACCTTGGGCGCTATCACGCCAAGCTTTCTCAGGAACTCGAAGCGGTGCCAGACAAAATTGAGCCGAGGGCTTGAAAGCGTCTCCTGGCCCCAGCCTGAATTGGGGACAGCAGTCGAGGTTGGCTCCGATAGCAGGGGCTGGGCACCCCCACATCCACGTACAACCACCTCTCGCAGAACTCAGCCGTGGGCGGCGGCAGGCTGAAGTCAATCCCTGAGGCCGCTGTCTCAGGCGCAGCGACGAAGCTCACGCACGCCGAGCATTGGGTGGGGTCGACAAGCCGCAGAGAGAAGAAGTGGCGCACCAAGGCAACCGAAGGAAGGATGCACATCATTGCTTCGCAAACGAAGGCGAAGACCGAGAGGAGAGTGATGGACTCAGGACCCAGATGCATCATGTGGATCTGATAGTGGGAAAGCACGACATTGAAGAAACCAGAAAAGTGGGGGACCAGCCCCGCCCACAGGGCTTCAGCAAAATACCGGACCTCAGTGACTATCATGTCGATGGAGAAGTAGGACGCGGGCCAGGCCGTCGTCCTCCCGCATTCGTTGAATTTGGTGGCCAGAGCCGAACTAACCTTGCCCAAGCCCTATAGATTGAGTATGATCGACGGGTCGACGGTGGAGGCCGCCGGCGGCGGCGAGCGAGGCGGGGGCATAGGTTTCTTCCCTTTCCCCTTCTTCGTCGGAGCCATGGCGATTGAAAGGGGGGAGGGGAAGATTTGAGATTGGATTGGAAATGGAAGCTGGAGTTCGAGAGGGGGAAGGACAGGGACGCACGAGTAGCAGAGAGGGGAACGGATGTGTACAGCAGCATGTCCACCTAGCAAGGCACGAAATGAGGAGGCGTGGGGGAACAGTGTCGCCCATGTCCAATCAACCGCCACGCGGCGCCCAAGGCCGCAGGCTGTTAGGGCCCGTGACGCTTTGCACTTGCCCTTTCGCCTCTCTGCTCGGCCAAGTTCGGGCGCTCCAGGCCCGGGGCTCTTGATGGTGTTGCAGGAATGGGGGTCCCCAGACTTGCCTGCCTGCGGCCTACGGCGTGGCTCAAAGGAGGCCCAGGACAGCCCATCTTCATCAACGCAAGCTCAAGACCCTCGCGAGGGGCCAAGCCTCGCGGGGCGGACGACAAGGAGCTTCCTCAGGCACGGCCTCGTCAGGCCGGCTCATCAGGAGGCGGAGAGTTCAAGGTAGGGTACCTCGCGAGGTGCCCATGACGCAAGCCATGACGTCCAAGGGCGCCGAGGCGCCAGCCCGCTGGTGTCCTCCTTTCCTCTTTGGTGCAAAGGGAGCAAGTTGAGCGAGAGCATCAAGCAAAGGCATCCATTTCGGTGCAACAAGACCAAGACCAGCCCAACGGCTTGGAAGGGAGTCATCGTGGAGCCCAAGCAGGCGTCATCACGAGCCTTTGGCGGCGAGGACCAACTTTAGTCAGGATAAGTGTACCCGTTGTTCCCCTTCAAAATGGCCAATTGTTGGCGCCCTTCGCGCTCAATATTTGGGAAGAGGCCCAGGGCCTTTGCCTATAAATAGGGGTAGCCACACTCAGAGTAGAGAGGCATCTAGATCTGGCATCCAGAGAAAGACAGAGACCCAATCCTCAAGCTAGAGCGACGGAACCCCACCTAGCAGTTCATCACACCCACCAAGAATGCACCCTGAGGCTGTTCTTCCCTGTATTGTTCCTCACCAGCCCCAGAGGCAATCTACCACACCACAAACTAGAGTAGGGTATTACACCACAATGGTGGCCCGAACTAGTATAAACCCTGTGTCTCTTGTGCTGTTCTGTTTAGTAGTTTAGGTCCCTGCGATTCGGCGAGGTGCGAGACGGTGGAGGGTTGGATCTCCGCGCGCACCCCAGTGTTCGAACCTCAAGGGTCTGCCGGAACCCGAAATCCAACACAAGGCATAGCTCTGCCAGGAGCTCGACCTACTGAAGGAGGAGAACGCCGGCTGGAAGAAGCTGCATGATAATAGTAGTTCTCGATGAAGATGTTGCAGGCCCTCGTCATGGAACAGAAGGAGGAGTTGGCGAAGCTCCGCATCGAGCACCCAGCTGCTGTCAAGGTACGTAATGCGGCCGAGGAACAGATGATGAAGGCTCGCGTCGAGAAATCCCGCGTCATGGACACAATTATGAAGATGGCGGAGGAGATGCACAAGGAGATGGAGGTCGTGGAGGCGATGAAGAAGTAGTTACGACTCCGCGTCCAGCAACCCTTCATGTAGTGAGAGCAGCGCCCAAGACTTGTGTGTGAGTCTTCCTTCTTTTTTTGGGGTGATAATCCTCCTTCTTCTTTTGCTCCTGTGTTTCTTATTTTTCTTCGGGTGTTTCGCCGCATGTGTCACCTTCTCTGCGAGGCATGAATAGAACAATGCTAAAAATGAGATGACTAGCAAATTAGATCATTCTTTATCACCAATAGAACAATGCCTCTTGCTAGTAATATATAATAAGAGTAGAGAGTCGAGGATATGGCACTGGGCTGCGGTGTTTCGTGCTCCTCCGTCGTACTCCCGTGGAAAACTTGAGTATACCGCACGGTTCTTTGCTCCTCCTCAGGTCGTCGGCACATTTATACGAGCAGTCAAATCACAAGGCCCCGCCTTCCAGCAGTAATGAGCCGTCAAATCACAAAGGCCCTCGCCTCTCGTGAAAAGGACCAAGCTAGACTGCCCCGCCCTCTAGCCTTTTAAAAAATGTGTACATTTGTATAGTAGTAGTATCGATGGATTGCACCATGGAGCAAAACTAACAAGATGTAATTAAAGAAAAAAGGCGGTACATATAGAGTGTGCTCGTCGCCAAATTATGAATATACTATATGACACTACCCACTATGAAGGTACTAGTAACATAGACTAGTAACTAGTCTATGCTACTCTCCATGATGACCAGCCAACATCGAGGCGCGTAAACCAACGAGGGCATGGTTGTGTCTATACTTGGACAACTCACCCGACTACATGCACACCAGGCAGGCGAAGCTCGTGTCGTGTTGGGGCTGTGTGCGGCTCGCACATTAACCAAAACCTCGCGCCTCCATCTTAGCCTCCGTATCTTAAACTTCTCAATCTCAAGGCCAAGGAGCAACGCGAAACCTATGATAGAGCCAATCAGATGGTTGAGAACACTACAATTCATAGCTACATATACGTCTGTGAGAGAGGACGAGTGCATGCGTGCACCTCTTCTCAGAGTACAACTGTATGTGGGTGGCATCGACCTAGGGAATAGTGATGGTGCGTGCGAGAAGTCCCGAGAGATAGGTGTAATGCGTCTGGAAAAAAGACTAGTCTATAGCTCGCCACAAGGCTATTCCTGTCGAACACCAAGCATAAGATATGTATCCGACAGTGCCAGTTTTTGCACGTACACAACAATAGAAAAAGAACTAGTACCATGGCATATGCTACACCACGACCGAGAAAACGTGCCGACGTTACGCCATCCAGGAATAGTGCCGCACTTCAAAACTAGAACCGTCAATAAATTTTGAGCGCATCTCGTCACATTCCAAATTACTACTACTACCACGCTATATTTAATTGCAAACCTGTTCACATCGATCACAACCTAAACGGTTTCCCACTTAGGAGTGTATTAGTAGTACTTGTATATAAATACTACTATGCTAAGATGACTGCACATTCCTCCTCAACTCCTCATCCACAAAAAACAATCAAGTCAATCAAGCCATAGCCATCGTAGGTTCCGGGTCGAGAGATTTCCACCACGGAGAGGTGAGCATGGAAGAGGAAGCACGAGAGATGTCCCGCCTCGCCGCGAAAGCAGCCGACATGTCCAGCCGTGCAGCAGTAGCAGCACAGAGGTCCCGCTGTACTGCCGAAGCAGCACGGAGGTCCCGCCGCACCGTTGATGTAGCAGACTGGTCCGGCCATGTCGCGGAAGCAGCAGATATGTCCCGCCGAAGCAGCTGGGAGGTCCCGCCACACCGTGGCGGCCTGGGAAAATTTCTCACGGGCAGGCGAGGACTCTTACAGGCGTATGCATGCGATAGTCCATAGCCAGATGGATTAGATCTCCGGCTATGCGAGGATGCAGGACGAGGCTACCGGCGTCATCCGGCAACTAGGGGAGGGCAATGCGTAGCTCCGGGGCGAGCATGACCTGCTGAGGGCGAAGATCGCCAGAAGGGCGACGCAGGAGGAGGAGACCGCTGCCTTGTTGCAGAGGACGGGCGTCATCATCAAGAAACTTATGGACGAGAATGCCATGCTCCGCATCGAGCGGAACAGGCTGGTGGAGGAATCCATGGATGCTGCCAAGCAGCGTATTAAGGACATGAAACTGATGAAAGAGATCATCGCCCGCCACGAGAACTAGTCTCCACGACCTGCATCGCATAAAGAAAGTAGAGATCAGCGAGCCAGATCATTGTACGCGTCTTCCTTCATCTTTTTCCCTTGTGTATTTCGGGCGTAGCCGCTTGTGGCTTTTTTAATTATCTTCCTAATTATGTAAGACAATTATTATCCACTCTCGTCGTCCTTATATATATTCATTAGTCTTGCTATAGGTCGCAGTAGATGCTATATAGGTCCGTCGGATCTTACATCAAGATCCGTGCACAATTTTCTTTTCCGATTTTCTTTTTTCTCTTTTAAATCTCAGTTGAGTGAGACATTTCCACGCCATTAAACAGAGGCTCGGACGCCATTAATGGTACCTTGGGCCAGAGGTGGACGACAGATGGAGGTCAAAGGGCTCTCCTCCCGATATGCACGCGCAGGGGTCTGATCGCATGCCTCCCGTACTCAAATAGCTACCCTGCACGGCGCCTCCTAGCTAACAAAAAAAGGGGACGCGTGGTGGCACGTAAATGGTAAATAGAACACCCACGGTTTCAATAATACTTGTGTTTCCAATTGTAACGTGACAGCACTTGTTCCAAAATGACTTTGTTGATTGTTAATGTGTGCGCGCCGCAAATCGGACAACAAAATTACCACAACATGTTGGTGCCATGTCATGACACCAAGCCAAGTTTCATGATTTTCATGCGTGTTTCGGATTTACAGGATTTAAAAAACCAAGTTTCTCAATGTTTCTAGCCGAGCCATGATGCCCAGATGTTTGAATCTCATTCCCATTTCTGGCATGGGACCTAGAAATTTATCCGAGGACACACATGTTATTTTTCAACCAGCTTTGGTGCACTGGAGCATGTGCTTGTATTTAAAATTTGAATTATGCACACAAAGGTGACATGTTCCCTCTCAGAACCACGAGCCTTCTTGAGAGAAGCTCTGGTTTGCAAGAAACTTATACCAAAACTTGTTCCTATTGTGCAAATTTTTTTACCATAGCATGGTAGTACCATGACATGACACCATGCCAAGTTTCATGATTTTCAGGCATGTTTTGGATTCACAAGAATTTTAAAACCAAGCTTCTCAATGTTCTTGGCCGAAGCACGATGCCCAGATGTTTGAATTTCATTCCCATTTCTTGCTTGTAGATCAAATTTGAATTATGCACATTAAATGACCAGAAACTCAATTAATGTGTAAAAAAGGCCAAATGAACCAGAATAATTCCAAAATTTAACAGGGCACTCATATAGTTCTATGTTGCCTCTGTAAAGAAAATCTGGGGGGAGGCAGCGTATATTGTTTCACAAACAAAGGTATAAAGAAATAAATAAATTAGCATACCTATTTAATTCTTGGGTTCTTATTATTTATGCCACTAGTTGTGTATCACTACTCAGTTGTGCCATTAGAAGTTACAACTACTCAAAAAATGCCATCGATCCGTGAGATGCCTGCTCAAAATGCAATTAGATATCTAAAAAATGTCATCGTTAAGTTAGATGTTTGCTCAGAAATGCCATTAGACATTGTTATTTTCATGTCAAACCCGTTGACCATGTTACATGACAAAAATAAGCCGATTCTCACAATGATAAGTCAATGGTGTCCAGCACAACACACCCTCAAATAAAACTAAGCACCACGAATTCTTTGACAAAACTAAGCACCCTGAAATTCTTTGACAACTAAATTGTTGGCTATATGATGTTGGCCATATATATTGGTCGTATATAATGTCAAGAAACGAGTGGTAGTACTATACCAACTAAAAGATGAAAAGTATGAAATATAACAAGAAGAAACATAACATAGTTCTGCTGGGGGCTCAGCACAACACACCCCACAAATAAAAATAACCACACCAGAAAATAAACTGAGCAACTAATCCGGTAGAAACTGCATTAGAACCACCATGAGCAACGACACTGCCACCTTACTCGGAGTCCTCGTCCACGTCCTCGACTTCGTCCTTGTCCCTCTTCCTCTTGGGCGATACTTCTTTGCTTGAACCGTACGCTTGGCTCTTGCTCTTCATCCAACCCCTGTAGATATTGAAACAAAGGTAGCCATCCAATGCAGCGTAGTAGATGTGGTCTATATCTAGTACAGTCCACTGCCATGCATGATGAAACATGTGTGGAGGTTTCTTCAATTCACCGTACGAAGGATGAACCATGGCTCCTACCAGGGTCAGCATTGAAGGCTGATCAAGGGAGGGCACCGGCCCTTCCTTCTGGAGGTCGAAGGGGTCGCCTACAACGAGGCCTATCCGACCCAGGATTTCCTTGTAGTTCCTAAAGTCTACAGTAACGAATTTGACTCGGCCGCCCTTGGGGAACTTCTTAAATTCCTCGTACTCAACGTCGGCATGGCATATGTGGTAGACCAACCATAAGTCATGCATGCGAACCTGGATCGCGGCGGGCTTCTTCTTCTCTGTCTCCTTTAGTTTCTTCTCACTTCTCAGGACTGTGGTGTACTCAACATCTAGCCCAGTGACCCACTCATCATTTGAGTTTTCGAACATGCGTTTGAAGCGAGCAAGGCATTCCTTCACCGTTGCAGAAGAACGGGTGTAGATGACGTCGAACTCATCACTGGTGATGGTTCTAACCTTGTACTCACCGTCGATCATGGAGATTTGGGACGCCATGGATTTGGGAGGAGGTTTAGGATTAGTGGAACTGCCGTAATGTGAAAGGACGGGACGACTAGGAGCGGTTTATCGATTGTAAAAATGTCGAGTGGGGGCGTGCGAATGGTAGGGTAGTGGCTTGCCTGGTGGATAAATGGATTCATGCACAGTACTATGGGGGCCCAATTAGATGTCATGTCTACTCGACACCCAATTAAATGGCTTTCGATGTCATGTCAAGCGTCGGGAAAATTACAGGTGATACGAAGCTTTCCATTCTCCCATGATACGGGCTTCCGAGAGCCCTTGGATCTGAGATCGAACGGTTGCATGTCGTGATTCTAGACCTATGGGTGAATATCCTATCGTGGCAGATTATTCTGCAAATTTTCAGCAACTTAGCATGCGACCGTTCGATCTCAGATCCAAGGGCTGCCAGCAGCCCGTATCATGGTCGCGCCTACCACGACCGTCGCCTCGCTCGCGCGGTCGCGCCCTTGGAGATTTAACACGGTGTGTTAGGCTATCTGATGTTGGCATGTCATACATATTCATCACTTAGTCACTCATACAACAAGGTTAGCTATAAGGTTGGCTATAAGAGTATTTTTTGTTTACTTCTCTCTATCTCTTTCTTCGTAGTATTTATTGCATTTGCCAAGGAGTGACCTCTTCCAATGAAATGGTGCTTAGATGAGGTGCTATGGGCATTAAATGGCTTACCAACTCAAGTCCCCAATGCATAGGTGCTTAGTTTTTGTTGCTAAGTTTGCTTCATCTAGGTACAGCGCTTATCACCGTTTCTTCCTGGGGTCACCAAACTAGTCTCTCTCTTCTTAATTAACTTGCCACATCAGACTTTATGCCTATGTGGCAGGCTTAGCACCTGTAGAATCAAATACAATAGTGGGCTATAAGCCCGCTTTACATGGCATTTTTGCATATGTGGGGGAAAGAGGCAAGGAAAAAGTGGAGGAGTGCGCTCTCAAGCAAGAGCCATCCTCTACATCGTGGAGCATCGGGAGAGGCACCTGTATGGAGGTGGTCAGGAATCGGGAGACTCAAGCCGGTCGTAGCGCCGCAGTTAAAATGATAATGGCACGTCAAATCACCGGGCCCCACCTGTCCAGCAGTAACTCACTGTCAAATCACACAACCCTACGTTTGCAGCAGCCTACTCCCTCATCTTCTCGCGTCTCTGTCGAACCGACTAGGGGGAACTGCCCGCCTACCGCGTGGGAAAAGCCCCGCTCTCGACTTTTAAATAGTACAGTATACTAATTTTGTATCCATGGATTGCGCCATGGAGCAAAGCCTCAAGAAAACAGCGGTACACATGTACGGAGTATACAGCACGCCCGTCGCGTTCGCGTCGCACCCCAGACAATTGATCGGTCTGGCACGCCGCTCTCCGAATGGAACGCGCGTCATATTGCATTTGCACACACATGTGGGACCGCAATTGAGAACCGACCATAGGCACACTCCCCGGCCCCGCAAGTCGGGTGAGTTAATAGAAGTACATACGTTGGTACCTGGACTATCCCTGCAAGACATGGAAGATCAGTTCGTCCATGCATGTGACCAGACTCCAGCAGACACGCCTGGATTGGTTGTCGTCTACATATCGTGCAGGTTGTGTTGTACTGGGCTATAGTTCTGGTGAGAAATCTAATAAAAGGTTCCTTGTCATCTCGCAAAATTAGGTGTCATGTGCTTCGGATCACTGTGAGGGTTAAACAGCGACAACTGAGTTGGGCTAGTCATTGGGGGCACATGCACGAAGACAACTCGCCTGCCATCTATGTCAAGCCGACTATGTTAATTAGGACATCTATCTTCGGACCCCTTTGCTACGAGTTTATCTTTAATTTGAGCTTTTATCCTCGTCTAGTTTGTCCGTCAGGATTCATCTTGTCTCCTTTGGCAGTGAGGTTATGATTTCTTGTCATGTGGCATTTTTTCGTGTTATATGTTATAATCCGGTGCTACAGATCAAAATGACGACAACTGCGCCTCTGGGGCACGTGCATGAAGACTTGTCGACAGTCATTACCGAGGTCAAGCCGGCTCCGGCAGGTAGACAAAAGAAAACTAGTACTCCACTATATAGGCAGGAGCCTCCGCGCTTGCTTGCTAGTGTTGCTCTCTTCACACTGTCTCGTCCTCTCCAGATCTAAACACGACAGTGGTGGCCACACTCTCTCTACTCACCACTGGTCACAGACCCAACCGGATCCTCTCCGCCGGGGAACGTGAGTAGGTGCAACGTTCACGCGGTCGCCCTCGGCGATGGCTCTTACCCACTGCCGGCGCGTCCCGATCAGCGTGCCTTGCCGTTCTCTCCCAAGCATCGCTGGCGAGGGAGGGCCTCCCACCCCTTCTTCCTCGCTGCCGTAGTGTGGGCAGATCCGGCCTCCCGCCGCCCACCTAGCGACATCCTGGCGACCCTTAAGTATAACTTCCTTCGAAACCGGCCTTGCTCTACTTCCCGAGCTCCTTACATCGCTACATTTGTATCTTTTACTATTTCTCAGCCCCCCTCGCGTAGATAGGATTGATCGGCTGTTCGAAAACCACCTAGTTTTTTACTATTAAGAGGTAAAACTAGTTCATGCACTCGAATCTAGTAGTACTTGGTTCAAACAAGGAAGAAAGGGGGTGGGGGTGGAGGAAGATTTGTTACCTGAATCTAGGACTTGGTCGAAAGAGGAAATAATGAGGGCAAAAAGTAGCAGAGACAGGCTATCCAACTGCTCTCTAGGTCTAATAAGGAAATAAAGGGAACACGGTACAAACTCAATACAAACCTAATCTATTGGTTGAAAAACGAAAGAAAGTGGGAACTAGGGGACAAGTCAACAAAGTAAGTCCAACACTAGATTTGCTAGCCTCACACAGTATAAGGTGGCTATATACCGAACAAAAATGGGACCAACCCAGATATCCTCTTCTGATGTTTGTTGCCCGAGCAGCTCTTATGTCATGCCCTTTGGTAAAATGCAGCGATCGCACTATTAAAAGTAAGGACATGTTAAACCAATGTTGTTTTCAATGTAATGCCTCCAGTAATATGAATCAATGGCACTTTTGTCATCTCCTGCTCAATTTCCCATTAAGATAAGTTGCTTCTTTTCGTTAGAGATGCAACTGTCCTGGTCCGCCTACTCTCCAGGAGCTTCACGACCAACCTTCTTGTTGCTCAATTTTATTGCAACTAATGAAGAAGAAGCTCTATGGGTTTCGTTTTCTGATGGAAATGGAACCGGGGCTGGAGCCCTTTTCTTAAAAGAAGAAGAAGAAGAGGCTGCTAGCTCATGGGACATTGCTTCATTTTAGGTGAACTGCACCAAAAGGTCCCATGAAATGAATCATCCATGTTGGTGACTGGTGTCATCCCTTCTACGATGGCGTTGACTGCAGATATGGTTCCCATCACGAGGTATGTTCCTTTTTGGTCTGACCGTTTGCCAAAGATCATGCATGTTGATCCTGCTCTTGTGCTACTGTTTTGGCACTGCCATGATAAAGCAGTAATGTTATTATTTTGCACCTTAATCTAGTGGCACTATTAATTTGAGGCAATGTTTTGGCACCGCTAGTGCCAATTTTTTTATATATATCAAAAGAGGGGGTTCCCTCCGATTTCATTGAAGAAACCCAACCATAGAGAACCATTATCCGACAACATCTCAGTGTAAACGGGTAGTTATGCAACTACTACTAGAACGGACTGAGTACTAGCAGGAGACAAGTTCGCCACATAAGCTAGGCAGGTAGGGGACGCAGCACCAGCTCGACCAAGTTTGGATTACAACCCAAATGCTACCACAGAAACATCAGGGGGAAGATAGGGACTGAAAGAGCCAGCTTCAGCATCCCAGTCTAAGCACCCCCGGCCTTCATCCTTGCGATGCACGGTGCACCTCATTTGCCACCTGTTCGACCCTAGTGTCACTGATAAAATGAAGTAATAATACAGTTAAATAGAGCGAGTGTCCTCTCTATCATTTTATTTTTAATGTAGATAAAGAAAGTGCCTCTCTTTGTTAATGTATGTTTCATCAACTAGTCCCATTGTTAATGTTTAAGCGTTTCTGCAAACTGGGGTGCTTAATTTTAGTTGATCTACACAAAAATAGAGATTTGAATGTCTCAAGGCCCCTCCTTGTACTACCGCTGTACACTGATGTTCATCACTGGCAGAAGGTGTATCGGGGAGACTTGGGTCGATTTCCAGTATGATGTAATATTTTCTTCTGTTTATTAGTGTATGTTTGATCAACTAGTGCCACTATAATGTAATCATTCCTTTTCATTATCTGTGCAAACAGGGTTATTCAGCTGCATTTTGGTGGAACTGCACAAATGTACGGATGGAACCGGCATATATGCAGAGTGTGAGGTGCCAAGTAAAGATTACCGACACCAACCCTGCTCCATCTAAGCATTGTCATCGACCACCATCAGTGGGATGTGTGGCGCTCACTGTGGACGGATCTTTCTCGACAGCAAATCCTCTAACCAAATACTAGTAGCTTAGACTTAAAAAATTACTAGTAGCTTAGACTTAAAAAATTACTAGTAGCTTATATTGGCAGTTTTCGAGGGGTGTACTCTTTTCTGAAAGAAGCACCAATCTATTTTTCTTTACTTGTACACAGTGTCACAACTTTGACCCAAAGGTCAAGAGCTATTTTAAGGTGATTGGCATAATACTCGGAGACTGATTGTAAGCATGATTTTTATTAGTTGTCACACAAATTGTAAGCATGAGCAGATGGAAGATTAGGTTAGTGTGAAGCTTACCTTAAACCCTACCGACGCCGTTGAAATGAGGCGAGCGTCGAGGGAACCGTGGAGAACGGCGGAGAAGCGACGTCGCGCCATCCAACCTCCTCTTGCGGTGGGAGAACGAATACTCCCGTGGCTCCGGCTGGCTCTGCACCCTCACGAACGGCACACCGTACTCGATCGATTTGTTATCCTCTGGGTGCTCGACCGTCGACCTATACGCCCACCACCTCCGTCTGACTTTTGCCTCGGGCGAATCTGTCTGCTCCATCACCCAGAGGAGATACTTGATGAACTCGAAGGACTGCGGTGTGACTGCCGCCGAGGAGTACATTGCCACCCTCGTTGCCGTCGTCTCGCTCTTCCGCATACATTGCCACATGGCCCTCACCGTCCTCGAAATCTCCCACTCATTGTCAAACCAAGTAAGGATCTCCTTCAACCTAGCTAACTTTGCCTGGTCGCCACCGGCGATCTTCCTGATTCGCTGCTGCATCCCCTCCATAGATGTCCTTCTGAGTGGTCCGGTGCTAGCTTTGGAAGATGGGAGGAGAGACGGTGGTCTTGCAATAGAGAAGAGTGGGAGGCGAGACGGTGGTTTTGGAATGGAGATGATGGAGAGGAGAGGGGGTGGTATTGAAACGGAGAAGAGGGAGAGGCGAGACGGTGGTTTTGGAATGGAGATGATGGAGAGGAGAGGTTCCCCTGCCTTTCGGTTGCTGACAGGTGGGCCCCGCACTTGGTGGGACCCATGTGTCAGTGTCTCAGTGGCAGGATGGGCTACGTCAGGGGATCCTCGTCCGAGGAGAGAGTAGGTGGTTTTGCAATGGAGAAGAGGGAGAGGCGAGACGGTGGTTTTGGTATGGAGATGATGGAGAGGAGAGGAGGTGGTTTTGCAATGGAGAAGAAGGAGAGGAGCGTGTGGGAGTACACAGAGTTGCTCCTCTGGGCCATGGAGCAAACAGATTCACCGAATACAATTGTGAGGGAGCGGTGGTGGGAGTATCGATCCCAGATGGAGCATCCACCAGAGATTGAAGGATCGAGCATCTACTGGGTGCCGTTTGTGTGGGTGTCGTGCCAGAGCGAGCCGGTGGAGTCTTCGTCGACCGAACCCAACTGAAACAGGAGAAAAACAGTTGGCCCGGCGACGCTTCCCTGCCATCCTCTCCCTCGCCGCTCACATCGTCTCACGGGGCGGCTGTCTGCCGTCGAGGAATAGGATGGATTGCCCCCCAGACCAACAGTCGGGCAAGTTGTGAATTGTCAGGAGGAGCTTAGGGTTGTTAGTATTTGCAGGTTGTGAATTGTGTTTTGTGTTGTGTATTTTGAGAGTACTTTCATATATGAATGTCTTTTGAATTTGAGATTTGCAGTATTGAGCATATGAAGTATTTTATGAATTCTAGAGATCTATTTTTAGCACTTAAAAAAATGTAGTTTCATAGGAGTATAAAAGTGCAGACAATGTGATTATCTCAAGTTTCAGTTTCATATAAGAAACTAAAATTTCAGTTTAAGATAAGAAGCGCAACTTTTAGAGACGAGCATTTATATTAACACGGCCTTTTCAAACAGTGTTAACATCATCTTTGGAAGTTTTATTTATGGGCTAAATCGGAACTAGCAGCGATTAACATCATGCTGATCAACATTCATGCATAGCACATCTTCATATGATGCACAGTCAAAAAGATATGCTATTTTCAAGATGCCCACACAATGTCGAGTGTGCGAAAAACAGAGAAAACGAGGGACGAAGTTTTGGCAAGTGTTGGAAGTGGTGTGCGTAGATGAAAATTGGGACCCACATGTCAATAAATGTAGAAGCAAAAATTTTGGAGATGTTTTCTCTGCACAGGTGGAATCAAACCCGGGCGGAACAGCTGTCGGGTAGTGTCACTCGGCCACTAGGCTAGTTCAGTTGTTTCATTACTAAGAGCATCTCCAGCCGTTGGCCCCCCAAGGGGCGCCTAAAATCGCCGCCTGGGGGTGAGCCGGCGCAAAAATTGGGCCTTGGGGCGAGTTGGTCCCGAGCCGCCGGCCCCAGGGCCGCCCCCAGGCGCGTTTAAAATAAAAGATGTATAGCAAATTTCGGCATAGTTCGGCGAAGTTCGGCTAAACACAATAAATTTCGGCCAACTTGAGCATATATTTCGACAAAGTTCGTGGATTTTCATTACATAGCACATATATAAACTAATCTAAAAAAGAAACTGGCTGATGTCGCCGCCATCACCGCCATCCTCATCACTACCGTCGTTGTTTTCGGCCTTCTCCTCCTTGACGCGGGCGCCCCTGCTGGACCCGGCGTCGCCATGGCGGACTGGTGGCGGTGCGTCGTCGTCGTCGCTGTCGTAGATGACGATGACTCCGCCTTCGTCGCGGCCGCGTCGGCGCTCCGCGAAGCGGAGCAGGGCGGCGCACTGGCGCTCCTTCGCCTTCTCCAGACGCTCCTTGTCCATCGCTATGGAGTCCCTGCGCGCCCATTCCAGGGCCGCGTCGTCATCGTCGAGCTCCGTCTTCACCGGCGCGGCCGGCTCCTTCTCCACCGGTGCGAGCCCCGGCTCCGTCTTCACCGGCGCGGCCGGCTCCTTCTCCACCGGTGCGAGCCCCGGCTCCGTCTTCACCGGCGCGAGCCCCGGCTCCGTCTTTGGCTTGACGAAGCGCGGAGGAGGAGCCGATGAGGAGGCGCGCCGGCCACCCTCGTTGATGACAATGCCGGCGCTGCGAGTGCGCCGGCCGAGCAGCGTCTCCGCCGCGGGCTCGGCCTTGACGCCGAGCAGGGCCGGAGTACCGGAGGAGTGCGAGGAAGATCACGAGGAGGAAGAAGAAGAGGAGGACCCGAACCTCCTTGGTGCCCATGGCGCGGCGCGTCGGTGGTGCACCGGGGCGGCCACCCTCGCCGGGGGGTACGCCAACGGCGGGTCGTTGCCACCCTTGAGGTACGTCAGCACGCCCTCGAGTGTGCGGAAGGGGACGCCCCACCACAAGTGGCTCCCCTCGCTGTTCTTCAGGCCACCGACTACCGGCGCGCCGTTGGTGGACGCCAACCGCTGCTGCCAGCGGCGCTCGAAGTACGCCGCCCAAGCTGCTTGGTTGTCGGCGGCGTACTGGGGGAGGGAGAGCTGGGCGTCGGTGAGGGAGGCACGGACGACCTCGACCTCCTCGGCGAAGTATTTGGGCTTGGCCACGGCATCAGGCAGCGGGGGAATGGGCACCCCCTCCCCCCGTTGCTGAGCTTCCAGCCCGTCGGCCCGGCGCGCATGTCTGGCGACGCCGGGATGTTCGCCTGAAACGAAGCAGGACTCTGTTCGCAGAGCGAGCAGCGGTCAGCCGTTGGCCGCCTGCGTCTCGGGCAGCTCTTCCATCAGGAGTGGGGGTGAGAGGGAAAGGGAGGGGTTGGGCGGCTGCGCTCGGGAGAGGTAGAGGGAGAGGGAGGGGCTGGGCGGCGCCGAGGGGCGGGGCTGGTGTGGGATGGTATGGGCACAGGCGAGTGAGGCCACCGGCTATATAGCCGCACCGTGCTCGTGTGTACGCGTGCTAGGGAGGAGAGGCGTCGGCGCACCATCCCGTTACGCGTTACCCGTGAGGAATCAATGGCAAGGCTGACCGGCCGAGGCCGTTGGGGGAAGATGAGGCTCCGTTTCGCTGACGCGGCTGGCCTGTGGCTTTTTCGCGCCAAAACAGCTCGCCCCGGCGCCCCCGGGCACCTCCCAGCGCGTCGGGTTTGGCCTGGGTCCGCCGGCGCTGTTTCCGGCCCAGGCCGGCGAAAATCGGGCTCCTGGGGGTGCGACTGGGCCGTTTTTTCGGCGCCGGCGCGAAAAAATCGCCTGGGGAGGCCTTCCTGGGGGCGCGGCTGGAGATGCTCTAATAAGGCACTTCCTCAGGTGGTCGGTTCTCCTCCTGCGCCTTTGTGCGCTCGCCGCGACGCCGCTATCTGCCGTTGTGAACATGCTCAAAAAACGAGAGGAATCTGGAGAGGACTATACATCGAGAGGTGGATAGTCGGGACCCACCAGGTCTATGGTTGTACGCAAGCAAGTGCCTCATCAAAAAAATACTTCCTCCTAATGCTATACTGATGTTGGGGCCCACGGGTTTGTCAACATAGTTACATTTTTTTAGGTGCTTCAACGTAGTTACTATAGGATATAAATTCACAATGAAGCCGGGGAGCTGACAGGTATCATTTATTATCACTGGGGCAGCAAGTATCATCTGGGTTTTGGGCTGCCCCGTCTAGGCTTTGTTTTTTAACATGCGTAGCCAACGACCTCGGATGGGAGGTCCGTAGGCCTGTTTGTATTTTCTTGAGGGCCGTCATGTATCGACCGGCCTATGGACCTCCCATCCGAGGTTTTATTTTTCCTGAAACATCGGCAGCCCAATTTATGTATTTTTTTTGAAGAAAACGCAGAGGCTTGTTCTATTTTTCTATATAAGAATAGGAACTCCTGGTCCGACTTATGTTTCCCTTCTAACTATATTATATATATTTAAATTATTTTATATGTTATTATATATTATTGTTATTGTCATCATATATTTAACACATACTTACGTATGTAAGAAAACAATATCCCACATCTTATTAACTTATAAAAATAATTTCTTAACAATAAAATCCTTGATTTTTTGTAGCGAAAATCCTGGTGATTGTGTACAAAAGCTTGGTAAGATTTAAGGACCAATGTAATAATAAATCACTTATTGTGTAAATATATATATATATATATATATATATATATATATATATAACAAAATTCTTAGCCCCTGTTTATTTTTTGATAACATTGTTGCGCCCACCCCAACATTATATATAGAATAAGCCCAGCAAAATCGTGTATTTCGAGAAAGTGCAAATGGCCTGTAATTTTTTAGCAAAAACATAAATGGGCCGCATGGACGCTACATTATTTGTTCACCCAGCCCAGCCCAGCCTCGCCGTCGTCCACCACCT
The DNA here is from genome assembly GCA_021605145.1 of Aegilops bicornis. Lineage (NCBI taxonomy): Eukaryota > Viridiplantae > Streptophyta > Magnoliopsida > Poales > Poaceae > Aegilops > Aegilops bicornis. Next base: position 678,032,711 of record CM038672.1, read on the forward strand.
TGGATGCGCTCGGCGCGGAGTGGTCAACATGGTCAACGAACGACATCATCGGAAGTAGACTGTGCGTGGAGAGGCTGACGGCTGGGTCCATGGCCGCACGCAAGGAAGTGCATCCTTATTACGTGCAAAATAATGATTCCTCTACCTGACAGCTGGGACCCACCGGAAGGGCCTCTGTACTTCGCGAAAAACGTTCCCACCACTGTCAGGTCGGACCCACCAGCTATATTTTTGCACGCAAGGAAGTGCCTCCTTATTACGCACAAAAAAATGAATACCCCCTGCTAGCTGGAACCCACAATAGTGGGAGGCTGACTTGTGGGCTAACTAAGTTGACGGGGACGGAGGTCTTTGTCAACTTAGTCAATATGAACGATTCTAGCTCCAGTGACCGTATGATGTCCATCCAACGGCCGTAGTGCTTCTTCAACCTCTGGTCTTCTTGCTCCAGCCGCCCAAAGCAGCGCCGGTCATGCCTCGTGCTCCAGCCTCCCATGCCGGCTGTGATGCCGCGGAGGCCTCACCGCCCCCTACTACTCCCACCGCTGGCCAGGCCATCCCTCTACTCACTCACACCACCTGTTATTCTACGGCGACGGCAGTCTCACACCGCAGCGAACTAGTGAACCCTCATACTCCTCTAAGCGTGGGCATCCACTGCCGCGTCTTCCCTGGCTCCATGTAGTCCCGTTCTAGGCCTCGCTGTTGTCCACCGCCCTGGTGCTCTCGGCACGGCGCGGTCAACGTGGTCAAGGAACGACTTCCATCGGACGTGGACTATACGTGGAGAGGCTGACAGCTGGGTCCATCGCCGCAACAAGGAAGTGCCTCCTTATTACGTGGAAAATAATGATTCATCCACCTGACATCAGGGACCCAACGGAGGGGCAACCGTATTCGCAAAAAAAAAAAGTTCCCCCCTGACTGCTGGGACCTACCAGCGACATCTTCGCACGCAAGGAAGTGCGTCCGGGCAAAAAACGATTAAGCCCCGATTGCTGGGACCCACCAGCTACATCTTCACGCAAGGAAGTTCTGACGGTCGGGACCCACCTGGTCGAAGCGTGCGTGGCGTTGTCATTCTGGTCGCGACGAATGCGTACATCTTGGTCGATGTAGAGGCGCCGCGTGTCGTAGAAGAGGTGCGACGCAGCATGTGCACGCACGTCTGGCGGCGAGGTGCAAGAAAGTATATATGGCCACGTACGTACATACAGGCGGGGTCTCGAACGCCTACTCGCGCGTACGTACGGCCAGGGCTCGTGTACATGGCTGGGTTGGAAAGGAGAAACAGCATCGTCATCGTGTTCATGGGGAGCCAACCGGCTGGGTCGAAACGGAATGCTTCCTCGTGTTCATCGGGAGGGCTTGGACGGAACAGCCGATGGAAAGAAGGCCTGGTATCGGTGTCAAAATCGGCGGATCTCGGGTAGGGGGTCCCGAACTATGCGTCTAGGCGGATGGTAACAGGAGACAAGGGACACGATGTTTTTACCCAGGTTCGGGCCCTCTCGATGGAGGTAATACCCTACTCCTACTTGATTAATATTGATGATATGGGTAGTACAAGAGTAGATCTACCACGAGATCAAGGAGGCTAAACCCTAGAAGCTAGCCTATGGTATGATTGTTGTTCGTCCCACGGACTAAAACCCTCCGGTTTATATAGACACCGGATAGGTTAGGGTTACACAGTCGATTACAATGGTAGGAGATCTACATATCCGTATCGCCAAGCTTGCCTTCCACGCCAAGGAAAGTCCCATCCAGACACGGGACGAAGTCTTCAATCTTGTATCTTCATAGTCTTGGAGTCCGGCCGTGATGATAGTCCGGCTATCCGGACACTCCCTAATCCGGGACTCCCTTAGTAGCCCCCGAACCAGGCTTCAACGACGATGAGTCCGGCGCATTGATTGTCTTCGACATTGCGAGGCGGGTTCTTCTCCAAATTCCATATACTTGTCGAATAGTGTCCGGCTTCTGATAAATGCGGCGCTCCTCGGCTTCTACGCCCAATAATGGCCATCTTCCATGTGTTTGAGTGAAAATGAAAAGCCAGGGTATTTTTACAATTACCCCCCTAGCCACGCAAATGAGCCGCTTATAAAAGGGGCAAGGATCTAGATCTGAGTCACACCAGCCAGGAAATTGGGAGAGATGCTCAGTCCCGCATAGCGAGCTAGTTATACTCCAAGCCAAGGGATTTCTCCCCCCGGCCTTCATGGTTCCGGTTCGTGCCGGACTTGCCACCTACAAGGGTGGAAAGCAAGCGGAGAGCGTCCCCGATCCCTCTAAAGGAGAGCGGGTGTGCTTCATCTCTTATCTAGTAAGAGGACTCGGATTTCCAATCCATCCGTTTCTCCGGGGGCTCTTGGAGTTCTACGGCCTCCAATTGCACCATCTTACTCCTGCCTCCATCTTGCACATCGCGGGATTCGTGGCCCTTTGCGAACTGTTCCTGGGCGTCGAGGCTCATTTATGGTTGTGGAAGAGAATATTCTACCTAGTACCCCGTTCTCATGAGGGGTCAATATATCAAGTGGGCGGAGCCGAGCTATGGCGCATCACCGGGACCGGATACCTATCCGGAACCCCAAAGAAGGCGTCCGAAGACTGGCATTCGGAATGGTTTTACATGGAGGACGTCCCGCTGCCGGATCCTGTTCGGATCGTCCTTCCAGAGTTCAGCAATGATCCTCTGAAGAAGCGCCTAAGCTGGCGCCCTCGGAGCCCCCGGAAAGAAGATGACCGGGATGTCCGTTATTTGATGAGCCGAATAGGGTTATTGGCTCATGCCGGATTGACCATGACAGGAGTCATGGCAATCTGCATTATGAGGCGAGTGCAGCCGCTCCAATCTGAGGCCACCCATGTGGGACTTCAACGGGAGGACGATGCCACCCGCCATGGCCGCAAAGGGCGAGGATCGGTCACCGAACTGGTGAAGATCTTATGCGCCATGTATAAAGGGGAAGAGGAGGATTTCCTCCATGTCAATCCACTGAAGGAGTTTTCTTCGAATAATCCTCGAAGTTGGGTAAGCAAACATCTTTGTGACCTGTCCGATCCATGTTCCCATGATTAAATATCTCATTTCGTGGTTTCTGAGAGGCTGCGCCGGATATGGAGAAGATACAGCCCGCCCCACAACCCGAGGATCCGAACGGTCCCTCGATCCGACCTCGAAGAGGATCCGGATATAAAGGTGGAGTTGATCGACGGGTATTCCACCAACTTAGCATTGACAATGCGTTGGTTGCCATTACGGTGATTACCGGAATACTTCCAGCCTCACTGTAAATGAGACCGAGATCCCAAAACCTGATAACGACCCATCCATGCTTATTTTTATCACCGTATACCAATGGTGCTTGAGGGGTACCTTGAGGCAGGGAACCGAGCTCAGCGGCTGGCCAACAAAGGGCAGGCGGCCTTGAGTTAAAAAGAAGTGCGGTCCGGATCGAAACTCCGCCGCAATGGTATGGCATGTCACCATACTTCCCAGGATTGATTCCTGGAAGGCGTACTAACGCTGATGCTCTTTTCAGGAATAAGAGCGCTCGCCGGACTGAGTCCGGAGAGGTTGCCGACCGAACCTTCACCGGACAAGCTTCAAAGCCGGGTCCGGAGGATGAGGCGAGCACGAGACGTGCGTCGGATGCTCCTCCGACAGAGGATGCCGACAGGTTGTCCGCCACCTACTCGGAGGTGGAGAGCGCCTTGAATCACAGGCGCCACGGACAAGATGCCGTGGCGCATGTTTCTCCCAAGAGGCCTTGAATGCCTTTGATTCGGAGATGCGCACCTCCGTGCCGCTCAAGATGGTCTAGCGTGAGCCACGGAGCAGTATGTGAAGGACATACTGGGTAAGGAAATTTGTGATTATATATGCGGTGGCCCCGAGACTTAAAATAGTTAGAATAACTGATTTAAGGATCATTTGTTATGTAGGATCTTCTGAGAAAAAAGAATACCCGACTGTCCCGGGGAAATTTGGAAGAGTGCAGGCCCAACTTGAGGCTGCACTAGCCGCTGAGGGAGCAACAGAGACCCCTCTGGTAATATACGCTTGAAGATAAATAATTTATGAAGTGCGGCGGGTGTGTAAATCGACAAAAACATTGCAGATGGCACGGACTAGATCCGGACAAGCAACAACTCTTACGCCATGATTAAAGGCGGCGAGAGCGTGCTTACGAGGTGCGGCGGGAGAAGAATAACCTCCAAGATGCCAACACCAAGCTGGGTGAGGAACTAAAGGATGTTCGTGCCCGATTATCGACTCTGTAAAGGAGAATCGGCAACCCGTCGCAGCATTTTCAAGAAGTGCTTGAGCGAACTTTGAAAGAGTTCGGCGAGGAAGGCGACTAACATAAACATGTATGTAGGTTTGCTCACAGGTCGCCCCGAGGAGGAGATGCCCAATTCTTGGTGATCTTCTTCCCGAATCTGCTACTGCACGAACGAGTCCGGCAGGTGATGAAAAGCATTGGCCAGGCCTTGTGGCCATCTATCTCCCTGCCCGAAGGCATTGGGGAGCTGGCAGAGCGGCTTCAAGGAGCACAGCGTCGCTTCCGGCTGTGGAAGATATCGGCCTGCCGTCAAGGCGCTAGGCGAGGCCTGGGCCATGGTAAAGACGCGGTACACGAAGGCTGACCCAAACCACATGGCCGAGGTCGGACCTGTGGGGCCGGATGGGATGGAGATCCCTGTAAGCTTAGTATATGGCCAAGTAGAATTGGCCGCCAAGTATTCAGCAAGATTGTAAATTAGATAGCCTATTAGATGGCATTGAGGAGGAATACAATGAGTCGAGTTGACTATGTAAAAATATGACATGAAAAAATGTCTTCTAGCCGGATTGTAGATCGTTTGTCATAGCGGACCTTTTAAGCCCGACCTCCGGACCCAATAGTCCGGAGTGTGTCCGAATACCTTCGTGGTTATATAAGAACCGTGGTATGCATGGAGACAAGGCGTAGGGGTCATTGTTGCTGTATGTCAGACAAGTGCCCAACTAGTTATGTTATATTACATGGGTAGTAAGAAACATCTTCGGGGAGAATAGTTCCGTTAAGGGTTCCTTCATTTGGGATGCATGCCCTAAAGTGCATGTCAAAGCTGCTATAAAAGCAGAAAATCATCTGGGGGCAGATGGGTAAATAGTTAAAAATCATCTTTCAGTTCAACGACCGAATATTCCCTTAAGAACGCTAGCTTTCGGCTTCACCCAGTCTGAGGTACACATTCGGCTGACCCGGCAGTAACAATCGCAGAGGTGCTCTCTTTACCACCTAGCCGAACAATCGGGAACGTAGGGGTAAGCACAGGAGCCAGGCAACCTAGCTTGGCCAAAACTTAAGTCATATTGATGCATATAATGGTGAATAAAAGGTAGATGTGGAAGTTTAACGCATGTGTTGGGCATGAAAGCCCGTATAAATAAGCTTTTGTTAAAGAAGCCCCCAGGTATAATGAGCGCGGACAGCGCGTCAAGTGTGTGCGATAAAAGCGCAAACGAGCCTCTAGAGGCTACAAGAAGAAGAAGGAGGAAGAAGAGAAATAAAAGACAGCAAAAAGCAAAAAATAAAAATGCGGACGGAGGAAGGAGACGAACTTGGAGTCCGGCACTTAGGCGTAGAATCTTCGTGGGCGGGCTCACGTTCCATGGGTTCGGCTCGAGTCGATTATCCGATGCGTTTGTGAGACGGTATACCCGCCGGTCGGGACCTGGTCGATGATGAAGGACCTTCCCATTTGGGCTTGAGTTTGTCCTTTTTCTTGTCCGTGAGCGTAGAACTAGTTCGCCAACGTTATAAGCTTTGGCCCGTACTTCCCTGCTTTGATATCTTCGAGCCTGCTGTTGATAGAATGCGGAATGAGCTTTTGCCACGTCGCGCTCCTCCTCCAATGCGTCCAAACTGTCCTGCCGATCAAGCTCGGCTTCTCTTTCTTCGTACATGCGCACGCGAGGTGAGTCATGGATTATGTCGGAGGGCAAGACTGCCTCTGCGCCGTACACCATCAAGAATGGTGTGAAGCCGGTAGTACGATTCGGCGTGGTCCGCAGCCCCCAGAGTACGGAGTCGAGCTCCTCAACCCAGTGCATGTTAGATTCCTTGAGGGGCCGCACTAGTCTGGGTTTAATGCCGCTCATGATTAGACAATTTGCCCGTTCGACTTGGCCGTTGGTTTGAGGGTGATAGACTGAGGCGTAATCGAGCTTGATGCCCATGTTTTTGCACCATGATTTGACCTCATCGGCCGTGAAGTTGGTGCCATTATCAGTGATGATCTTGTGGGGACACCGTAACGATTGCACTACCCCTGATATGAAGTCTATCACTGGTCCGGATTCGGCCGTTTTAACAGGCTTGGCCTCTATCCATTTGGTGAATTTGTCCACCATGACCAATAGGTATTTTTTCATGTGGGTTCCTCCCTTGAGGGGTCCAACCATGTCAAGCCCCGAGACCGCGAACGGCTAGGTGATGGGTATAGTTTTAAGGGTGGTGGGTGGCATGTGGCTTTGGTTAGCAAAAATCTGGCAACCGACGCATCGTTGGACTAAGTCCTGCGCATCTGCCCGGGCCGTCGGCCAATAAAATCCTGTACGGAAGGCCTTGCCTACAAGGGCCCGGGCTGCGGCGTGGTGCCCACCCAGTCCGGCATGAATTTCAGCCAGGAGGTTTCGCCCTTCCTCTTCGGAGATACACCTTTGAAGGACTCCGGTGGTGCTTTTCTTATAAAGCTCTTCCTCATGGACTTTATAGGCTTTAGAGCGCCGTACTATGCAGCGAGCCTCATTTTGGTCTTCGGGGAGTTCCTGCCTAGTTAGGTAGGCTAGGAATGGTTCCGTCCACGGGCGATAACCGCCATTATTTCGTGAGCAGAGGGTGTTATCTCGGGGCGAGCCTCCGGTTATGTCGAGTGTTCGATTGTCGCAAAGGCGGTGCGGTTGGGTCCGGATTGATATTGCCGGACTCCCCTTCCCATAGAGCGGATGGCTTGAACAACCGTTCCAGAAAGATATTGGGTGGGACGGCATCGCGTTTTGCATCGATGCGTGCCAATATATCCGCCGCCTGGTTGTTGTCCCGGGCTATATGATGAAATTCGAGCCCTTCCAACCGTGCTGACATTTTTAGGACCGCATTGCGGTATGCTGCCATTTTCGGATCTTTGGCATCAAAGTCTCCGTTTATTTGAGATATTGCGAGGTTCGAATCCCCGCGCACCTCTAGGCGTTGAATGCCCATGGATACTGCCAACCAGAGGCTGTGCAGAAGGGCCTCGTATTCGGCTGCGTTGTTGGAGTCTGTATACATTATCTAAAGGATGTATTGGACTGTGTCCCCGGTTGGGGACGTCAGGACGACGCCAGCCCCCAGGTCGGCCAACATTTTGGAGCCGTCAAAGTGCATGATCCAATTGGAGTATGCGCCGTACTCTTTATGGAGTTCGTCTTCGGTCCATTCGTCCACGAAGTCGGCCAGAACCTGCGACTTAATAGCTCGTCGTGGCTTATAAGTTATATCGAATTTAAGGAGCTCTATGGCCCATTTAGAGATCCGGCCCGTCGCGTCGCGGTTGTTTATAATGTCGTTAAGAGGTACTTTGGAGGCTACCGTTATCGAACACTCTTGAAAGTAGTGTCACAACTTCCGGGATGCCATGAACACCGCATATGCTATCTTTTGATAGTGTGGGTACCGAGGCTTGCATGGAGTTAGGACAGTAGACACATAATAAACCGGTTTTTGAACAGGGAACCGGTGTCCGTCTGTTTCTCGTTCGACAACGAGCACCGCGCTGACAACTTGATTTGTTGCAGCGATATATAATAACATTGGTTTGCCCACGTTGGGCGCGGCCAGGACCGGATTTGTTGCTAAAATGGCCTTTATTTCTTCGAGTCCGGCCGTGGCGGCATCTGTCCACTCGAAGTGTTCGGTGCGGCGGAGGAGGCGGTAAAGAGGTAATGCCTTTTCTCCTAAACGGGAGATAAAGTATCTTAGAGCCGCTATGCATCCCGTCAATTTTTGTATTTGTTTGAGGTCTTTTGGAATATCCAATTGTGATAGAGCTCGAATCTTGGCTGGGTTTTCTTCAATTCCTCTACCGGACACAATGAAGCCCAGGAGCTTTCCGGCTGGAACGCCGAAGATGCATTTTTCCGGATTGAGCTTGATGTCATATTTTCGAAGATTGTCGAATGTGAGCCTCAAGTCGTCTACTAGAGTTTCGACGTGCTTGGTTTTGTCGACCACGTCATCTACATATGATTCCATCGTTTTGCCGATCTGGTTCGCCAGACATGTCTGAATCATGCGCTGATATGTTGCTTGGCGTTTTTGAGCCCAAAGGGCATTGTGTTGAAGCGAGCAGGGCGTATGGAGTGATGAATGCTGTTGCAGCTTGGTGCGGCTCTGCCATCTTGATTTGGTGGTAGCCGATGCAGCGTCGAGGAAGCACAATGAGTCGTGTCCTGCTGTAGCATCAATGATTTGATCAATTCGAGGGAGGAAGGGATCCTTTGGGCAAGCCTTATTAAGGTCTTTGAAATCGACACATAGGCGCTGGATTTATCCTTCTTTGGTACCATCACCAGGTTTGCTAGCCAGTCCGGATGTTTTATATCTCGATGAATCCGGCTTCCAAAAGTTTGCCTAGCTCCTCTCCCATGGCCTGTCTCTTGGGTTCGAAAAGCGCCAAGAGCCTGTTTGGTGGCTTGAATCCTTTTAGGATATTTAGGCTGTGCTCGGCCGGTGACGTGGGATTCTGGCATGTCTGAAGGGTGCTGAGCAAAGATGTCCCAGTTTTCTTGTAGAAATTCTCGCGGTCGCGTCGTCTACATCAGGGTTTAATTGTGCCCCAATGGAGGCCGTCTTTGCGAGGTCCGTTGGGTGGACTTGGAATTTGACTATTTCATCCGCTGGTTTAAAGAGGTGGACTTGGATCTTTTATCAAGTATCACATCGTCCATGTTCACCATGTGGGCTGTCGCGGTGAGTTCCTCGGCAGCTAGGGCTTTGGATAGTGCCTCGAGGGCTAGTGCGTTTGTCTTGTTTTGTAGCGGAGTGCTATGTTGGATCACTAGCGAGAGTGATGATTCCGTTAGGTCCAGGTATTTTAAGCTTCATGTACCCATAATGGGGTATAGCTTGAAAGATTGTGAATGCCTCTTGTCCTAATAAAGCATGGTATCCGCTGTTGAACGGGGGCACTTGAAATGTGACCTCCTCGGATCTGTAATTGTCCGGCGAGCCGAACACTACGTCCAGTGTAATTTTTCTTGTGCAGCATACTTCCTGGCTAGGGATAATTCCTCTAAAGGTTGTGCTGCTTCGCTCAATGCGGTTCCAGCCTATTTCCATTTTTCGAAGGGTTTCCTCATAGATGAGGTTTAGTCATTGCCGCCATTCATGAGTACCTTAGTAAGGCGAAAGCCGTCCACTATCGGACTAAGGACCAATGCGGTGGTGCCCGGCAGTTCGAATTTAGGTTAAATCCTTGGCATTAAAGGTAATAGCCGTGTCACTCCATGAATTTATTGTTGCTACTTGGTAGACTTCGGCAAGGTTTTGGAGTGTTCGTTTTCGCATGTTATTTGATGCGGAATTCTCGAAGACTGTTAACACCGTACTGGTGTTGCTGGGCTGGGATTCTGAAGCTAGAAGCTCTTCGCCACTTTTGGCCACCTGCCGTAGTATCCAACATGCTTGAAGGCTATGAGTTGGAGTGGCGCCCTACGTGCTATGAATTTTGCGAGGTCCGTTTAGCCAACCCTCGATGCGGTTCCGTACCCTCTAGGGGGTTTTGGTTTTTTGGTATTCAACCCATGTGCTTGATAATGATGCACCCTTTTGTTCCGGACTAGGGATGTATTCGGGGCCGGATTATCCCAAAATTTACTTTCGGTTTTCCAGGCGCTCTCCATCACACAGTATTTTTGTACTATGTTCACCAAGTCAGCAAAGCGTGTAATTTCGCGACGACTTATGGCGTTTAGGATTCCCTTGTCCGTGTAGTTATTGCAAAAAATTGGGATCCTCCTCTCGGCAGTCTTTTATCCTGTTCATAACCAGGAGGAATCTGGCCCAGTAATGATGTACTGTTTCAGCGGCTCTTGCCAAGTTCGAGAGAGATCGCTAATGTTTGGGTGGGCGGGTGGCACTAAATCCGGAACTCCGTCCAATTTAGGACTCAAGGGCCGAGAAGTTTCCGAACTCGGAAGTTTGGATTTTTTAGTGCTATCCAATGAGTCCGACCCGCCACCTGACCTTAAGTTCAGGGCTTGATCGACATCCGTCCCTCCGCGGGAATCCGGGATGGAGGGATCAGGAATCCGGACGTAGCTAGTCCTTAAGATAGAAGAAGAATCGCCGCATTCCTCCTCTATCACAGCAACATGATGGATGGCCTGGGGAGAGTTGATATCTCTCAGATCGTTTTAGGCCCGATCCAGTCGTAATCCGTGGCGACTCCCAGGGCGGCGATGCGATCCAAGAGCTCATTTATGGAGGAGAGCTCGATCGGATCTAACTATTCGTGTAGCGACCCGACCCGAATGGATCAAGTCTCTGTGCTTAGGTGTCATCCCTGGATCGGTATGCTGACACACACAGTACTCGAAGGATTTATAACAGAGGTAAATCACATGTATAAAGTAACGTAAATACTATTACCTCAATCCAAAATATAGCGGAAGCAACAAGGTTGTGGATTCCCATCAACACCAACAGCAAAGTTGAGTATAGGTAATCGTAACCCTAACGTATCACTTACTCGTATGCGAAAAAGTCTTCGCAACATGAAACGTTGCAGCCCGAAAACGGGTCAGCACATGGAATATGCTGGCAAAGTAACACATAGAGAATAATGAAGGAATAAGGCTATACTACATGCATATAAGGCTGGTGGAAAGCTCTATGGTTACAGTTTTGCATAAAGCATTTTTCCCTACATCAAAGGAATAAATTTTAATTTAACTATCATGGTGGTTGAAACATCATTGAGAAGGTATAACCCCAACTCAATCCCAATTAAAGTGATTAACAACCCAACAGTATTAATTTAGAGTGATGAGATACATGTGAAAACTCAAGTACTAGATACTCAGAATTGTCCATAACCGAGGACACGGCTAACCATGATTAGATTGTACACTCTGCAGAGGTTTAGCACTTTTCCCACAAGACTCGATCGCCTCAGATTGGTTTCTCGTGACCTTGCATGGTGTTTGAGAAGCGGATGACCGATACACAGTCTTTCGAAACATTAACTCTCTACTCCGGATAGATCATACCAAACCTATAAAACCCACTACCTGCTGATCTACCTCTTGAGAGCTTCACGTAACTTACTCAACTATGCTAGAGCCCATAATAGCTTGTGGCTGCACACGGAAGTTTCTAGCATGAATAATCTCAGTTCCCTTTGAGCCTGGGTGGCGGTCCATAGGAAGATCACACAGGTACCCCGGGATTTCCAAAAAGTAAAATAGACAACACTGGGTTCCCCAGGTGCCTCAATCCACCCAGATGTGTATTTAAGTTGCCACCTTAAAGTAAACCATTAATTAATAATCTCACATCTGACGTGAATATCTCTCAAACCCAAACCACGTTTACGAGCATAGCATGTCAATATAAGCAACACGTAGAAGTAACTCCCAAGGGTTTGATAGCAACAGGGCAATAGGTTCCTACCTCATCATCTACTTCCCAACCCACAAATTAATGACATCCTAATCATGCAATGTTGGAGGGTTGAGCTAATGCATAAAACTGGGTATGAAAAGGTATGTTCAAGTGTTACTTGCCTGCAAAGTTGATGAAGATGATTCGCACTCAAAACTCTTGATAGTTCTACTCGTCACACTCCGGTCAATCTATCGTAATCAAGCAATAGTAGCCACACGTAAGCAATCACTCAAAAGATCGGAAAGAATGAAGAAAACGATTCGGAAAACATCAAAACCAACCAAATAACTCTTGCAACATAAAACAATTTCTAACAGTACCAAAATTATAAGGATTTGGCCTCATCAGAAAGTTTAGGTAAAGAGCTTCGATTTGCAAAAAGAATCAGCTAAATCGGAGTTACGAAACTCAAGTTATGATCAACGAAGTTTGAATTCAAATCTGATCTAATTCAAATTTTAAACTTTCAAAAACATGTTTGAGTTGGATTACTGGATAGAGGGGATCATAGCGAAGAAGTGGGCGTTGGTTCCGTTGAATTTGGATGAACGAGTAAAAAGTTACAGGGTTTTCAAAATTAGGGAGTAAACTGTGAAGAAACTAATTACATACGGGTCCCTGGCAGAAAACTAAAATAAAAAGAAAAAATCTAAATAGCGAACGTTCGTTACTGAACGCTCAATAGTGAAAATCGTTTGCTACCGAATACTAACGGACGAACGTCCACTAATTAATCTAACTAAAAAAATAAAACTGATTTTAAAAGAAAAACCGGAGGAAAAAAATAAACCGGACCGGGGAGGTATTATACCGGTTCAAGGGCGGGTCGAGAAAAACCAACCGCGGGCGACGGTGGTTGCCGCCGAGGGAGAGGGCGGCGGCGGTCGACGCCGACGGGCGGCGGCTCGGTGGCCCTCGGCTCGGCGGAGTGGACGGGGATGCGGCCTGGTCGGCGGTGACGATGGTGGTGGCGGCGTGATCGAAGCGGCGGAGTGGAGCGACGGCGGTGGCTGGATCTCGCCGGATCGGCGGCTTCATGAGCGACAAGAGGTCTGTGGCCTTGAAGTGCGAGGAGGAGAGGAGAGACGGGGCCAGAGCGGCGCCCTTTTATAGGAGGGGAGGGGAGGCGCGGCTTGGGGAAGGGGCAGAGGCGGCGCGAGTCCGGCCATGGGACGGCGGGCGCTCCCGTCTTGGGAGTCGGTCTCCTGCGGAGATCATGACGGGCTGACAGCGGCTGGGCTGGGCCGCCGCCTGGCAAGGAGCTGGGCCGGCCCAGTCGGCGGAGGGGACGGTTTTTTTTAATAAACATTTTCTAGACAAATAAAACAAATTAAATGAAAATATTATATGGGCATATAATATATCAAAATTTTCAGAAAAAGATTTTCTACAACATGAACATTATTTTAGTTTCAAATAAAATCCACAAAATTTCAAATATTTCAAACAGTGATTACGACCTATTTAAAACCCAATAAAATCATTTTAAAAAATACCAAAATGGTTTCAAATTTATTTCTCTCCATTTTACGATGTATGGAATCATGTTACCCTATTTTCCATATATTTTATTTTTGGAGAAAAATAATTTGAATAAAACTCAAATAACTCCAAATTGAAAATAAATTCAAAAGAACTTTGAATTTAATTCTTTGAAAACTCCCAACCCATATTTCATATAATTTGAAGAAGTCATTTTATCTTCGCTCGTGAAAATCATTGAGTTGCATAAAGTTTCAGAATTGGAAATATTTTCCAAATGGTATTCAAATATTTTCAACACCCCTTGTCATTCAAATAAATGGAAGAAGTCATGTCATCTTCTCTTCAGGGTTTCGTGATGAAAAGAATTTGAATTCCCGTAGATCATAAAAGCAAAAATGAAAGTTTGGGAAAGTCCTTTTATTCCTTCTCATTTAACTTTCAAAAAGTTTCAAACTCACTCACTTTCAGTCAATCAATCAACAATTAATCAAAACTATCTATTTGTTTATAACATTCCAAAATTTAAAATTTTGGGATGTTACAATTCGGCAAGTTCCGAACTAACATGGAGATTGGTTTCGATGACTCGAGAGGTCATCGTCAGCGCGGCGGCCGAACTAGCGGTCATGAGAAAACCGCCTAGCCGAAGAGTCGACCCGATGGCCAAGGCTTCTTTGGCGGCAGTGTCGTCTTTAGAGACGAGATGAGGCATCCTACGATGGCGGCGACACGGAAGGAACTCTCAATGAAAGCACCAATGTCGGTGTCAAAACCGGCGGATCTCGGGTAGGGGTCCCGAACTGTGCGTCTAGGCGGATGGTAACAGGAGACAAGGGACACGATGTTTTTACCTGAGTTCGGGCCCTCTCGATGGAGGTAATACCCTACTCATGCTTGATTAATGTTGATGATATGGGTAGTACAAGAGTAGATCTACCACGAGATCAAGGAGGCTAAACCCTAGAAGCTAGCCTATGGTATGATTGTTGTTCGTCCTAAGGACTAAAACCCTCTGGTTTATATAGACACCGGATAGGTAAGGGTTACAGAGTTGGTTACAACGGTAGGAGATCTACAGATCCGTATCGCCAAGCTTGCCTTCCACGCCAAGGAAAGTCCCATCCGGACACGGGACGAAGTCTTCAATCTTGTATCTTCATAGTCTTGGAGTCTGGCCGTGATGATAGTACGGCTATCCGGACACCACCTAATCCGGGACTCCCTCGCCTGGTGTACCGCAGAACGGAGGAAACGGCCTTGTGTTCGACCGGCCATGTTCGAAATGGGATCCTGTTCATCGTGAGGGGTCTGGCATACCGCAAAACGGAGGAAACGGACCTCCTACGGTCGAAACGGGGGTCCTGTTGATCGTGAGGGTGTGGCGTACCGCAAAACAGAGGAAACGGACTTATGTTGGAGCGCTACGGTCAGCAGGGGTCCTGTTCATCGGGAGGGTGTGGCGTGCCGCAAAACGGACTCAACGGGATCTGTTCATCTCCACCGTCGACCCCTCCGGCCTCCACAGACTCTTGTTCATCCACCATCGACCTCCTCCGGCCTCCACCGCATTTGTTCATCCATGGGCTCCTGTTCATCCAGCCTCCACCGTGCGCTACTCCACCAGCTACTGTTCAACCAGCCCTCTCCATGGGCTCCTGTTCAACCACCCCTCCACGGGCTATTGTTCATCTAGCCCTCCACCGTCTACTGTTCATCCAGCCCACCACGGGGTGGTCCTGTTCATCCTGCCCTCCACGGGGTCCTGTTCATCCAGCCCCAACCGGCTCGATCGATCGGGGTCCTGTTCATCCAGAGGCAACACCACGGGGTCTTGTTTATCCACCCCCACCGGGAACTGTTCATTGAACCCCCCCCCCCAGCAACGCTCACTGCTCATCTAGAGGCAGCATCGATCGGCTTCAGTTAGCAGCAGTTAACAGCCACTGATCGATCTCTCGGGCTCAGTTAACAGCCACTGATCGATCTCTCGGGTTCAGTAACGCGTAGCCTGCAGTGCTATCGCTCGGGTTCAGTTAGAGCCCAACGCCTCGCTCGGGTTCAGTTAGAGCCCAACGCCTCGCACCCACGCACGTGCGTGTATGAGAGAAACGCGCATCACTCGCCCCGACCACCCACCGTAACCGGAACACCCCGATATTTTCCTCGCCCTCACTTCTACCATGGTTTTCTCCGGCCCGCCTAGGATGAAAAGCCCATTTTCTGTCATGATTTTTTGTCATAGAAGTAGGACCCACCACATCTATGATGATACCATGTTTTGTCACAATTATTGTCATAGAAGTGTCATAAGTATGACAGAAAAAAAATTCGTTCGGCCCAAAATGTCACGGATGTGTCTTTTTTTTGTAGTGGTGATGGTGTAGATGCTGAGGAACTCTGACGGATGGGTCTTGCCATTGTACTTCTCGCCGACGACGGGCTTGAACATGCGGTGGGACGGCCACTGGAACTGCCGCAGCTCTCGGGTAAAGGTTGGGCAACCCACCTCATAAGGTAGGCCACCGGAGCCCCAATGTGCTGGGTGGTCCATAGCGGGTCCTGCCCGCTTGTCCGACTGGTGGCGTGTATCACGCCGGCGCTCGATGGTGGTTCGAGCGTCTTCATGGGCTCGTTCTCGAAGAACTTGGCGCTCATCACGGTGGGTCCGTGGGTCGGACGACGCTATGGAAATGTTATCACAACCGTCGTCATGACGGACCGGCACCTGTGGCAACTGGCGCGGGGGAGGAGAATGTACTGTGGCTGCAGCTCCCCCGGTCCTTCCACCGCTGGCATGTGGTGGCTCGACGGAGCGTCGATCCGAGGGCCCCGCCGGTCGCGGATCGTCTTTCTTGGCGACGGCGACGAGGCTCCGGATGGTGGCCCTCCATTCGTCGAGCTTCCCCGCGGCAGGAGGGAAGTCCAGGAGTAGTTGCACACGCGCCAAAGCTTCCGCTGGCTTGGGTGGCGGCGAAAGCTGCGTGGACCATGGCGTGCTTTGACTTCTAACCACGTTAGAAGTAGCTCTATCTCGGCCCAGCGGCTGCGTGCCATTTTCGCCAGCACTTCGGCAGGCATGTTGGCCTTCTTCGTCCCGCAGATGATGCGCATGGCTCTTCCCACGGCGGTGTCCAGGGTCACCGGCGTGGTGACGCTGCTCGTCGCGCGCACCCTGGGAAGAGCGCGCTGTGGGCGCCGGCGTAGGCGTCTTGGAGGTTGCTGCGCTGCCCGTAGGTGGCACAACAACACCCCTGGAGGGCCCCGCGCCACCTGCGGGGGGTCCAGCTCCGTCTTTGGACTTGGTAGCGTGCGGCCCGTCGTCTGGCGCATGAATGACGCCGCTCGCCAGGCTCTAACTGCCAGGGCGATGCTGGTGCTCGCGGGCCGCAGCTCGGGATCTGTCCACAACCAGCCCGCTGCTCGCCCGTACTGGCACGGGTCGTTCGGCTCCCGACGAGCCGATCGCCGTGGTCGTCTTCTTCTTGGTAGACATGGCGATGAAGAACAGCTAGGCTAACTGCTAGACCAGATTCTCATGACCGCGCCCCCTACCTGGCGCGCCAAAGATGTCGGTGTGAATGACACCTATGGGATCACTTGAATCCCTCATACGGTTGACGGGCACGGGGTTGTGAGAAGAGCAGGTTTAGGAGCTAGCACAAAGATCGTTTACCCAGGTTTGGGCCGCAAGGATGCGTAAAACCCTAGTCCTGCTTTGGTGTGTATTTCAGAGTGTTCTTTAGCTCTCGAACTAGCTATGGTGGTTGCGTAGTTCCAAAGAGCCGAATCCTTCTCCTGGTCGCCTCGGGCCTCCTTTTATAGGCAAAAGGGGTTTCCACAGTGGCACACAGGAGGTGGAAAGGTGTACAGCGCGCGAGCTTATCGCCCGGCGTTACGGGACAAAGCGCATTAAATGCGCTACCTTGATGTCCATTAGCTTTATTGGGGACGGAACGAGGCCCGTCCCGTCCGTCGCTGCTCCGCCTCGCTTCGACACGCGTCCAGGCCAGCGATGTGTGCGGTGCCATGTAGGCAGGCAGGCAGCTGAGGTGGCGCGGTGGCAAGGCCTTCACGAAGATCTGCATGCCACCACGCAAGTGCTTGCTGAGTTGGTGAAGAGGCCGCCCGTCGCCACGCAGGTGCCTGCCCAGCTGATTGAGCTAGCAGCTGCTTGGGGACGGTGGTGGAGTCTTGGCTGGTGCAGGCCTGGCAGTGGACCCGCTGATGCCCTCGGCAAGGGTCTTGCCGGGGGCCTGGCAAGGGTCTTGCCGGGGGCCCGGCAAGGGTCTTGCCGTGGCGTTCCAGTCGTCCCCGGCAAGGCGCTTGCCGGGGGTCTTGTGGATCTCCTCGGCTAGGATCCTGCTGAGTGTCGTCATCTTCTGATCCTCATCTGATCTTGTCTGTTTATGATCTTGACAAAGATCTGCATGCCACCACAGAGGTGCCTCCCGAGCCTTGGTTCCAATGTAGTTGGTTGCTGGTGTTGGAACCCACGGACTCAAGGGTGGCTTGCTCTGCTGGTATCGGGCAAGTTGCCCCGGCGAGGCTCTTGCCAGTGTCGCGGAGGCTGCCCCGGTAAGGATCTTGCCGAGGGAGTCCACCTCACCCTCTTGCTCTCCTACGTTTCTAGTCTTGGTGTTGTCTTGGTTGTCTTGTGCCTTGGCTTCCCTCCGGCTTCCCTCTAATGCCCTGCTAAGTGTGTCCGTGGCACGTGGATCTGACTGCCCGTGCACAAGTAAAGGGGTCAAAAGGAGAACCCCTACTTTTGTACACCGACAAACGTGATTATATATAAATTGTTGTATGAGATGATCATGTTTTGTAAAAGTTATCGGCAACTGGCAGGAGCCTTATGGTTGTCGCTTTATTGTATGAAATGCAACCGCCATGTAATTGCCTTACTTTATCACTAAGTGGTAGTGGTAGTCGTAGAAGCAATAGTTGGCGAGATGACAACGACGTTTCGATGGAGATCAAGGTGTCAAGCTAGTGACGATGGTGATCATGACGGTGCTTTGGAGATGGAGATCAAAGGCACAAGATGATGATGACCGTATCATATCACTTATTGATTGCATGTGATGTTTATCCTTTATGCATCTTATTTTGCTTAGTACGGTGGTAGCATTATAGGATGATCTCTCACTAAATTTCAAGGTATAAGTGTTCTCCCTGAGTATGCACCGTTGCTATAGTTCGTCGTGCTGAGACACCACGTGATGATCGGGTGTGATAAGCTCTATGTTCACATACAACGGGTGCAAGCCAGTTTTGCACACATAGAATACTCGAGTAAAACTTGACGAGCCTAGCATATTCAGATATGGCCTCGGAACACTGAGACCAAAAGGTCGAGCGTGAATCATATAGTAGATATTATCAACATAGTGATGTTCACCATTGAAAACTACTCCATCTCATGTGATGATCGTACATGGTTTAGTTGATTTGGATCACGTGATCACTTAGATGACTACAGGGATATCTATCTAAGTGGGAGTTCTTAATTAATATGATTAATTTAACTCTAATTTATCATGAACTTAGTACCTGATAGTTTTTTGCATGTCTATGTTGTTGTAGATCAATGGCCCGTGCTACTGTTCCTTTGAATTTTAATGCGTTCCTAGAGAAAGCTAAGTTGAAAGATGATGGTAGCAACTACACAGAATGGGTCCGTAACTTGATGATTATCCTCATTTCTGCACAGAAGAATTACGTCCTAGAAGCATCGCTAGGTGCAAGACCCGCTGCAGGAGCAACGCCGGATGTTGAGCGCATGGCAGAGCAAAGCTGATGACTACTCGATAGTTCAGTGTGCCATGCTTTACGGCTTAGAACCGGGACTTCAATGACATTTTGAACGGCATGGAGCATATGAGATGTTCTAGGAGTTGAAGTTAATATTTGAAGCAAATGCCCGGATTGAGAGATATGAAGTCTCCAATAAGTTCTACAGCTGCAAAATGGAGGAGAATAGTTACATCCTTTGAACATATGCTCAAAATGTCTGGGTACCACAATCCATTGACTCAACTGGGATTTAATCTTCCGGTTGATAGTGTTATTGGCAGAGTTCTTCAATCACTGCCACCAAGCTACAAAAGCTTCGTGATGAACTATAATATGCAAGGGATGGATAAGACGATTCCGAGCTCTTCGCGATGCTAAAGGCTGGGGAGGTAGAAATCAAGAAGGAGCATCAAGTGTTGATGGTCAACAAGACCACTAGTTTCAAGAAAAAGGGCAAAGGGAAGAAGGGGAACTTCAAGAAGAACGGCAAGCGAGTTGCTTCTCAAGTGAAGAAGCCCAAGTCTGGACCTAAGCCTGAGACTGAGTGCTTCTACTGCAAAGGGACTGGTCAATGGAAGCGGAACTGCCCCAAGTATTTGGCGGATAAGAAGGATGGCAAAGTGAAAGGTATATTGATGTGTACCTTACTAATGCTCGTAATATTGCCTGGGTATTTGATACTAGTTCTGTTACTCATATTTGCAACTCGAAACAGGGGCTACGGATTAAGCGAAGATTGGCTAAGGATGAGGTGACGATGCGTGTGGGAAATGGTTCCAAAGTCGATGTGATCCCGTCGGCACGCTACCTCTACATCTACCTTCAGGATTACTTTTAGACCTAAATAATTGTTATTTGGTGCCAATGTTAAGCATGAACATTATATCTGGATCTTGTTTGATGCGAGACGGTTATTCATTTAAATCAGAGAATAATGGTTGTTCTATTTATATGAGTAATATCTTTTATGGTCATGCAGACCCTTGATGAGTGGTCTATTTTGTTGAATCTTGATAGTAGTGATACACATATTCATAGTATTGAAGCCAAAAGATATAAGTTTAATAATGATAGTGCAACTTATTTGTGGCACTGCCGTTTAGGTCATATTGGTGTAAAGCGCATGAATAAACTCCATGCTGATGGGCTTTTGGAATCACTTGATTATGAATCACTTGATGCTTGAGAACCATGCCTCACGGGCAAGATGACTAAAACTCCGTTCTCCGGAACAATGGAGCGAGCAACAGACTTGTTGGAAATAATACATACTGATGTATGCGGTCCGATGAGTGTTGAGGCTCACGGCGGTATCGTTATTTTCTGACCTTCACGGATGATTTGAGCAGATATGGGTATATCTACTTGATGAAACATAATTCTGAAACATTTGAAAAGTTCAAAGAATTTTAGAGTGAAGTGGAAAATCATCGTAACAAGAAAATAAAGTTTCTATGATCTGATCGTGGAGGAGAATATTTGAGTTACGAGTTTGGTCTTCATTTGAAACAATGCAGAATAGTTTCGCAACTCACGCCACCCGGAACACCATAGCGTAATGGTGTGTCGGAACGTCGTAACCGCACTTTATTATATATGGTGCGATCTATGATGTCTCTTACTGATTTACCGCTATCGTTCTGGGGTTATGCTTTAGAGACGGCTGCATTCACGTGAAATAGGGCACCATCTAAATCTGTTGAGATGACACCATATGAATTGTGGTTTGGCAAGAAACTCAAGTTGTCGTTCCTTAAAGTTTGGGGCTGCGATGCTTATATGAAAAAGCTTCAACCTGATAAGCTCGAACATAAATGGGAGAAATGTGTCTTCATAGGATACCCAAAGGAAACTGTTGGGTACACCTTCTATCACAGATCTGAAGGCAAGATATTCGTTGCTAAGAATGGATCCTTTGTAGAGAAGGAGTTTCTCTCGAAAGAAGTGAGCGGGAGGAAAGTAGAACTTGATGAGGTATTTGTACCCGCTCCCTTATTGGAAAGTAGTTCATCATAGAAATCAGTTCCAGTGATTCCTACACCAATTAGTGAGGAAGCTAATGATGATGATCATGAAACTTTTGTTCAAGTTACTACCGTACCTCGTAGGTCAACCAGAGTAAGATCCGCTCCAGAGTGGTACGGTAATCCTGTTCTGGAGGTCATGTTACTTGACCATGACAAACCTACGAACTATGAGGAAGCGATGATGAGCCCAGATTCCGCGAAATGGCTTGAGGCGATGAAATCTGAGATGGGATCCATGTATGAGAACAAAGTGTGGACTTTGGTTGACTTGCCCGATGATGGGCAAGCCATAGAGAATAAATGGATCTTCAAGAAGAAGATTGACGCTGACGGTAATGTTACTGTCTACAAAGCTCGACTTGTTGCAAAAGGTTTTTCGCAAGCTCAAGGAGTTGACTACAATGAGACCTTCTCACCCGTAGCGATGCTTAAGTCTGTCCGAATCATGTTAGCAATTGTTGCATTTTATGATTATGAAATTTGGCAAATGGATGTCAAAACTTCACTCCTTAATAGATATCTTAAAGAAGAGTTGTATATGATGCAACCAGAAGGTTTTGTCGATCCAAAAGGTGCTAACAAAGTTTTCAAGCTCCAGCGATCCATTTATGGACTGGTGCAAGCATCTCAGAGTTGGAATATACGCTTTAATAGTGTGATCAAAGCATATGGTTTTATATAGACTTTTGGAGAAGCCTGTATTTACAAGAAAGTGAGTGGGAGCTCTGTAGCATTTCTGATATTATATGTGGATGACATATTGTTGATCGGAAATGATACGGAATTTCTGGATAGCATAAAAGGATACTTGAATAAGAATTTTTCAATGAAAGACCTCGGTGAAGCTGCTTATATATTGGGCATCAAGATCTATAGAGATAGATCAAGACAATTAATTGGACTTTCACAAAGCACATACCTTGATAAAGTTTTGAAGAAGTTCAAAATGGATCAAGCAAAGAAAGGGTTCTTGCCTGTGTTACAAGGTGTGAAGTTGAGTCAGACTCAATGCCCGACCACTACGGAAGATAGAGAGAGAATGAAAGTCATTGTCGATGCTTCAACCATAGGTTCTATCATGTATGCAATGTTGTGTACCAGACCTGATGTGTGCCTTGCTATTAGTTTAGCAGGGAGGTACCAAAGTAATCCAAGAGTGAGTCACTAGACAGCGGTCAAGAACATCCTTAAATACCTGAGAAGGACTAAGGATATGTTTCTCGTTTATGGAGGTGACATAGAGCTCGTCGTAAATGGTTAAGTCGATGCAAGCTTTGACACTGATCCGGATGACTCTAAGTCACAAACCGGATACATATTTATATTGAACGATGGAGCCGTCAGTTGGTGCAGTTCTAAGCAAAGCGTCGTGGCGGGATCTACATGTGAAGCAGAGTACATAGCTGCTTCAGAAGCAGCAAATGAAGGAGTCTGGATGAAGGAGTTCATATCCGATCTAGGTGTCATACCTATTGCATCGGGTCCAATGAAAATCTTTTGTGACAATACTGGAGCAATAGCCTTGGCGAAGGAATCCAGATTTCACAAGAGAACCAAACACATCAAGAGACGCTTCATTTCCATCCATGATCAACTCAAGGAGGGAGACATAGAGATTTGCAAAATACATACGGATCTGAGTATTGCAGACCTGTTCACTAAGCCTCTCTCACGAGAAAAACATGATTAGCACCAAGACTCCATGGGTGTTAGAATCATTACTATGTAATCTAGATTATTTACTCTAGTGCAAGTGGGAGACTGAAGGAAAAATGCCCTAGAGGCAATAATAAAGTTGTTATTTATATTTCCTTATATCATGATAAATGTTTATTATCCATGCTAGAATTGTATTAACCGACAACTTAGTACATGTGTGAATACATAGACAAACATAGTATCCGTAGTATGCATCTACTTGACTAGCTCGTTGATCAAAGATGGTTAAGTTTCCTAGGCATAGACATGTGTTGTCATTTGATGAATGGGATCACATCATTAGAGAATGATGTGATGGACAAGACCCATCCGTTAGCTTACCACTATGATCGTTTAGTTTATTGCTATTGCTTTCTTCATGACTTATACATGTTCCTATGACTATGAGATTATGCAACTCCCGAATACCGGAGGAACACTTAGTGTTCTATCAAACGTCACAACGTAATTGAGTGATTATGAAGATGCTCTACAGGTGTCTCCGATGGTGTTTGTTGAGTGGGCATAGATCGAGATTAGGATTTTTCACTCCGAGTATTGGAGAGGTATCTCTGGGCCCTCTCGGTAATGCACATCACTATAAGCCTTGCAAGCAATGTGACTAATGAGTTAGTTGCAGGATGATGCATTACGAAACGAGTAAAGAGAATTGCCAGTAACGAGATTGAACTAGGTATGAGGATACCGACGATCGAATCGCGGGCAAGTAACATACCGATCACAAAGGGAACAACG
This sequence comes from Aegilops bicornis, assembly GCA_021605145.1. Lineage (NCBI taxonomy): Eukaryota > Viridiplantae > Streptophyta > Magnoliopsida > Poales > Poaceae > Aegilops > Aegilops bicornis. Next base: position 678,056,178 of record CM038672.1, read on the forward strand.
TATGTTGTTATGTGGTTTGACCGATAAAGATCTTCGTAGAATATGTCGGAGCCAATATGAGCATGCAGGTTCTGCTATTGTTTATTGACCGGAGATGTGTCTCGGTCATGTCTACATAGTTCTCGAACCCGTAGGGTCCGCACGCTTAACGTTCGGTGACGATTTGTATTATGAGTTTAAGTGTTTTGATGACCGAAGTTTGTTCGGAGTCCCGAATGAGATCATGGACATGACGAGGAGTCTCGAAAAGGTCGAGACATAAAGATTGATATATTGGAAGGTTATATTCGGACATCGGAATGGTTCCGAGGTGTATCGGGTATTTTCCCGAGTATCGGGGGGTTACCGGAACCCCCGGGGGGTTAATGGGCCTTCATGGGCCCTAGTGGAAGAGAGGAGGCACCAGCCAGGTGGAGGCCCGTGCCCCCCCCCAAGCCCAAAACGAATTGGACTAGGGTTGGGGGGCGCCCCCCCCCCCCCTTCCTTCTCTCCTCCTCCTCTTTCCCCCTTCTCCTTGTAGGAATAGGAAAGCGGGGTGAATCCTAATTGGAGTAGGACTCCCCCCCCCTTGGGCGCGCCACACCTTGGCTGGCCTCCTCCTCCCTCCCCCCTTTATATACGTGGGAGGGGGGCACCCCAAAGACACACCAAAGTTTCTCTTAGCCGTGTGCGGTGCTCCCCTCCACAGTTACACACCTCGGTCATATCCTCATAGTGCTTAGGCGAAGCCCTGCGCCAGTAACTTTATCATCACCGTCGCAATGCCGTCGTGCTGACGGAACTCTCCCTTGGCCTCAACTGGATCAAGAGTACGAGGAACGTCATCGAGCTGAACGTGTGCTGAACACGGAGGTGCCGTACGATCGGTGCTAGGATCGGTCGGATCGTGAAGACGTACGACTACATCAACCGCGTTGATATAAACGTTTCCTCTTTCGGTCTACGAGGGTACGTGGACACACTCTCCCTGCTCGTTGCTATGCTTCTCCTAGATAGATCTTGCATGATCGTAGGATTTTTTTTGAAATACTATGTTCCCCAACACCACCATCATAAGAGGAAGAGTGAGTGTCACGGGTCCTGCAACTAGCAACCAAACTCATACCTTTAAACCTCACCTCGTATTCAAAGACTTGGTTCTGGAGGTCATAGATCTGGCTTTGGAGGAAGTTGATTTGCCCGTTGAAGGTGAAGATGATGTCCTTCATGGGCTTGTCGTCCACCTTGAGATCACGGGAGAGGTCCGTGATTATTATGTGATTGGCATGGAGTCCACGCTCCACCATCCCCTTGCACCGGAAGACATCTTGCTCCACAACTTCAAGCCTAGCCTCAACGGTTCCTGTCCCCTTGGGACATGGCACATCATGAAGGTGAAGCAGCCCCTCATGCATCTCAATGACCTGAGGGTGCTGCACCACCTCCCGCATATATGGGTTGATCACGCTCTTGAAGAACTTGTCCTTGGAGGAGCTTGAAGCAGCCATGGTAGATGGGATCTGACAGAAAACAGCAAGGGAGAAGAGAACAGAGGATTTCTTGGCCATACGGTGATTAACAGGTTTGGGAAGTATATATAGATTTTTTTTATCTTGAGGGTCAAGTACATGGAAGAAAAACGGAGTACGGAAGGTGTCCCAGGTGGGCACAACCCACCTGGGCGCGCCAGGCAAGCCTGGCGCGCCTTGGTGTCTTGTGCCCACTAGGGGACGCTTCCTGGAAGTTTCTTTATTTCCAAAATTTTATAATATTCCAAAACTGATAAAAAATATTTTTGCGGATTTTTCGGAGTCCGTTTACTTACCGTATCACGTACCTCCTTATTTTGATGATTCTGCAGTGTTCCGGAAGGACTCTTTTATGTGTTCTTCCAGTGTTAAAGTTTGGATAATATTTCTTTCAACATTAATAGGCATACCTGAGATATAATGCTTTATTCGTTGCCCATTGACAACTCTCGGATTAGTACCTTCGGAATTATTTATTTTGATGGCTCCAGACCGGTAAACCTCCTCGATGACATATGGGCCTTCCCATTTCGAGAGGAGCTTTCCTGCAATGAACCCGAAACGAGAGTTGTACAAAAGAACATATTCTCCGACTTTAAATTCACGCTTTTGGATTCTTTTGGCATGCCATCTTTTAACCTTTTCTTTGAATAATTTTGCATTTCATAAGCTTGGGTTCTCCATTCATTTAATGAACTTATATCAAATAACCTCTTTTCACCAGCAAGTTTGAAATCATAGTTGAGTTTTTTAACTGCCCAGTATGCTTTATGTTCTAACTCAAGAGGCAAATGACAAGCTTTTCCATAAACCATTTTATAAGGAGACATACCCATAGGATTTTTATAAGTTGTTCTATAAGCCCAAAGTGCATCAGCTAATTTCTTAGACCAATTCTTCCTGGACGTATTGACAGTCTTTTGCAAAATTAATTTTATTTCTCTATTGCTAAGCTCAACTTGACCACTAGACTGGGGATGATAAGGTGATGCAATTCTATGGTTAACATCACACTTGGCAAGCATTTTATGAAACGCACCATGAATAAAGTGTGAACCACCATCAGTCATTAAATATCTAGGGACTCCAAACCTTAGGAAAATAACTTCCTTAAGCATTTTAATAGAGGTGTTGTGATCAACACTACTAGTTAGAATAGCTTCTACCCATTTAGTAACATAATCAACGGCAACCAAAATATGTGTATACCCATTAGAGGAAGGAAAAGGTCCCATGTAATCAAATCCCCAAACATCAAATGGTTCAACGGCAAGTGAATAATTCATAGGCATTTCTTGACGCATACCAATATTACCTATTCTTTGGCATTCATCACAAGATGAGGCATACTTACGAGCATCCTTGAAAAGACTAGGCCAATAAAATCCAGATTGCAATACCTTGTGAGCAGTACTATCTCCAGCATGATGCCCTCCATATGGTTCGGAGTGACATTTCCGTAGGGTTTGTCCCTGTTCATGCTCAGGTACACAACGTCTAATAATACCATCTACTCCTTCTTTATAAAGATGTGGGTCATCCCAAAAGTAATGTCTTAAATCATAGAAGAATTTTTTTTCTTTTGTTGGTATGTAAAGCTAGGTGGCAAATATTTAGCAACAATATAATTAGCTTAATCAGCATACCAAGGAGTACTATTAGAAACATTTATTGCAGCTAACCACTCATCAGGAAAACTATCATCAATAGGTAGTGGGTCATCAAGCACATTTTCAAGCCTAGACAAGTTATCATCTACGGGGTTCTCAGCTCCTTTTCTATCAATAATATGCAAATCTAGTTCTTGTAACAAGAGAACCCAACGAATGAGTCAGGTTTAACATCTTTCTTTTCCATAAGGTATTTAATAGCAGCATGGTCTGTGTGAAAAGTTACTTTGGAATCAACAATATAAGGTCAAAACTTATCACAAGCATACACCACTGCTAAAAATTCTTTTTCAGTAATAGCATAATTTCTTTGAGCAATGTCTAGAGTTTTACTAGCATAATGAATAACATTCAATTTCTTATTAACTCTTTGTTCGAGAACAGCACCAACAGCATAATCACTAGCATCACATATAATTTCAAAAGGCAAGTTCCAATTAGGTGGTTGAACAATAGGTGCAGTAATTAAGGCTTTCTAGAGTGTTTCAAAGGCTTCAAGACAATCATCATCAAAAACAAAAGGAATATACTTTTGCAAAAGATTAGTAAGAGGCCTAGAAATTTTAGAGAAGCCTTTAATAAACCTCCTATGGAAACCAACATGGCCTAGGAAACTACGAATACCTTTTATGTCCTTAGGACATGGCATTTTCTCAATTGCATCAACCTTAGCTTGGTCCACTTCAATATGTCTTCCATAAATTTTATGACCCAAGACAATGCCTTCACTAAACATAAAGTGGCACTTCTCCCAATTCAAGACAAGATTTTTTTGTTCACATCTCTGCAAAACTCGATCAAGATTGCTTAAGCAATCATCAAAAGGCTTCCCATAAACAGAGAAGTCATCCATGAAAACCTCAACAATCTTTTGACAAAAGTCAGAGAATATAGCCATCATGCATCTTTGAAAGGTAGCAGGTGCATTACATAAACCAAAAGGCATACGTCTATAAGCATAAGTTCCAAAAGTACAAGTAAAAGTGGTCTTTTCTTGATCAGGTTGAGAAACGGGTATTTGTGAAAAGCCAGAATATCCATCAAGAAAGCAAATGTGTGTGTGTGTGCTTAGATAATCTTTCAAGCAATTGATCAATAAAAGGCAAAGGGTACAGATCTTTTCTAGTTGCTTTATTTAATTTCCTAAAATAAATTACCATTCTATAGCTTGTAACAATTATTTGTGGAATAAGTTCATTCTTATCATTACGAATAATAGTTATACGTCCTTTCTTAGGGACACAATGAACATGACTTACCCATCTACTATCAGCTATAGGATAGATTATACCTGATTCCAGAAGTTTTAATATTTCCGTTCTTACCACCTCTTTCATCTTCAGATTTAACCGATGTTGGTGATCAACAACTGGTTTAGCATCAGGTTCCATATTAATTTTGTGCTGACATAGATTGTGAATAATGCCCTTTAAATCACCAAGAGTATATCCAATAGCAGCTCGGTGCTTCCTAAGAACTTTCAATAATCTTTCTTCTTCATGTTCTGGAAGGTTAGCACTGATAATAATCTGATATATTTTCTTTTCATCAAGATAAGCATATTTCAAAGTGTCTGGCAATTGTTTTAATTCAAACACATGATCACCTTTAGGTGGAGGAGGACCTCCTAGAGTTTAAATAGGCAAATTGTGTTTAAGTAGAGGACGTTGTTCAAAGAAAATCTTATCTATCTCATTTCTTTCATGCATATGCAAATCATTTTCATGGTCTAGCAAGTATTGATCTAAAGGATCAGTAGGTGGCACAACAATAGAAGCAAGACCAATTAATTCATCCTCACTAGGCAATTCTTTTTCATGATGATTTCTACTAAAAATGGAAAAATTAAACTCATGATATTCATCACCAAAACTAACACCGATAGTTTGTTTCTTACAATCTATCTTAGTATTAACTGTGTTCAAGAAAGGTCTACCAAAAATAATGGGACATAATTCATCTTGTGGGGAACCAAGAACAAGAAAATTAGTAGGGTATTTTATTTTTCCCACACAAGAATTCAACATCTCTAATAATCCCACAAGGTGATATGGTGTCTCTATTAGCAAGTTTAATAGTAACATCTATGTCTTCTATCTCTGCAGGTGCTATGTCTTTCTTAATTTCTTGATATAAAGTGTAAGGAATAGCACTCACACTAGCACCCATTTCACATAAACCATGATAACAGTGATCTCCTATTTTAACTAAAATGAGAGGCATGCCAACAACTGGTCTATGTTTATCCCTTTTATCGGGTTTAGCAATTCTAGCGGCTGCTGCACATAAGTAAATAACATGCCCATCTATATCTTCTTCTAAGAGATCTTTAACCATAGCAACATTAGGTTCTACTCTAATTTGCTCATTTAGTTTAGGTGTTCTAACATAGATTTTGTTAACCACAGTTGAAAATTTAGCATGTTCCTTTATCCTAACAGGGAAAGGGGGTTTCTCAATATAAGCAGTAGGAACAACTGGATCAACATTATAGAGTATAGTTTCTTCTTTAACTGGTACCGATTTTTTAATTTCATCTTTAATAGGTGGGTGATATTTAAACCACTTCTCTTTAGGGAGTTCAACATGAGTAACAAATGATTCACAAAAAGAGGCTACTATCTCAGAGTCAAGTCCATATTTAGTGCTAAACTTTTGAAAAGCATCGGTATCCATAGAAGATTTAACACAATCATACTTAAGCTTTCACTACAAAAAAATACACTTCCGTGATGATACGTGTTTGTCACAGTAGGTCGCGTTTTTTGTCATGCATGTACATCCATGACAAATTTATGACAGAATCAAGATAGTCATACATGTCTTTGTCGTAGAAGTGTTCCATGACATTACCAAAATTATCATCATGGAAGTGTCCACTTCCATGACGATAAATCATGCGTCCGTAACTGCTTCGTCAAGGGTGACCGACACGTGGCATCCTTTATGTGAACGTCGTTAAGATATCGGGTCGGGTTTTGGATCCGATAACCCGTTAACAGCCCGACCAATGGGGATTTTCCACGTGTAAAATCATCATTGGTCGGAGGAGACACGATGTCGGTCCGCTACCGCACAGTGTCACTCATCCAATGGGCGAGACGCGCTTATGATATGTTGACACGTGGACTGGCCCATCAAGTTTAAATGGGCCGGCCCAACTAAAGGCCCACAAGATTTTGTGGATCATAATGGGCCGGCCCAGCTAAAGGCCCACGAGATTTTGCGGGCCATAATGGGCTGGCCCAGCTAACGGCCCACAAGATTTCGCGGGCCATAATGGGCCAGCCCAGGTAAAGGCCCGCAAGATTTTTGTTTGCCTATGGGCCGGCCCAAGTAAAGGCCCACAAGATTCTTGCGGATGATAATGGGCCGGCCCGGCTAAAGGCCCAGCTGTAGGCCCACAAGAATTTGAGGGCCCTAGTAGGCCGGCCCATTAACTAGCTGCCATGTTTTGGGCCAAATGCCGGCCCATATTTGATCCGGTCCATTAATGGCCTGCCATGTTCTGGGCCTAATAGTGGCCCATATGAGATCCGGCCCATTAAAAGCCTACCACGTTACGGGCCAAATTACGGCCCGGATCAGTCTGACCCTTTAAGAGGCTATGGGCTCAATTATGGCCCATATCGATTGACCCGTCAACTGGACACTATGCTTTTGGGCCCACTTGCTAGAGGCCCACTTAGTAATTTGGCCTGACATTAGTTTTGGCCTCTTAAGAACCCGTTTAACATTTCGGCCCTATATTAATTTCGGCCTGTTAAATGCTTGTCATATAGTTGGGCCTAACTACGGCCCAGTTTGCATCCGACTGCTTTCATGACCGATATCTGATGGGCCAAACAAGGACCGAGACAATTTTGGCATGTTAAAAGCCCGTGATTTGATTCGCACAATCATGGGTCGGAGTTCATTTCGGGCTGCTGTCGGCCCGTTAGCTGTTCGGCACGTCTCAGGCCCAACCTACATCGTGATTGCATGACGGCCCGATTATGTACCGTAATTTTACGGTTTGGCCGGTTTACTGCGAAGACAGTAAAATAACTGTAGCATCATGAATAAGAAAAAACCTAGACTATACAATAAAGAAATTACAGCATATTACATCCACTAGGCATCAAAGTTCGCCACTGTGATAATAAAGCACAAGCAGACAACAGATTACATACACTGGGCATCAAAGATTGCCACCAGTGCAAATAAACACGCCGACAAAATAATATACAAAACCGACAATACTTCAACAGAGTTCAAGAAATGTTAGCCTATTTGTGAGCTGCAACGCATAAGCGGTGAGCAAGATGATGAGGCTGCGCTTGTTCAACACTTAAATCTTCCTCACTCTGAAAGATAAACAAGCGAAGACGGATGACAGGTTTTGCACATAAAAGTATCGATCTTGACAATTCATCACATTTCTTACTGACGAATAAAGTGACACAGTTTAAAATTGCATTAACACAATATGGTATTGTTCAGGTCAAGACATCGCAGGAAATGACATTGTGAAGGAGTTGGCAGCTTCACGACACCACTGGATTATAGATCAAGAACTCATAAGTATCAATGGTTATTGTGTTGTCAATTTATCCCATTTCAGATTGGCAAATAAAGAGACGGTTTAAATAATACTCCCTCCGTCCGGAATTACTTGTCATCAAAATAGATGTGTCTAGAACTAAAATACATCTAGATACATCCATTTCAATGACAAGTAGTTTTGGACGGAGGGAGTAGTAGAATGATATGGCATTGTTCATAGTTAAGACATTGCAGAATATGACATTGTGTTGTAGTGGGTAGGTTCACCACACCACTGGATTACGGATGAAGAACAGAAGCATACATGTAGTGCAAAAGAAGATCACTTGCTCTCTATACTTTAATTTACATGGTATGAATACGGAACTTGGTTGTACAACTGAAAACTTAAATTGAGAAAGGACAAACTTTTGTTTATGAACTACTCACTCCATTCTAAAATAGATGACCCAACTTTATACTAACTTCAGTACAAAATTGGGTCATCTATTTTGGAACTGAGGGAGTACATAATAAACTTTAAACATGCAATTTGATGCAAGCACCAAAAATAAACAGTTGTTGCAGTCATGCCTAACCAAATATATACAACAAAGTTTTAAGGCTTGAGATGGACAAACTTACATTATTGGTGAATACAGGCTCTATAAAGGCCTTGTCCATCTTTGATGGGGGGCAATTCAAGAAGTTTACCACAGAATCTTCTTCATAAGCATTGCCTTTATTCTACATTTTGTTAAGAGTAAATATAGATGTGATAATATCTGAAAAAATGGAGAATATTTAAGATAAGATGAAGAGTGATGATACATAACCAAGTAGCTATAAATGTAAGTGCAGCGATGCGGGCAAAAGGTACAGCCAAGAGCAATGCGAGCTAAACTTCTTGATTACCAACCTTATGGTAAGAGTAAATATAGATCGGCGTGTAGAAAATGGAGGGCAAAGGAAAATAAGCTGCAGTGATGGTACATGAACAACTACTGTCATTATAAGTACAGCGATAAAGGACAGCATGTACTTACAAGAACAATGCAGAGCTAAAAAACATTGGCATTGGATCTTGAAGAATTTGGGCGACCAATTGATAAGCAAGCTATCATGCATACTGCTGTCACATAATGAACCGGTATGTATGCAAGTACATTGATCTGAGGACAACGGTACTAACAAGAGCAAAGCAGCGGGCAGCATATTTGTGATATCACGTCGTTCTTTTCAAACCGAATTCTTCTTGAGCAGATTTCCTGCAAACAAGATCCGTAAGGCACATGCGGAAAAGTAGAAGTTCAAATTGTCATGTGATTTCATAGGCGGTACCTCATCACAGGAACGAGACGATTGCATAACAATGTTTTTCCATTCAATGTCTTCTAAATTTAGCACAGGAGACTTCACCGGAAATTCGTTTATAGATTTGCCACCAAAGTGTGATTTCCTCAGGTAACACCGATACTGCTGCAATGCTTCCTGGAAAAGCACAAGCAAGCTTTCCTCGTCATGACTATCCAGATTGACCCTCGCCTAGTTAAAACAATGTAATGTAAATCATTGATGTGTTCAATCAGCAGAAAACAGGAAAATAATAACCATGAATAATAGCACTTAGACGTAAGTTGGACAGGAAGATGTGAAAATGGTGTTTGTCTTCACAATAATCTTCCCATGATGGGAATATATGCATGTAGTCCCTAACAACATTGAAAGCATTGTCTTTTAAACTGGGAATAAATGGAATGGGGTTCGAATCTGAAGAAATTGGTCGTCTCTGCAGTTGGGATAGGTCTTCGGCCGGTGGACTTGCTGTACTTTTTGCTGGAGTGGGATTTTTCTGTGGTACAGCTAGTGCTATGGTAAATGGAATCGGTATACCTTTTGCTGGAGTGCAGGTCCTGTGTGGTCGGGCTAGTGGTGTGGCCAATGAAGTATGGGTACAGTCTGCTGGAGTCGGTCCTACGTTTTGTCTCACAACTCTATCGAACATGGTAAAGAAGAGCAAGTAGATTTTGGATAATAAAATGTTGGTTGCGCAGTGCCCACACATGATGAACCAGGAGTGCATTAAGAATGCAACTCCCAGATGTCTCTCGACCATTTCAGGCGGTTGGGTGAAGATCCTACGTCTCCTAACCCTTCTTCTTCCTCGTCTGTGATTCTTCCCATACAGAACACAGCACGGGCCGCCGGCCGGACCACCGGCCCCCACCGCATGTGTTCCTCCTCCACCCCCACCCCCCACCTGTGTCGAGTTTTCTTTGTTCGTGAGGCCCCACAACCACCCGAGCCCCTTGGATCACAGCGGCGAACTCCGGCGAGCTCTGAAAAATTGGCTGACCCAATTTTGAAATTTAGTCTACTGTGATTTAACTAGTGTGGAATATAAAAGGGGAAAACCATAAGCATTGGGAGTATAGTGTTGGCGTGCCATGGCGGATCTGAAGGTGAAAACCGGACAAAGACAACTTCGCAACCAAGACAAGAAATCATAGTAAAGCAGTGGCGATCTATTTTCTTGCTGCGATAAATAAGTTGAGCAAATATGAAAGAGTACTGCCTCTGGTGCAGCGTGGTGTACGCGTCTGGTGAGAATTTGAAGGTACTGCGGTAGTGATGGCTGTCGGCGGCGTGGAAGCAGATCTAGGAGGGTAGACGGGGGCAGCAGGGCGCGGTGGACGAGACGGTCGTAGGAGCGGCGCCGGCAAGGTGGACGACGGCGGGGATGAAGCGAGAGGACGGGATGCAAGGATCCCGGTCCGAAGGCGTGGATGAGAGAGGTCGATCTCTTGTAATGGGCCACGGCGTCGGGGTATCAGCTCGGCATGGTGGAGGAGGACGACGGTGGATGGGGTGGCGGACGGCGGCGGATGGAGGAGGGTGGGGGTGGAGAGGGTGTTTTGGAGCCCACGGAGTACGAATGGGAAAAGGGAGGTAGAGAGGAAGGGGGGAACCATGTAGTCAGGGCGCGCTTGTCTCAAATGCGAGGAAATCTACAAACTTAGCCCCCGTTTCAAATTTGTACTACATCACAGCAACATTAGTCGGTTGGGGATAGGACGGTAATATTGCATACACCGAATATTTGCCGACGAGAGTTTGTTTTTGGCGCCCACCATGTATAAATATGAATCGGGGAGGGATTCGATTTCGGCCGAGGGCACACTGTGTTTTGGCGCCCACTGTGTATGAATCCGGGTGAGAGGCGGTTACGTCACGTTTGGGTGAAATTACAAACCTACCCCTATCGAAACCTATAGAAATCCAGCAGATAGGCTTTGCTCGGCAGGGATAGGCGTAGTGATTTCCATCTCGCAGATTTTGGTTTGAGGCGGTTCTTGCGACTTTCCCCGCTTCGTTCAAATTTTGCACGATGCTGCGTTTACCGTGCCAACTCAATTCGAATCCCGTTTGTATTCTACTATTTTTTGAGGCGGGATCCATTTTCAATTGGAATTACATTCTATATACATCATTTTTTACATATATACTTTCAAAAGCACAACAAAGAATTCTGCTCCTTTATATGTATAATATGATATACAAATACAACGATCTCGAAATCTTAAGGTTGAATTCGAAAAAATTTAACCAAATTATGTTCTACTAATATGTATGGATCAGTAATATCTACATATTAAATAACATAGATGTGCGTGAATTCATATGAGTATGCATGTTTGATAGATCAATTTTGGTTCGAGTATGGATTACATGTATCATCATCTCGAATTCAAATATTGAATCCCTTTTTTGTTCACTCCTTTCACGCCCATCTCTCTCGCATGCATGCTCCTTCAGGTAGCCATCACTCTCTTTTCTCTAGCTCACCCGCACGCTCACTTCATGTTTCTCCTATCCTCGCAAACATGGTCTCTCGACGTCTCCCTTGAGAAGTGTCACACTCTCCCTATCATTATACATTACACGGTTTTCATTATCTCTCACGTCTCTACTATTCTCTGGTATCACTTCGGTACCTAAGCTTTCTTTTCACCGCCACACACACAGCCTCCACTCGTCTTTCACTTTGTCTTTCTCTCTATGGGATTCACTCACACACCCTATATGTCTCTACATATGACTCATACCACTAAAATTACTCTCTCTCTCTCTCTCTCCTGTAGACACAACATTTGTTGCGGTCTCCTTTTCGTCTCCATCCCAGATTGACACCGATCAGACAACCCCGACTACCGTCTCCTCTCTCTCTCTCTCTCTCAGACACACAAACAACTCTTGCTTCCACCCCCCGTCCCGACTACCGTCTCTCTCTCACACACACAAAACTCTCGCTTCCTTTTCCCGACTCGTATTTCTCTCACAAGCATTTATCGACTAGCTAGCCTCTAGATAGGTTTATACACCCGCACACTCATGCTTCCACCATCGCATACATGTCTCTCTCTCGCTCCTTGTATCTATGTAGCTTTTTATTCCCTTCTTGATACACGCCCTCTCGATCGTGCACACACACACTATCGCCTCATTTTAAGCTGATACCTATCGCACACACACTACTTGTGTCTTTGTCACACATGCACTCCGTCCTCCTCCACTCTCCCTCTCTCTCACACACACATGGGCTTTTTGCAACAACTAGCAAGATGCCATGCGTTGCACGGAACATCAAGATGCATTTGTATGAGTAGTTTATCTTGTGGGGGAAAAGGATGAACGAGGAAGACCTTATTTGCAAATGTGGAGAGGGGTGTGGGTATCTTTACCAAAATTGCCATAGTGTCCTTCCTATCCGTCAGATATAGATCGGACAACCTATATTGCAGGATGGAAGGCACACGATCATCACCGACAATGCTTTTTTTAAGAGTAGGGATAAAAATATAGTTGGTGATGATGGTGGGCCTGCCATCCTACAATGTAGGTCGTCCGATTTATATCTGACGGATAGCTAGGAAGGAAAATATGGCAATTTACCCACACTCTTCACCACATTTGCAGATAAGGCCTTCCCTCGTTCATCCCTTTCTCCCACGAGATTTTGATGTTCCGTGCAACGCATACGGCATCTTGCTAGTAAGAGTAAAAATTAGACATATACCACTTCTCGAATCTTGAAACCAACAACATGCCTCCCTTATCTCATCAAAACCGCCAAAGGAATATATTTTGAGTGAAACATAACATATTTTTAGTGATATATGTATTTCAAAACTAGACTTTTTTTCTATCAAATCGGTGAATATGTATTAATCTACTTTGATTGTGTGGCAACGCATTGGCACATTGCTAGTAGTTATTATAATTTTTTGGACACCGGACAAATGGTGGAGTACATATACGAAGAGACGAGGCGACGCATGAGTCAGCCTCGCTATTGTCTCGCACACATGAGTGTTACGTAAAGGCGACGTTAACAAATAAACCCTAAAATCCTAGGTGCATGATTGCTACATTCGCGGGTACCGGGTACATGGTTGAGCACCTTTGTAGGAGTTGATGGTCGGGACCACAGGTGAACAACTTGGAGCGCGGTGGCTCGCCAGTTACCGAATCGAGTAGCCACGTTTAAAATATCGTTTTTTAACGGGGTTAAGAGTTCCGATTTTAAATGGCACGTTATAAGTAGTAAGTAGTTTTTAGAACGATTGGTATGGAGCGAAAATGGAATTCATAGTACTGCGTACCTCCTTGGCGTATGGTTGTATGGGTTTATGTTACGAGATGTTGACCCTGGTAGTTCTACAGCAAATAGTATGGTTTAGATTTAAATGTTGGTTTTCAGTAATCGGAAGGGGAAACCCTTCTTTGATTAAAAAAAACTACTACCTCCATTCTGGTTTACTAGTCCCGATCGTACTTTGGGTCAAAGTTTGTCCACGAATTTTACTTGTAAAATGTGAATGGAAAACGAGATTTTGTTATACCCAAAAAAAAGGACTGGAGGGAGTGATTGCTCGACACAGACTGACCTCTCATAGCGCAGGGCATTGAACTGGCCAGCCAAGAGGGCCGCACTCGCTGCAGGCCCGGCTGAGCACGCCTCCTCGCCGCGTGCAACCAGCTTAAGACTGCCCTGCCTGCCTTCATTGAATCCACGCGTGTAACACGCACGTCCTTCCATGAAATGGCAGGCATTTTAGGACACAAAAAATGACTAAAATATAATTAATTTACGCATGGTCTTGACTTGTTGTACTCGCACTGGTAACAGGAACTAGTAGAGGTTTTTCTTTATTTATAATTCTCCTCACATTTTTTTTGGCTTTGAAGTGAATCATGGTTGTGGACATTATGTATGAATGTGCAGATATCTGTGAACATGAGTTTGATGTGGAAGTTGGACTTGGAATGTCGGGCTTGCGTGTGAACTATACCATGTCCAATGCTTCGTCTGTTATTGTATGGAAAGTAATTGCTGTTACTACATGACCCAAAAAAAACATTTTGTGCCACATCAGTAGATGCACAGAAATCACAACAGGCATGCTGACTGGATAAACTTTGAACCTAGCTATTATGAAGGAAATTTTGTATTGACAACAGTTTTAGATAGCAGGAGACGCCTAGCCTGCTCTGCCTCTGCTAGCTTATTTCTAGCTTCTTCCATCTCTTCTTTGGCTTGGGTGAAGAGATTATCTGATTGCTCTTTTCACTTCTTCAGGAACTCAGCTACATTCTCAAGGGCTGCTGCACGCTTTCTTTCAGCCTTTACTAATGCCATGAGGACACGAACAGGCAGCGACTCCACTGGCTTGTGTGTAATCCAGCATCATCCGGAATTTGCACCTTGTGTCTAATCCAGCATCATTAGGGAACGGCACCTTGTGTGTAATCCAGCCTCATTTTGGAAACATGATCTCGAGGTTGACCATACTTCCCTCCTTGCAGGAACTGCATCCTGACATGAAGTTACTTCTTTTTTAGATCAATACTCGGAGCAACCTAGATCCATTTAGTAGAAGCGGATAAATGTAACTCGGAGAAGTGAATTCAAAAGGAAAAGAAATATAAAAACAGACTACACGGTGAGAACACCCACTTCCTACATCAAGTTAAAAACAAAAGCATTAGGACGATTAAGACTCTTCTTATTACACATCAAAGAAAACCACGCTTAAGAGAAACAGAAACTACAACATATACACATTGAAGAACACGAGGCTAAACGAAAGTAATTGAAAGGGTGTTACTTACCAAAGCTCATTTTACAGATTCGGTGCAACTCCTCTTTAACTTGCCACGCTCCTTGAAGATGTCTCGAATATCCCGTGTTTGGTCTTCATTGCTCCTCTGCATGTTCACACTCGTGGTTTTAAAATCTCAACATGGAAATAAAAATACTACTAGTAATACTCGCGCATCTTGTGGGCAACATTAAAGCACTCGTCTGCCATGTTAGAGCATCTCCAACAGAATCGCTCCGACTGCTCCTCGGTGATGTCCGACTGCTCCTCGTCGTCTGACTGCTCCTCGGTGATGTCCTCCTCCGACGTTTGACTGTAGGCGTGAAGATACCGATCGTCGTCGGATTCCCAGGAAGACGCTGCTCCTAGCCTCATGTTGAATTGAGTGTCCGCTTTTCGCCTACGCTTGTCCTCGCGATAGGCGGCTCGCTCCGCCCTCCTCTTATCCCTCTCCTCCCTCCTTTGCCCGTAGAACTCGTGCTCGTTCATGATGTCCTGTGGGAAGTGTTGGCGCCACAGCGCAATGGCTTCCTCGTCCGTCTCGGCATCGCCCGCCTCCGGTTGTCGCAAAGATCCTCGTCGGTGCTAAGCTGCGGCAGAGGCATGAGCTCCTGCGCCCGCTCCTGCGTCGGCACGTTGGGGAAGTTCAATTTTCTATGAGGCCACCGGAGGCGCCACGCCGCCGCGTCGTACGCGCGGGTGGCCTCGGTCGCGGTGTCAAAATTGCCAAGGCCGAGGCGCATCCCGCGGAACCGGATCTCGGCGGAGAAGCCGCCGGAGGGCGCAGCGACGCCTTGTGGTATCCCCAAGTTTCGGCGACGCGGCGGCATGGTGACGCAGTGGCGGCGAGGCGAAAAAGAGCGGGAGAGAGCGGTGGCGAGGCACAGAGCGGTGGCAAAACGCAGTGGTGGGAGGCGTTAGATTTTATAAAGCGCGCCCGACGCTCTGGCGCCAAAAACTAGCGCGCCCGGCCGCTTTTTCAGCGTCTTGTGATCCTTTCCCGACGTCTTTGCTATCTCTACTCTCTTCTCTCTACGGTTATATTTATTTCATATTTAATATTTAATATTTATCTCTACTTCCTTTCTTGTCTACTTTTTTCTCTATACTTTTTTCTTGCAAAATAGGCCGTCCGATTTATATCTGAAGAAAGGAAGGAAACAAATGTGAATTTAGCAAAAAGATACCCATACCCCTCTCCAGATTTGCAAATAAGGCCTTCCCTCGTTCATCCTTTTCTCCCACAAGATAAAATACTCATACAAATTCATCTTGATGCGTGCAACGCATGGGCATCTTGCTAGTTCTAAAAACCTTTCCACCATTTTCCACACTGCTGGTTGCAGATGAAAAACCTACCCAAGCACAGCGCAATACAGGAGCGACGCACAATTAGAAGCTGATATTCTGTTGGACAATGGAGGCTATAACCAATTACTTTTACGGGAACAATAGCTCCCAGGAAAATTGAAGGGTAGGTATGAACAAAATTGGAACTGCACATGTACTGCTAAGTGATTCAATACACACATTACCAATCGAGGAGGAGAACGAAGGTCGCGGCGGCCTCTGTGAGTCATGGACGCCAACGCGAGACAGTTCATTGTCCACGACGGTGGTACCTCTGCGCTTGGCGTCGGCTTCCGGAAGCAGATCCGAGACCGTGGAAGGCGATGCGGGAAGAGGCTCCGTCTCTGACGACGACGATGGACCCGGCTCCGGTCTGGCGTCTGAGGTCGTCGATGAAGCGAGATCTTGCTGCGGTGGGCGAGTGCGCCCGATGTAAAGGGAGGAGCACGAAGGCTGCGGTGCCATGGAGAAGTCTATTTTGCGGTGGGGATAGAAAATGGGGAGTATTCAAGTGTACTACTCTGGGTGCGGGGTGGGGCTGGCTGGGTAGGGTGAACTGAAGTTCTGAAAACAGCCCCCTACCAAGCGTCGTCGTAGGCCTGTTACGAAGGCTATGAGGGTAACTTCCTTTGCTCGAATCAGGGTCGCGGAGATTTTCCGCCGACCTCAAAATTTTGTGACCTTTGGACTCCCGTGTGGCGTGTTGAGTGATTTGGCTAAGCAACTAGCGAGTAGTAGTAGTAAACTCTGCATATTAGGTTTGAACGAAGTCAAACTTCCTAAAGTTTGACCAAGTTTATATAAAAATATAAACATTTACCATAACAAATATGTATGATGTGGAAGTACATTCAATAATGAATCTAATGGTATTTATTTGTTATTGTATATGTTAATATTTTTTGTTATAAGCTTTCTGAGAGTTTACAAAACTTGACTTTGACCAATGCTAATACGCGGACTTCAATAAAAACTGAGGGAGTACACATTTGTTTTCTTAGTTTGTAGTGAACTAATCATTTGTTGAAATTGTGAAATAAATATATTAGGCTATTGACTTCGAATGTAATGGTCTATACAATTCAATAGTTACAATCATTGTGAATCCCAAGATGTATACAAGGTCTATAGTACTTCACAACATGCTCAAACTCACATAAGCCCGATCAAATGAGAATCTAAATGCATTTCATAGTTATTACTTTGTAGGATGCAACAAAAACAACCAAAACTCTACATCAGCCATTATAGAAGCAACATTTTGACATATCCCATTGTGTGAATGAAAGCGTGCAGAGAGAGCTTTTGAAGATGGAGCTGATTGGGCGGGAAAGTTTGTATGTATGTGGACGAGAGAGTAGGAGACGAACCTAACGAGACACACATAGAGAGAGAGAGAAAGAGAGAGGAAGAAGTTAGGTCTGAGAAAGATGGAGACATGTAATATCGTGATTCTGTATCGTGGAAGGAGAAGAGACAACATGTTTGATGAGAGAGCTGGAAAAACATGGACGAGAGGGGAAGGATCTCATGGGTTGAGGGATTGACAATTTTGTGCGGGGGAGAGAGGGATTGGTAATTTTGTGCAAGAGAGAGAGAGGGTGGGGGGAGGAGTCAGTCAGCCGTTGTCACATCACCCTGCTTCCAAATGACCCCACATTCTCTAGCGCGGTGTGGTCGCCGTCTTCGATCTGCTCGATGCCCTCTTTGAAGATTGAGGTGTTGTGCATGTTGGGGTGCAAAGAAGCACAAGCGAGAGTGGTCGCCGTATAACCTTGGATGGGGATGAATTGTGTGCTTGGGGGAGTGTGTGTGTGTTGTGCGGCGTGCGTGGGTGTGTGTGTGTGTGTGTGTGTGTGTGTGTGTGTGTGTGTGTGTGTGTGTGTGTGTGTCAGATATTGAGCGAAAACAAACCTAAGGAGAGAAATTGGTATTCACGAAGAGATTGCGTGGGCCTTGAGGTGGGCAGGGGCCGAGTGAGGGTGTCAAAATGTGCGCGTTGATGCATATGTTGCATGCGATCGTGCGAGGGACGGACAAATCGAGAGAGATGGTTGTTGTGTTACGGATGCTCCTATCTCTCTCTCTGCCTCTCTCTCTCTCTCTCTCTCTCTCACACACGCACACACAAGTAAACTAGAACACCGTTCTCTCATGTATACACAACGTATCGACATCTGTCTATGTCTCATTCATGCATGATCGTTTGCACATTCACACCTCTCTATGTCTGTATCACACGCACACCATCTCCACATTGCCCTTCCGCCACAACACACATATGGACACATACACACGTTCTCACTCAGTCACACACACAAATAAGTATTAAAAAAACTAGGGCGCACCTAAAACGTCCAAATCCAAATAAACACAAACTGGAGCTAAATTCAAATATATGGAAATATTGCAGCGTCAAGAACTTTCCCAGGAAAAAAAAGTTGAGTAATATTCGAGGATTGTTTTCACACACACAAAAAGGTTCGGTGGATGTCCTTCGAGCGCGACACGGTGACGCACCGTTCGATCGACCGCGCGGCCGCGGTTCACGCGCTTGCACAGGATTCCGTATCGTGGCTGTGGTACTAACTTCAAAAAAAAGTGTTGCCTAAGTCTAATGTTTACGTGTACTAGTACGGTTTTCTTTTAAGTTTGACCAACCTCATATAAAACTAAAGTAAGCTCCCATACGCGCACTCATCAATATGCCACCGCCGTTGCGCATGCCGGCGCCCGCCTGCTCCGGCCAACAATTTCTCGCCCATCACCGCCGTCGCCGCCATCCATCCCTGTGCCATGAAGCCGAAGGCTCGCCCGCTCACGTCGTCTGCAGTCCCTCCTCGCCATGCCGTCGCGCTGCCAAGCACGCGAGCAGCTGGTGGAGCCGCGTTTATGCACGCAGCGTACAAAGAGGAGGACAAGCGCGTGCTCCAGCACGCCGGCGAGGAGGAACTAGCGTGTCATTGTCGTCTCCGCCCGCGCGGAGGAGGCGCGCATGGTGGCTGTCACGGCGGAAGCCGGTCGCGCGTGCGTCGAGCCCGCAAACCGGGTGCGGACGCGGAATCTACCTTCGAGACCTTGAATGCCACATGGATCCTGCAATCTGAAGGAGCAATTTGGGTCAGTCGACTCATGTGAGCCGTTTGATGCAACATGGATGGCTAGAAGGGCTTCTTCCACCTCTTCTGCCGTCTTCTTCCTTAGCTCCGTCGAACTTCTTTCACAAATCGGTGACCCAAATTATACTACTAGTACGAATGTATTAAGTACGGTGGGAACACGAGATTCTGACGATAGTACCAACTGGAAGAAGAACAATAGTAAGACATAGTACTAGTACTACTCTACGTACTAAACAGTTCAAATAACGATAAAGAACATAAACATAGTTCTGCTGCGGCCTCAGCACAACACACCCTTGAAAATAAACTAAGCAACTAGTCAGCTTGACACTGCAGTAGAACCAGCATGAGCGACGGCACTGCCACCTACTCGGAGTTCGAGTCCACGTCCTCGACTTCTTCCTCGTCCCTCTTCCTCTTCCTCTTCGCCGACGCTTCTTTGCTTCAACCGGACACTGGGCTCTACTTCTTCATCCAACCCATGTAGATATTTAAACAAAGGTAGGCATCCATTGCTGCGTCTGAGGATGTGATCTTCATCTAATGTCTTCGACTCCCATGCATGATGAAACTCGTGATGAGGTTTCTTCAGTTTAGCGTACGAAGGATCAATCATGGCTGCTGCCAGGGTCAGCGTTGAAGGTTGAGAGGAGGACACCAGGCTTGCCTTCTGGAGATCGAAGGGTTGGCCTACTGATGAAGTCATGTACCTAGGGTAGGGTCATGGACCTGTCTAAGAAACCCTCCCCAAGGACATCTCTAGAAGAAATTACCTTTCAGTCGACCAGGAAGGATTCCACTCGACCAACTGGAAGACACTCGACCATGAAGCCAGACCACTCGACCACCATGAGATCTAAAGCCAGTCTGCACGCAAACGGTCGGTCATTAAGTAGCTTTATGGTCATCATAGCACTTTGTGTGGGCGTTACCAGTAACCCCCTACCTTAATGTACCTTTAACCCTGCATAACTGAGGACCGGAGGGGTCTGGTGAACTCTATATAAGCCACCCCCCTCCTCAGTGCTAGAGGTTTGCACCTTTGTAACTCATACACGCATAATCCAGTCGACCGCCTCTGGGCTCCGAGACGTAGGGCTATTACTTCCTCCGAGAAGGGCCTGAACTCGTCAAACTCGTGCGTATACAACTACTCCATAGCTAGGATCTTGCCTCTTCATACCTACCCCCCATTCTACTGTCAGGCTTAGAACCACGACAGTTGGCGCCCACCTTGGGGCAGGTGTCTTAGCGACTTGTTGGAGAAGTTGCATTTTTTCCGATCCCATTCATCATGGTTTTAGGCGCAGTTTTGATTGAGGGCCGCGAGATCCGTCTCGGCGCGCTCACGTTCATCGCCGACGACTCCGCTAGGTTGCAGGAGGCTCCACTCGACGTTGACGCACTCCCCGTCCGCGGGGCAACGCACTTTCGCGCGTGCATCCGCAGCGTCCTCCTGCGGCAACCGTCGACCCAGTATCGGTCGGCTCTTGTGTCGTCCTCCCTCCCGGTCTCGCGCCGGCTCAAGCGCTCCGGTTGGTCGAGACTTCAGCGGTGGGTGAGGCACGCGGTGGCCCGCCAGTCGGCCAATCCCCAAGTCGCGGCAATCGAGCCCAACGAATCTCTCTACGGCTTGTTCGATCTATCGACTGGCTCCGTAGAGACTGCATCCGAGTGCGACAGCAGCGACCCAGCGGCGGAGGTTCTGATGGTCGACGGACCACGCAATCCTCCTGGTTTCCCCCGCACCGACGGAGGTGTTGGCGGAGGCGAGCCGGCGTAGGCTCACGAAGAGTACCAACCCGAGCCCCTCACTTCGCTGCAGAGGGAGGAGCTCCGCCGCCGGAACATGGATGCGCTTCACACTCCTATCGTTGGAGAAACCCCCGAGGCCCGTGCCTTAGAAGATGCGCGTTTGGCCAACTTGTTGAACGCACTCATCGGAAAATCTCCAGCGAGTGCTCGATGAACAAGCGCGACAACGGGCCCCGTCGTCCAGTCGACGTCAACTCTTTCCACAACCAACTCAGGTATACCGAACTCCCATTCAAAATCTAGCAGCTGCAGCCCGTATAGCAGAGTCCATTCAGCATTCCCAGTCGGAGGCTGGCAGGGGCTTACTCCAGATCAGGGTTTGCTTCGGGCAGCAGGAGACCAAAATTCAGCTGTATCACAGTCATGGAACAGGATTCACAGCAGATCCGTCGCTGCGAATACAGTCCAGTCGGCACATAGCCCAAGATCGCCCCCGAGGCGTGAGGGACATGGAGGCCGGCGTGATCAGTATGAGGACCGATTCGATCGTGATGATCGACGTCGAGTGCCCACTCCTCCCCAAAGGGGTGGGTCATATGCACCTCGGCTGACAAGATGATGAGACGCCAAAGACAGGTGTTGGGCGAAGGATTCGGTCGACCCTGTGGAACCAGGCTTTGATGCGAGATCCGTCGTCGTTCAAGGTCCGGTCAGCAGGAACAGAGCTAACCGTGGAGGTCATGACAGAAATGCACCCATCAGCCAGAGAGAGTACACGCCTGTGACCGAGTGTTTTAGCAGAGCCATCAGAGCCGCGGTGATTCCTCCCAACTTCAGGTTGGCAACTAGGGTCAGTAAGTTCACCGGTGAGTCTAAGCCAGATACTTGGCTTGAGGACTACCGAGTGGATGTTCAGGTTGGCGGCTGCAACGATGAAGTGGCCATGAAACACCTGCCACTTATGTTGGAGGGATCGGCCAGAGCATGGCTGAATCAGTTAGCACCCAACAGCATTTACACTGGGGAAGATCTTGCCCGAGTGTTTGTCAGGACATTTGAAGGAACTTGCAAGTGACCAGCGGGGTTGATGAGTTGCGATCGTGTGTGCGAAGTCGAATGAAACTCGAGGGATTACATCCAGAGATGGATCACTTTGCACCACACGATGAGAGAATGTATCTGATCATCAGGCAGTCTGTGCCTTCAATGAAGGAGTCAAGAGCAGAGAGTTGAGTCTGAAATTCGGTCGAACAGGAGACATGACCCTGAGTCGAATGAAGGAGATTGCCACCAAGTACGCCAATGGTGAAGAAGAGTATCGGCTCCGGAGTGGCAAGTACAAGTCAGCCGCTAATGAAACCGGGGGAGGGAACTCCAGTCGGAAACAGAAGCAGAAAGCCGAGCCGGTCGCTCCTGGAGAAGCCTTGGCTGTGACTCCAGGAAAATTCAAGGGGAAACCCAAAGGGCCTTGGAACCCCAAGAAAGTTAAAGACCAAGATGGAAACGATTTGTTGGACTTGCCATGTCACATTCACACGAAGAAAGATGAAGAGGGTAAACTTATTTACCCAAAGCATACCACTCGACAGTGTCGGCTCTTGATTCAGCAGTTCCAGGGGAAGCAACCCAAGGACAAGGGAAAGGAATCGGACAAAGTTGAGGACAAGGAAGATAGTGACAGTGGGTACCCTCAGGTCAATTCCACTCTGATGATTTTTGCTGACGTTGAAAGCAAAAGTCGATTGAAAGTTATCAACCGCGAAGTGAATATGGTCGCTCCGGCGACACCCAGTTACCTGAAATGGTCGCAGACTGCCATCATGTTCGACCAGTCTGATCACCCAACACACATAGCCACCCCTGGGAGGCAAGCGTTGGTGGTCGACCCAGTCGTCGAGGGCATTCGACTAACTAAGGTTTTAATGGATGGTGGCAGTGGTTTGAACATTTTGTATGCAGAGACGTTGAAAGGGATGGGCATTCCGATGTCCAGACTCAGCACCAGCAACATGAACTTCCATGGAGTCATTCCTGGAAAGAAGGCTAAGTCACTCGGCCAAATTGCTCTCGATGTGGTTTTTGGTGACTACAAGAATTTTCGTAAGGAAAAGTTGACCTTTGAGGTCGTGGATTTTCAGAGCGCTTATCACGCTATCCTAGGGAGGCGGCATATGCGCGTTTCATGGCTCGACCATGTTATGTGTACCTCAAGCTGAAGATGCCAGGTCCCAAAGGTGTGATCACTATCACTGGCAATCGGAAAAAGGCAGAAGAGTGTTTCCAGAAAGGCTCTAAGATCGCTGATGCTCAGATGGCAGTGGTCGAACTGCAAGAGTACCAGAAAACTGCGGACCCGAGTGATTTGTTGCGAGCCAAGAAGCCCGCCACGGAGTCGGCATTTCAGTCGTCCGGGGAGACAAAACCGGTTCATATTCATCCGACTGATCCCAATGCTGCTCCGACTCACATCTCAACAACACTCGACTCCAAATAGGAAGAAGCGCTCATCCAGTTCCTCCGAGAGAACTGGGACATCTTTGCATGGAAGCCTGCTGACATGCCGGGTGTTCCCAGAGGACTGGCTGAGCATCATCTGCGAGTCGACTCAAAAGTCAAACCTGTCAAAGAACATCTTTGACGGTCCGC
This sequence comes from Aegilops bicornis, assembly GCA_021605145.1. NCBI lineage: Eukaryota > Viridiplantae > Streptophyta > Magnoliopsida > Poales > Poaceae > Aegilops > Aegilops bicornis. The sequence goes on from CM038672.1 coordinate 678,079,916, forward strand.
CGTCCAGAAGAGAAAGGCCATTGGCGAGGAGGTAGCTCGGCTCTTAGCAGCAGAGTTTATCCGAGAGATTTACCACTCCGAGTGGCTCACCAATGTGGTCATGGTCCCTAAGAAGGACAATTCACTGCGCATGTGCATCGACTTCAAACATATCAATCGGGCCTGCCCGAAAGACCATTTTCCTCTCCCCCGCATCGACCAAATAGTCGACTCGACTGCGGGATGTGAGCGGTTGTCTTTCTTAGACGCATATTCCCGGTACCATCAGATCCGTCTTTATGGACCCGACGAGATAACTGCTTTCATCACTCCATTCGGGTGCTTCTGTTATGTCACTATGCCATTCGGCCTCAAGAATGCCGGATCCACGTTCATGAGGATGATTCAGAAGTGTTTACTCATTCAAATCAGTCGAAACATGGAAGCATACATGGATGACATTGTGGTCAAGTCATGGAAAGGTTCTGACCTGTTGACCAACCTTGCTGAAACATTTGCCAATCTCAGGAGGTATGATATCAAGCTTAATCCATCAAAGTGCACATTCGGAGTTCCTGGCGGAAAGTTACTCGGTTTTCGTTTACGAGCGAGGAATCGACGCTAACCAGAAAAAGTTGGCACTATACTCCGAATGAAACGCCATGTGTGTGCACGATGTCGAAGCTTCTTGGATGCTTGGCGCTTTAAGTCGATTCATCTCTCGCCTCGGTGAAAAGTCAATGCCTCTTTACCGGTGATGAAGAAGTCGAGACAAGTTCGAGTGGACTCCACAGAAGGCTGATGCAGCGTTTGCAGAGCTTAAAGCTCTGCTCTCCACCTAGCCGGTGCTTGCTGCCCCAATCAGCAAGGAGCCGTTGCTGCTTTACATTGCAGCCACATGACAAGTCGTCAGTACAGTACTTACGGTCGAGCAGGAAGAGGAAGGAAAGGCCTTCAAAGTTCAGCGCCCAGTATATTATCTTTCTGAAGTATTAACCCCATCGAAGCAAAGATACCCTCATTATCAGAAGCTTGTGTATGGGATTTATATGACCGCGAAGAAGGTTGCTCATTACTTCTCTGATCATTCCATTACAGTCATCAGCGACGCCCCATTATCAGAGATTTTGCACAACAGAGACACAACTGGTCGAGTGGTGAAATGGGCGATTGAACTCCTTCCCCTTGATATCAAGTTTGAGGCAAAGAAAGCCATCAAGTCCCAAGCAATAGCAGATTTCATCGCCGAGTGGATTGAACAACGATTACCGACTCAAGTTCACTCGAACCTTTGGACTATGTTCTTTGATGGTTCCAAGATGCTGAATGGTTCGGTCTTTGGGGTAGTATTGGTTTCCCCGAGGAGATAAGCTCGGATATGTGCTCCAGATTCACTTTGATTCTTCCGGCAATGAAGCAGAATCTGAAGCACTTGTTGTATGGGTTGCGTATGGCCATTTCACTTTCGGCGTCCGTCGCCTCATGGTTTATGGCGACTCAGATCTAGTGGTTAATCGGTGATGAAGGAGTGGACGTCAGAAGTCCAGCCATGATCAGCTCTTGTAATGCAGATGAGGAAGCTAGAGATGAAGTTTGAGGGGTTAGAGCTCCATCATATACCCCGGTGAAAAATCAAGCTGGCGATGATTTGGCGAAAATAGGGTCCAAAAGGAAGCCATTCGGTGATGTATTTTGGAGCACATCCGTATGCCGTCGATTCAAGAGGATCCTTTCCTTTGAAGAAGCTCCACAGCCAAAAAGTGCCACTGATCCGACTGAAGTTGAGGTCCCAGCGGTGGTCGACCTGATCATGGAAGTCGTGGTCATCACTCCCGACTGGACAGTACCGTACATCGCGTATATCATGAGGAAAGAGCTCCCGAAGAACGAAGAAGAGGCTAGACAGATCGTCCGCCGATCCAAGGCCTTTACTGTGATCAAGGGACAATTATTCAGAGAAATCGTGACTGGAGTCAGCCAGAAGTGCATAACACTAGAAGAAGGTCAGATAATTCTTGATGATATCCACTCGGGGACCTGTGGTCACCATGCGTCCTCTCGGACCATCGTGGCTAAAGCATACCGAGAGGGATTTTACTGGCCAAAAGCAAATGAAATGGCAAAGGAAATAGTCGACAAGTGTGAAGGATGTCAGTTCTACTCCAATATGTCACACAAAACCGCCTCGGCGTTGAAGACCATTCCCCTCGTCTGGCCTTTCGCTGTTTGGGGGTTGGATATGATTGGACCACTGAGAACTAGCAGGAGCGGTTTCACTCATTTGCTTGTGGCAATCGACAAGTTTACGAAGTGGATCGAAGCTAAACCTATCAAGAACCTTGATACGTGCACTGCTGTCAGTTTCATCAGAGAGTTGATATTCAGATAGGAGTTCGGCACAGCATCGTCACTAACAATGGGTCAAACTTCGATTCCGACAAGCTCAAAGCCTTTTTCGCCTCTCAGGGCACGCGAGTCGACTATGCTTCAGTTGCTCACCCCCAATCGAATGGACAAGCAGAACGAGCAAATGGTCTAATTCTCAAAGGACTGAAACCTCGACTGATGCGTGATCTCAAGCATGCAGCAGGAGCGTGGGTCGACGAACTTCCGTCGGTTCTTTGGGGATTGAGGACCACTCCTAACTGGTCGACTGGGAGTACTCCATTCTTTATGGTCTATGGAGCTGAAGCAGTTCTGCCGAGTGACCTGCTTCACAATGCGCCCCAAGTCGAACTCTACTCTGAAGTTGAAGCGGAGCAAGCCCAGCAAGATGCAGTCGACCTCCTTGAAGAGGAGAGAGAGATGGCCCTGATCCGCTCGACCATCTATCAGCAGGACTTGCGTCGATTCCACGCTAGGAATGTGAAGAGCCGAGCCTTTCAAGAAGGGGATCTGGTCCTCCGATTGGATCAACAGAAACCACACAAGCTCGCTCCCACCTGGGAAGGTCCCTTCATCGTCACCAGATTCTCCATAATGGAGCTTACCATCTTTACAACGTCGAACGCCAGATCGATGAGCCTCGAGCCTGGAATGCGGAGCTGCTCCGCCCCTTTTACACTTAAGAACTCAGTCGGGTGAGATGTAATAAAAGTACCTCTGTAGTTTCCCCCAGCGGGTGGCTTAGTCGCGAACATGTTTCGCCTAAGTTTGTAAAAAAGATCCCTACCGAGTGAGGAGCCAGCCTCCCACTCGGGGGCTTAGCTGCAGTCCAAGTACTCGCCTAAGTATTTGAAAATCCTACCGAGTGAGGAGCCAGCCTCCCACTCGGGGGCTTAGTTGCAGTCCAAGTACTCGCCTAAGTATTTGAAAATCCTACCGAGTGAGGAGCCAGCCTCCCACTCGGGGGCTTAGCTGCAGTCCAAGTACTCGCCTAAGTATTTGAAAATCCTACCGAGTGAGGATCCAGCCTCCCACTCGAGGGCTTAGCTGCAGTCCAAGTACTCGCCTAATTATTTAATACAATGTGCACTTTGCAAGGACGACGAGGTACAGGTCGACTGTTGCCTTCCCCTTCAAAGCTATGACACAAAAATCCTCCTTGGGGGCTTAGCTGTAGTCCAGTAGTCGCCTAAGTTTTAAAAATCCTACCGAGTGGAGAGCAAACCTCCCACTCGGGGGCTTAGCTATGATCCGATGCTAGCCTAAGTTTTAAAAATCCTGCCGAGTGGAGAGCAAACCTCCCACTCGGGGGCTTAGCTGCAGTCCAGTACTCGCCTAAGTTTTAAAAATCCTGCCGACTGGAGAACAAACCTCCCACTTGGGGGCTTAGCTGCAGTCCAGTACTCGCCTAAGTTTTAATAATCCTACCGAGTGGAGAGCAAACCTCCCACTCGCGGGCTTAGCTGCAGTCCAGTACTCGCCTAGGTTTGAAAAATCCTACTGAGTGGAGAGCAAACTGAAAGCACAAGTGCTCCCTAGGTGGTTTTGGTAATTAATGTCAACATATCTCTTGTTGGACTAACACTTTTATCTAGTTTGTTTCAGATAAGTTCAACAATGGAGTGGCATGGACTAAAGGATGTGGGAACTCCTTCAAGATGCTAAGGACAAAGGATTGGCTAAAGCTTCAAGCTCAAGACTCCCACCGAGTTTGAGTAATCGGTCCAACCGAGTTTGCCTGACCAACTCTCTGCTTAGCTAATTACCAAAATCGGTCTCACCGAGTTTGTGTAATCGGTCACCCCGAGATTACGTTATGCCCTAACCCTAACCATATCGGTCCCACCGAGATGCAAGTCGATCCACGAAAACCCTAACGATCACCAGGTTTACTAAAATCAGTCTGACCGAGTTTGTTGATTCGGTCCCACCGAGATTGGTAAATTGTGTGTAACGGTTAGATTTTGTGTGGAGGCTATATATATACCCATCCACCTCCTCTTCATTTGTCGAGAGAGCCATCAGACTGAACCTACACTTCCAGCATCCTATTTCTGAGAGAGAACTACCTACTCATGTGTTGAGGCCAAGATATTCCATTCCTACCATATGAATCTTGATCTCTAGCCTTCCCAAGTTGCTTTCCACTCAAATCTTCTTTCCACCAGATCCAAATCCTATGAGAGAGAGTTGAGTGTTGGGGAGACTATCATTTGAAGCACAAGAGCAAGGAGTTCATCATCAACACACCATTTGTTACTTCTTGGAGAGTGGTGTCTCCTAGATTGTCTAGGTGTCACTTGGGAGCCTCGACAAGATTGTGGAGTTGAACCAAGGAGTTTGTAAGGGCAAGGAGATCGCCTACTTCGTGAAGATCTACCGCTAGTGAGGCAAGTCCTTCGTGGGCGACGGCCATGGTGGGATAGACAAGGTTGCTACAGTGGACCCTTCGTGGGTGGAGCCCTCCGTGGACTCACAAGAACCGTTACCCTCACGTGGGTTGAAGTCTCCACCAACGTGGAAGTACGATAGCACCACCTATCGGAACCACGCCAAAAACATCCGTGTCTCCAATTGCGTTTGAATCCTCCAATCCCTTCCCTTTACTTTCTTGCAAGTTGCATGCTTTACTTTCCACTGCTCATATACTCTTTGCGTGCTTGCTTGCTATGTATTGCATAAGTTAAACTTTGGCCTAAACTCCACTTAAACTTTAATAAGGTTAAAAACTGCAACTTTGGTACTTAGTGTCTAATCCCCCCCCCCTCTAGACACCTCTTCTCAAGATCCTACAAGTGGCATCAGAGCTTTGGTCTCCATTACATTGGTTTACTCACCATTGGAGGAAGATGGATGAGTCTACTTTGGGGAGTCTTAGTCATAGAGTGCCTATTCTTGATGGAGAGTATTTTCATGAGTGGAAAAATGAGATGCTTGTAATTTTCAATCAATATCATTTGAACAAGTACATTGCTAGCCCTTGTGCTCCTCATGTTGATCCTATGCATCCTACCCTTGATGAATCTATTGACATGACTAGGAATCTTAGAACTGTTAATCTTATCACTAGAGGCTTGCCTAGAAACTTGATTAGGATCCTGCCTACTTTTGAGTGTGCCTACTATTTATGGATATTTCTTGAGGAACGCTTTCCAAATTATTCCTTGAAAAATCTAGATGAAATTCTCTATAGGTCTATTGCTTTGAGTAAAATGAATACTAGTGATCCTATGTTTGGTGATCGTCTATTTGAACTTACCGACCTTATGCGTGCCAAAGGAGATGTTGGAATTATTAGTGATATTATTTCCGAAGCCATAAAAATTCATAAGCAAGATCATTGTCAAACTCACTCTAATGAATTACCCTCTCTAGGATTTGATCCACCACATGACGATGTTGAACATGGATACTATGATGAGGCTGATGATAGTGACTTCGATCTTGATGATGCAATGAGACATTTTGGTCTTATGGCAAATCTTGAGGATATATGTCGAGGAAAGGAATGGGTTCTTGATAGTGGATGTACCGATCACATGACCGGAGATAAAGACATGTTTCGTGAGCTTGCTGAAAATGATAGTCCTCGAAAGTTTGTCACTTCCGGTGACAACTCAAAGGGTAAGGTGGTTGGCCTCGGTAAGGTGGCCATCTCACATGATAGCTCCATTCAGAATGTCATGCTCGTTGAATCTCTTGGCTAGAACTTACTTTCAGTATCTAGACTTGCTGATTTTGGTTTCAATGTCCTATTTACTGAAATTGATTGCCAAGTGTTTTTTCGAGACAATCATAAAATGGTCTTTACCGGTGTGCGTAGAGGTGATCTATACATTGTTGATTTCACTAAAAAGGCTCAACCTAAAACTTGCTTAATTGCTAAATCCTCAAAAGGATGGTTATGGCATAGACGATTAGGTCACGTTGGCATGAGAAACCTTGACAAGCTTATTAAAGGGAATCATATCCTTGGATTTGACGATGTCATATTTGATAATGATAGACTTTGCTGTTCTTGTCAAGCAGGTAAACAGGTTGGAGGAAGGCATCCCGTGGAGAACATCATGACCACACAGAGGCCACTCGAGCTACTTCACATGGATCTCTTTGGTCCCAACTCCTAAAAGAGTCTCGGTGGAAATTCTTTTGGTCTAGTTATAGTTGATGATTTTTCAATATTTACGTGGGTGTTCTTTCTCGATGATAAATCGCAGGTCCAAAAGATCTTCAAAAACTTCGCTCGAAAGGCCCAAAATCAATTTGAAGTAAAGATCAAGAAGGTTCGCAGCGACAACGGAACGGAGTTCAAGAATGCAAATGTGGACACCTTTCTTGACAAAGAAGGGATTTCAAACGAGTTCTCGGCTACGTACACACCTCAACAAAATGGAGTTGTTGAGAGGAAGAACCGGACGCTCATCGAAATGGTGAGAACGATGCTTGATGAGTACAAGACACCGAAGCACTTTTGGGCAGCGGTTGAGACAGCTTGTCATGCAACAAATCGCTTGTATCTTCACAAGCTACTCGGCAAGACGGCATACGAGCTCCTCACCGGTAACAAACCCCAAGTTGGATACTTTTGAGTATTCGGCTATAAGCATCGTCGCTCTAAATTTGCTCATAAGTCTCATGAAGGTTTCCTACTAGGTTATGGCTCAAACTCTCACACTTACCGTGTCTACAACAATTTCACCCGAAAGGTTGAAGAGACGGTAGATGTGAAGTTTGATGAATCTAACAGCTCGCAAATAGAGCAATTGTCGATTGATGTACGAGACAAATACCCTTCGAAAGCAATCCAAGACTTGTCTATTGGCAAGGTCCGTCCAACGGAGGTGAAGGAGAGTACCTCGTCTATTCAAGTGGAAGCTTCTACTTCATGACAAGGTGAACCAAGAGTTGATACGGAAGCATCCACAAGTGGGACACACCAAGATGAAGAAAACGAGGAAGTGCATCAAGATGAACGTCAACGACCTCCTTCTCCACCATGAAAAGAGAATGACAACGCCAACAATGAGGATGGCCAAGAAAAAGAACAAGATGAAGAAGATGTTCAACGAAGACCCAAGCAAAAGCTTTCACGAGTTCAAGCAAGAATTGCTAAAGACCATCCCGTCGAGCAAATATACAATGACATTCAAACCGGGAGAATCACTCGCTCTAAAACTTGCTTAGCTAACTTTTGTGAAAACTATTCTTTCATCTCTAGAATTGAACCTATGAAGGTTGAAGAAGCATTGGAAGATCCGGATTGGATAAATGCTATGCATGAAGAGCTACACAACTTTGAGAGGAATCAAGTTTGACATTGGTTGAGAAGCCCGACAACAACCACAACATCATTGGTACCAAATGGGTGTTTCGCAACAAGCAAGATGAAGATGGACAAGTAGTTCGCAACAAAGAACGTCTAAATGCGCCCAAGGCTACACACAAGTCGAAGGTATGGACTATGGTGAGACTTATGCTCCCGTTGCTAGACTTGAGTCCATTCGCATCTTACTTGCCTATGCTAATCATCATGATATCACCTTGTACCAAATGGACATTAAAAGTGCTTTTCTAAATGGTGAAATAGAGGAGGAAGTTTATGTTAAGCAACCTCCCGGCTTTGTCAATCCTAAGAAACCCAATCATGTTTACAAACTTCACAAAGCTCTTTATGGTATTAAACAAGCTCCTAGAGCATGGTATAAATGCTTGACCAAGTTTCTTCTTGAAAAAGGCTTTGAAATTGGGAAAATTGATTCCACACTTTTTACTAAAAGGGTTAATGGAGAATTATTTGTATGCCAAATTTATGTTGATGATATCATATTTGGATCAACTAACCCTCATTTTAGTGAAAAGTTTGGGAAGCTAATGTCCGAGAAGTTTGAGATGTCAATGATGAGTGAACTCAAATTCTTTCTTGGGTTGCAAATCAAGCAAACTAAGGAAGGTACTTTTGTCTCTCAAACGAAGTACTCCAAGGACTTATTCAAGAAGTTCAATATGCAAGAATGCAAAGGTATGGCTACACCCATGCCTACTAGTGGACATCTTGACTTAACCAAAGATGATGAACCGGTTGATCAAAAGGTTTATCGCTCTATGATTTGTTCATTGTTATATCTATGTGCTTCACGTCCCAATATTATGCTAAGTGTGTGCATGTGTGCACGATATCAAGCCGCTCCTAAAGAATGTCATCTTAAGGCCGTGAAAAGGATAGTGAGATACTTAATCCATACACCAAATTTTGGCATTTGGTATCCTAAGAGGGCCTCTTTCGATCTTGTTGGCTACTCCGACTCGGACTATGCGGTGACAAGGTTGATAGAAAGTCCACTTCGGGTACTTGTCAATTTCTTGGTAGATCTCTTGTGTCTTGGTCCTCCAAGAAACAAAACTCGGTATCCTTATCCACTTCCGAAGCGGAATACATTGCCGCTAGTTCATGTTGTGCTCAAATACTTTGGATGACCCAAACTCTTAAAGATTATGGGATATATGTGAAACATGTTCCATTACTTTGTGACAATGAAAGTGCTATCAAAATTGGTCATAATCCCGTACAACATTCTCGAACTAAGCATATTGAAGTTCGTCATCATTTCATTCAAGATCATGTTGCTAAGGGTGACATTGATCTGAAGCATGTTCGCACCGAAAAGCAATTAGCGAATATATTCACTAAACCTCTTGATGAGAAAGTGTTTTGCAGGTTAATAGGAGAATTAAACATCATTGATGCTTCAAACTTGGAGTAGAAACTCCATTGTACATGCAAGACATGAGCTTATGCCTAATCCTTGATATCTCACCTATGATGGAAATCTTATGTCTTGGATATATTTGTATCTTGCATGTTATCTAACTCATGTAGGTACTTGGTTGAATCAAATTCCATGAGGTTGTAACCTACTCATATCTTGAGCAATCTCTACATCACCAAGTCTCTACACAAGGTGGTTGAAGCCAAGGAAGCACAAAACCATTTAAACTTATCCTTTTGAAAAATTCTATGTTGAGCTTCATGATTGTCATTTTTGGATACACAAGTGCTCTTCCTTGCACGAACTAACCCATGTAGGTAGATGGACTCAAATTCCAAGTGGTGCTCCAAATTCTTGATGAGCTACATCAACCTTGAGCAACCCACACAAGTTCAACTACATGGATGACACCACCAACCAAGGTATGATATTCCATCCTAGAGAAGCTTTACTCCAAGTCATGAGTTAAAGAAAATCGACAAGATGTCAATACATCAAGATGCTTAAACAAAAAATGGCAACCCCATTTTGAGCTTCAACGATGAGTATGACCAATGATCAAGTGATCTCACTTAACTCCTAAGTCAATATACTCTAACATAGGTGACTTTGTCACCGACCATCTCTAGATGAAGTTCCCTTGTGTTCTTTTATGAGTTTTTGCATTTGTTCCATGCATATGTGTTTCCCCTTTCAAAAAAAACTTCATCTAGATTTCTTTACATTTGATTTGCATTTTACTGCATTCCAATTCATTGCAAATCCTTCAAGAAATTTCTTGCAAATCTTTGTGAGATCTTATTAGTCAAGTGAGCTGAGGTGACAAGTGTTTTCTCTGTGTTGAACTTCGGTTACACCGATTTGTTATTTTCGGTCCAACTGAAAACTTTCGGTACCACGAAGCATACCACTTTCAGTGCCACCGATTTCACAACAGGAAAAATGGTTTGCCACTTATTCTGTGTTTCTTTTGATCCAGCTCCACTAAATGAATCTTGTCCTCTACAAGCATCACATTTTTATCATTGCTTTAGGTTGTGACTCAAGGATCAAACCCATTCACGACAAATTCCAGCGGGGGAGAGAGAGCTAAAAAATTTCTTATCAAGCCCTTCTTGGAAATTGATGTCAAAGGGGGAGAGAGAGATCACATCAAAGCTTATCACTTAGAGAGATCACATCAGAGAAGGAGAGAGAGATCTCCAGGGGGAGAGAATACTAGATAAAAGTATTTCTCAAGGATCCCAGATGCTTGGTGTTCAAGAGGAGAGATGCCACATGTCTTCTTGAGGGGAAAGACATGTTCATATGTGCTTATCTGCATTAGCTTGCATTAGCTCTGTTCATTTATATCTTTTAGCTCTGATTTTCTATTCCCTACCTTCTCCCAGTATCCCATGCTAGATTCAGGGGGAGCAAGACATCTAAGGGAAAGAAATCATCTAAATTCATTGCATATCTTTACTCTTGGGGACATGTTTAATACAATGTAGTACTTAGTACTCACTCTCTACATGTCATCCCAGTCTTGGTATTTTTGTGGTTTCTTTTGTTTGCTCTGGCTAGTAGGTGCATCTGTGTTATCTAACCTTGTTTACACAGGTTCATTCCATCCTAAGCCAACTCAAGACTACAAGGTAAGTATATGCATCACAATCATGTGTATGAGGAATTCTTGCTGATGTACATACTGTTTGCAAGAAGGACTCATCACTACAACAAAAACTGCATGTAGAGACGTCATATTCTAAAGCTAGAGACATGTTATTTCATCTCTAGGCAACCATAGAGTCGACTTAGTAAAGCGTCTTTGGAGCGTCTCCCCACGGACCGTCTCAAAACACATAGACACGCTATCTAAAGCGTCTGTACATGGCATGAGACGCGATATTGGGACGTCCAAAGGCGTCTCTAGATATGACACGCTATATTTGGACGTTCAAGAGCATCTTTGATATGTAGAGTCGTTTTGTTAGACGCGCTCGTACATCTCTACTAATAGGGATACACGCTATGTACAGACATTATATCGTCTCTAAATATACAAAAGCTTTAACCACGTAATATTTTACTTTAAATAATATTTGATTTATTTCAAATGTGTACTTCGCCATTTCAAATCCAGTAACTTTATCATGCCATATGCTTGTGCAGAATGATCAAGAAATATTGTATATAACAACATCCACCCATATCACCAATCACATTCATAAGCAACAAATATCATGAACAATATGAAGGGATCCACCCATATCACTGATTGTATCCACAACCATCCCATTTACACAAATTCATTTAGTAGGAACAAACACCTTAGGTTCACAACTGAATTAAATAAGATCTTCATATAAAATATTCAAATAATTAAGAGATCATACAAACTTGAACTAAGTTTTCCTATAAAGCTAAAATCTGTATATAAAACATAATATTTATCCATCTAAAGAATAATTCTTCTATAGTTCTCCGGCTCTCGCAATGCACTCCTCTAAATCTTGAGCTGCCCTGAAAAAGAAAGATAATAGAGAAATTTTTAGAATATAGCTTTCTGACTATTATGAGAAGAAATGTACTTTGATGATGTACCATACCAGTGTTTGGCAGCCCTCTTTGGTTCTTGCACAATTGCTACGATGCAATTCTTGGTTAGAATTTTCCGGTAAAGTTGATTCTATACAGCCTTGATTGAACCTATCAATTTTTTCAATGTGCGCCATACGGAAAACATAGACATTGTTTGACAATGAATCACAAGTTTATGCACACACACATACACACCTTAGCAACCATGCATGGTAAAGATGAACCAGTGTAATCCTCCTTGGTCCTCGAAGAAAAGCTAGGATGCAATTCCTGGGCAGTGATCTGCTATGTCCGGCAAAGTTGATTCTGCACTTCCATGGTTGGTTTAACCCTGTTTGGTTGATTCTGCACGGCCTTGATTGCCTTATCGAACTTCTCAATGCGTGTGTTCTACATTTGAGGTTTAGTTCAATACGACATAAACATACACAATCATAGGCATTGTTTGATAATGAAGTAAAAAAAATATGCGCACACACCTTAGCAACCATGTGTGGCAAAGATAAACCAGTGTAATCCTCTTTGGTTCTCGTAGAAAAAATAGGATGCAATTCCTTGGTAGTGATCTGCTTGTCCGGTAAAGTTGATTCTGCACTTCCTTGATTGACCCTATCAAACTTTTCAATGTGTGCTTTCTACAATTGAGGTTCAGTTCAGTTGTAAGTAAACTTACACAAAACATAGGCATTTTTTAATAACAAATCAAAAATGTGTGCACACACCTTAGGAATCATTTTTTCTTGTGGTAACGATAAACTAGTGTAACACTCTTTGGCTCCCTTTAACTGCTAGGATGTAGTTCCTGTAACTTATGTTGAACAATTGTTTAAGATGAGAATGAAGTAGAATATTTATTAGTGAAGAAACTATTACATCACCTGCATAGCACTCAATGGAGCATATTCTTCACTTAGTTATGTGATTCATTTGGGAGGTCACCGCCAACAACTCTTTCGTCGAGATCAACTTGAAACAAGAACAAGATAATAGTAAAGTAATACTCATATTTTTATCTTTGCGAGAAAGACATGTGGTTTAGATACTAACTTCATCACTTCTCCATGGTACAAATTCATTTCTCAAATCCTCAGTGGGGAATTTTCGCTTCAGGAACGAACGGATCATAGCCAACTCATCTGTCACGTTTTCTATATTATCCCCTAGTGCCCACAGTGCAAATTGAACATTTACTTTTTTTTCTCATGATGTTGAACAAAAGTTAGTCCCTGAGAAACTTTTATTTCGCACCAATGCTTATCACCATAATGGTACATGTTGGACTCAAGTGGAATAAGGTGATCTTGCCGTAAATATGACCCATACATGCATTTAACTGAAAAGGCACCCAAAAAGCACTTCAGAAATTACTGTAACGCGCACAAAGAACATACAAACTTGTAAACAAAAAATCTTGTAGTGCACAATCGAGAGCTCTTGATTGAACCTCCCTTGACTAAGATGCAAAAATCATAACTAACGAGATAGTAGGACTGCACTAAGATGAGGTAGGAAATAGGACAGACTAGATTACTACAGAATAGCAAAGTACATTGCAGCCTGTACAACCAAACACTACCATGTTTTATGCTCCAGCATACATGGAATTTGAGGTTATTTGGTCAATCTATATAACACCGCTTGTACTACTTTTGAGTTTTACCATATAAAATTTCATTGGACCAAATAGTTGCTCACATATTTTCAAGAAAATCTGTCATAATTGATTTCTAAGCAAGCAAGCAATTCAACAAACACTTAGAGTGCATGCCTACATGAAGGAAGAAAGGAGAGCGAAGGAGAAGAGGATCGGGACTTGAGATGCATAAATGAAGGATCCCACTTCGGTTGATTTAATGGTAAAAGAGTAGGGGCTATGGGATTTAAGAAAATACCTGCTTGACGTGGTGGAGGCTGAAGATACGGATGGAGGTGAGAGCTGCTTGCGGGCTGTGTACCGACGGAACACGCGCGCAGCTTCGAGTCAAGGATGAGACCTGCGTGGATCCGGCTTTGTGGCGGTGAGGATGGCGGCCGTGGACGCTGGGACGACGGACACCGACGGGCTCCGATTAGCGAGCTTGTCGATGTAGGAAAACGGCAATCTGCGGCGGCGATAGCGACAAAGGGCAGCGCTTGAGGTTGAGGCTGCCACCGCGTCGAATTACAACGAGCGGTAGCGCGCGGGGTGGTGGTCACGGTGCAGATTGGAATCGGTGGTTGGATAAATGGGGAGGTGGTGGGGGAAGATGGCGGCGAGGGAAAATATCCGACGATATATGAAGAAAGAAAATTGAGAGACGCGAGAAGTATGCGCGGTAAAGAAAATAATCTCTAGCGCCAAAACTTTTATAAGCGAAAATAGTCCGGCAAAGATTTGATTTAGTGGGAATAGTTTGGGAGCTCTAATTAATCACATGTAATGGATGTGTTAAAAACGCATATATAGATAAATGAATTTTTAGGTGTATCTTTTATTGGATCAATTCGTGTGCTTTGTTCTTTTTTCAAAAAACAACAAAATTTATTGGGTAATATTCATATCCAAGTAATATCAATATAGTTTGATAAAAATAATAAAGGTAGTGGTAGATCGAAGTTGGGCTTCCCCCTCCGTCGCGTGCTATCCGTGTCCACGGTGGACGCCGCCCCGACATGACATCCCTTCACCTATCCTGGTCAGCGATGGGGTGGTAGCGCGCCGTAACTCCCTCAAGCCGATTTTGACCAGCTGGTCACTGATGCGGTGTCAGCGTCTGATGTGGCAAACGTGGCCCAACATTGCGTCGCTCCTACCGCTCCTCCTCTCGCGCCGCCTCTTGACTATCGTCAAGGTGTTGCGTGATAATGTGTCGTACGAGGTAATGGAGTAGGCCCCCGGAGGGCTCCTTTTCCTTCACGGCCTTCGAAGTAAACCTGCCGCACCGGTTCCAGCAAATCGTGTGGCATGGCCGTCGTTGCCATTTCCAGCTCCCGATATCCTCTGCCCACCAGAATTCAAGTCTCAATTTTAACATTGATGTTTGCATTTTCCCGGATTTATTCCAGGCATTCCGGCGATGTGCGTTCAGTGAGAGGAGACGTTCCCGTTAACTACGAAAATGTGTGTGGTGACTTCATCAATGTCAAGATGATGTGTCGGATCAGTCTCTTGGAGGTGCTCGTAGGGGTAGGATGTGCGTGTGTGTATGCGTACATACGGATGAGTGTATGTGTGTATCTATGAGCGTATCGTCTGTCTATACTATGTTAAAAAAAATGCGGGCCATCTAAGAGCAACTCAATCGGCCGACCCAAACGGATATACGGTTTGGCTGCTTTTGTCCGTTTGGGTCGGCCATCTGGACATCCGTGTCCATTTTTTCATTTGGGTCGGTGCGTGCACCCAATACTAGCTTCGACCCATTTTTTAAAAATGCGGACTTAAAAAAGCAATCACATTCAAACTTAAACATAATTAAACATCAAAAGCCGGTTGACCGCCGACTAAAGTCCACATAAACAGTAAACATTAATTAAACATTAAAAAGTCTATGCCGCCATGCGCTGCCCTAGGCGTCCTCGTCGTCCGACCCGGGGCCGGAGAGGTCGACAAGCTCCGCCGAGCCAGCCCAAGGGAATGCCGCCTCCCAAGCCGGGGCCAAGTCGTCCTGCTGCGTAGGTTGCGCCGCCAACTGGGCTGCTCGCTCGCACGACGTTTGTCCTCCTCCTTCTCACGACGCTCCTCCTCCTCCTCCTCGCGCTCGATCTGCATGAGTCGCTCCGCGGTGCCGCTGAAGAAACCCATGGCACTAGGGTTCGCTTGTCACCAGCGAGGAAGCACACAGGGGTTAGATGTGGGCAGGCAGTGGAAGTGGATGAGGCCGGCCACCCGCACACGTGGATTAAAAAAGGATGACAGCCCGCGGCTTCCACTCACTGACGCTTGGGCCCCGTGGTAGGTTTGCGGCGGCTCGTCGGGACTGCCACTTTTGTCCGCTTTGACCCAAAGGACATGGGTGAACGAAAATGGGTTGGCCGGTTGGAGTTTCTCTAAGACACAAGCGTGAACTTCCCTCCTGCTCCTGGTTTTGGAGGCGTCAAAAGCTTCCTTGGTCGGGTCGGGTTTTTGGAAGCATCCGAAAGCTTGCCAGGTTTTTAAGTTGGGGTATCTTTATCATGTTCAGGTTTATTTTCGGCCAAGTTTTACTTTGTTTTCCTGGTTTTTTATTTTTTTTTCCCTTTATCTTTTATTTTTTTCTTTTTTCTTTTATTTTTCTTTTTAATTTTTATTTCTGTTTTTTCCAAATTCTTGAAGTTCTTCCAAATTTGTGAACTGTTTTAAATTCCCAAACTATTTTAATTCGTGAATATTTTTCTTCAAACAGTGAACTTTTTTCAAATTCACAATAAATTCCATTTCGCAAATATTTATTGAATTTGCGAACTTTTCCCTAATTCATGAATTTTTTTCAGTTTGCTGCAAAAAGTTTTGAACTCATAAAACTTTTTCAAATTCACAAAACTTTTTCATATACTTGAACTTTTTTTGAGGTCATGAACATTTTTTAATTCAATTTTTTTGAGTTTGTGAATATTTTTCTTTGAATTGGTGAATTTTTTTCCAATTCATGAACATTTTTAGAAGCCGCGAACTTTTTTGAATTCATGTTTTAATCAAGATCGCAAACATTTTCAAATTTGATTTCCCCCCCAAATTTTTGAACCTTTTACAGAAGTGAACGGCCATATGTGGCCGTTCCTGTGATTTTAAGAATAACAAAAAAAATGTCTTGTACTAGTTACTATAACACTTCACTGATTTTACCAAATATCCCTTACTGCTTTTGATTTTTATGACTGGGATGTCAATCGTGCAAAGTCGATGTCATGCACTTGCAAAATATTATTGAAATATTGACTAGACTACTTTCATTTCCTATAAACTAGCACAAAAAGCATCCAGTTAGTAAGTGAACCTGAAGCACACTTTGTCAGAAGGTTCCAAAATTTAGCAGTAGAACTGTCATGTGAAAGTTAAAAATAAAATAAAATAAATATTCACAGAACTGAATGGATAGCCATACAATTCATTCATAACAAAAGGGAACATACACATTAAAAAACACCATAGGCTCGTTCATTACAAAGTAACACAGGGATCAATACATTCTGAAGAAGATCTACCCAGCTGCAATAATTATGTTGGAGTAACTCTACCTAGGAGCATGGATGACAAGTGCTCAACCTATATCTTATCTGCCGATAACAAGCAGAAATCACAAAGATTAGTCTGTTTCATCTGAAGATGGTTCTCCACCCATGTCAAAAATATAACGAGGTTTGAATTTCACCATGGTATTCCAATTCTCACTTCTCGGATGTTGGATATAAAAGACCTGGTCCACTTGGGAAGAAAATACAAAAGGATCATCCTCTAACTTGTCCCTATATGTATTTTTCGGGAGAAGTTCACATGAGTGAATCCAAACTCATCTCTTACAATACCAGCTTTGTGATGAACATCATACCAATCACATTTGAAGAACAACACCTTGTAATCTCTGTATGACAATTCAAAGATGTCGATAACCGCCATAATAGGACACACCTTTTTCGGCAAGGTTCACGACACCACTATTTTGGGTCACACGTCCCGTATCATGACTAATAGTATGAAACCTGAAACCATTAATTATATAGCCACCGTAGCGCACCCCACATTTGCTTAGTTTTGCGGCTAATGCTCTTATCTTTTCTGTGATATCCGGTCCATCATCTAGTATAACATGTATGTAAGAGTGGTTACATTGAGTTCATATGGAACTACAGTGAAGGAACATGCAAAAGGTGAATTATACCTTTTGTTCCAACCAGATCGACAAAGTGTCTACTAATCAAATCCTCATCGTCATCATCCGTCAAATTTAAGTTACCCATTTTCCTCTTCTCTTGATACACAAATTCTCTGTAATAATAAGATAAATAACATCATGATTTCTTCCAACTTGTGAAAAACAAAAGAAATAGAAGATAGCATGAAGCACACCTACGGAGATCATCAAGCTCATCGATGTGTCGCAAGACATATCGATGTGCTTGAACTAGAAGCTGATCGTCCAAGCGGCCTACAAAGTGACAGCCTTTCCAATTGGCTCACCAACACTATCAAACATGTACATGCCCTTTGTATTATTTGAAGGATCAGGGTTCCTAGATGTTCTTGTGAAACGTGTGGTTCCTTCTAGAAATCTTGAACAAAAGGTCAAGCATTCTTCAACAATATATCCTTCAGCAGAATAGAACCTTCAGGATAGAAGGCTAGCTGGTATAACCAGTCACTAAAAATATAAGTAATATCCAGTGGTCTCTCTTGCTAAAACAAGAAAAGTACTCTTGTGTGGCATGACAAATACAGCTCCCCCTAACCAGATCAACTTCAAAAATAGCATGTCATCAACAATTGCCATCCAATCAACAGTCCCCACTGTTTTTAACAACAATTCTTATCAAATCACCACAAAGGATTCACAGATTTTTATCAACAATTGTCTAATTTCAACAATACGATTGCATCATTGCAAAGACAGAAAGGGAAAACAGAGGTGGCATATCGCAATTTGAGCTATATTTCACATGATATGGAGATAAAAAACGAGAAGAACAACTCATGCGGACAAGCTGCTAGCAGCAGAGGTGTGTCGGCGAGGTCGTTATATAATGGTCGGCTGACAAAGCAAGAGAGGAGTCGTCCGTAGAGTATTCTGCGGTGGCGGAGCCTGGCGTTAGGGGCGAAGCGGTGTCGGGCTGCGGCGTCTGGGGACCGGGAGCTTGGCACTGGGCAGACGGCGTCGGTGGTGGAGGAGCTTGCTTGTAGGGAGGAGACCGCGCCGAGCGGCGGTGGAGCTATGGCCGGAGGGCCGGAGAAGTCGGAGTCGGCGACGCCGGAGTTCGGGCTGGGGCGAGTTCTGGCGTCGAGATCGGGCTGGGGGAGCGCGACGGCATGTGATCTATGGGAGAGGGGGCGAGCGACGACAGAGGCTATGGCTGGGCCAAACAACGGCGGGAGATCGACTGCTGGTGCCGAGGCGGCGAGCGGCGGCGGCGGCGGCACTAGCTTCTGATTTCTTTTATCAAATTAGGGAGTTGCGTATCACAGAGGTATTTTAGGGAGTTGCGTATCACAGAGGTAGTATAATAACATTCCTACTAAAAAATAGTATAATATACATCAGCCCCGCTATATCTACGACGGTTCTTTTACGAATTGTATGCGACTGACATAGCAGCCGTCCATTGCATTCGCTGGATGATTGGGATGGCTTCGTATGAAAATCGAATGTGCTTCTATCGTACATACAATACTTCACAATATACATAGACGAACAACTTTTTTTTTGCAGGGACATAGAAGGGCATTACAGAGGGGATGTTTAAAGTCGCAATCAAATAACAAAGTTGTATTATCCAAAGTTTAGTACAGCTAATTTTCATAGATATCTGGGTTGAAAAAATGATTATTCAAAATTTCTTAAATCTATGATAAGAATAGAGTCGCACATTAAGACGTTTCACAAATCGTCTCGAAGAGCAGAGATGCACATAAAGCGTCTCACAAATCGCCTCTTAAGTTACTTAAAACTAAGTACTTGATTTTTTAGCCTAATTACAATCAACAATTTGTGATGCTTTGTAAACGTCTTAAGAAGCGTCTTTAGGTCGCCAGTGTTCATGAGCGTAGAGACGAATAAAAAAGCGACTCAGAAAAAGCGACCATACATGATGTTTTTGTTGTAGTGCATGGGCATGAAGGTATTTTCTTTAATATTCTTTGCCCTGATGCATATGGCCAAGATACATGTAACACATTGCCTACTCTATCATGGTTATGCTATCACATGCTTCTCTATTCCATATTCACATGATTGCATACATGTAGGGGGAGCCTATGCCTGTTACATGTCTTTCCAAAGCTTTACTTGCTATTCTTTATATCTTTATCTAAAGATTTGATGTATGTTGTCATCAATTACCAAAAAGGGGGAGATTAAAAGCACAAGTGCTCCCTAGGTGGTTTTGGTAATTAATGTCAACATATTATCTCTTGTTGGACTAACTCTTTTATCTAGTATGTTTCAGATAAGTTCAACAATGGAGTGGCATGGACTAAAGGATGTGGGAACTCCTTCAAGATGCTAAGGACAAAGGATTGGCTAAAGCTTCAAGCTCAAGACTCTTCATTATACATTTTAGTGATCCAAGATCACATTGAGTCTATAGGAAAAGCCAATACTATCAAGGAGGGATGAGGTGTTGCTTAACGAGCCTCTTGCTTCATGTGCTTAGTGATATGCTCCAAAACCCTCAGCTACTTTCCCACTTCCACACATATGTCCTAAAACCTAAAGTCAAACTTGGCCCCACTGATTCTTCCTATCCGGCGCCACCGAGTTTGGATGTCTTAACCACTGCCACAAACCCTAGGCAAATCGGTTCTATCGATAGGGATCTCGGTCTCACCGAGATGGGATTGTAATCTCTCTGTGTATGTCCACTATCAAAATCGGTCTCACCGAGTTTGAGAATCCGTACTACCGAGATTACAATGCAAACTTTCTGGTTAACTTATTACCAAAATCGGTCCCACCGAGTTTGAGTAATCGGTCCAACCGAGTTTGCCTGACCAACTCTCTGCTTAGCTAATTACCAAAATCGGTCTCACCGAGTTTGTGTAATTGGTCTCACCGAGATTACGTTATGCCCTAACCCTAACCATATCGGTCCCACCGAGATGCATGTCGATCCACCGAAAACCCTAACGGTCACTAGGTTTACTAAAATCGGTCCGTCTGAAGTTTGTTGATTCGGTCCCACCGAGATTGGTAAATTGTGTGTAACGGTTAGATTTTGTGTGGAGGCTATATATACCCCTCCACCTCCTCTTCATTCGTGGAGAGAGCCATCAGACTGAACCAACACTTCTAGCATCCTATTTCTGAGAGAGAACTACCTACTCATGTGTTGAGGCCAAGATATTCCATTCCTACCATATGAATCTTGATCTCTAGCCTTCCCAAGTTGCTTTCCACTCAAATCTTCTTTCCACCAGATCCAAATCCTATGAGAGAGAGTTGAGTGTTGGGGAGACTATCATTTGAAGCACAAGAGCAAGGAGTTCATCATCAACACACCATTTGTTACTTCTTGGAGAGTGGTGTCTCCTAGATTGTCTAGGTGTCACTTGGGAGCCTGCGACAAGATTGTGGAGTTGAACCAAGGAGTTTGTAAGGGCAAGGAGATCGCCTACTTCGTGAAGATTTACCGCTAGTGAGGCAAGTCCTTCGTGGGTGACGGCCATGGTGGGATAGACAAGGTTGGTACTTCGTGGACCCTTCGTGGGTGGAGCCCTCCGTGGACTCGCGCAACCGTTACCCTACGTGGGTTGAAGTCTCCACCAATGTGGAAGTACATAGCACCACCTATCGGAACCACGCCAAAAACATCCGTGTCTCCAATTGCGTTTGAATCCTCCAATCCCTTCCCTTTACTTTCTTGCAAGTTGCATGCTTTACTTTCCGCTGCTCATATACTCTTTGCATGCTTGCTTACTATGTATTGCAAAAGTTAAACTTTGGCCTAAACTCCACTTAAACTTTAATAAGGTTAAAAACTGCAACTTTGGTACTTAGTGTTTAATCCCCCCCCCCCCCCCCTCTAGACACCTCTTCTCAAGATCCTACACAAACCTCCCACTCGGGGGCTTAGCTGCAGTCCAGTACTCGCCTAAGTTTGAAAAATCCTACCGAGTGGAGAGCAAACCTCCCACTCGGGGGCTTAGCTGCAGTCCAGTACTCGCCTAAGTACGAAATCCATCCCGATCCGCAAGGACGACGAGGTGCAGGTCGACTGTTACCTTCTCCTTCGAAGCTGCGCCACAAGTACAAAGTGCGCTTCATCCCAATCCGCAAGGACGACGACGTGCAGGTCGACTGCTGCCTTCTCCTTCGGAGCTGCGCCACAAGTACAAAGTGTGCCTCATCCGAATCCGCAAGGACGACGAGGTGCAGGTCGACTGCTGCCTTCTCCTTCAGAGCTGCGCCACAAGTACAACATGCGCTCCATCCCGATCCGCAAGGACGATGAGGTACAGGTCGACTGCTTCCTTCTCCTGCGCCTGCAAGAGCAACAAAGTGTAGGTCGACTGGATCCACCTCAGAGCTGCATCTCAAGCATTGAAGCATAATCCGAGTGAAGAGCAAAGTTCACTCGAAGGCAAACAAAAGCATATTTCAACGATAAGTAAAGTTCGGATAGCATCCTAAGGATGCAGAAGTACCCAGGCCTCAAGCCTGTTAAAGGTTACAGGATCACTCGGCATTCCGAGGAAAATTTAAGACGAATCATAGAAGTTTTTTACTCCTCAGGCGGAGGACTAGAAGGCGCGACGAACTGGTCCAGGTCGATCCCATCAGCGATGCGGGTGGCAGCACCAATGAAGTTCTCCATGAAAGATCGGAAGTCGTACTTCTTGGTATTGGCAACTTTGATGGACGCCAACCTTTCCTCTCGCATCTCCTTGCAATGAACGCGGACCAGGGACAGAGCGACATCAGCACCGCATCTAGCAGAAGACTTCTTCCATTCCTGCACTCGACTTGGAATATCATTCAGTTGAGTTATCAAAGACTCGAGGTCATTTTGAAGTGTTTCGCCTGGCCAGAGTGTTGACTCGATCCGCGACACTGCAACCTTCAGTCGAGCAAGGTAGTCCACCACAACAGCAACGCGAGATTCCAGTCGGAGCACGTTCATGGCAGCTTCATCTTTCACGAGGGAGTTAATGGGGTCTAGACTTGTCTCCACTCGCCTAGTCTCCTCCTCGAAATTCTGACAGAATTCTGCAAATACGACTCAAGTTCAAGCTAATGGTTCTATGATGAGTCGATGATGACAAGTCAGTCGGATAAGAGGAATTACCTTCAAGCATGAGGAATAGCTTCTTGGCGAGCCCTCCCAGATAAGCCTCTAGATCATTCCTCTTCCCCGCCAGCTCACCAGCCTTGTCGCTCAGAGCGATCTTGTCGTTCTTCAGTCGGCTAACCTCCTTGTTAGCCGCATCAAGAGTAGCTTTCAGATTGGTGTTCTCTTCTTCAAGTTTTCCGACTGAAGACAGCTTCTCTTCCGCGAGCTTGGTCTTGTTCAAAGCCGTTTGTTGCGCCTCGGCAAGGTCATGATCCTTCTTCTTGAGCCTCCTCCATTTTGTCTGCAAAATAACGGTGAGGTCGAGAATTAGGAAGGACGAAAAAACAAAATCAGTCGTCAAGATCTCACCAGCCATACCTTTTGCTTCGTCTCTCGCCTTCTGCAAGTTCTCCTGTGCAAGCTTCAAGTCAAGGTTGAGCTGGATCTGTTTGTTCTCCAATTCAGTGTATCGAGCCACAAGCTCGCAAGATTTCTGCAAAGAATTAGTCGACAGACGTCACAGATGGGTTACTTCCGAGTGACCAAGAAAAATTACTGCGTTTCTAAGACTACAGCCGAATCAAAATATTCGACAGTAGTCTCGGGGACTACACCCAGTGGGTGCACTTAGCGTGCCCCCACTGATCCTACCAACTCGGTTCGATCAGTCGACCGAAAAAAAAAAGAGAAAGGAGTTCTTCAGACTATGGTCGACTGCCAACAGTCCACCATAGTCTCGGGGACTACACCCAGTGGGTGCACTCAGCGTGCCCCCCACCGGTTTCAAGTTCCACTCGACATGGTCCGACCAGACCGAGTGAAGTTATCAAAGAGATACAAAGTACAAAGACTACGGTCGACTGCCAACAGTCCACCATAGCCTCGGGGACTACACCCAGTGGGTGCACTCAGCGTGCCCCCACCAGTCCGAAAATTCACTCGACACACCTAGTGGGTGTATAGATACGAAGGACTTCAGAAAGAAGAGTTTTTCAGGTAGCATATCCTAACAAAACAAGTGGTGATCAACTAACCTGGATGTTGCTCTGAAGAGCTGAACTGGCATCATAGGCCGCTTGACTGGCTTCCCGGACCACCTTCATTTGCTCCATCATGAGCCCCGCTAGGCGTATAGCCTCCTTAGCAGCACCCACTTGGTCCTCCGGGACGTGGTGCATGGCGAAAAGGGAAGGAGGATCAGCAGTCGACATTGAAGGCGGATACTGCCACCGCACAAATAAAGACACAGAAGTCCGAGTGGTGTTACCACCCTCATGAACCAGTGCCTCAGGCATTGATGCAACCTGAGCAGTCCTGCCAGCAGGTGCCTTCTTAGTCCTCCTCCGCCTCAACGGCTCCACATCATCATCATCAGGGAGATCAATGACATGAGGAGGGACTACAGGAAAGATTCTAAGTTAAAAACAGAAATCCAATCAACCAAAAGCAAAATTGCAGCGATCGTACCAAGGTTAGAGGTAGCAGCATCTTCCATCTCCTGGTCTTCGTTCCTAACTGAGGTCTCGGAGGTGGCAGCGCTGCAGATTTCATAAATCAGATGATCAGTCAACAAGTCGACCAAAAGTATGATTCGTGCTGAACAAAAGCTCAAGTTCTGCTGTACCCGGAAATAGTGGGGATAACCATCTTCATCTTGGGCAAAACCTTTGTCGGCTTCGACGGCGTCGCTCGAGGTTGCTTCGGTGCTTTTTCAGTCGGCGCCGGAGAGGACGCGTCTGGGACATTTAAATCGTCGACCGAGCGCATAATAGCCTTGCCGGCGCTTCGACCAAGGGGTCATGGGTGAGCTTGGACCGCCTTTCCGTGCGAGGAGGGTCGACTTCCTCCTCTTCTTCCTCCTCCTCTTCATCAGAACTGTCGTCATCTTCGTCTCCCACACCGTTAGACTGCCATTCCTCCTGGCTTTCACCTTCGCTCCCTTCCTCCTCCTCAACTGGTTCCTGCGCCCCGTTGGGCATCGAGTACATCTCAGTGGTGATCTGGAAGAAGACATACAAGATGAAAGTCAGTCGACCAATTTAAGCAAACAAGATGGAGTAAGCAGAGTCGGAGTCAAAGATACGGGATTGAACCTTGTCGGGCTCGTACGATTGGTCAAGTGGAGGGATCCTCCGGGCTCCTCGGGGGTTATCTTTATTCCCAGTGATGGTGGCCATCCATCTCTCCAGTGTGGCATCCTCGACCTCCTCCGGGTGGACCCGAGTGGTGTCTTCAGTACCAGAATACATCCACATCGGATGGTCTCGATACTGAAGTGGCTGGATGCGCCGTCGAAGAAAAACCTCTAGAAGATCCATACCAGTCACCCCGTCACGGATGAGCTGGACTACACGCTCGACCAAAACCTTGACCTGAGCCTTCGCCTCCGGGATGACCTTCAGAGAGGATGGCTTGCTCACTCGGTCCATGGAGAAAGGAGGGAGTCCAGTCGACTGCCGTGGCGTCGGCTGGTCTTGGCAGTAGAACCAGGTCGACTGCCACCCTCGAACCGACTCAGGAAGGATCACAGCTGGAAAAGAGCTCTTACCTCTCATTTGGACCCCAAGACCCCCACACATTTGAATCACTTGGGTTCTCTCATCACTCGGGTTGGCCTTTTTCACCGTCTGAGAGCGACAAGTGAAGATGTGTTTGAAGAGGCCCCAATGCGGCCGACAACCCAGAAAATTCTCACACAAAGACACGAAAGCAGCGAGATACACGATAGAGTTGGGCGTGAAGTGGTGGAGTTGTGCCCCAAAGAAGTTCAGAAACCCTCGAAAGAATGGGTGGGGCGGCAAAGAAAACCCGCGGTCGACGTAAGTGGCTAAGAGGACGCACTCACCCTCCTGAGGCTGCGGCTGCCACTCCATCCCTGGAAGCCTCGCTGATCCATGAGGGATCAGTCCTTCGTTAGCCAGGTCGTCGAGATCTACATGGCGGATGGTCGAGCGAATCCAGTCGCCCTGGATCCAGCCCTGCGGCAAACCGGCCCGCGACGAGGATCCGCCCGACATTCGCCCTCCCTTCGCCTTTCGCCGCCTTCTTCGCCCGTTCTAAAGCCGTCGTCTTTTCTTTCACCATTGTCGCCGGCGGAACGCGCGAGGAGCAGCATTTCGGAGGTGGAGGCAGGCGCGGCGGATGAATCTGAGGAAGAAAGGAGGAAAGGGGAACGCACTGTTCAAAAAACCTCAGCCCTGGACCTTATATGAGGTTACTTCCGAGTGACTGACCGGTAGGCCCAGGCGATCCTGTCAAATCCCGCAACAGTCGCCCGCGCGATACGTGGCGAAAAAGGTGGCGTGGAGATCGAGGCGCCCTTGCCTTATCCCGTCCGATTACTGCGGCTCTCTCTCCGTCCTGCTCGTTTCCCGAAGATTCAAATCCCGCCAAATCCGCGCGCCACAGAGCAAATCGTCAGACAAAAGATTTCCTCCGTCCTGTCATTCGGAAATCACCAAGTACAGAAAACGCACTCGACGGATACAAAGAATGGATCAAGGCGACTGAAAAAGAAGTTGATGCCGTCACTTAAAGTCCATTTGATCCAAGACAAGACACTATTGCAGCACAAGAATGAGTCGGGAGTACGTTCAACTCCTTCCCCACTCAAACCTCAATCCATTTGGGGGCTAATGATGAAGTCATGTACCTAGGGTAGGGTCATGGACCTGTCTAAGACACCCTCCCAAAGGACATCTCTAGAAGAAATTACCTTTCAGTCGACCAGGAAGGGTTCCACTCGACCAACTGGAAGACACTCGACCATGAAGCCAGACCACTCGACCACCAGGAGATCTAAAGCCAGTCTGCACGCAAACGGTCGGTCATTAAGTAGCTTTATGGTCATCATAGCACTTTATGTGGGCGTTACCAGTAACCCCCTACCTTAATGTACCTTTAACCCTGCATAACTGAGGGTCGGAGGGGTCTGGCAAACTCTATATAAGCCACCCCCCTCCTCAGTGCCAGAGGTTCGCACCTTTGTTACTCATACACGCATAATCCAGTCGACCGCCTCCGGGCTCCGAGACGTATGGCTATTACTTCCTCCGAGAAGGGCCTGATCTCGTAAAACTCGTGCGTATACAACTACTCCATAGCTAGGATCTTGCCTCTCCATACCTAACCCCCATTCTACTGTCAGGCTAAGAACCACGACACCTACAACGAGACCTATCCGATGCAGGACTTCTTTGTCGTTCTTAAAGCCTACAGTAACGAATTTCACTCTTTTGTCCTTGAGGAAGTTCTTAAAATCCTGGCACTCAACGTCGACATGGCATATGTGGTAGACCAAGCAAACGTTATGTACACAAACCTGGATCACGGCGGGCTTCTTCCTCTCTTCGTCCTTTAGATCCTTCTCTCATCCGGGACTGTGGTGTACTCAACATCTAGCCCAACGACCCACTCATCCGTTGAACTGTTGAACATGCGTAGGAAGCGAGCAAGCCATGCTTTCACCGTCGCGGATCCACGTGTGTAGATGACGATGAACTGATCGCCGGTGATGGCTCTAACCTGGTACTCAGTGGCGACCATGGAGATTTGGGAGGCCATGGATTTTGGAGGAGGGTTAGGAGAAGTTGAACTGTTGTACCCCGCAAAAACTGGGAGTGAACTAATGTGAAAGGATGGGACGACTGGGAGCGAACTATTGTGAGGTAGAAGACGGGGACGAGTAGGGCGTGCGAACGGCGTGGGGTTGTTGGCTTGCCCGGTGGATAAACGGCTGCAAGCCCCCAAAGAGTTCTCGAGAACTATGCGGGACCCACTAGATGTCATGTCTACTAGACCCATATCGTAGGCCTGACGGTATAGCTTCTGCCTGTTCGCACGCCATGACGGCACATGGATGTAACTTCACTTAATTCCGTCAACCGTCGCACCTCCAACGACCTTCGCCTCCTTCGCGCGGTCGCGCCCTTTGAGACTTCGACCGGCTAAAAATGAGCAATTTTTTTGCCTGCTCCGCATGCATGATACTCCCTCTGGTCCTTTTTACTCCCGTCAACCGTTTGCAAAGTGTTTGACCAAATATATACTTTTTTTAAACACCACCTTATATTAATTAACCAGCCACACCAGTACACTCATTTGATACAATATTCACCACACAGGGCAGTACTTTATTTACAAGAATACCATCTAATCTATTGTCAAAGCTATACTTAGCGATTAAGTGTGCCACCTTATTGGCCGAATGTCTAATCTTTGACAATTGAAGATTGTTGATCAACTTCGAGATGCTCAACGCTTTCTTCTTCAGTTCACGCATTGTAGACCTTTCATAGTCCCCTGTTGAAGGAGACGCTACAACAAAAGCGCAATCAGTCTCTAAAATTACAGGATAATTTAGTGCACCTTGAAATATGAACATGTGTGGGCGTGTATGTTTTAATGACTTGAGACTATACCTAGCCCGGCATGCAAGATGACTTATTATGCACCATTCCCCATACCTGCAGGAAGCCCATTCATCTCCAAATCTTTTCCTCTCCATGTGTGGAAACAATATGCCTGCCAAACTCTCCTTCTCCCTCCGGCGGTCCCACCACTCCACCCCGTGTGAAAAAATCTGCATCCATGACTCTCCTCCCCCCACGCTCGTCCAATCCGTTGTGACCAGCAATATTTCCACCCCTTCGCTCCCCCGTAATTTACTCCAACAAATATGCCCACGTAGCTTTTACTTAACTTCAGGTGCATTGGGTCACTGACATACGGGCCCAGCAGTGTACTGGCCCACATGTCAGTGACGCAACTGGACCTGCAGTTAAGTCAGTGCAGCTCAGTCCATATCTTACGCAGGTGTGCCATTGCTCGCTATAAATATTGCGCCTCCCACGACATCGCTATCTCCTCCCCCTCACGTTCACGTTCATCGCTATCTCCTCCCCCTCCCTCTCACGTCGACCACCATGGCATCTCCCATCCC
Organism: Aegilops bicornis; assembly: GCA_021605145.1. Taxonomy (NCBI): domain Eukaryota; kingdom Viridiplantae; phylum Streptophyta; class Magnoliopsida; order Poales; family Poaceae; genus Aegilops; species Aegilops bicornis. The sequence continues at coordinate 678,108,509 of CM038672.1, forward strand.
AAGCCCTAGGAGCCCCTCGCTGCACCGCGCGGACGGTCACGCGTCGCCTTTCCGTTCCTCGCCGCCACTAGTCGAGGAGGACGCGTCGGCGTTCTGCTCCTTGCCGCGACGCGAGCGTCCCCATTCCGTTCCTCGCCGCCACTAGTCGAGGAGGACGCGTCGGCGTTCTGCTCCTCGCCGCTACGCGTCGAGGTGGACGCGTTGGCGTTCTCAATCTCGCCCGGCCGCACGCAGCGTCGAGGACGTCGGCACCCCTGCCACGAGGAGAACGCCACGCGCCTGGTCGAGCCCCCCAGCCTTGAGGAGCTTTGGAAAGAAATGGATGTCGCCTTGTGGGAGGCTTTGCCTCCAGCAGATCGCGCCAAAATAGAGGCGGAGAAGAAGGCCGAGGAAGAGAAGCGCACCATGCAACAAGCTTTCTGGGAGATCTATGTCACGTCCGAGAGAGTCAAGCAATTGGTTCTTTGGCAGAAGGCTTGTGCGAGGGCCTTGAGGGTGGCGGAGGACGCCCGTGCCGATGCCCTGAGTGTAGTCGGGCCCAAGCGCCTCATCTATGCTTGGCCGTACATGGACCGGGTGCACGCTTCCAGCCAGGAGGAGTACCTGTTGGCGCCGGATCACCACACCGGTGAGATCTCTCTCCCCCGCCGGCAAGCCGCCAATCATCACCTCACGAGTTGCGAGGCTGAGGAAGAGGCGTTGTGTCGGCGCGCTGGGAAACGGCCGCGCACCAGGGCACTCGTGGCGCGCCGCAAGCGCTCCTGCGAGCGTTGTGGCTTTTAGGAGGAGTATAATTTTTGTTTCGTAAGGCGATCTCATTAGTTTTGGGACGCAAATGATAAATCCCGAACGTTCAGGAATTTTTAGCGTCCTTAATTAAGTATGTAGAAGGGAAAGTTTGGAAACATTGTGTATTATTACGCATTTTGCAAGTACGTGCATATAGCACAAACTTTACTATATACTATCGGACTACACGTCTCTCTCGATATATGCTTGCAGACTGTGCTACTCCCTCCGTCCAGGTCAATAAGTCATCTTTGGTTGGGCACGGTGACCAAGAAGGAGGGAAGACTTGTACACCTAGACGGCGGGAGTACTACTATTACTTATGTACGTGCAAATGCACGTTTGAACATTATGATGCGGTTTTTGTAGAAGTGGAAAAACAACACTAGTCAAGCTTGTGAAACGATTCAATGCAAAACAAATGCAAAAATGCTCGTTTGATTGTTTACTTTTAGCTTCCTTCTCTGTGGTTATTTCCCTGTGCACCGTGACCAAGGAAGAGGAGAAAACGAGAAACGTTAATGTTTATTTGCTAATTAATAGTATGGCATGCGATGAACTAACCATTGCATGTCGTGTTTGATACTCAAGTCATTAAAAGCATGCACACTCTTTATCTCTTATTGGTTGATATGTCAAGAAACAAGAAACGAGGTAGAAGTTAATGCATCGCGCCTAAGTGTTTTCGGATTATTTGGTTTTCGTAAGATGACTTACACACCTAGATGCACCGTGCCTAAGTGTTTTGAGTAAAATTTTATCAGTTAAATCTTTGGTCAAAATTTAGCACAAATTACAATGGTGAGGAATAAACCAGGACGGAGTAGTAGTTTAGAAGCCCAAATAAATGAGTGAGGCGCCTTATTGTTACTCTCCACTGTGACTAGTCTTGTGGGAAAAGCTGGGGAAGCCGCCAAAAGAACTGGCCCTAGGAGTAGTAGCTAGGGATCGAGCGTCGGAGATGAACCGGAGAAAGTAAATGCAGAGAGATGAAATGCAAAAAAGACGGAGGGATGTGATGGTTGCTTGTCCGTTTATTTTACCAGGCCATTTATTACTGGGAGTGGTTGGGTTTTGTGATATGACGGCTTTACCGCCGCGCCACGAGTGAGGTGAGAGGTGAGACTCCCGTGCAGCGCCGCCCTCTACACTTGTACTACATCGGTCGTGGTTAATTATACACCCATTGAATTTGTTGAAGATTTAATCGACAAAATGTTAGTGCATGTCAACAAAACTATATCGTTGGATTCGTATTTGAACATAGTTTTGAATGATATAATTTTAGGTGACATGCATCAATATTTATCATACTATATATAATGTTAGTTCAATTTTTGGTCGTACTAATCTATAGTAGTAAGGTGCCCGTGCGTTGCACCAAATGGTGAAATGCATTGATCGGGGAGTTGTTTATTTTGACAAAGGATGTGGGGGTCATCTCATGTGTAACGGGTATCGATAGGTCTCTTCGGATATTATCTCATCTATAGAGCTCACAAACATCCGGGTGAAATAGATAAAAAGGTATCTTTTGCAAACAAAAGCGTTCAACTGTTCAACCTGCATCCAAAACTTGTGAAGAAATAAAACTTATTGTGCTTTGCAAGAAATGATCTTTAAGAATTAGTTTTTGAATATCAATTGTTATACATGTTGGCTACAGATGACATGGCACTTTCTTATAGTCAACAGTTGGCTATACTATAAAGTAATATTAACCATGCCCTTATACACCTAGACGGAGGGATTAAATCAGGATGACTTGCAAGGGGGCAGAGGAGATGTAAGAAATGGTTCATCGTAAGTCTTTCACCGGTACAGTAGTAAAAATTCATACATGCAAGTTTCTAGACTAAACCATAAACGGATACACTTTTATTCATGCGCGATACTCCAATAGAGCAAGATCCTGCATGGAAGTCTCCACATGCTTAGACAGCGGATTACATTGAGCGAAGACTAATGATCAACATTTAACTTGATAATGCGTATTTTTTAGAAGAACAGAGGCTCCTCCCGGTTCCATTATCAAATGAAACCCAAAGTGTCTTACATCAGCTCACTGAGAGGAGCAGTTCAAAGGAAGGACTGCGGCGAAAGCCACTCAAGTTTAACGACAAGCTTACAGAATCAAAAGCGGCAAAGACACGGGCCATAAGCGCCCACACACACACTACATGTTTTCTAAGTGCACTTGATAATGTGTATGTCCAGGTGAACCTCTTTGGAGTCCCCGTGCACCGAGTCGGCAGGTAAAGGATAGAACGGATGCCATGGGTTTTCCAAGTCCACATTGGCGGGCTCGTCCCAGCTCCTCAGATTCCAAGTCTGTCCGATGAGGCCGGTTTCGCCGCCCACGTGACCCGGAGGGGTAGTAACATTGACCTCGCACCCGTACATCTGCCTCGTGTCAGTGTCAGCGTCAGCGGCGACGCCCCTGACGCATGCTACAAAGACGGGGCGGCGGCCTGCGCGGGCCTCGCCGGTGCCCATGATCAAGAGGAAGACGCTGTCGTCCTCCTCCGAGACTAGCAGGCGGCGGTGATCCTCCAGCGACTCCGATATGGTGAACCGGTAGCACGTGTCGTACTTGATGTTCTCCGCCAAGGGCCAGTAGTGACCGCTGCACGCATCCGTGAGGTGATGCACCATGTCCGCCGGCGAGCCACAAAACGGCATTGGGCACTCATAGCAGTGGACGAAGGGCTCCTTGGAGGCATCGACCAGGCCTCCATGAAACGGGAGTGGCTGTAGGGGACGTTGCGCCAGTTGAATATGTGAGCAAGTTACTACGAGATTTAATCCGAATAAGCACAAAATAAATCATGAAGGCTATAACAGAGATGAAACTAATCATGTGGACTAGCATAGTAGTAGGATACAGAGTAGAAACATGAATTCTACCACGATTTCGAATAGGAAGGACAGAAACACATACGGTGCAACGGGAGCAGCACCGTTGGCGTTGAGGTTGTCGCTCATGTCGTTGAGGAAGAGGTTGCCGAGGTTGGGGAAGAAGTCGTCGTCGGTGAAGTCGTGGCTGCCAGCACTCGCAAGAGTGCGCTTCCCAGATTTCAACAGCGCCCGCCGAATGGAGCGCAGGAGGGAGTGGTATGAGGGGACGTTATGTCACGCCGAATGGAGCGCAGGAGTAGCACATGAAGCAGTAGATGGTGTCCTTACTAGTACTCCCTAGTCTCTATCTATGTATATCTATATATATCTACTCTTATAGAAAACCGAGTTGGTGATGATGGTTTGCCTGCCATCTTGTAATATAGACCGTCCGATCTATATCTGATGGATATAAAGCCAACTATGACAATTTTACAAAAGATACCCGCACCTCTCTCCACATTTACAGATAAGGCCTTACCTCGTGCTTCTCCCCATGCCTCTATCTCTACAAGTACTTTTTTATAACAAATCGAATAGCGCTGCCCCGTCCGCTACACGCCCGGCTGAACACGCCTCCTCGCCTCCATCATCACCAACTGAGTCTTTTATAGGAGTAGGAGTAGAGAAAAAACCAAGTTGGTGATGATGTTGTGCCGTGCAATGCACGGGCATCTTGCTATTTTTTTGCATATAAGTCCAAACACCACGTAGACATGGTCTTTGAGCACGGTTCATAGTCATTCCACGATCGGGCATCGAAGTTTGTAACTATTTTAGATTAGAATATACTACTCCTCCAGTGCTAGTAGTAGAGCAGAGTCCTACTCTTCTACTCTACTCTAGAAAGCTAGGGCATAATCTTTGTAGTAGGTGCTTGTAGGGAGTACCAAGATGCTTTGATCACTCAAGCAAGTTGTCTGGCATCGATATAACCCTACGCTGCTGGTATGTGTCTCGTAAGTCAAGCGGCGTGTTGTAGTCATGATCACGTGTCCACTTCCCGCAGCACATATTCGCTTCTCCATCTTTGTCCGCACATAATCTCGTCCAAGCTTCCATCCCCGCTAAGGCGCCTACCCCCTCATCCGAAACCCAAGCACTAACAATGGCAGAACCGAGCAGCATCCGCCGAAAGAATGGCTGGAATTCGCTCCCCACAGAGGTAATCAAGCTCATTGTTTTGCGTGTGGACAATCTCAGTACCATGCCGCTCGCCACGTGCTCGTCGGGGCTGTACCGTTTACTCAAACCCTCAGGCGGGAGCTTTTTAAGCCAGCTCCTTGCTTGCTGATGCCGCCTGATCTTCAGAAACGGCGTGTCACGCAGCATAACGATCGTAGGGTGGCGAGCATCAATCCCCTTCACTGCAATCCGATCCTCGTCAGCCTCAGCTACATTAACGGTATGTACTGGGTCGGCATGAACACGTCTTGGATGGTGCTCGTTGACGGTCGCGACAGCTGGATGCTCGTGGAGGTCTACACCCGGCGATTGATCCCCCTTCGCCGATTAACACTGCCGCGCTTTGGCACCGCGGGCCAGAATACTCGGAATCTTACAGTAGCCAACATGATACCAAGTTTGATTTGCTCAAGGTTGTAATCTGCCAAGTGCCCACAAGATCTGGGAATTATAAAGATTTCAGGCTAATTGCGTTCTCAACCGCGGTCTCGCCTATCTGACAGGTCACTGCGGTAAGTGGGTAAATCTGCACGTCCATCACAGGATCATACATCCTCCATGGTTCTCTGATGCCATTGAACACAAGGGCTTCATTTACGCTGTCGACTCCTTCTATGGCTGGACGTATTGCCGGCCTACTCCATTCATCACTACAAACGGCTATTACAGCAGTATGTTACTTTCCTATGATATCATAATGGCTTGCTTATATTACTGTCAACATTTACTCAAAAAATATTCATGCTCATAACATGTTGTTATTAAGATTGACTAAATCAAGAGCCCTTTTTTATTTGACTCCAACTTGATATGATGTTGTAGGCCGCCTGGTGTCCCTACCCTTCCTAATCCCACAACCTTTCAAAGAAAAGCGGCATGGCGATTGCAGGTGGTTCTGGCTCGATCGGACGGCAGCGAAAGATTGATGATCGTCAGACGCATCTGGACGTGTTGTTTCACGGAATACAATCACAGCCACTGCAAGGTCTTTGAGCAGGATCCCAGCTTCTCTGGGGCTTCAGGAATTTTTGACTGGAGGCTGGTAAGTAGCCTTGGCACACGCTCTCTGTTTGTCGGACTGAATTATCCGATTAACCAGGAGATAACCAACGGCCAGGATCATGATGGCAGTGCGGTTTCGTTCATCAGGCAAAATTGTGTGTACACAGCGTACCATGCGTCTCTGCATGCACCATACCCTGATATGTGCCGCCACGCTCTGTAGCCCAAAGTAGGAGAGAGGGTCGCAAGTATCAGACTTCGACCTGCTGGCTGGAGTTTCCCCCGTCAGGCACCCATCTGGTTCAAGCCGTCAGCCAATCTCCACAACTTAATAAATAGTAACGTCTAAGCAGGCAGTTAGTTAGATGCGTACACTTGGTGTAGTAGGATCTTTATTTAGTTTGATGCATACACTTGTTCTTTTTGGTAGCCCTTTTGTAATGATGGCTGATGTTTGGTTTGGAAGAGAGAGCGTCTTCACTCTTACGGCCTGCTTATCGCTTATACATTGCACCCCCCACAGTTCTTCTTCTGCTGTTTTCAATGTACAACCAATGGTATATTTCGTTTGTTGGTTGAATATAAATGTGTTGTTAGAACGAAAAACACAATGTTTTGGAAGTCGTTGCACGGTTCGATCCTTTAGTGCCCTGTACCGTACGTAGCTCATACTATTTTTCGTACGGAACACATTTTCCACTTGTTGATAACATGCAGCCCACTGATGAAGGCCCAATAGAGAAGCCCATAATTAACTGGAAGGGACGCACTCACAAGAATCCGGCCCATGTACATGCTCATGGTCCCCTAAACATAAATAAGTACATAAATAAATAAAGCTAAATGCTCATGCACCAGTTCTTTGGGAAAATAGGTAGCCCAGTATTTCTTTTTGAAGAATACCCAAGCTAGGCCTATTTGTTTTCTCCGAATTACTGGGCTGCAAATCTTTCAAGATGAGCAAATGGGATATTAGTTTTATTTTTGAATTTTGTTCTTCACTGATATCTTATACGTATTTCATTGGATTTAACATGACATAGTACTAACTATTTTTAAATTTGTTTTAGTATGGCTATTTTTGGATTAAGAATATTTCGTTCCCCAGCAAAAATTTCCCACATATTTAGTTAATTTTTGACCACAATCGACAAGAAAATGGCCGGCAATTCTAAAATGGAAAACGGGCTGCAATAAATTCCATATGAATTAGAAAATGAGTAAAATTATAAAAATAATAGAAAATGGGCTGTACACGCCATACAGATTTGAGGCTAGCTTGTTTACGCAAGGCTTTGTCGGTGAACAAGCGATTCTAGCCGCCGTGCTTCTTCAATCTCGATCTTCCTGCTCCGGCCGCCTAAACTAGCGCCCGGGATTGCACTGCTCCTCCTCTTGTGGCCCATTTGTGTGATGCCGGGCAGGCTTCCCGACCCACCCTACTCCCTCCGTTGGCACGGCACGCAATCAACTGCCTCCTTATTACGCATAAAAAATGATTCCTCCCACCGACATCCGGGCGCCTTTGGTTGGGAGGCTGACACATGGGCCTACTACATTGACGCGTAGGCAGGGCTTGTCAACTTAGTCAACAAACGATTCTAGCAGCAGTAACCGTTGGATTTGAATCGAACGGTCCTCTGCACCAGCCGCCCAAACCAGCGTCGGGGAGACAGCCTGCTCCTGCCTCCAGTGGCCGGCTGTGCTGCCGTTGAGGCCTCATCGCCCCCTACTACTCACACCGCTAGCCAGGCCCTGCGGCGACGGCAGCCTCACACCAGCGACGTACTCCTCTCCGCGTGGGCATCCACTGCCGCGTCTTCCCCGGCTCCGCGTCGTCCCCTTCCTAGGCGTCGCCGTCGTCCACCGCCTTGGTGCTCTCGGCGCGGCGTGGTCAATGTGGTCAACGACATTCCATCGGGAGAGTACTGTACATGTAGAGTCCGGATTTGGGTCCACGGCCCACGACCCAGTTTTTGTGATTTGCCAAGTAAATCGCTTTGTCAGGCCTGTTGGGCTGCAAATCTTTCAAGACGACGAGAGCTTTCATTCGGCTGGCCGAGAAAATGGCCCATCAGTAATGAGAAATGGGCTGTACATTTTCAAAACACATCAAACCGGCAATTAGTTTCAAATATCTTTTTTTTCATTTCGAGATTTTAAATTACATTAATTTTTATGCGTGGAGAATTTGTTGGATTTTATATTGATATACATTTATTTTTAAAATCTGTTTGAATGTGAGTCGAAATTTCGGGATTAAAAACAGTTCGGACCTCACCGAAATATGCAAAATTTCGTATAAGTTTTAAACTGTGGCCACGATATGGGCTGTAATGCTAACAAAAAGAATATGGGCTCCAAAAAAACCTTAAGAATTAGCAAATGGGCTGTAAATTATTAAAAATAATGGCAGATGGGCTGTATGCTGTTTTCCATGTAATTGAGGCTTTCCTAAAAAGGTTGACGACAGCAAGTGGATTGTTGGTTGGCCATCCAACGGCCGTCGTGCTTCTTCAATCTCTGCTCTTCCTGCTCCAGCCGCTCAAACAAGCGCCGGCGGGACTGCCTGCTCCCTCCTCCCCGCGGCCGGCTCTGACAGCTCAGACCCACCAGTTATATCTTCGTACGCAAGGAAGTGCCTCCTTATTACGCACAAAAAAATGAATACTCCCCCTGTTAGCTGGGACCCAGTATAGTGGCAGGCTGACTTGTGGTCCTACTAAGTTGACGGGGACGGAGGGCTTTGTCAACTTAGTCAATATGCACGATTCTAGCTCCAGTGACCGTACGATGTCCATCCAACGGCCGTAGTGCTTCTTCAACCTCTGGTCTTCTTGCTCCAGCCGCCCAAACCAGTGCCGGTCGTGCCTCGTGCTCCTGCCTCCCGTGGTCGGCTGCGATCCGGCGGAGGCCTCACCGCCCCCTACAACTCCCACCGTTGGCCAGGCCATCCCTCTACTCACCCACACCCCATGTTATTCTGCGGCGACGGCAGCCTCACACCGCAACGAACCAGTGAACCATCGTACTCCTCTACGCGTGGGCATCCACTGTCGCGTCTTCCCCGGCTCTGCGTCGTCCCCTTCCTAGGCCTCGCCATCGTCCACCGCCCTGGTGCTCTCGGTGCGGCGTGGTCAAGGAACGGCTTCCATCGGACGTGGACTGTACGTGGAGAGGCTGACACATGGGTCCACGGCCGTAGCAAGGAAGTGCCTCCTTATTATGCGCAAAATAAGTATTCCTCCACCTGACAGCGGGGACCCACCGGACGGGCCACCATATTTAGCGGAAAACATTTCCCCCCTGACTGCTGGGACCCACCAGCTACACCTTCGCACGCAAGGAAGTGCGTCCGGGCAAAAAAAAACTAAACGATTCGCCCCCCCCCCCCTGACTGCTGGGACCCACCAGCTACATCTTCGCACGCAAGGAAGTGCGTCCGAGCAAAAAATTAGATTCGCCCCCCTGACTGTTGGGGCCCACCTGCTACATCTTCGCACGCAAAGGAAGTGCGTGCAGGCAAAAAAAACGATTCGCCCCTCTGACTGCTGGTACCCACCAGCTACATTTTCGCACGCAAGGAACTGCCTGACAGTTGGGACCCACCTAGTCGAAGCGTACGTAGCGTTGTCATTCTGGTCGCGAACTTGTATGTACATATATACGGGTCGATGTAGAGGCGTGCACGTGTCGTAGTAGAGGCGCGTACGTGTCGTAGTAGAGGCGTAGGCGTGCGTAACATGTACACGTCATTACAGCGGCGTGGTGCAAGAAAGAAAATCTGACCCGCGTATGTGTACATACGGGCGGGGTCTCGAACGCCTAGTCGCGCATACGTACGGCGAGGGCTCGCATTCATGGGGAGGCAACGGAATGCGTCGTGTTCATGGGGAGGCAACGGAATACGTCGTGTTCATGGGGAGGCAACGGAATGCGTCGTGTTCATCGGGAGGCAACGGAACGCGTGGGAGCCAACGGGCTTGGACGGAACAGGCAGTGGAAACGAGGCCTGGCGTACCGCAGAACGGAGAAAACGGACCTCCTATGGTCGAAACGGGTGTCCTGTTGATCGGGAGGGGTGTGGCGTACCGCAAAACGGACGAAACGGACTTGTGTTGGAGCGCTACGGTCGAAACGGGGGTCCTGTTCATCGGGAGGGGTGTGGTGTACCGCAAAACGGACGAAACGGACTTGTGTTGGAGCGCTACGGTCGAAATGGGGGGGGGGGAGGGGTGTGGCGTACCGCAAAACGGGACTCCACGGGATACTGTTCATCTCCACCGTCGACCTCCTCCAGTCTCCACGGGCTACCGTCGACCTCCTCCAGCCTCCACGGGCTCCTGTTCATCCAGCCTCCACCGCGCGCTACTCCACCGGCTACTATTCAACCACCCCTCCACACGGGCACACCTCCACCGTCTACTGTTCATCCAGCCCTCCACACCATGGGGTCCTGTTCAACCACCCGTCCACGGTCACCCCTCCATCGTCTACTGTTCATCCAGCCCTCCACACCACGGGTTCCTGTTCATCCAGAGGCAAGGCCACCGCTCACTTTATTCATCCAACCCCCCGCAACGCTCACTGCTTCATCGAGGCAGCATCGATCGGCTTGATTAGCGGTAGTAGCGAAGAATCGCTCCATCGAGTTCGATTAACAGCCATCGATCGGTCGCTCGGGTTCAAGAACGCGTAACTGCGGTCTGTCGCTTCGGGTTGATTAGAGCCCAACGCTTCGCTCGGCTTGATTAGAGCCAACGCCTCGCACACGCAGCGTGCGTCACGAGAAAGCGTGCATCGCTTCCACCCCGACCTCCCACACTAACCGCAACTCCCGAAATTTGCCTCCCCTCGCTTCTACCACGGTTTTTTCCGTCATGGACGGCCCAAAGAATGTCATGCAGCTGCGTCTCGCCCGCCAGGCGAAAATCCCATTTTCATCATGGTTTTTTGTCATAGAAGTAGGAGCCCACCACATCTATGATGATACCGGGTTTTGTCACAATTATCGTCATAGAAGTGTCATATGTATGACAGAAAAAAAAAATGTTCGGCCCAAAATGTCACGGATGTGTCTTTTTTTGTAGTGTTTATACCTGACTCTTTACCTTCGTCGAGTTCCCAATCTTCAGAGTTGCGTTTAATTCTTTCCAAAAGATCCCACCAGAATTCAATAGTTTTCTTCACAAAAGAACCAGCACAAAAAGTATCCAGCATGGTTTGATCATTACTAGAAAGCTGAGCATAAAAATTCTGAATGATAATTTCTCTTGAGAGCTCACGATTGGGGCATGAATATAACATTGACTTACGCCTCCCCAAAGCTAGAGCGATACTTTATACTTCACGAGGCCAAAAATTATATATATAATTCCGATCACGATGAACTAGATGCATAGGATATTTTTTTGGTGGAACTCCAATTTTAAATTCCATGATCCAATATCATCGCATAGCCTATACTATGCCAATGCTTTTCCCTTCAAAGATAAAGGGAAAACCTTTTTCATCACCTCATCTCTGGGTAAACCTCCAAGTTTAAACAATCCACAAATTTGTTCCACATATATCAAGTGCATATCAGGATGTTTGGTTCCATCTCCTGCATAAGGATTAGCTAGGAGTGGTTCTATCATACCCGAAGGAATTTCATATTCAATATTTTCAGTAGGTTCAGTAGGTTGAGGGGCAATTAATTGTTGTTCCGTATGAGGTGAAGATACCCAAACAAACCCCTCAAAGGATTGTTTTCCATAGTAGCAAGTGACAATAAATTTCAGCACACTATATAAATGTTTCCTTACTGTCGTGGAATTAACACGTCAGATGTCCTCATGAAAGGACTTAGTCGTGGAGCCATCACAACGGGTTAGCTTGAAGGGGTTAAACCGGACGAGGGACACGGGAGTTTATACTAGTTCGGCCCCTTCGATGAAGCTAAAAGCCTACGTCTAGTTGGGATGGGATTGATCGGGTTTCGATGACCAGGTTGCGAAATACGCTTGCCTGGGTCTCGAGTTGTTGTCTCTTGTCCTTGAACCGCCGCCGGGTCGTCCCCTTATATACATGGGTTGACGCCCGGCCGGTCTACAGAGTCCCGAGGCCGACTCATACAAGTGTTCGGCTCGGTCCCTCCTTTCCTTATCTTACAACACAAGTTACATGACTATGGCGGTTTACCACTACGGGCCCTAATCCGCCTTTGGGCTCCGGGCCTCTAAGCTTCATAGTTAAACGCCATCTTCTGAGCCTCATGGGCTTAAATATAGTTGAGGGTGAACCAGCCCCTCCTGGGCGGTTTATACTCAGTAATTATATCCCCAACATTAGGCCCCAGATTGATTTGAACCTGTTCATGTCAATCTTCAACACTTAGAAAAATCCTGTAAATGTCTTCCTTCATTTCTCATAAACCGCCATGATACCTTCCCTTTATAAATCTTGTTAAACCGCCGTGACGTCATCCTCTGGACGCAGCAACAGATCATCATGACGTCATCTCTATAAAAAACGAATAAACAGATTCCCTTCATTTAATGTCATCCCGGAAATCGAGGCGACAGCTACGCCACTTACCGCTTTTGACTCCTTGATTCTCGCGCCTGTCACTTATCCTCTGCCTTATTATAAATAAGCCTGACGGGCCTTTTCATTTTTCTCCCGTTTCTTCTCATCTTCCTCCTCGCGACCCGAAGGACTTCTGCGTCGCCGCTGCCGTCGCTCTTCGGATCTGCACCGACCAAGGCCACTGCATCAACCTGTTTGCTCCAGAGACCTTGCCGCGCTCCTCCGTCGCCGAGTGGCCCTGGTAAGTTCATGTCTCGTAACCCTAGATCTTCATTAAAGTTTTTCGAGTTCATCCATGTCCGCCGTTGTTCATCAGCTCTTCTGCGTTCCTCCTTCTAGTCTTTGTACTAAGGGTGCATAGATGTGCCTGATAGGTTTGAACTGCAGCTAGATCTATTATGTTAGTTCATCGTACTGTAGAATCTTATTTCTTCTGAAACAAACTCCGCCTGGTTCGTCTCTGTTCCTCTTTAGCGCCATTGTAGGGCTCAGAAACATTTCCTTCAGTTATCCACGGTAGATCTGAAATTATACTGTCATATTGTGAAACTTGTTTTTGCAACACTTAGCAGATTTTTTGAATCTTGGCTCTTCTGCCTCTGGGCGGTTTAACTTTTGATAGCCAATCCGCCATATATCATTAGCCCTCTCTTAAACCGCCAATTGAACCTTACACAGTATTTTTCTCCGGTTTAACACTGAATTGTATACCTTAAACCGTAAATTCTTAAACCGGCACTTGTTTTTCCTTTCAGTTCCCCCTTCCGGAATGACGAAACAATTCTATGCTTGCAATTGGGTTCCATCCGGATCACGTAAACACAAATCAACGGTTATGTCACCACTTGGTGTTTTAGCCTCAAAAAGTGTTCTCCACTGGCGAGTTCCGGAATCGGAGTGTCCACCTGAACCTCAAGAAGGAGAGGTGATTGTTTTTATGCAACACTTAGACCGGGGATTCAGTCCGCCCGGATCAAAAAAAAATCGGGATGTCCTCGTAAGCTTCCAACTTCATCCGCAAGATATTGGTCCGAATTCTGTATCCAATATATGCAATTTTCAAGTATTCTGTGAAGTTTATCTTCAAGAAGAGCCAACTGTGGAGCTATTTCGGGACTTCGTTCATTTGAACCGCCGTACGGAATTCTCAGATGGTCCCAACACAGAGCTTGGTGGCGTTTCAATTCAGAAAAGAAAAGAAGCTGACTTCCCTCATGCAAAATATCACAGCCATCCCAAGGATTGGAATAAAACCTGGTTTTACTGCCGGAACACTGCCCCTGATGGAGAAAATCCTTTGCCGGGTTATCGCCCTCACCGGCTTAGCAACGGCCACCCATTACCTTTACGCTTGACCGCAGTGAGCGAAAAGAATTTTGCACCTCAACTCACCAAGCTCCGGCTCGATGGCCAATGGTTTAAGCGGCATTGATCTTGTCCATTGTTGGGTTTCTTGGGCCATTTTATCTTTAAGCCGCCGCCCCGGATTGATGCATGAATATACTGGTGATGTCAAAGACCCTCAACGATATCACGACATAGTAATAACCGAGCTTGAAGTTACTGAATCGGCGAAGAAAAAATGCTTGATGAACCGATCTCTGCATGTAGCCAAACCGGGTTGGCTCCGTTTTGCGTCTCCAATAAACTGCCAGCGGTAAAATTCATCTAAATACTTTACTGATTTGCTTCCGTATTGACTGTGTACTAACCTTTCCCTGTCTTAATTTCAGGCTAACAGCTCCTTTTGGAAACGGACTAAACCGGCTCAGGCTCCTCGTGCAAAGACCAAGGCCACCAAGAAAGCTGGCAATAAGAAAACCGCCGAGTCTTCTGATCCGCCAGAAGAGGAAGAATCCGACGCTGAGGTAGAACTTGACTCACTTGGTTCCTTTTTCATCCATCTTATTGACAATTACTATTCCCAGGATGACGCTGAGGCCATCCGTGCAGAACATGTTGAAGTAATTCTTCTTTCTTCAGATTCAGATCTTGTACCGGTTCTAAGAATTCGCCGCATAGTCCGGAAAGTAAAACAATCTCACCCCCTTGCTCATTTGGATCCAAAATTTTCTTTGGAGACACAGCAAGTTGAAGAACGTCGCACAACCCGGCATAGCGGTCAACAGATCACATCGTCCGGCTTAGCTGATACGCCAACCCGGAAACGTCGTCCAGAGCTGACTTGTTCTCCTGAAAAGCGTTATCCTTTGAAAGGTTTCTTCCGATGCCCTCTCAATCCGTCTGACCCGAATTACTGTGCTTCTTCCAACTCGTCTGGCGGTTCATCAACCACTCAGCTGCCTCCTCTCAAACTCGTCGTTGGGTAAGTATATTACTCCTTAATTTGTTTCTTTCATTTGTCGGTTTACCATGTTCTAACCTTTGATGTTGTAGTGCCAAGGCTCGATTAAGTAAGAAAGCCAAGACCAGCGACCCTATTGTTGATGTTGATCCAGAGAAGACTCCAGAGCATCATGGCAAAGACCCTGAAGTTGCTATAGACAGATCAGCTGGGAAAGAACAAGATGTTGATGCTAACCCTCCAGAAGTTGAACCGAATGTAGAAGCTGATACTTCACATCCTCCCGCTCCTCCAAGTCCAACAGTGGAACAGCGGGGCTCAACTGCTGATCCGCCAAGCCCTGCTACCAAAGCGCCAAGCCCTGTTAAGAATGTCAATTCATCCAGTCCGGCCAAAGATGATGACGTTGTTGTTACTGGTACTGCATATACCGCCCCTGGTAATCCGGTTGTTCTATCAAAGCACACTGCCAAGGATGAATTTGCTGCTATGAGCAAGGGGAAGGAGAAAACTGATTGGTCAGCTTATGTCGATCTTTCTGCTCAAGAGCTTCACTCCGGCTTCTTGAACCGGCTTTACACAAGCCGTGATTATGAAGCCGGTTTAGTAAATCTGATGAAGGGGCGCTATGAGGTAAACGGTTTTGCTCTTTGCTCTGTACCTTCATTACATTGTAGCCCCCAAGGGCCGGTTTGTCTTTAGAAAGTCAAACCGGGACTTTGCATATTCCATACTCTACTTTATGAGATTTCCTTTTGTACTTCTGATCAAACACACATTAGCCCCCAAGTGCCATCTTATATTTACTAATTGGAAGCACCATACGAGCCTCCACGTTAATCCTCAAAAACTACTTTAAAATAACCATTAGATCTGAATTATGCGGCCAGGATTAAACGAGATAGGAAGCGTCTAGGATTAAACTAGAGAGGAAAATCTACCACCTCACGTACAAGGCCCAAGAGTCCATATGTGTTACAATGTCCAATAATTTTCTTCCGTGGTAAAATGTCTAGGGTGAAGGAACCACCTCACGTACAAGACTAAAGAGTCCATACGTGTTACAACTTCCAGGACTAAGAAAACTCTGTCACCTCACATAAAGGGCCCAAGAGTCCACACATGTTACGATAGAAGAAATGCCCAGATTTTTCAACAACAGGAAAGAAACATCCAGGTTGTGACAAGAGAATAAAAAATGTTCAAACTAAAATCACATGTAGCCGAGAGAAATATATATATCCCGGCTCAGTGTGTCACAGATGAATCATTTTCCTGTTTGCTAAAAATCTGCGTACAATATTTGAAAGTGTGGTGCGTATTTCTAAGTATCCGAACTATTTTTTCTCATTAAGAAATCGCCACGCACACAACCACAAGGGATATACTCATGGAACAAATAAGCCGTGTGGATAAATCACCCACACATTGTGTACTACAAAATCCATTTGGTACAACACATAATTTGCTGAAAATGTGTAGTGTCAATTTTTTTACAAAATATATGCCATGAAAAAATAAATAAATAAATACTATATTCTATTTTAAAGAACGAAATTTTCTAAATAGTGCAACCGCATAAGAAAATCCATTGTTTTTGCGAAGATTGGGCGTGTCGTCTAAGTTTTGCGTTTAAATAATAACACCACAATGATGCAAGAAAGTGATCCGAAATAATTTTTTAATAGTCACCTAAATGAGAATGCACATATGCGTGGGCTGGAGAAAGCAATATATCGTAGACTAGGACACCGGCTAGCCGCTCATCGCCTAATATAAATAGCATCACCACATTTCCCAGTCGCTCATTATGATGTCAGAAGGATTAGTTATTTTTTAAAAATTTCAAAGTAAATTTTAAAATCTTACAGGCATGCATCCTATAATTTAGGGGAGCTTTAGAATATTTGAGCAAACATTTAAATTTCATTATTGAATTTAGATATAAGGATGACTACTAGAATACAACAGTCC